>OY992538.1:205100578-205745510 GCA_963921195.1 Pegoplata infirma
AAATAACAATTTTGATTAGAAATATTTTATTTTGAGTAAAAAACTCTTTTAGTCATTTTTGAAAAAAAAAAATTACAACATTTCTTTTTGAGTGTAAAATTTTTTTCGAGTGTAAGTTTTTTTTGCTTAATTGTAAAAATATTTGTGAGTGACAAAAATACTTTGTAAAATAATTTTTTGACGATTTTCAACACGTGAACTAAAGGTGAAACCAATTTAAATTCACGGTTTTGCTAATAATTTTTGAACCACGAAGTCCTATAAATATCAAAAAAATCCTTGGGCACCCAGATCGCGGATTAAGGAAAAATTTCCAAAAACTAAACTATACTAAGGGATTCAGAAAGTTTCTATTGAGAGTCTAAATGAATTCAAAAAAATTTCGTAAAAATCAATAATTTTCTTCTGCTCCCGCATAGCGGTTGAAGTATGATTTTTTTTTTTGGAAATTTTTACTTAATCCACGATGCGGAAGCCCAAAGATTTTTTTGATTTTTATGAGACTTCGGGGAGGCATTTGGAGTACGATTTTTCATTTACAAAAACCAAAAAAATTAAAAATTTTCTATTATTTTTTTTTTTTTGTAAAAAAAACATGTTTTTTAGGAAAAACCGTTTCAATAACGGTACGTACCGGTACCGAAGGAAAAGGTTTTTGGATACCGGTATCCGATACCAAAACTGAGTTTCGGTATTGGTATTGGTACCGGTATTCAATTTAAAGGGTTTTGAAACGGATAACGGTATTGAAAAGGTATCGATTGCCAACATTGGTTTGATCATACCACGGCTTACTGTAAGCTTTACATAGCTCGAAAGAATGCACAAAGTCTAAAACGGACTCAAGTTTAAAGAAGTGTAGCAATTGTAGTGATAATCACACTGCTAAGTACAGAGGTTGTTCCGTTCCCCATTAGGGTTATGACTCATTTTTGACAAAATTTTTACCTATCACCATGTGATAGGAAATACAAAATTAATATTAACAAGCAAAAAAAGTTAAATTCGGCCTTGCCGAATGTAGTGATACCCTCCACAATTTCTAAAAGATTATTGCAAAAACTTTATTTAAAAGAAAATTACTTTTGAAAAAAAAATTTTTTTTTGAAAAAAAAATTTCCGCAAAAAAAAAAATTGTTAAAAAAAATTCGGCGATTTTTTTTTTTCGTAAAGAAATATGTTTGTACTTGTTTAAATACCATTTGGTGTTTAATTATGTTCACATAAGTCAACCAGCAGCCGAATTAAAGCATTTTGTATTTTTAGGTTATGTTGAATGTACTAAAATTTTTGAGGTGTCCTTACATTTTCGTTCATAACTTTTGAACCGCTGCACCGATATCGCTCAAATGCAATATCAATTTTCTCGGCAGAACTTCCAATATATGTATATGTTTAATAAAAGTAACCTCTGTTTTGTATTTTGGACGTGATCACATTTTCCACAGACAGACAGACGGACATCGCAAGAATGTCTTAAAATCGATCGGGAATCATGAATATATATACTTTATGGGGTCCCAGACCGATATTTCGATGAGTTACAAACGGAATGACAAACTTATATATACCCTCTATCACTAAGTGGAGGGTATAAAAATCGTATTTGCGGGTCAATTTGTCAAAAAACCTTCCTTAAAGTTTTGCAGTTAAGGGTTAAATTGCCAAAATTCTCATCTTGAAGTAATCAAAAAAGTCGGTCCAAAAAGCATTCGTCATTTTGACCGTAAATAGTTTTTCCTACGCATCGTTTGAGTCTCATAATTTTTTAGTTTTAATTAAACTAAAAAAATATAGACCAAATTTCATCTCGTTTGGTGCGGGAACTTTTTTGACGGAAGCGAAAAAGTAAAAATCCAATTTTTAATATTTTTGTATGGCCTTTTTGGGTAAGGCAGTGCCTACCTCCCAGAAAATAATCTGACTCTGCCCATACTCCCAAGAGCATTAAGTTCAATGCCCGATATTTTTTTCGTACGCAGGCATAGAAAAAGTTTCTATCGGAACTTAATGTGAATAAGTCACCAGGCCCCGACGGTATTCTGGTCTAAGTTCTGAGGGAATGCTATTTGACACTGGCTCGGCCTGTATGTAACTTCTTTTGCATTTCGTATTGTGCGGGGTATATTTCCAAACTGGAAAGTCTCCAATGTCCAACCAATCCTTCAGAAAAGTGCAGCTAATAACCCGAGCAACTAACGTCCCATAGCAATCTGCTTTACTCTCTTAAAGGTTATGGAGAATATGTTGAATTTTCATCTGGTCAACTAAAGAGTGATTCAAGTAGAGATACTTTTTTCAGTAGCCTTTTTTTGACAGATCACTTGTGAGTCGTGTCATGCTGTCATGTTATTTTTGTTTAGTTTTGTTTGGCATTTCATAAAAAATTCACGTTCTGTGAGGAATGTGTTTCGTGCACTTCGCTCAACTTATGATCAACATAATCGGCATAATGAGCGTACTATTCGCAACACCATCACCCATTTTGAGACCCAGCATTCCTTGTTGGATAATATTCGACCGAAAATACCACGTCCAGCACGCTGTGAAGAAAATATAGCGGCCGTAGTTGTTAGTGTACACGAAGACCGTGGAGAGTCGATTCGGCGCCGTTCGCAGCAACTCGGACTAACGTATGGAACGACTTGGCGCATTTTACGGCGAGATCTTAAATTGAAAGCGTACAAAATACAGCTTGTGCAACAACTGAAGTCGCTCAACCTTCCCAAGCGACATCGCTTCGCTTTATGGGCTCTTGAAAAGTTCCAAGAAGATCCGACGTTTTCGAGGCAAATTTTGTTCAGCGATGAGGCCCATGTCTGGCTCAATGGGTACGTAAACAAACAAAATTGCCGCATTTGGGACGAAGCTGAAGAGATTCAAAAACTGCCACTTCATCCAGAAAAAACAATGGTTTGGTGTGGTTTGTGGGCCGGCGGAATCATCGGTCTATATTTTTTTAAAAATGATGCCGGTGCGAACGTAACCGTCAATGGCGACCGTTATCGTGCCATGATTACCGACTATTTGATGCCTGAAATTGAATCTCGTGATCTCGACGACATTTGGTTTCAGCAAGACGGTGAGACTTCCCTCACATCGCATCAATCAATGGATTTATTAAGAGAACACTTCGGTGAGCACATAATTTCACGTTATGGGCCGGTCGATTGGCCACCAAGATCGTGTGATATAACACCGTTAGACTTTTTTATGTGGGGACATGTAAAGTCTAAAGTTTATGCGGACAAACCCGCTTCGATTCAGGCCTTGGAGGAAAACATCACGCGTGTCATTCGCCAGTTACCAGTCGAAATGCTCGAACGAGTCATCGAAAATTGGACTCAACGGATGTACCATCTGCGACGTAGCAATGGCCAACATTTGATAGACATAATCTTCAAAAAATAAATGCCAAAGAATGTTCTTTCAAATGATAATTAACATTCCCCATTAAATTTGAATTTTCTGTTTTTTTTTTTTTTTTTTAAGTAGGGAACCTCGAAATGGATCACGCTTTACTTGGAGTCCAATGCGTAGCGAGTCTTTTAACTGGATTTTCTATCGGAACAATGGACGTTTCTATCGGAACAATGGACTCGTTCTATTCACCGCCTAGGCGAGAGTAAATTAGTTGTTTTGGACATTTCAAGTGCATTTGACCGAGTCTGGCATAGTGCTCTTATCTCAAAATTAATTGCTTTCGGTGTTGAAAATAAATTCACCCAATTTATATCGAGTTTTTTATAAAAATCTACCTGATGATATTAAAGAAGGCCTCATCATCAAACTTGCAAAAAAAATAGAATCTAATGGAGTATTCTAACTGGAGAGGGATCACACTGCTCAATACTGTCAACTAAATTATTGCCCAAATTTTACACCGTCGCATCTTTAGCGCTCTGGATACGAACTTGCGTCCAGAGAAAGCAGGTTTCCGCCCAAACAGGTCATGCGTATACCACATCAATAGCTTACGAATAATTGTAGAACAATCTGGAGAACTTAGAGCCCCACTTTATCTTATCTTTATTGATTTCAAACGTGCCTTTGACTCTATACAACAACCAGCTATCTGGCAGGCCTTGGCTTGTAAGGGAGTCCCTTGTTCAGAATACACCGAGAAACACAAAAGTGATCTCGGAAAACCGATCGACTTCAAATGATGAAAACACGCGTGATCATCCGCAGGGTCAGAGTTTTAATTTTAGAAGGCTCGAAGCCACAATTGACACGTTAGTATAGTCAATGAATAATTTTACAAATATGATGGGTAATATAGTGCCGGAAATACTGGGAATGCAAGCTTTGATATTAGAGGCAGCATTAAGTAAACCATGAACAGTTTGAAAATGTGTTACAGGAACGCAAACGGCATAGGTTAGGTTGTATGTAGCTGCTGACGTTTTACGTCAGCACACATAGACTCTGAGTTCCATTGTGATACCACGGGACTGCTATATGTATCCCTACCGGTCCCTACCGTTAAACCAATTTGAGCTTCTAATGAAACTCCTAAGATATTGAATTTGGACATCAGTGCAATCAGAAAGATTGTGCAGCTCCCTAGATTCCAGTGAAGCATGTCTCTGAACAGAAAGTGCCGGGCAATGTCAGATAAAGTGTTCGATAGTTTCCAATTCCTCTTCATCCATGCAACTCTGGCAAAACTCATTTGACGGCACATTTCACCGCTCTGCGTGCTTCCCTATAAGACAGTGTCCAGTTATTACAGCAACCACCGTCGAAACCTCTCCTCTTGGAAGCGTTATCAGTTCACTTGTGCGCTTATGGCTAAGAGAAGTCCAAATCTGTCGTGTTGTCTCACACGTCCATCCATTTGCCCATCTCTGATTAGTCTCCGTCGCAGAGCAAAGCCATAGATTTACCTTGCAAGTTTCTAGAGACATATCAACACATTCCAATTCTGTTGGGATCTGTAGTTCTCAGTCTTGCAAGCTCATCAGATTTGCAATTCCCTGGAATATCTCTGTGCCCTGGGACCCAAATGAGGTAGTTCTCAGTCTTGCAAGCTCATCAGATTTGCAATTCCCTGGAATATCTCTGTGCCCTGGGACCCAAATGAGATCAAACTGCTTGGCCATCTTATTTACAAATGTGCGGCAATTAAGGACAGATCGTGTTTTCAGAAAGATTGACTCCAGGGACTTGACCGCGGCTTGATTGTCAGAATAGATGTTGACTGTGGTTGTAGACATTGCAACTCAACCAGTCAGCCACTTTCTTTATTGCCAGCATCTCTGCCTGGTAAACACTGCAATGATCTGGCAATCTTCGAGCCAGGCTCGATCCAAGCTCTTTAGAATGTACTACAAGGTCCTCTTGTTCGTGCAGCCTCGATCCATCCGTGTCAAAATCTATGGAATCTCCACTACCCGGAATGCCCCTCATCCAAGACTCTCTGTATAGTATCATAGTGGTAAAGGGGAGCTGAAAAAGGATCATAGAGGGAGCACAGTCCACATTTTGTGGTATTGTTATCTTCTTCAAAATCGCGCTATGGCCACAATTGCTGATCTTCCATTGCTGTGTGCTTTTAAATCGAATTGCCGACGTAGCCGCGTAATGTCTACCTAATATGTCCAATGGTATAAGGTAAAGGTGGATTTCTAATGCACCCGTAGATGTAGTACGAAGAGCACCAGTGATCTACATCGACGCCATTCTCTGTACCTTGGCGATAAAGACACATTTCCCTTTTATCTCTAAAGCAGGCCACCAGACAATAATTCTATAAAGCAGAATTGGACGCACCACTGCTATATAAATCCAATGAACGACTTTAGGGCTAAACCCCATCGTTTTCCAATTGCCCTTTTACAGGAATATAATGCAATCGTTGCTTTTCTCCTGAAGCAACGATCTATCTAGAAATACTCCAAGATACTTGGCTCCATCTGAGAAGGCGATTTCAGTGCCGTCCAGAGAAATAGGATTAAAAGCAGGAATTTTATTTTTCCTTGTAAACAAGAAAAGCTCTGTTTTCCTTGGATTAACTCCCAGACCACAGCCTCTTGCCCATTTAGACAGATTTTTCAGAGAACTCTGAAGAATGTCCCTCAATGTTGGCAGATGTTTTACCGCTATCGCGACATCGTCAGCATATGCGACAACATGACAACCACGGGCTTCTAGAGAGACCAGCATTGAATTCAGTGCCAGGTTCCAAAGAAGCGGCGAAAGAACACCTCCCTGTGTTGTGCCTCTATTAAAAATTCGAGATATGACAGACGCTCCCAATTCAGGCGTTATACGTCTATTGGAAAGTAGATTTTCCACCAGACAATTACACAGTTATCGATTCTGAAATAATATGATTCAAAGCCCCCTCTATATCGAGAAAGGACACGATAGTGTACTTCTTTACCGAAAGTGATCTTTCGATGTGTCCAACGAGCTCATGAAGAGCTGTTTCTGTTGATCTACCCTTGCTGTATGCATATTGCCTTATTGAAAGCAACTTCGGATCAATCACTCTACACAAACATTAGTCTTTCATTCGTTTCATTGTCTTTAACAAAAAATAAGACCGACTAATTGGTCTAAAATCCTTCGGAACTGTGTGGGAATTTTTCCCAGCCTTCGGAATAAAGACGACTCTGGTATCCCTCCATTTTAAAGGAAGACCAGTTCATGCATGCTGTGTATAGATTATACAGCCAAGGTTCTATACAGTCCGATATTTACTGCATCTCAGCTGGGATTATACCAGCAGGTCAAGGGGATTTATGGAGCTTGAAGCTTTTAATTTCAGATGCATGGGCGTCAGAACGTTCCAAAGCTTGAAACGGCGTCATGATCCAGCGACTCTCCACTGGAGGAAGTCCACACCCCATTAGGATCTTTAAACTAGCATACTCTAGATATATTTTCTGATAATTTGTATAGGTCGTAGAACAATAATTTTAAGAATTCATGAAATTAGGAAGGTCTTTCACAGGGCACCCACCGATTGTCCTGAAACTTGCATATAGGAAAAAGGGGATCAAAATAAGAGTTACCGGTTTTTTTAATAACTGCCCAATCTCACATTTAGCGGGTCAAAGGGGAGGGCGAAAAATAAGATTTTTTTGGTTTTTGAGGATTTTTCCCATTTCTTCAAAAGAATTTATATGAACATTTTATACATGTCGAAAGGTTTTTTGAGTATACCGATCGACTCAGAATCACTTTTTGAGTCGATTACGCGATGTCCGTCCGTATGTCCATGTAAACGCTATAAACACGATACAGGTCGCAATTTTTAATTAATTGACTTGAAATTTGAAACTTAAGTCTCTCTTGTCCCAAGGACAAAACCTATTGAAATTGAAAAATCGGTCCATGTTTAGACCTAGCCCTCATACAAAAGGCCACTTTAATTTTGGCTCAAATGACTCTAATAACCGTATATCCTTTCGAAATTTGGCAGGTAAATGGATTTTGTATTCACAAATCACCATGACGAATTTTAAAGGAATCGGACCAGTTCTTTTTGTAGCCCCCATACAAACCACCTTCCCGATATGCATATAAATTTCATGAATATAGAAAATATTTAATTAAATTTTTTTTTTTGTGTGTGTTTAACGCGTGCTTTAATAACCGAATAAAATCTGATTATAATCGGACCACATTTGAAACTTACGCCCGACATAAAAATTTCGCCCGATATTCAGGATTCAGAGATGAGTCCAATTGTTCTTGCATGGAAAGCAATTAGGCAGTGTCCCGTGACCACTCCCGTGAGTACACGACATTCTCTTCTGTTAAGAGAAAGTAGGTAGCGAGTTCTTTTGAGGTCGTAACGCGGCCAGATTATTCTGGTAATTCTGCTTGTACTTAACTCTCGCCATTTCCTGTTCGCCATGGAAATACACTGACAATCACTTCTCGATCTGTAGTACTGCATTGGGGGATCAATATGAACAAAGTCCCCTACCCCATATGCACCCAGTTTTGCAAGCTCATCAGCCTTCTCGTTCCCGTCTACTCCCTTATGTCCTGGAACCCATATTAGAGAGACGAGGTTATTGCTGGATAGTTTTTGAAGATTCTCGTAGCACTCAAAGACGACTTTTGATTTAATACAAAAGCCTCTTAGAGCTTTTAGTGCAGCTTGGCTATCGACGTAAAAGTTTATTATTCTCTCCGATTCTCCAAGAAACTGTAAGGCTGCCTTATTAATAGCAACTATTTCAGCCTGGAATATGCTACAGCTCAAGGGTAGATTAAAAGATTTTCGTATATCACAGACGTCCGTAGTAAATCCCACTCCCGTCGATTGTTTGGAGCCGTCTGTGAAAATATTTAAAGCGTCATTTGGAACGCAACGCCAGTTCGACCAAAATTCTCGAGTCGGAAATTCAACTTTAAATTTCCGATCGAAAAGTAGTTTGGGCACCCTGTAGTCAGTGACAACGTTATCCAAATTGTCCATGCTACTGTGTCCAAAATTTCGGCGTTTGAGCCAATTTGACTCTTTGAGTCTGAGGCATGCCTTATATGCCTCACCCTTAGCAAAGACGTCAATTGGCATCAGATGCAATATCGTGTCGATGGATGCAGCTGATGTTGTTCTTAGGGCACCAGTGATACTCAGACCCATAAGCCGTTGGGCTTTTTGGAACTTGCTACACTCAAAATAATTCTACAGTAAAAGGTTTAGTAAGTGATATTGTACCAAAATCTACTAATTCGTTACTAATTTTAGTATCTTCAAAGTACTAACATTAGTAATTTCTACTGGTTTTGACTAATATTAGTTAAAAATTTTAGTATTGGTTACCAATTTCTGCAGTAGGTCCTTTTGGACTAAAATTAGTTAAATTTTTAGTATTGAATACCCACGTTTTTTTTTGGGTGTACGAGTCACCTCCCTCTCCAGCGCTCTGTGCCAGACCATAACTCCGTAAAGTAAGATTGGTCTTACGATGGAAGTATAGATCCAGTGCGTGATCTTTGGCTCAAGTCCCCATGTCTTGCCGAACATTTTTTTGCATGCATAATATGCATTATTCGCCTTTCTCAATCGTTCATCGGTATTTTGGTTCCATGATAATTTGCTATCCAGAATAATTCCTAAAAACTTCGCATGATTTGAAAGTGGGATTTCAACCCCGTTAACCCTAACTTTTCTAAAATTTTCGATCTTATACTTTCGTGTAAACAATACCATCTCAGTTTTCCGCGGATTAACGTTAAGACCATTTTCATTAGCCCAATTCCATAACTGTTTCAGTGATCGCTCTAGCAACTCGGATATCGTGGTCAAAAATTTTCGAGTTGACATTATTACCACCTCATCAGCATAAGCAACTACTGCCACTCCTTGCGTCTCCATTTTTTTGAGAATGGGATCCACGACCAAGTGCCAGAGTAATGGTGATAATACTCCTCCCTGTGGTGTTCCCCTGGATGTATATTTTATGACTCTTTCAAGCCCCCATTCGGCTGTAACTTTTCTACAAGACAGCAGACAGCCAATCCATCTTTTGATGGTTGGATTTATGCCAGCCCTGTCCATTGCGTTTACAATTGCATCCATGCTTACATTGTTAAATGCACCTTCTATGTCTAAAAAAGCGGCTAAGGTAAATTCTCTATATTCCAGAGATCTCTCTAAAGTGTATACGAGGGAATGAAGAGCGGTTTCTATCGACTTACCCTGCTGATAAGCATGTTGCGTAGCCGACAAAAAGTTTCCACCTAGGTTCTCTCTTATATAAAGATCCAGAATTCTCTCCAAAGTTTTCAGAAGGAAGGACGATAAACTAATAGGACGATAATCCTTTGCAGTTTCGTGATTTATTTTACCGCTTTTCGGTATGAAGACTACTTTAGATTTCCTCCAAGATCCAGGTATATAACAAAGCTCTAAACAAGCTTTAAAAACTTTCTTTAAGTGAGGAATTATTTCGCTAGCAGTATTTTGAAGCATTGCCGGAAAAATGCCATCAGGCCCTGGCGATTTGTAAGTCTCGAACGATTCAACTGACCACCTTATCCCACCTTAGATTTGAGAAAAGATAGATTCAATCGGTCCATGTTTGAACTTGGGATCCATTGTCTTTCTTTTAAAAATTTTCTCAGTTTTGCTGTATCTTGCTTAGTTTTCGAGGTATCGAAAAAAGTTTAAAATTTTTTTTTTTAATTTTGTGAAAATTAAACTAAACTAACATGATATATCATTTTCGACTCTTGATTGATTCTTCGAAGTGGTTTTAATGAAAATTCCATAAAAAAAAATTAAAAAGAGCGGTAGACCGGCCAACCGATTAACCGTGTATTCTGCGAGATTTTTTTTTAAATAATCTTCTTTAAAATTTAATCTATTTTGATGATATTTTTAATTTTTTTTTTTTAAATAAATATTTAATTTTTAATGTTTTTTTATCCGTTTTCAGCGATTTCCTAGTAACAGTAAGAGCACAGGTTATGACCAGAGACGAAAGCACTGAAGGTTGGCTACCACTTGCCGGGGGTGGTCTAGCTAATGTTTCAATACGTAAACGAGCTAGACTATCCCCTGGTGCAACTGGACACGAATATATTATATATGGACAAAGAATTTCTGATCAAAGTGTAGGTGTTTCTAGATATTTTTTTTTTTGAAAAACTTTTTTTTTTGAAAAATTTTTTTTTTAATTATTATTATTTTTTTTTAACTTTTTAGGTTATTTTAAGCTGTGTCATAAACCGTGATCTAAAATATTATAAAGTTATGCCTACATTTCATCATTGGCGCGCTGGTAAACAAAGAAATGGCCTTACTTTTCAAACTGCTGCTGATGCTCGAGCCTTTGACAAAGGCATCTTAAGAGCTTATAATGAATTAATTGATGGTATGGCCAAAGCAAATCCTTCCATAATATGTCCACCATTGACCAAATATGATTCTGTTGGTGAAGATGATGTTTTCATGGTAAAAATTTTTTAAAAACTAAATTATTTTGGTTTTATTTTTATGCAATATATCGTTGTTCTCGTTTTAGACTTTGGACTTACCCTGTGAAACTATTGATAATAAACAAAAATGTCATTCCAGTCCAGAGGGTAGTGAAAATAGTCATGGTAGGTATAAAAAATGGGAATTTATTCAAATTTCTTAAATTAACTCTAAAGATTCTGAAATATTTTTGCTATATAGAAAAATAAATACCAGATTGTATTTTCTATAAAGTATCTGATTCTTTGTAGAAAAAGCATTAGATTCAGATTCTGAGACTAAGTCTTAAATTCTGAGAAATTTTTCGTAGAGAAGAAGTCTCAGATTCTGAAAAATTTTGAGGAATTTTTTCCAATAGAAAGTCTCAGATTTTGAGGCATTTTTCATATAAAGTCTTAGATTCTGAGACATTTTTCGTATAGAAAAAATCTTTGATTCTGCGACATTTTTCGTATAGAAAAAGTCTCGGACTCTGATACATTTATCGTATAGAAAAAGTCGCAGACTGAGACATTTTTCGTATAGAAAAGTCTCAGATTTTGAGGCATTTTTCATATAGAAAATGTCTCAGATTCTGAGATATTTTTCATATAGAAAAAGTCTCAGATTTTAAGGCATTTTTCCAATAGAAAAAGTCTCAGATTCTGAGACATTTTTTGTAAAGAAAAAATCTTAGATTCTGCGACATTTTTCGAAATAAAAGTCTTAGATTCGGAGACAATTTTCGTAAAGAAAATGTTTCCGATTCTGAGACTTTTTTCGTATAGAAAAAGTCTCAGATTCTAAGACATTTTTCGTGTAGAAAAAGTCTCAGATTCTGAGAAATTTTTCTCACAGAAAAAGTCTCTGGTTCTGACACATTTTTCGTATAGAAAACGTTTTAGATTCTGAGATATTTTTCGTTAAGAAAAAGTCTCAGATTCTGAGACAGTTTTCTTATAGAAAAAGTCTCACATTCTGAGAAATTTTTCGTATAGAAAAAGTCTCATATTCTGAGACATTTTTCGTATAGAAAAAGTAAGAAAAATGTCTCAGAATCTGAGACTTTTTCTATAAGAAAAATGTCTCAGAATCTGAGACTTTTTCTATAAGAAAAATGTCTCAGAATCTGAGACTTTTTCTATAAGAAAAATGTCTCAGAATCTGAGACTTTTTCTATAAGAAAAATGTCTCAGAATCTGAGACTTTTTCTATAAGAAAAATGTCTCAGAATCTGAGACTTTTTCTATAAGAAAAATGTCTCAGAATCTGAGACTTTTTCTATAAGAAAAATGTCTCAGAATCTCAGACTTTTTCTATAAGAAAAATGTCTCAGAATCTCAGACTTTTTCTATAAGAAAAATGTCTCAGAATCTGAGACTTTTTCTATAAGAAAAATGTCTCAGAATCTGAGACTTTTTCTATAAGAAAAATGTCTCAGAATCTGAGACTTTTTCTATAAGAAAAATGTCTCAGAATCTGAGACTTTTTCTATAAGAAAAATGTCTCAGAATCTGAGACTTTTTTTATAAGAAAAATGTCTCAGAATCTGAGACTTTTTTTATAAGAAAAATGTCTCAGAATCTGAGACTTTTTCTATAAGAAAAATGTCTCAGAATCTGAGACTTTTTCTATAAGAAAAATGTCTCAGAATCTGAGACTTTTTCTATAAGAATCTGAGACTTTTTCTATAAGAAAAATGTCTCAGAATCTGAGACTTTTTCTATAAGAAAAATGTCTCAGAATCTGAGACTTTTTCTATAAGAAAAATGTCTCAGAATCTGAGACTTTTTCTATAAGAAAAATGTCTCAGAATCTGAGACTTTTTCTGTAAGAAAAATGTCTCAGAATCTGAGACTTTTTCTATAAGAAAAATGTCTTAGAATCTGAGACATTTTTCTTACAGAAAAAGTCTCAGAATCTGAGACTTTTTCTATAAGAAAAATGTCTCAGAATCTGAGACTTTTTCTATAAGAAAAATGTCTCAGAATCTGAGACTTTTTCTATAAGAAAAATGTCTCAGAATCTGAGACTTTTTCTATAAGAATCTGAGACTTTTTCTATAAGAAAAATGTCTCAGAATCTGAGACTTTTTCTATAAGAAAAATGTCTCAGAATCTGAGACTTTTTCTGTAAGAAAAATGTCTCAGAATCTGAGACTTTTTCTGTAAGAAAATGTCTCAGAATCTGAGACTTTTTCTATAAGAAAAATGTCTTAGAATCTGAGACTTTTTCTATAAGAACAATGTCTCAGAATCTGAGACTTTTTCTTTATGAAAAATGTCTCAGAATCTGAGACTTTTTCTATAAGAAAAATGTCTCAGAATCTGAGACTTTTTCTATAAGAAAAATGTCTCAGAATCTGAAACTTTTTCTATATAAAAAATGTCTCAGAATCTGAGACTTTTTCTATATGAAACTTTTTCTATAAGAAAAAGTCTCAGATTCTGAGACATTTTTCTTATAGAAAAAGTCTCAGATTCTGAGACATTTTTCTTATAGAAAAAGTCTCAGATTCTGAGACATTTTTCTTATAGAAAAAGTCTCAGATTCTAAGACATTTTTCTTATAGAAAAAGTCTCAGATTCTGAGACATTTTTCTTACAGAAAAAGTCTCAGATTCTGAGACTTTTTCTATATGAAACTTTTTCTATAAGAAAAAGTCTCAAATTCTGAGACATTTTTCTTATAGAAAAAGTCTCAGATTCTGAGACATTTTTCTTATAGAAAAAGTCTCAGATTCTGAGACATTTTTCTTATAGAAAAAGTCTCAGATTCTGAGACATTTTTCTTATAGAAAAAGTCTCAGATTCTGAGACATTTTTCTTATAGAAAAAGTCTCAGATTCTGAGACATTTTTCTTATAGAAAAAGTCTCAGATTCTGAGACATTTTTCTTATAGAAAAAGTCTCAGATTCTGAGACATTTTTCTTATAGAAAAAGTCTCAGATTCTGAGACATTTTTCTTATAGAAAAAGTCTCAGATTCTGAGACATTTTTCTTATAGAAAAAGTCTCAGATTCTGAGACATTTTTCTTATTGAAAAAGTCTCAGATTCTGAGACATTTTTCTTATAGAAAAAGTCTCAGATTCTGAGACATTTTTCTTATAGAAAAAGTCTCAGATTCTGAGACATTTTTCTTATAGAAAAAGTCTCAGATTCTGAGACATTATAATTTAAGATTCTGAGACATTTTTCATATAGAAAAAGTCTCAGATTCTAAGACATTTTTTATATAGAAAGTCTCAGATTCTGAGAAATTTTTCGTATAGAAAGTCTCATATATTAAAAATTTTTCAGATTCTGAGACATTTTTTCAAAAAAAAAAATTTTTCAGAGTCTGAGACATTTTTTGTATAGAAAAAGTCTCAGATTCTGAGGCATTTTTCGTTAGAAAAAGTCTCAGATTCTAAGACATTTTTCGTATAGAAAAAATCTCAGAATCTGCGAATTTTTCCATATAGAAAAAATATGTCCCGGAATCTTAAACATTTTCCTATATACAAAAAGTATGCCTCAGAATCCAAGACTTTTTTGGTCACAGATTTAAAACACTCTTTTCTATATAGAAAAGGTTTTAAAATGAGAATCTCTTTTAAAAATCCTAAAATAACTCTATGTTAAAAGACCAAAAACTTTTAAAAAATTATTTTTTAAAAAATATTTTGTATCATTTCATTAATTGTAGGCAGTCTAAAAGATCGTGGTGAAAGATTTAAGGATGATATAAATGATAATAATGATAAAGAAATAGCAAAAATTCATTACATATCGGGCGAAAACTCTTGCATGAACACATCTCCCCAGGGAGGTGTTAATACTACCAATTCCACCACTACGACCACAAATGACAACACCACAACATCAACAGAACCAACAACAGCCGCAATTGCTCCTAGTGAAAATTATTCCTATGTTACTTTAACAGCTGTATGTTTAAAATCAATTTTAAATTAATCAAAATTTAGCTGAACTCATTTGTTTGGGATTTTTTTCTATTACTATAGGTTCATGATTACAATTATCCAGTGGTAGATCAACCTGTAGCCGCTCAAGTCTTAAGTGCACGTTGTGATTCTATAACAACCCTAAAAAAACGTAATGCTATTGAGGCAGCTTCTCATTGTCTGGTATCACAATCGTCTCCCATTTCCGGTGGTATCATTAAAGATCCCGATATGGATATACTCAAACAGAAATTACAAAAGCCTCAACAGTCCCAGCAACTGACACGTTGTCGTCATTGTCATGAATTGTATTCGGATGAATGTAATCGTAAGGGAGCTTGTGAATTTGCACCCGATTGTTTTCGTGCTGGTTTTGAGTGTATATCGGGTATAGGTTGTGCCCGTTGCATGGTCTATCATTTTATGAGTGACTCTGATGGTGAAACACCACAACATCCATGTGAATGTGTTAATGATGATGGTTGCACTAAAAGGTAATTAAAGCGAATGTTGTTTGCCGAATTTTAACGATAACAAACTATAAAAAAAAATTTTGTTGTCAATAGAAAACTCGTTAAAAAAAAAAACAAGTTATCGATAGATAATAGAAACTAAGTTATCGATAGCTTAATTTTGTAAAGAAAGTTAGTTGTGGATAACACACTTTTCTAAAGAAAATTATTTATCGATAACAAACTTTTTTTTACAGAAAATTAGTTATCGAAACCAAAATTTTCTTAAAAAGAAAAATAATTAAATTAAAGATTGTAAATGTTTCTTAAGAAAATTAATTATCTATTTGAGAAAGATTATTCTAGCTCAAGGTCATATTTCTTTTACTAATCGTTACGATGATATTGTCAAAGTAACAATTTTCAAGAAACTTTTTATAAAGTTGTTTGTTTTAAATTGATTGGTTTGGTCATTTTGCAAGACTTACTCGACACGTGTTTCGGAATTCGTCAAATTCCATTATCAAGAGTATTTAGCAAATTGACAATCGTTTGTGGCAAAACATAAAGACTTATATTCGTATGTAAATAGTCATAACGAGAAATGTACTAAATACACAACATAATACAGCTCTAAATTTCAAACGAAAAGTCAAAACCAAACCATCACTATTTAATTCAAACATACCTTCATATATACAGCTTGTATTACATGCTAGTATATACATACAGACAGTAGATTTCTTACGCGAGTAATTTGCTAAATACTCTTGATAATGGAATTTGACGAATTCCGAAACACGTGTCGAGTAAGTCTTGCAAAATGACCAAACCAATCAATTTAAAACAAACAACTTTATAAAAAGTTTCTTGAAAATTGTTACTTTGACAATATCATCGTAACGATTAGTAAAAGAAATATGACCTTGAGCTAGAATAATCTTTCTCAAATATAGAATTTTAAAGGTCGAATAATAAATAATTTTTATTAATTTAAAAATTAAAACAGAATTTAAAATTAATTATCGTTAACACTTTTTTCTAAAGAAAAAAGTTATCGAAAGTACACTTTTCTATAGAAAAAACGTTTCTAAAGAAGATTAGGCAACGTTAACAAAGTTGTATTATTGATAATGAACTTTCTAAAAGATACAATTAATTGAACTTTTTTTCATAAAGACATCGTTAACTTTTCTAAAAAAAATCGATAACAAACTTTTCTAAAAAAAAAAAATGATCGATGACAAACTTTTCTAAAAAAAATTGTTTTTGATAACAAATTTTTTGAAAAAAAAAAGAAAATTATTTATCGATAATTAACTTTTGTAAATAACCGATAAAAAAAACAAGCAAATTGTTTTATCGAAAAATTTTTATCATTAGCAAACTTTTCTTAAAATAAATAAATGTTCGATGACAAACTTTTCTAAAAAAAAATTTGTTTTTGATAACAAAATTTTTTTAAAAAAGAAAATTATTTATCGATAATTAACTTTTGTAAACAACCGATAACAAACAAGCAAATTGTTTTATCGACAAATTTTTATCGATAGCAAACTTTTCTAAACTTTTTTTAAGGAAATGAACGATAACAAAATATTGTCAGCAAATGTGTTTTATCGACATCAAAACTTTTTAGAGGAAGTAAATTATAGATAACAAATTTTTCTTAAGAAAATAAGTTATCGATAAAAAACTTTTCTAAAAAAATTGTTTTCGATAAAAAACTATTCTGACTAACAACTGACTTTTCTTGAGAATATATGTTATCGATATCAAACTTTTCTGAAGTTAATCGTTAATCGATATTAAACATTTCTAAAGAAAATTAATTATCGATAACAAACTTTTCTAAAGAAAACTTGTTATCCTAAAGAAAATTAGTTATCGATATAAAAAATTTCTAAAGAAAATTAATTATCGATAACAAACTTTTCTAACGAAATTTAGTTATTGATAACAAACGGTTAAAAAAAAAAAAAACAAAAAAAACGATAACAAAATTTTATCAGCAAATGTGTTTTATCGATAACAATTTTTTTTAATAAAAGTTTGCTATCGATAACTAATTTTCTTTAAGAAAGTTTGTTATCGATAAAAAAAATTTTAAGAAAAGTTTGTTATCGCAAGCTAATTTTCTTTGGATAAGTTTTTTTATCGATAATTTTTTTTTTAGAAATGTTTGTTATCGTTTTCGATTTTCTTTAGAAAAATTTCTTATCTATAATTGAAGTTTTATTTATTTATAAATTATTTATTTATTTATAAAAAAAAAGTTTTCTATAGAAAATTTTCTTTAGAAATGTTTGTTATCGATAACTAATCTACTTTAGAAAATTTTGTTATCGATAACATATATTCTTAAGAAAAGTCATTTGTTGTTAGTTAAAAAAGTTTGCTATCGATAACTTTTTTTTTTACGAAAAATTTCTTTTCGATAACTTATATTATTTAGATAAGTTTTTTATCAATAAATAATTTTCTTTAGAAATCGATAACTAGTTTTTTCTAGGAAAGTTTGTAATCAATATAAAAAACCATTAGGTTATTTTTTTTGCAAAAATAATGACGATGGTAGTGAACACTACGTTACGTATAAAGGTTTCAACACAATGTCGGAGTACTCTTTACTACAGAGTACCATCTCTAAAAATAGAGAAAACATCATACAAAAAATGTGTAAGTGCAAAACAGAAAGAAACAAAATCCACTTTCTGGTAAAGAGTACTCCGTCATTGTGAATTCAGCTTAAGAATTTACGTTTACGTTATAAATAAATTTGAACTGTCCCTGAAGATGCAGTTTTCAAAGAATTGCGAAATATCGAAAGATTTTTTTAAATAAATAAAAAAAAAACATTTAAACAACTAAGACCTCGAGCTTAAAAATTTATTTCCTTTAACATTTCTTTAAAAAAGTTTGCTATCAATAACTTTCTAAACATTTTTTTATCGACAATTTATGTTTTTATTTTAATAGTTATCGATTTCTACCAGAAACTTAGCTTTCGATAAGAAATTTTGTCAACAAAAAATTACTTGATATCCCGAGTAAAAATGTTTAGATATATTTATTTACATCACATCTTCTCCGAGATTTTAAAGATCAGTACTGATCCGAGTTAGATCAAGAGTGATCCGAAATTTGAAAGATCAGTACTGATCCGAAAAATGGATAGCTAAGATTGGATCAGTTTTAATCGGACGGATACAATGTCATCCGAAAAATGGGTTTATATAATTAGATAAACCCATTTTTCGGATGAAATTGTATCCGTCCGATTAAAAATGATCTAATCTTAGCGATCCATTTTTCGGATCAGTACTTATCCTTCACATTTTTACTTGGGATAGCTGAAATTTCTTAAAATGATGCCTTGCAAACTAAAATTTAAAATTTTCTTTTCGTATTCTTTTTCAGATGGATTGGTTTAACCTTGTTATCTTTATTAGTGCCGTGTCTGTGGTGTTATCCACCATTAAGAGTGTGCCATTTAATTGGTATTTCATGCGGCATTTGTGGTGGGAAACATAAACCGCAAGTTTGACATTGGGAGGCTGGATTGCAAAACAACAATAAAAAACAACAACAACAAAAGCAGCAGAAACAACAACTAAAACAACAGCATAGCTATGATGATTATTATGATCGTTTTTCTTCTAACAACAAATGGCAGCAGCAACAATACTATCAAAATCAATATGAATGGGATCTACAGCATTTTCAAAAACCAAAACCAACAACAACAACAACTTCAAAACAAAAACAAATTAATAAAACTTTTAACTATTATTATCAAGATGACGACGATGATCCCTTTGGAAGACAATTTCTAAAACCACAAAAACAACAACACGATTTTGGTAATATATATTATTAAAAAAAAAGAAAGAGAGAATTAAAGAACAAAAGTAACTAAAAAAAAACTACATTTTAAACTAAAGAGTATTTTTAAAAATGTTTAAATAAAATTTAAATATTTTCATTTGTGCTGTTAACAGTTGTTGAAATAAAGAGATTTCTTAAAAAGTAAAGTCTACTTTTAGGCGTTTTTTTTTTTAAATAATAACAAAACATGTTAAATTAACAGAATGCTAACAGTAAAGGAGAAAATATTTAAAATTATAACAGTATACTCTCTATTCTCAACAAAAAATAACTCAATAAGAGTTAAATGAATTTTATAATAATTTTTGTATATTTTTTAAATTATTTGTTTTATTTTTTTTTTTTAAATAATCTTTTAAACAAAGCATTTGTAGGGTTTTGTAATTAATTAATACATTTTTTTTAATTTAATTTTATTTTTTTATAAATTATATTATTTTAGTTATTGTATATAGCAAGCAAAAACACAAAAAAAAAAAAAAGAAAAAAATTATTTACAAAAAAAAATACTTCAAAGAAGTACCTGTATAACTATTAAACAAAATGCCGCTAATTTTTTTTTCTTCTATCAAATTTAATTTGTTTAAAAAGGAAAAAAGAAGTCACTGCATTAATTAATTATTTTTTATTTTTTAATTTTTTTTAATAATTTTATAATTTTAAGCACAATTACAAATATAACTAATGTAACATTTATATGTTTTTGTCTCAAAAAAAGAAAAGAAAGAATTTAAAACACAAAAACAGTATTATTTTTTTTTTTATTAATTTTTTATTTAAAAAAAAACTAAATAACCACAACTTTATAAGTTTCCTACGTTTTGCACAAAATTATTTAAATTGTGTGAAAAAGCAATTGAATAAAGGAATTATATTGAAAAAGTAAAGTTATAATTTTTTTTTTTTAAAAAAAAAAAATTTTTTGGATTTTTTTTTTCTTAAATAACATTTCACAGAATTCATGTTTAAGTACTTTTTATTATTTTTGGTTAAAATACTAAAATAATTCTGATTAATTTTTATTAAAAAATAAAAATTGTTTTATTCGACCTTTAAAATATTATATTTTGAGGATGTTTATTCTGGCTCGAGGTCATTATTTTCTTTACTAATTAAAACCATGATATTCTCATAACATAATTTTCAAGAACAATTATTTTTTGTTTTAAATTTATTTATGTTGGTCATTTTTGCAAGACTTAATCGACACGTGTTTCGGAATTTGTCAAGATTCCATTGTCAAGATTATTTAGCAAAAATAGAAACGATTTACTACAAAGTAGCAAACTAGTCTAATGGCAAATCGTTTGTGCACAAACTAGAATATTAATACATATTCGCCTCTATTCAAAATGAGAATTAGAAAGACGAAGAAATTGTACTATACTAATAAGGCAACGATTGTCAATAACCAACAAAAATATTAAATTTAAAACAAAAAATAATTTTTCTTGAAAATTATGCTATGAGAATATCATGGTTTTAATTAGTAAAGAAAATAATGACCTCGAGCCAGAATAAACATCCTCAAAATATAATACTAAAATAATAAAATAATAAAAGACGTACATGCATTTTCGATCCATAAAAACCTAGTCTTATGTATTTAAAATTAAAATTTTTTCTTAAGAATCCCTTTTAAAAAATTTTAACTATTAAAACTTCTTTTAATATTACCATTCTCGCTGTCAACCTGTCAAAATTTTCTATATAAAGGTCACAAACAGAATAAATAAATTTATGTAGTTTTGAAAACAGATGGCCATCCTCATCTTTTCAAATTAGTCCAAAAACTCTTTAAAACACTTTATTAACAAATTGTCGACAAATAGAACTGCATCAATACTATTTTCAAAAAATTAAATTGAAACAATCGTACAAAAACTACGATCTCTTGAATTACAGAAAAAGTTTATAATTTTTTGATGAAAAAATTTTTTTTGTGTAATTTTGGAGATTTTGGATAATTTTGTGTGTAATTTCTAATTCTGTTGGTGGCAACACTGAATATATGTAAAGGTACATAATTGAAAAAGATGTTTTTTTATTGAAAATTCACTTTTTCAGTTAAAATTATGAATTTCGGAACCAATTAAATGCAAATCAATAGAAACGTATGGGAAATCATGCTTCGGTTTGCGTCGATTCGGTTTGCGTCGCGTTTCTCCGATCCCAATTAGCGACGCAAACCGGGGTATTGGTGTACTATTTAATAATAAGTAATACTTTTTCCAAAAAAAAAGTACCTTTATAATACTTTTTTCAAAAAAAAAGTACCTATATAACACTTTTTCCAAAAAAAGTACCTATATAATATAATTTTTCCAAAAAAAAAGTACCTATATAATACTTTTTCCAAAAAATTACATAAACAATACTTTTTTAATTAAAAAGTACATAAACAGTACTTTTTAATAAAAAGTATATAAACAGTTTTTTTCCCCAAAAAGTACATAAAAAGTACTTTTTAATAACAAGTACATAAACAGTAATTTTTAATAAAAAGTACATAAACAGTACTTTTTAATAAAAAGGATATAAACAGTACTTTTTCCAAAAAAGTACCTAAACAGTAATTTTTCCCAAAAAATACATAAAAAGTACTTTTTAATAAAAAGTACATAAACAGTACTTTTTAATAAGAAGTACATAAACAGTACTTTTTAATAAAAAGTACATAAACAGTACTTTTTAATAAAAAGTATATAAACAGTACTTTTTCCAAAAAAGTACCTAAACAGTATTTTTTAATAAAAAGTACTTTTTAATAAAAAGTTTATAAACAATACTTTTTCCAAAAAAAAAAAAGAACCCAACTACTTTAAT
This sequence comes from Pegoplata infirma, assembly GCA_963921195.1. Lineage (NCBI taxonomy): Eukaryota > Metazoa > Arthropoda > Insecta > Diptera > Anthomyiidae > Pegoplata > Pegoplata infirma. Next base: position 205,122,620 of record OY992538.1, read on the forward strand.
AAAATTTTAAAATACATATTCCTTTTTACGAAAAATTAATAATTTTGTTACTTTTTACCAAAAACTACTATTTTAGTACTTTATCAAAAATATATTTTTACCTTACTCAAAATACCCATTATGTGCAGCCTGTCTTGAGGAAGAGGACACAACTGAACATTACGTCTGTTGTTGTCCAGCGTTCTCAAGGGCTAGACTGCGGTTTTTGGGTTCTGATATTCGGTCAATGGACACGGTCCATGGACTTCCCTTATCTGATTGTCTTAAGTTTGTGAAAGCAACTGAAAAAGTCTGAACAAGCACTTTTACTTTTGCTCCTTTTTTTTCTCCTTTTCATTCTTTTTCTTCTAAACCTTTTCTCACCCTTACAGAACTTTTTTTCTCGGTGTACGGTACAATGGACTATTTTAAGTCTGAGCGCCATGGACTTGCCTAAAGAATTTCCTTATTTTAGGCTTGTACAACCCACCCTCAACTCAACAACCTTACTCAGAATCTAAATATTTTTTAAAAAATTATCGATACAAAACACAGTGTTGCTACTAAAAAGTACCAATTAGTACGTTTTATAAAAAGGTCTAAGAAATTTAACGAAATAGTACTTTTTTATTTTTTATAATACCTATATAATCCTTTTTCCAAAAAAGTACCTATATAATACTTTTTCCAAAAAAGTACCTATATAATACTTTTTCCAAAAAAGTACATAAACAGTAATTTTTAATAAAAAGTACATAAACAGTACTTTTTAATAAAAAGTACATAAACAGTACTTTTTAATAAAAAGTACATAAAGAGTACTTTTTAATAAGAAGTACATAAACAGTACTTTTTAATAAAAAGTATATAAAAAGTACTTTTTAATAAAAAGTACATAAACAGTACTTTTTAATAAAAAGTACATAAAAAGTACTTTTTAATAAAAAGTTTATGAACAATACTTTTTCAAAAAAAAAAAAAAAACCTAATTAGTTTGGATCTTCTTAGTTTTTAATAAAATTTCAAAATACATATTCCTTTTTACGAAAAATAACTATTTTGTTACTTTTTACCAAAAACTACTATTTTAGTACTTTATCAAAATGTTCTACTACTATTTTTTAAAAACCTTCTTTTTATTTAAACGTTTTGTTTAAGTACTTTTTTAAAAAAATATTTTTTTTCTAAATTAAAAATACCATTTTGGTACTCTTCCAATAAAAAGAACTTTATTTTTTCTATTTTGGCTTTATTATTCACAAATTACCTATACTATTTAGGTACTTCTTTTGGAAAGAGAAATAATTTGTTACATTTATTACAAGGTACTATTTAGTACTAAATAGTACCATTTGATAAATACCTAAGTTGTCCTTTTTAATAAAAAGTACCTAAGTAGTCATTTTTTATAAAAAGTACCAAATAGTGCTTTTTTTATTAAAAGGTCTAAGCTAGTACTTTCTACTAAGAAAGGTGCCAACATTGTTCTTTAAAAAAAAAAAAGAAACTACATATTACTTTTTATAAAAAGTACATAAATTATACTTTCAAAATAAAAGAATGAACCTGAATATTACTTTTTAAAAAATAGTACATCTAGTACAATAGTACCAAAAAAGTTATTTTAGATAAAATACAAAAAAAAAATACTTTTTTTGTAAAAAGTACCAAATTGGTACTTTTTGGTAAAAGGTACCAAAATGGTAATTTTTGGTAAAAGTACCAAGGAATATTTTGGACTTTTATTAAAAAAAAGTACTTAGTGGGTACTTTTTTTAGAAAAAGTAAAGGTTTTGGTACTTTTTAAAAAAGGTCCAAGATAGTACTTATTATTAAAAGAGGTACTAAAATGGTGTTTTATTAAATGTACCAAAAAAGTACTTTTTTATAAAAAGTACATAAATAAAACTTTCAAATAAAAATAATTTACCAGGATAGAACTTAAAAAACATACTTTTCCTAAAATGTACCAAAATATAATTTTTCACAAAAAGTGCAAAAATTGTACGTTTTCCAAAAATAGTAATTTTTCCAAAAAAGTACCAAAATAGTACTTTTTTAAAAAGTACCTTAATAGTAATTCTCTATTAGAAAATTTGTTTGAATGTAAAATGTAGCAGAATTTATTTTTTTTATTAAAAGTACCAAAATAGTACCTTGTAATAAAAAGTAACAAATTATTTTTCATTCCAAAAGAAGAACCTAAATATGTAGTATAGATAATTATACATGCTTTTAAGGAAAAAGAACTATTTTTGATACTTTTTTGGAAATGGTACTATATTGGTACTTTTTATAAAAAAAGTACAATATTAGAACTTTTTATTCAAAAATACTAATAATTCATACTCTAACGGTCGTTCAAACCGTATTAGGATTTTTTTTGGAAAAGGTTCTGTTTTTGTACTTTTTATTAAAAAAGTACTGTTTATGGTTTTTTTAAATGTACTTTTTATATACTTTTTATTTGAAAGTAGTGTTTATGTACTTTTTTTTAAATGAACTGTTAAATTACTGTTTATGAACATTTTATTAAAAAGTACTATATAGGTACGTTTTCGGAAAAAGTTTTATTTATGTACTTTAATTTGTGTACTTTTTCGGAAAAAGTATAATTTAGGTACTTTTTATAGAAAAAGTACTATTTAGGTACATTTTTGTAAAAAGTATTATTTTGGTACTTTTTATCAAAAAAGTACTATTTAGGTACTTTTTATCTAACAAGTACTACTTAGGTACTTTTTTTGCCTTAAATGTTTATGTACTTTTTATTTAAAACAACTGTTTATGTAGTTTTTATTAAAAAGTACTGTTTATGTAGTTTTTATTAAAAAGTACTGTTTATGCACTTTTTATTAAAGTGCTGTTTATGAACTTTTTATTAAAAAGTACTATGTAGGTACTTATTTGGAAAAAGTTTTATTTGGGTACTTCTTGAAAAAAGTTTTATTTAGGTAGTTTTTTTTGGAAAAAAAAAAAAAGTATTATTAGATACTTTTGTTGGAAAAATTATTATTTAGATACTTTTTTTTATAGAAAAAGTACTATGTGGGTACTTTTTTGCCTTAAATGTTTATGCACGTTTTTTTAAAACAAGTACTGTTTATGTACTTTTAATTAAAAAGAACTGTTTATGCACTTTTTATTAAAAATTACTGTATAGGTACTTTTTTGAAAAAGTTTTATTTATGTACTTTTTATTAAAAAGTACTATATAGGTATTTTTTTTGAAAAAGTATTTAGGTACTATTTTTAGCAAAAGTACTATTTAGGTACTTTTTATAGAAAAAGCACCATTTAGGTACTTTGTTGGAAAAAGTATAATTTAGGTACTTTTTGGAAAAAAAATTTTTGGTTAATTTTTTCGGAAAAGTATTATTTATGTACTTTTTTGGAAAAAGTATAATTTAGGTACTTTTTATAGAAAAGGTACTATTTAGGTACTTTTTTGTAAAAAGTATGATTTTGGTACTTTTTATCAAAAAAGTACTATTTAGGTACTTTTTTGCCTTAAATGTTTATGTACTTTTTATTAAAAAGTACTGTTTATGTACTTTTTATTAAAAAGTACTGTTTATGAACTTTTTATTAAAAAGTACTGTTTATGTACTTTTTATTAAAAAGTACTGTTTATGTCCTTTATATTAACAAGTACTGTTTATGTACTTTTTATTAAAAAGTACTGTTTATGTACTTTTTATTAAAAAGTACAGTTTATATACTTTTTATTAAAAAGTACTGTTTACGTACTTTTTATTAAAAAGTACTGTTTATGTACTTTTTATTAAAAAGTACTGTTTACGTACTTTTTTTTGGAAAAAGTATTATTTAGATACTTTTGTTGGAAAAATTATTATTTTAATACTTTTTTTTTATAGAAAAAGTACTATGTGGGTACTTTTTTGCCTTAAATGTTTATGTACGTTTTTTTAAACAAGTACTCTTTATGTACTTTTTTATTAAAAAGTACTGTTTATGCACTTTTTATTAAAAAGTACTATAAAAAGTTTTGGTTAATTTTTTTGGGAAAAGTATTATTTATGTAATTTTTCGGAAAAAGTATAATTTAGGTACTTTTTATAGAAAATTTACTTTTAAGGTACTTTTTTGTACAAAATAAAGTTTTGGTACTTTTTATCAAAAAAGTACTATTTAGGTACTTTTTTGCCTCAAATGCTTATGTACTTTTATTAAAAAGTACTGTTTATGTACTTTTTATTAAAAAGTACTGTTTATATACTTTTTATTAAAAAGTACCGTTTATGTACTTTTTATTAAAAAGTACTATACAGGTACTTTTTTAGAAAAGTTTTATTTATGTACTTTTTATTAAAAAGTACTATATAGGTATTTTTTTGGAAAAAGTATTTAGATACTATTTTTAGCAAAAGTACTATTTAGGTACTATTTTTAGCAAAAGTACTATTTAGATACTTTTTATAGAAAAAGCACCATTTAGGTACTTTTTTGGAAAAAGTATTATTTTGGTACTTTTTATAAAAAAAGTACTATTTAGGTACTTTTTGGAAAAAAACTTTTTTGGTTAATTTTTTTGGGAAAAGAATTATTTATGTACTTTTTCGGAAAAAGTATAATTTAGGTACTTTTTATAGAAAATGTACTATTTAGGTACTTTTTTGTAAAAAGTATGATTTTGGTACTTTTTATCAAAAAAGTACTATTTAGGTACTTTTTTGCCTTCAATATTTATGTACTTTTATTAAAAAGTACTGTTTATGTACTTTTTATTAAAAAATACTGTTTATCTACTCTTTATTAAAAAGTACTGTTTATGTACTTTTTATTAAAAAGTACTGTTTATGTACATTTTATTAAAAAGCACTGTTTATGTACTTTTTATTAAAAAGTACTGTTTATGTACTTTTTATTAAAAAGTACTGTTTACGTACTTTTTATTAAAAAGTACTGTTTACGTCCTTTTTATTAAAAAGTAATGTATAGATACTTTTCTGGAAAAAGTTTTATTTAGGTACTTTTTTGGAAAAAGTTTTATTTGGTTACTTTTTTTTTGGAAAAAGTATTATTTAGATACTTTTGTTGGAAAAAGTATTATTTAGATACTTTTTTATAGAAAAAGTACTATTTGGGTATTTTTTGCCTTTTCAAAAAGTACTGTTTATGCACTTTTTAATAAAAAGAACTGTTTATACACTTTTTATTAAAAATTACTGTTTACGTACTTTTTATCAAAAAGTGCTACACAGGTACTTTTTATAGAAAAAGTTTTATTTATGTACTTTTTTTTAGAAAAAATATTATTTAGGTACTATTTATAGAAAAAGTACTATTTAGGGACTTTATTGAAAAAAACAGTATTATTTTGGTACTTTTGATCAATAAAGAGCTATTTAGGTACTTTTTTACTTAAATGTTTATATACTTTTTATTAAAAAGTACTGTTTATGTACGTTTTATCAAAAAGCACTGTTTACGCACTTTTTATTAAAACTTTTTATTTTTCGGAAAAAGTATAACTTAGGTACTTTTTATAGAAAAGGAACTATTTAGGTACTTTTTTGTAAAAAGTATGATTTTGGTACTTTTTTTTATCAAAAAAGTACTTTTTAGGTACTTTTTTTGCCTTAAATGTTTATGTACTTTTTATTAAAAAGTACTGTTTATGTACTTTTTATTAAAAAGTACTGTTTATGTACTTTTTATTAAAAAGTACTGTTTATGTACTTTTTATTAAAAAGTACTGTTTATGTACTTTTTATTAAAAAGTACTGTTTATGTACGTTTTATTAAAAATTCCTGTTTATGTACTTCTTATTAAAAAGTACTGTTTATGTAATTTTTACTAAAAAGTACTGCTTATGTACTTTTTATTAAAAAGTCCTGTTTATGTACTTCTTATTAAAAAGTACTGTTTATGTAATTTTTACTAAAAAGTACTGCTTATGTACTTTTTATTAAAAAGTGCTATATAGGTACTTTTTTGAAAAAAGTTTTATTTAGGTGTTTTTTTGGAAAAGTATTATTTAGGTACTTTTTGGAAAAAAATATTATTTAGGTACTAACTAATATTTTAGTAAGACGTACTATTTTGAAAAACGTATTATTATGGTACTTTTGATTAAAAAAGTGCTATTTAGGTACTTTTTGGAAAAAAAAATTATTTAGTGCTATTTAGGTACTTTTTTGTTTTAAATGAATTTTTGTAATTTTCTTTTAAATAAAAAAATCTTAAATTTAATTGTTTTTTCATACAATTTACTTAAAATAAATAAAAAAAATAAAATTTTTTTTATTAAATAATTTTTAAAATTTTTGTTTTTATACAAGTAATGTGATTTTTTTACACAATTAATTTAAATTAATAATATTTTTTTTACTAATACATTTTTTTTTTACATAAAAGCAACGGATTAAACAAAATAATAATTATAAATAAACATGTGCTAAACAAAAAATACAAACAAAATTGATATTACCATAAAATGTAATTACAATGATCTTTAAATTAAAAAAAAATATGTGAATAATTTACAATTTCTTAATAATTATTCTAAAAATTTATATAAAAAAAAAATTTTTTCAACATGATAAAATTTTTGTTAAGTTTATAATTTAACATTAAAAAAAAAAAAAAAGAAAAGAATAATTTATTTACTTTAGGGCTCAAAGTATCTAAATTATTTAAAAAATTAAAAAAAAATAAAAAATACAAAAAAAAATAAGAATAATTACTAGAAATTGTGAATTTTAGATAAATTTTAAAGTAAAAAAAAAAAACATTAAAGCTTATGGTAATTACTTTAAAAATGAAATAAATATTTGAAAAAAACAATTTCAAAACTAAAAATTGAATAATTTGTGTGGTTAAAAATAAAAACAAAAAAACAAAATTATGTATTATAAAAAAAATCATATAAAATTATAAATACAAAAAATATGTATTGTAAGTTATTTGTTTTCAATATTTAATAAAAAAAATAATATTTATTTGAAAAAAAAAACAGCTTAGAATAATTAAAAAATATTAAAAACACACAACTTAACTTAAAAACAAAATATTACTAAAGCTTATAAAAAACTCCCCTTACAATTTTTTTTTATAAAAACTAACAGATATTAAAAAAAAAACACAAATTTTATTTATTTTGTAAAAACAAAAAAAAAATATATATATAAAAACATAAATTCTAAAAAAATTTACTGTCTATAAAAAAATATACTTATTTAAAAAATAAATATAAAAATTTAACTTTCTTTTAATTTTTATTAGTGTTACAAAAGGGAATTACTAAAAAAAAACACTATGATAAAATAGAAAGTTAAGTTTATAAGCAAATGGTTGTTATTTAAAAAATTAAAAAATTTTTTTGAAAAAAAAAAAAAAAATTTGAAAAAAAAAAAATATTTTTTTTTCAATTTTTTTTTTTTTTTTAAATATTTTAGAAATTTTTTTTTTTTGGGAAAAATACTTAAAAATTATAAACAAAGTAAAAAAATACTACTTTAATATAAAAAAAAAAAATAAATATAATAACCCCTAAAACAACATAAACAAAAATAATTTATTATTAATTATAATACTAAGTACAAAAAAAAATATTAAAAAAAATAGTAACATAAAAACAAAAAATATTTCCAAATAAAACTCCCCCATTTAATTAAGTACAAAAAATAATAATAATAACATACTTTAAATAACAATAACAAAAAATGTATAAACAAAAAATGAAATATATATATAAATATTTTCCAATATATTATTATAAAAACAAAACTTAAAAAAAAAAAAAAATATTTAAAAACAATCTTGGAATACACACAAAAGCAAATAATACAAAACTTTACATAAAATGTAAAACTTTATGTTATTAAAAATTTAAAACAGAAAAATTATAATATTTGAAACCATATTTACAAATCTGCTAAATTATATTAAAAAAATAATAACAAATAGTAAAATGGACTTTAAAAAGTCATATGGAATACAAAAAAAAAAAAAAAACAATAGTTTGTGTCATTTAATCCAAATACAACAACAAAAACCCAAAAAATAAAACTGGAAACAGAACACAAAAAACATTGGTAGTTTTATTTATACAAAAAAAAAAAAAAAATGGTCAAATAGTTTGTTCCTTTACTCAAACTTATTTTACCCATAACTTCTTCAATAATGGTCCAAATTTCGATTTTTTTTTGAAAATTTTAGTTTTTTTACGTATTTATAAAAAAAAAAAAAAAAAAAAAAAAAAAAAGTTAAATTCGGCCTTGCCGAATGTAGTGATACCCTCCACAATTTCAAAAAGATTATTGCAAAAAACTTTCTTTAAAAGGAAATTACTTTTGAAAAAAAAAATTTTTAAAAAAAATTCCCGCGAAAAAAAATTTTGGTAAAAAAATCCGCGATTTTTTTTTTGTCAAAAAATATATTCGTACTTGTTTAAATACCATTTGGTGTTTAATTATGTTCGCATATGTCAACCAGAAGCCGAATTATAGCATTTTGTATTTTTAGGTTATGTTGAATGTACCGAAATTTTTGAGGTGTGCTTACATTTTCGTTCATAACTTTTGAACCGCTGAACCGATATCGCTCAAATGCAATACCAAACTTCTCGGGACAACTTCCAATAAATATGTTAAGTTTCAGTCATCTCTGTGCAATATTTTGTTCGTGACAGCATTTTCCACAGACAGACAGACGGACATCGCTAGAATGTCTTAAAATCGATCGGGCATCATGAATATATACACTTTATGGGGTCCCAGATCGATATTTCGATGAGTTACAAACGGAATGACAAACTTATATATACCCTCTATCACTAAGTGGAGGGTATAAAAATACACTTTGCACATTTTTTTTTTTAGATTTTCCCAATTTTTTTAAAGTTTTTAGTACCCTTCGAAAACTCCTTCGTGGTAAACTTTCAGTTTTTTTGATGACCCCTGCAAAAGATATCGAATTTTTAAAAATTGGTAGTTTGTTCCTTTACTCAAACTTCTTTTACCCATAACTTCTTCAATAATGGTCCAAATTTCATGTTTTTTTTTACGTACTTTTTAAAAAAACTTCCCAAAAAATTCTTAAAAGCGGTTTAGTATGTGATTTTTAAGTTTTAAAATTTAAATCTCATTTTTGAAGATGTTTGTAAAAAAAAAAAAATGTCAAATCGGACCCTTTGCACATTTTTATACCCTCCAACTACAGTATGGGGGTATACTCACTTTGTCATTCCGTGTGTAATGCATCGAAATATCGTTTGGGGACCCCATAATGTATAGTAGTATATATTATTGATCAGTGATCGATTCTAAGACATTCTAGCGATGTCCGTCTGTCCGTCCGTCCGTCCGTCTGTGGAGGACACGATACAGTCTAAAATAACAGAGCTAGACTCCTGAAATTTGGCACAAATATGTCTAACGGTCATAGGCTGGTTAAGTTCGGAGATGGGCAAAATCGGACCACGGGGGAAAAAGTTCCCCCTTTGAGAGCTAAACCAACCTCTGAAAAAACGCCATTTTTTATAGATTTTTTGCACTTTTTCTTAGCAAACAAAACATTTCTTATGTCAGAAGAAGTTAAAAGTCCTGCAGTTGAATCCAGGAAGGCTGTCTCCCACCGCCGAAACCCCCCCCCCCCCCCAAAAAAAAAAAACGCCCCTGTTTCTTTTTTTTAACGTGTTGGAGGGTATAACAGATTCGGCACGGCCGAATTTAACACTCTCACTTGTTTTTTTTTTAGATTTTCCCCAATTTGTTTAAAGTTTTTAGTACCCTTCGAAAACTCCTTTGTGGTAAATTTTCAGATTTTTTTTGATGACCCGTTCAAAAGATATCGAATTTTTAAAAATTGGTAGTTTGTTCCTTTACTCAAACTTATTTTACCCATAACTTCTTCAATACCCAGTTGGCAAATGTGTCACTGAGGAAATTTCCACAGTGATTCCTTGAGGAAATGTCTTCAGGTTCTGACAAATCATATGTAATCCTTGATGACATGTCCTAACATTGTCAGCACTGAATGTTTGCTTTAAAAGTGTTGACAATTCCTCTTAGACGTCGAAAAGGAAATGTCTTCAGAATAGCAGTATATTAAATTAGAATTTCAAATCTGGGCAACTCTTCAATTTCCAAGAAAAAAATGGCAACATTATCGATTTATTTAAAATTAATGGGGCTATTCTAAAATTTTATTCTTATAATAAGTGCTATTATTAGCAACCCAGAATTTTATTATAGATACCAAAAATTTCAACTCTAAAGAAAGCTTTATCAACTTTTTGTAGTTCTAAAACAATTTAATTTGAAATTTGAATTTAGACAACAAAATTTTATAAGCACAATAGCTGTATGGGTAGGTGGGTGGTTTTGATATTTTGTTATTTTTGGAGGCATGGGTTCAAATCCCACCCATTTCTAACAAATATTTTTTTTTTTGCCAATTTTTATTTTTTTTTATTACAAATATTATAATGCAGTTTTTTTTAATTTTTAAATTTCGCAATTTTTAAAAGATGCAAAAAAAAATGATTTTTGCATCTTTTTTTTCTGAAATTATTATTATTGTATGGTTTAAATTGGCTATTTCTCTCGCAAAAAAACATTATAATTGTTTTTAGAGGAAAAAAAATAATATTTTTTTTTTAACTACACTTTTTTGCATGCAAAAAAAATTGCAATAATTTTTGTAATAATATGTTTCTTATTTTTGACTACAATAATGCGTATTTTGACAAATTCCGAAAAAAATAGGGAATTTTGACGAAAACAAAATGTTGGTTTCTTGTTATAAATGAAAAAAATATTGTTATAGATGACAAAATATTGTTATGTACTTTTCAGTCTATAACAAGTTTTGTCATCTATAACAATATTTTTTTCATTTATAACAAGAAACCAACATTTTGTTTTCGTCAAAATTCCGTATTTTTTTCGCAATTTGTCAAAATACGCATGATTGTAGTCAAAAATAAGAAACATATTATTACAAAAATTATTGCAATTTTTTTTGCATGCAAAAAAGTGTAGTTAAAAAAAAATATAATTTTTTTTCCTCTAAAGACAATTATAATGTTTTTTTTGCGAGAGAAATATCCAATTAAAACCATACAATAATAATAATTTCAGAAAAAAAAGATGCAAAAATCAATTTTTTTTGCATCTTTTAAAAATTGCGAAATTTAAAAATTAAAAAAAAACTGCATTATAATATTTGTAATAAAAAAAAATAAAAATTGGCAAAAAAAAAAAATATTTGTTAGAAATGGGTGGGATTTGAACCCATGCCTCCAAAAATAACAAAATATTAAAACCACCCACCTACCCATACAGCTATTGTGCTTATAAAATTTTGTTGTCTAAATTCAAATTTCAAATTGAATTGTTTTAGAACAACAAAAAGTTGATAAAGCTTTTTTTAGAGTTGAAATTTTTGGTATCTATAATAAAATTCTGGGTTGCTAATAATATCACTTATTATAATAATAAAATTTTAGAATAGCTCCATAAATCAAAATCTAACAAGTAGAATAAAAGTAATAAATAGACAAACAATTTTTAAAATAAAGTTTGGAACAGGTAGTTAGATGTGGGACTAATAAACTGGAGGTTCCAGGTTCAAATCCAGTTGGGACTAAAAAAGGCTAAAAGTTTTTTCTAAATATGAGAAAGATAATTTATAAAGGAAAATGGATAAAAGTAAAAACTAAAGGAAATACGAAAATTTTTTGTATATTCGCATGACCTAAGTCAGACATTTCCCCAATGAAGTCTTAGGTGACATGTCCCCAGAAGGTCAGCCCTGACCACTGCTGACTTTGAGTGTGGACATTTTGAAAATTTGTATGAAACTGTCCTCAACCCAGTACATAGAGATGTCTTGTGGATGTCAGCAGTGACTCTGACATGTCACCTCTCCGCCACTGAGGATGGCTCGAGGACGTTGCCAACTGGGTAATGGTCCAAATTTCGATTTTTTTTTGTTGAAAATTTTTGTTTTTTTACGTACTTTTTAAAAAAAAAAATTCTTAAAAGCGCTCTAGTATGAGATTTTTAAGTTTTAAAATTTAAATCTCATTTTTGAAAATGTTTATACTCTTCGATTTTTTTGTGTAAAACTTCTATCGATTCTACAAATTTGTTGCCCAGGAGGATCGTGGCATAACGTTTATTACTATTTTTTTAAATTTTTTGAAAAAAATAATTGTAATTTTCCAATTAAATTTTATATTTTAAAAAAATGTTGTTGGGTAAAAACAAATGAGGGTCGGTTTAAAAAAAAATTAAAAATTGGTAGTTTGTTCCTTTACTCAAACTTATTTGACCCATAACTTCTTCAATAATGGTCCAAATTTCGATTTTTTTTGAAAATTTTTGTTTTTTTACGTATTTATAAAAAAAAAAAAAGTCTCAAATCGGACATAGCACATTTTTTTTTAGATTTTCCCCAATTTGCTTAAAGTTTTTAGTACCCTTCGAAAACTCCTTCGTGGTAAATTTTCAGATTTTTTTGATGACACGTTCAAAAGATATCGAATTTTTAAAAATTGGTAGTTTGTTCCTTTACTCAAACTTATTTTACCCATAACTTCTTCAATAATGGTCCAAATTTCAAATTTTTTTTCTTCAAAATTTTTGTTTTTTTACCTACTTTTTAAAAAAACTTCCCAAAAAATTCTTAAAAGCGGTTTAGTATGCGATTTTTAAGTTTTAAAATTTAAATCTAATTTTTGAAGATGTTTGTAAAAAAAAAAAAAAAAAAAGTGTCAAATCGGACCCTTTGCACATTTTTATACACTCCAACTACAGTATGGGGGTATACTGACTTTGTCATTCCGTGTGTAATGCATCGAAATATCGTTTGGGGACCCCATAATGTATATGGGGCATTCCATGTGAAATCGGACACTTTGAAAAACTTTTTTTTTAGATTTTCCCAATTTGTTTACAGTTTTTAGTACCCTTCGAGAACTCCTTCGTGGTAAATTTTCAGATTTTTTTTATGACCCGTTCAAAAGATATCGAATTTTTAAAAATTGGTAGTTTGTTCCTTTAGTCAAACTTCTTTTAATCATAACTTCTTCAATAATGGTCAAAATTTCAATTTTTTTTTCAAAATTTTTGTTTTTTTACGTACTTTCTAAAAAAAAATCCCCAAAAATTCTTAAAAGCGTTCTAGTATGCGATTTTTAAGTTTTAAAATTTAAATCTCATTTTTGAAAATGTTTGTACTCTTCGATTTTTTTGAAATTTTTTTGTGTAAAACTTCTATCAATTCTACAAATTTTTTGCCCAGGAAGATCGTGGGATAACGATTATTACTATTTTTTAAAATTTTTTGAAAAAATGTTATTGTAATTTTTCAATCTTAAAATCATTTCTACTGCTCCAATGGTGCGTCATAGAGGGGTCCTTTATAAGACCGATCCCCATTAATTTTTACGTCTTAACATTTCTTTGGAACAAACTAATACCCTATCTCCAATTGCTAAGGGGGCTCCCACACAAAACGTCATTTTTTAAAATTTGCTCCAACCGCTCTAACCGCCCTAATAGTGCCCTTAGAGCAACAAAATGTATGACCGACCCACAATATTTTTTTAGTCCAAACATTTTCTCTGAACACACCTACCCTCTTTCTTTAATTGTTAAGGCGGTCCCCATACAATATTTTTTATTTTTTGTAAATTTGTTTTTTTTTTAATCAGCTTCTACCGGTCCAATGGTGCGTCCGAGAGGGGTCATTATTGAGACCGACCCATATTTATTTTTACCCTCAAACATTTTTGTAAAACATAACTACGCCTTATCTCAACTCCCTAAGTAGGCTCCCATTCAAAAATTTGTATACCCTCCAACTACAGTATGGGGGTATACTCACTTTGTCATTCCGTTTGTAACGCATCGAAATATCGGTCGGGGACCCCATAAAGTATATATATTATTGATCTATGATCGATTCTAAGACTTTTCTAGAATGTCCGTATGTCCGTCTGTATAAGACACGATGCTGTCCAAAATAAAAGAGATAGACTCGGTAAGTTTGGCAAGATATGTCTTTTGGTCCTAGGCAGTTTAAGTTTAAGTTAAATGGGCAAAATCGGACCAGGGGGAAAAGAATCCCCCCTTATAGAACTTAACTAACCACTAAAAAAGCTATATTTTCACAGGTTTTTTTGTATTTTTGTTAAGCAAATGAAACAATTTGATGTCAGAAAAAGTTCAAGGTCTTGCGCTTGGACTTAGGAAATAAAAAAAAAATCGTTTTTTTTTGCGCCGCCCCTCTTTTGTGGGCGTGGATATTAAAAATGTTTTTAAATAATGATAAAATTGTATTACTTAAGCTGAAAAAGCATAATAAATGAATTTGTAAACATTTTTCGCATGGGTTTATGTGTCCCCCAATGACCCCTACTGAACCCCCCCCCCAAAACCACCCTGCAATTTTTTTTTAAATTTTTTTAATGTTGGAGGGTATTATAGATTCGGCTCCAACTGTTATTTGTATGGGAGCCTACTTAGGGAGTTGAGATAAGGCGTAGATATGTTTTACAAAAATGTTTGAGGGTAAAAATAAATGGGGGTCGGTCTCAATAATGACCCCTCTCGGACGCCCCATTGGACCGATAGAAGCTGATTAAATAAAACAAATTTACAAAAAATAAAAAAAATTGTATGGGGACCGCCTTAACAGTTAAAGATAGAGGGTAGGTGTGTTCAGAGAAAATATTTGGACTAAAAAAATATTGTAGGTCGGTCATAGATTTTGTTGCTCTAAGGGCATTATTAGGGCAGTTAGAGCGCACTATAGGGAATTTATAAGGAATTGTTGGCCAAAAGTCCATTTTTGATGTGTTCAAAAAAACTTTTTTCGGATGCCATTATACAGTAAACTATATAAAAGTAAGCTAGCACACATATTTTTGTACACCAAACTCTTTTACCGCTAGTACGGAGGCGTCAAAAACAAAATTTAATTTTTTATTATTTTTTTTTTAATTTTGGAGAACATAACTTATTACAAAATTAACGTACTTAAAATCCTGTATTAAAATCTTTTGAAATTAATTTCAATTACCAATAGAGCAGATTAATATATTTTGTACAAAGTACAGGTTTAAAATGTTGATTTATATATTTTTTTAATTTTTCTATTTAATTATTTTTTTTCTTTTTTAAACCAAATATATTTGTGGACTGCTACTTTTTTTGCATATAATTGCATACTCCCATATCTCTATGAGGTATTGGGAAACTCTTTGTGAGTAAGATGTATTCATCCGCTAAGCCATGCGGCTCCATGGGGAAAAGATATTTAGTGATGTCCGTCCGACCGTCTGTCGGTCTGACTGTCTGGGGAATGCACGATGCTGTCCAAACCAAAAGAGCTAGCCACCTGATGTTTGGCACGAATATGTCTTATAGTCTTACGATGTTCAAGTTCGTAAATGGGCAAAATTGGAACATGTGAAAAAAAGCTCCCCCTTAAATAACTTAGTCTAGCTACGCAAAATCCCATATTTTACATTTTTTTTGTACATTTGCTTAAAAATTAAAAAAAAATACGCCACAAGAAGTTCAAAGCCCTGCACTTGGACCAAAGGCACTAGGAAAATTATTTTTTTGCCCGCCCCCTTTTGTGGGCGTGGATGTAAAAATTATTGACAAAATTATAGTACAAAATTGCATTAAAAACACGATTTATTAGGCCATATCATGCCAATTTTTTATACAGAGCCTTAAAACTTACCGCCAAATAAACTTGCCAAATTTTAAGGCAATATCCCAACTTTTGGAGTTTTGGCCAGAAAATACCAGAAAATTCCCTATAGTGGAGCGGTTGGAACAAATTTTAAAAAATGTCGTTTTGTGTGGGAGCCCCCTTAGAAATTGGAGATAGGGTATTAAATTGTTCCAAAGAAATGTTAAGACGTAAAAATTAATGGGGGTCGGTCTTATAAATGACCCCTCTATGACGCACCATTCGAGCAGTAGAAATGATTTTAAGATTGAAAAATTACAATAAATTTTTTTCAAAAAATTTAAAAAAATAGTAATAATCGTTATCCCACGATCCTCCTGGGCAAAAAATTTGTAGAACCAATAGAAGTTTTACACAAAAAAAATTTCAAAAAAATCGAAGAGTAGAAACATATTCAAAAATGAGATTTAAAATTTAAAACTTAAAAATCGCATACTAGAGCGCTTTTAAGAATTTTTTGGGATTTGTTTTTTTAAAGTACGTAAAAAAACAGAAATTTTGAAAAAAAAAAAAATTTAAATTTGGACTATTATTGAAGAAGTTATGAGCAAAAGATATTTGAGTAAAGGAACAAACTACCAATTTTTAAAAATTCGATATCTTTTGAACGGGTCATCAAAAAAATCTGAAAATTTACCACGAAGGAGTTTTCGAAGGGTACTAAAAACTATAAACAAATTGGGAAAATCTAAAAAAAAAAAAATGTTCAAAGTGTCCGATTTGGCATGGAATGCCACATATATAAGTTTTTTTTTCTTTTTCTGGACCCTACTTTGGAGCCTTATTCTGAATTAAAAACTGAAAAAAATATTATTTAAGTAAAATTATTCAGTAAATTGTTGAAAACTTTTTCTAAAAACTGGTTTAAACGATGATTTTAACAAAAAGTTTGCTTAACCACAAGTAAATTTTAAATCTTAAAACAATTTTGAAAAATTTAAAAATTTTTCGTGAGCGTAGGGGGGACATTCTAGTTTTTATACCCTCCACTCTAGTGATAGAGAGTATATATAAGTTTGTCATTCCGTTTGTAACACATCGAAATATTGGTGTAGGACCCCATAAAGTATATATATTCATGATCCCCAATCGATTTTAAGTCGATCTAGCGATGTCCGTCCGTCCGTCTGTATGTCTGTCCGTCCGTAGAAAACACGCTAACTTTTGAAAGACTTTACAGAGGCTACTGAAGTTTGGCATATATGTTGGTAATTTACCTGGTCAGGTTGGTATTGCAATCCAGCCAAATCGGTTCAGTGGTTCAAAAGTTATGAGCAAAAGAGTAAATTTCGGCAAGGGTTTTTCGCGAATTTTCGAGGTAAAACACACGATAACTTTCGAAAGACAATAATCAGACTGCTGAAGCTTGGCACGTATCTTTGCCGTTCCCCAGTTTTGTTTGGTATTGAATTTCAGCTCAATCGGTCCAGTGGTTCAAAAGTTATAAGCAAAACCCTGAATTTCAGATTGGTTTCATCTTAAATGCCACGTGTTAAACAAGTTTTAAAAGCATTGGTAGTAACTTAACAATGCTTTTCAAACTTGTTTAATTTTAAAGCAATGCTTTTTACCTTGTTTAGTTTTAAAAGCATTGGTAACTTAAAAATTACACTCGAAAAAAATTTTACACTCAAAAAAAATGTTACACTCAAAAAAAATTTACACTCAAAAAAAATTTAGTTTTTTTTTCAAAAATGACAATAATTTGGTGTATATTTTTACAGTAAAAAAAACATTACACTCGAAAAAAGTTTTAAACTAAAAAAAAATTAATAAATTTTCCTTTTTTTTTAATGATAAAAAAGAAAATTTAAAATATTTCTAATCAAACTTGTTCATTTTTTCACGTTAAAAATGTATTATCCTTTGAAAAAGACATTGTGGAGGGTATTCATAGATTCGAAAAAGTCGAATTTAACTTTTCTACTTGTTTTAACTTGAAGGTGGGGCATGGCGCAAAAAAGGTTGGGAACCATTGCTCTATAGCTAAGTGGAGGGTATACAAATTCTGACAGGGGCGTCTACCACAACAACTGAAGTTGTTTGTGGTCAACTACATTTTCTGCAAAATAACTACACCAGTTTATGAAAGTTGTTTTTACTAAAATACTAGTTGAAGCCGATCAACAACTATTGTGTTAATTAAACCGAAATATTTTGAGTGTTAAAAACATGTGTTGTAATATTTTTCCATTTGAATGAGTTTTTAGGAAGTTCCTAAAAAGATAATAATAATAAAAACTTCAGCGTACTGATTTGTGTTCAGAAAAAAGCGGTCACCCTCAATACATTGAAACTTTTTTGGTCTGCTGAAAAATGGGATCAAAACCATGGATTTCCCGGGTACTAAAAGTTGTTGAAATTTAAAATAAACAAGTGAGAGTGAGCGTTTGTCAGGGGCGTTTTTTGTTTGACGTTGGGGGACACCTGCCCCCCCTGCGATAGATGTTATTAAATGGATTTATTATGATTCTGCATTTAAATAATACAATTTTAGTATTTTTATACCCTCCACTCTAGTGATAGAGGGTATATATAAGTTTGTCATTCCGTTTGTAACACCTCGAAATATTGGTCTAGGACCCCATAAAGTATATATATTTATGATCCTCGATCGATTTTAAGTCGATCTAGCGATGTCCGTCCGTCCGTCCGTCCGTCCGTCCGTCCGTCTGTCTGTCTGTCTGTCCGTCCGTAGAAAACACGCTAACTTTTGAAAGACTTTACAGAGGCTACTGAAGTTTGGCATATATGTTTGTCATTTACCTGGTCAGGTTGGTATTGCAATCCAGCCAAATCGGTCCAGTGGTTCAAAAGTTATGAGCAAAAGAGTAAATTTCGGCAAGGGTGTTTCCCGAAATTACGAGATAAAAAACACGATAACTTTCGAAAGACAACAATGAGACTACTGAAGCTTGGCACGTATCTTTGCCGTTCCCCGGGTCTATTTGGTGTTAAATTTCAGCTCAATCGGTCCAGTGGTTCAAAAGTTATAAGCAAAGCCCTGAATTTCAGATTAGTTTCGTCTAAGATGCCACGTGTTTTAACAAGTTTTAAAAGCATTGGTGGTAACTAAACAATGCTTTTCAAACTTGTTTAATTTTAAAGCAATGCTTTTTAAACTTGTTTAGTTTTAAAAGCATTGGTAACTTAAAAATTACACTCGAAAAAAATTTTACACTCAAAAAAAATTTTACACTCAAAAAAAATTTTACACTCCAAAAAAATTTTGTTTTTTTTTTTATAAAAGTGGCAGTATTTTGTGTACATACGTACGTGCATTCACTCAGAAATATTTTTACAGTAAAAAAAACATTACAGTCGAAAAAAATTTTACACTCAAAAAAAAAATTAGTAATTTTTCTTTAAAAAAAAAAATTACAAAAAAAGAGTTTTTTACTCAAAATAAAATATTTCTAATCAAAATTGTTAAGTTTTTTACGTTAAAAAATGTACTACCCTTTAAAAAAATGCATTGTGGAGGGTATTCATACAGGGTGGCCCAAATGAGACCTAGTGATGTTAAACACGTGTAACTCTTGCAATAACGTTTTTTTTAAATGATTTATTTTTATATGTTAAATACATTTTATGGAAATTTAACGTGTCTATGTGTGAAATATGACATCAGACAAATTGCTCGATACAGGCATTGGTTCTTTTTAGCGCATTTTGCATTACATGGCGTAATGTTTCTGGTTGCAGGCGCCGTATTTCGTCTCGAATAATTTGCTTGAGCTGTCCAAGTGTCTGTGGTTTGTTAACATACACTTCGTGTTTTAAATATCCCCATAAAAAGTAAAATCGGGCGCAGTTAAATCTGGTGAACGAGAAGGGCCAAGGGAAATCTGAATTTCTTAAAATTATGCGTTCATGAAAAATTTCACGCAGCATGTCCATAGTTTGCCTAGCAATATGCGCAGTGGCTCCATCTTGTTGAAACCACAAATTAGGATGTTGCTTCACCATTGGCCGCAAAAAGTTGTCGATCATTGTTCTGTAAGAAGCCCCGGAGACCGTTTCTGGCGTTTCATCCTCATTTTCAAAGAAATATGGGCCGATGATTTTTGTGGCCATAATACCGCACCAAACAGTGCATCTGATTGGGTGTGACTGATGCTGATGTATTGCCCTTGGATTTTCGGAGCCCCACAACCTTCAGTTTTGTTTATTTACATAACCACTTAAATGGAAATGCGCTTCATCCGTCATCAAAAGATTATTTAAAAATTGATCGTTGAGAAGAAAAATAAAAATCGATAATTTTAATGCGTTGTTGTGGGCTGTACGTATTCAATTTAAATTTCCAAGAGTTCAGTTATAATTTGCAAAAAGAAAAAATAAATTATATTAAAAAATAAAAAAGTTATTTGTGTTTCACATCAGCTGGTCTTATTTGGGCCACCCTGTAGATTCGGCAAAGTCGAATTTAACTTTTCTACTTGTTTTTTTAATAAATTCGATATAACTACGCCCACAAGTGGGCTGGCCAAAAGAAAAATATATTTTAATCTCATGGGTCCAAATGCAAAACTTTAATATTCTTCTGACATACAAATGTTGAATTTTATTAACAAAAATACAAAAACAAAACTTGTAAAAAGGTGGCGTTTTTTAGAGTTTGGTTTAGTTCTTCAAGGGGAACTTTTTCCCCCTGATCCAATTTTGCCGAACGAACTGTAATGCATTTATTTTTGCCCCTTTTTCGCACAACATAGTTGTGGAAACACAAAATATTTTTTTTATTGTATTATTGTATAGATTATTTCTAAGAAAAAATGTATGACTCACTTCTTCAGGCACTGCCCTAAGTATATGTATAAACCACAGTACATGAGTATAACTACAGTGTAAAAAGCATAATAAATGAATTAGTAAATATTTATCGCGAGGAAAAAAGTGTCCCTCATTGTCTCCGCCGAACAGCCCCCCTCCCCCAAAAAAAGACGCCCCTGCCATTATTTTTTTAAATTTTTTAACGTGTTGGAGGGTAAAAAAGATTCGGCACAGCCGAATATAACACTCTTACTTGTTTGAATTTCAATTGTGCTTTTCTGAATTTCAATTGTGCTTTTCTGAATTCCAATTGTGCTTTTCTGAATTTCAATTGTGATTTTCCAAATTTCAATTGTGCTTTTCTGAATTTCAATTGGGCTTTTCTGAATTTCAATTGTGCTTTTCTGAATTTCAATTGTGATTTTCTGAATTTCAATTGGGCTTTTGTGAATTTCAATTGGGCTTTTCTGAATTTCAATTGTGATTTTCTGAATTTCAATTGTGATTTTCTGAGTTTCAATTGGGCTTTTCTGAATTTTAATTGGTCTTTTCTGAATTTTAATTGTGCTTTTCTGAATTTCAATTGTGCTTTTCTGAATTTCAGTTGTGATTTTCTGAATTTTAATTACGATTTTTGAGTTTCAATTGGGCTTTTCTGAATTTTAATTGTGCTTTTCTGAATTTCAATTGTGATTTTCCAAATTTCAATTGTGATTTTCTGAATTTCAATTGGGCTTTTCTGAATTTCAATTACGATTTCTGAATTTCAATTGTGCTTTTCTGAATTTCAATTGTGCTTTTCTGAATTTCAATTGTGATTTTCTGAATTTCAATTACGGTTTCTGAATTTTAATTGGGCTTTTCTGAATTTCATTTACGATTTCTGAGTTTCAATTGGGCTTTTGTGAATTTCAATTGGGCTTTTCTGAATTTCAATTGTGATTTTCTGAATTTCAATTGTGATTTTCAGAATTTCAATTGGGCTTTTCTGAATTTCATTTACGATTTCTGAGTTTCAATTGGGCTTTTCTGAATTTTAATTGGTCTTTTCTGAATTTTAATTGTGCTTTTCTGAATTTCAATTGTGCTTTTCTGAATTTCAGTTGTGATTTTCTGAATTTTAATTACGATTTCTGAACTTCAATTGGGCTTTTCTGAATTTCAATTAAGATTTCTGAATTTCAATTGGGCTTTTCTGAATTTCAATTGTGTTTTTCTGAATTTCAATTGGGCTTTTCTGAATTTCAATTGTGCTTTTCTAAATTTCAATTGGGCTTTTCTGAATTTCAATTGGGCTTTTCTGAATTTTAATTGGGCTTTTCTGAATTTCAAACGTGATTTCTGAATTTAAACTGTGATTTCTGAATTTCAATTGGGCTTTTCTGAATTTCAAACGTGATTTCTGAATTTCAATTAAGATTTTCTGAATTTCAATTATAATTTCTGAATTTCAATTGGCCTATTCTGAATTTTAATTGGGATTTCTGAATTTCAATTGTGATTTCTGAATTATAATTGATCTTTTTTGAATTCCAATTGGAAAAGGTGTAGATAAAATTTATATATCGTCCATTCCACCAGACATTTGGTAATTTTAGGCATTTTTTGACCGAGGGTATTCCGATTTTTGTTATTTTTTTCATACAGATACTCTATGGAGCCAATTTCAAATTTCATCCATCGGATCGAAAATATTCGAAAAACTCGCGATTTTATTCACGATTTTCGTTTTTAAAAAAGTCAAAAACATGCAAAATCTGTGTAACTTTGAGCAGCTGTATTTTCTAAACTACTTATCGCATTTTAACAATCCATAGCGCATACGAATGGTTTGTAAGTCTATTTTGATATCTTATAAACTGAAAAAATGTCGGTGGTTTAAAAGTGCATTTTATATGCAAATGCAGTTTTGAAGTGCATTTTGCGAAACTTTTACCCCTTTTAATTTTTTTTTAATTAGCATATTTGGAAAATTTAGAATTTTTGCTACAGAAAAATGTTTTCATTACAATGGACCGAGCATGTGTGATATTTTAAATATTTTTTTTAAAAAAATACTTCCTTAAGTTTCCCTTACAAAAATTTTTATTTTTTAAATTATACCAAAATCATGTAAAAAGACATGTTTTTAAACCGTTATATTTTCAAAAGTACTAATCGTATCTCATTGTTTTTATGCACATTAGAAAGGTATTTTTGTCTATTTTTTGCATTTAATGACCGCAAATATGTTGGTGTTTCAGAATTGCACATTAAATGCAAATGCAGTTTTGAAGTGCATTTTTCAAAACTTTCACCCCTTTGAATTTTTTTTTAGTTATCATATTCGAAAAGTTTACAATTTTTACTACAAAATAATGTCCTGCTAATAATGGACCCACCGTGTGTGCTATTTTAAATTTTTTTTTTTAAATTTCCTTAAAACAATTTCAATATTTTAAATAAAACCAAAAAATCTGAAATAACATGATTTTTTAAAAAATTCTAAAAAAATATCACACACAGTGGGTCCATTATTAGGAGGACATTATTTTGTAGTAAAAATTGTTAACTTTTCGAATATGATAACTAAAAAAAAATTCAAAGGGGTAAAAGTTTTGAAAAATGCACTTCAAAACTGCATTTGCATTTAAAATGCATTTCTGAAACGCCAACATATTTGCGGTCATTAAATGCAAAAAATATACAAATATACCTTTCTAATGTGCATAAAAACAATGAGATGCGATTAGTACTTTTGAAAATATAACGGTTTAAAAACATGTCTTTTTACATGATTTTGGTATAATTTAAAAAATAAAAATTTTTATAAGGGAAACTTAAGGAAGTATTTTTTAAAAAAAATATTAAAAATATCACACATGCTCGGTCCATTGTAATGAAAACATTTTTCTGTAGCAAAAATTCTAAATTTTCCAAATATGCTAATTAAAAAAAAATTAAATGGGGTAAAAGTTTCGCAAAATGCACTTCAAAACTGCATTTGCATATAAAATGCACTTTTAAACCACCGACATTTTTTCAGTTTATAAGATATCAAAATAGACTTACAAACCATTCGTATGCGCTATGGATTGTTAAAGTGCGATAAGTAGTTTAGAAAATACAGCTGCTCAAAGTTACACAGATTTTGCATTTTTTTGACTTTTTTAAAAACGAAAATCGTGAATAAAATCGCGAGTTTTTCGAATATTTTCGATCTGATAAATGAAATTTGAAATTGGCTCCATAGAGTATCTGTATGAAAAATATAACAAAAATCGGAAGACCCTCGGTCAGATTTTTTAAAATGACTCATGGAATGGACGATATATTTTTGTTTACGTTTAAAACATTAAAATCACTCAAAAGTGTTTCTGCACTCAAATTCATTCATTTCGGTCAAGTCGAATTTAACTTTTTTACTGTTGTTTGTATGGAGGGTACGCCCCACCCTAAATATTAGAGCTGTTCACTGTTGCCAACTATTTTTAACCAAAAACCTCTAAATTTCACTAAAAAAGCGCTAGAAACCGCCAAAAATTAATTTAGCGGGGAAAATTTAAAATTCTGCCGCTAAATTACGAAAAAAAGCGCTAAAAACCGAAAAACTTGGCATTTTTGGTTGACAAAAAAGAAAAATTAAAAAAAAACTCCAAATTATTTTTTCTACAAAAATTGACTTTTCACTAAAAACGCACAAGAAACCGCCGAAAAAAATTTAGCGGGAAAATATAAAATTCTCTCGCTAAGTTACAAAAAAAGCGCTAAAATTCGACAAACTTGACGTTTTCGATTGAAAAAAAAGAAAAATTGGAAAAAAACTCTAAATTTTTTTCCACTAAATCGAAACAAAAAGCGCTAGATTTTCCCGTTAAAGCACCGTTCCCGCTAAATCCAAACAAAAAGCACTAGATTTAGCGGGAAAACCTCCAACTTGGCAACAGTGGAGCTGTTTCGCAACAAATTGCGATATATGCATACAAAAATATGGAGAATTACCCGTTTTTTGTATTTTTATAGGTAGTACGTATTTCTGTTTTGGTATAAATATATCTTATCAAAATTTTGGCACATTTAGTAATAAACAAGTGTGCTCTTAGTTCACTTGAAATAGTTCACTTAAAATAACGAATTACCGTTCAACAAAAATTATTTAATATTTAATTTAAGCTAAATATCCGATTAAGCTGTATTAAATTAATTTCATTAGAGTAAAGCTAGGTAAGTTGCTAAGTTTTCGCGTGAAAATTTGTCAAACTCCATAAATAACAGAGCATTTAAAAGCGGTGAAGTTTGACAATCGTAATAAAAACAAGTGAGAGAGCTAAATTCGGCTGTGCCAAATCTTATATACACTCCAAAATGTAAACAAAAAGTTAAATTCGACTTGGCCGAATCCATAAATACCCTCCACAATGAAATTTTTAAATGATGGGGACTGTCACAGAGACAATTCTGTTCGAAAGTGGTTTAAAAGTTTTCCTTTAAAAACGTGAAATAAATATTTTTTCGGAATAAAACCACTTTCATGCAATTCAATTCCACTTTGATTTTTGATTCATTCCGAAAACAAAAAATATTCGTTTTGCGTTTTACAAGAAAACCACTAATTTCACTTCCGAACGGAATTGAGTCTGTGACATGCCCCGATAGTCATTTTTTCTAACGGGAAATAAAAAAGTAAAATATTGACTACACTCAAAAAAAAAAAACTGTAATGTTAGCAAAAAAAGCTTGTAAACCTACAAGAAAATTTGCTGATTTTGAACCCACAATTTTTTTGCTAAAGTTAGCAAAAATGTTTTGCCAATAATTAGTTAACTAAATTTTTATTTTTTTTAACTTAGTTCATACACATTTGAGGACCTAATTGGGTTCGGACCCGATAGGTCCAGACCTCGATGGGCCTAGACCTAGTTGGGTTCCTTAAAAATCGTCATAGTTTTTGATCCAAAATTTGTGTCCGTTTCGCTCTACCTTGCTTAGTTTTTGAGATACGTGATTATAGGGGACCACTGGGGTCTTGAGAATTAAAAAACTCGATAACTTTAAAAATATTACTCGGAGAGCTTTTGACTATTTTGCGGTCTTGTTCTACTTGTTGAGAGCTACAAAAATGCTTTTGGACTTTTTGTTGTGTCGGCAATATTTACCGGGATATAAGCATTTTAAAGTTTTCGGGAATGATAACTTTTTTGGATCCAAAGTTAGGACCCATTAGGGTCCACACATGTGAAGAGGACCGGCGAGAGCCCGAGAACCAAAAATGGCCTCCATTTTGCTCTATCTGGCTTAGTTTCCGAGATAGCGCCATTTTAAGCTTTCTGAAAATAAAAAAAAATTTACCATTTATTTTGCTAATATTAGCAAAAAAGCTTGTAAAAATTTGGTCAACTCAATTTTAAATCTACCCGAGTAAAAATGAATACATATAATTTTACATTATTTGATATATGTATATGGGGCATTCCAAGCCAAATCACTCACTTTTAGACCCGACCCCTTACGATTTATTTAATTTTTGGATATGTTTTAGTACTTATTAAATGCAACTTGGACACCAATTTTCAGCCTTTTATTTCAAGATGGTGTTGAGTAATCAATTTTTCAAAATGGCGATTTTCTCAAAAAAATTAAAAAATTTAAATTTTTAATTAATTTTAACCATTGAAAAATATAGATATTTTAAAAAAAGTTGGACAACGTTTTGTTGGTATTTAAATGTAGTTTTAGAAAAAAAATATGAAAAAATTATTCGAAGTAATTATCACTTATTTTTTGACGTTTAAAAATTAAAATCGACTTTTTGAAAAAGTCCGAAACCTTCGATTTTTTTGTAAAAAATTGTGAAAATTGTACTCTAAATTACGCAACTTTTAAGCCATAATTCGAGATGTGATCACAATTCTTTCTATTTTTTTTTAAATTTTTAAAATTGCACCTTTTATTTTTTGGCTCTGATTTATTTTATATGGTGCTCCAAAAAAAATAAATTGGTAGATATTGACCCTAACTTACCCCAGATATATTCATTTCGAGGTAAAAATACGTCTCACAAAAATTTAGAACGATCGGAAATGGGTAAGGCGTTTAGCATGGTCCTTAAAGTTTAAAAAACGGATTACAAGGAAAAATATGAATTTTTTTCTGTTTTCGCAATATTTTTGGTATTTTAAGTTAAGTTTTATTTCAAGCAATTACGGAATTGTGATGTAGAGTAAAATACAGTCGAACCCGGTTATAACGAATTTCGAAGGACCAGTAAAAATAGTTCGTTATAAGCGAAGTTCGCTATAAGCGGGGTATATTTTATATCAACCTAGTTTTATTTCCAAAAAAAAGTACCAATTTTATTTTTTTTTACGTTATCTGTAAGTAAATTGCTTATTGAGAAGAAAACATTAAAAATATTAATAAATTTTTATCAAAATTATAATATTAACCAAAAATTTCTATCGTTTTTTAAGTTTGGTAAATATAATTCCGACACATTTCAAAATATTTATGGGAGTTCGTTATAAAAAGGTAAATATACATGAAGTTGTGTTCGTGGGACCATAAAAAGTAGTTCGTTTTAACCGAGAATTCGCTATAACCGAGTTCGTTATAAAAGAAGTATTTTGTGTGAAAATTGTTGCCAAAACGTCGGGACTTTGGAATTAGTTCGTTATAACCGAGAATTCGTTATAACCGAGGTCGTTATAACCGAGTTTGACTGTACCTTTCTAATAAGGTACCAAAAACTAAAATCGGTTGAAAATCAGCCAAGTTATCACAACTTCCCCAGGCATCTAACGTATGGCAGACCACTTGATTAAGCAATACAATCCGATTTTTGAAATTCATTGAAATTTTCTACTGTAATAACATTTTTTCATTATTCATGTTTCAGTGTAGCATTTTTTTGGGTTTTCCAAGTTTTAAAACAAAAATTTTTTTTTTTTTTTTAAATAGAGATTTCAAAAGGGTGTTGAAAATGCAGGCATTTTTAGCATTAATTTAAAACATGTTAGCAAAACACAATATGAAAAATACTTGTTATATAAATACATTTAAACTTGAAGAATAAAAAAATGTTATTACTAGGGTTCGGATTTTTATGCAAATGCATATTTGTTGTCGTCAGTCTGAGAGCAACAAAAACTAAATATCTTTGCGAATCAAGAAATTTGCAGTAAAATGGCATTGATTTGTTAGTGCATATTTTTGCATATTTTGCTTTTAATGCATATTTTTGCATATATTGCTGATATTACATATTTTTGTCGCATATTTTGAAAAAAAAGTGTTTTTTTTTTTTTAATCTATGATATTTTTAAATTGCTGTATATATTTTAATACCCTCCACTTAGTGATAGAGGGTATATATAAGTTTGTCATTCCGTTTGTAACTCATCGAAATATCGATCTGGGACCCCATAAAGTATATATATTCATGATGCCCGATCGATTTTAAGACATTCTAGCGATGTCCGTCTGTCCGTCTGTGGAAAATGCTGTCGCGGACAAAATATTGCACAGAGATGACTGAAACTAACATATTTATTGGAAGTTCTCCCGAGAAGTATTACATTTGAGCGATATCGGTTCAGTGGTTCAAAAGTTATGGACGAAAATGTAAGCACACCTCAAAAATTTCAGTACATTCAACATTACCTAAAAATACAAAATGCTTTAATTCGGCTTCTGGTAGACATATGTGAACATAATTGAACACCAAATGGTATTTTATCAAGTACGAACATATTTTTTGACAAAAAAAGAAAAAAATCGCGGAAATTTTTTTTCAAAAGTAATTAACTTTTAAATAAAGTTTTTTGCAATAATCTTTTTGAAATTGTGGAGGGTATCACTACATTCGGCAAGGCCGAATTTAACTTTTTTACTTGTTTATTTTTTAATGTATGCGTTAGAGTACACAGAAGAAAATATGGGAAAAAATATTTTTTTAACTGACACAATTAAAAATTTTCTTAAAAGTTTTTAAAAAAATTTGAGTCAATAATTTAATAATAATTTTATAAATTTTTTTAATTTTATTTTTTTCTCTTCGTTTTTTTTTTTCAATTCTCATTTAGTTTATAGTTTTTTGTTTATGTAAATCAAAGTTTGAAATCATCTTTATGAAATTTTTCAATGTCTTAAATGTATTTGGTAAGAGATTAAAAAAAAATATTTTTTTTGTAAAAAAAAAATGTGAAACTTTTGTAATCTTTTTTAAAAAAATTTGTAAATTTTAAGTAAATTTTAACTTGACACAAATAAAAACTTTATTAAAAAAAACGAAAAATTTTGAGTAAAGTTTTAATTGTGTCCATTAAAAATTTACTAAAAATTTTTGGTATACATTTAATAAATTTTTATTAAAAGTTTACTAAATACTTTTAAATCGTTTACTGGTTTTTTACTCAATAGTATTACAAATTTACTCAAAATTTTTTTTTTTTTTTTACTCTTACAATTTTGTGTTTTACTTTATTTGAACTTGAACTTTTGTGTTTATTGTACCTTATTTTCGTTTAAAAGACTTAATTTTTTCGATTTTTATGTCCTTTTTTGTTTTTCTTGTTAATTTTATTTTTTATGATTAAATAATGTTTAAAAAAAATTTTTAAGTGCATATTTTTTACATTTTTAGCACATATTTTTCTATTTTTGGTGCATGTTTTATGCGCATAAAACGCGATTTTAACTGCATAAAAGTCCGAACCCTAGTTATTACAATAAAAAATTTCAATGAATTTCAAAATTCGGATTGTATTGCTTAATCAAGTGGTCTGCCATACGTTGTAATGGGGAAGTTGTAATAACTTGGCTGATTTTCAACCGATTTCAGTTTTTGGTACCTTATTAGAGAGGCATTTTACTCCGTATTATAATTCTGTAACCACTTGAATTAAAACTTAACTGAAAATACCAAAAAAATTGCGAAAACAGAAAAAAATTCATATTTTTCCTTGTAATCCGTTTTTTAAACTTCAAGGACCATGCTACACGCCTAACCCATTTCCGATCGTTCTAAATTTTTGTGAGACGTATTTTTACCTCGAAATGAATATATCTAGGGTAAGTTAGGGTCAATATCTACCAATTTACTTTTTTTGGAACACCATACAAAAAAAATCAGAGCCAAAAAATTAAAGGTGCAATTTTAAAAATTTAAAAAAGAATAGAAAGAATTGCGATCACATCTCGAATTATGGCTTAAAAGTTGCGTAATTTAGAGTAGTATTTTTATAGTTTTTTAAAAAAAAATCGAAGGTTTCGGACTTTTTCAAAAAGTCGATTTTAATTTTTAAACGTCAAAAAATAAGTGATAATTACTTCGAATAATTTTTTCATATTTTTTTTCTAAAACTACATTTAAATACGAACAAAACGTTGTCCAACTTTTTTTAAAATATCTATATTTTTTAATGGTCAAAATTAATTAAAAATTTCAATTTTTTAATTTTTTTGAGAAAATCGCCATTTTGAAAAATTGATTACTCAACACCATCTTGAAATAAAAGGCTGAAAATTGTTGTCCAAATTGCATTTAATAAATACTAAAACATATCCAAAAATAAAATAAATCGAAAGGGGTCGGGTCTAAAAGTGAGTGATTTGGCTTGGAATGCCCCATATACAGATACATAAAACTATACATGGCATCGAACATTTATTTTTTTAATATTATCGTAGATATAATTATATATGGCTCATGCGATACCGTATGTAATTTTGTAAGGTACCATATAAATAAAATTGTTGTTGAAACTCTATATATAATTTTAAATGGTCGCACATGTGACACCATATAAAATGTTATACAATTCTATAGGCTAAAAAAATATTTTTTCTTTTATTATATTTTATATATAATTTTGCATAAATTTATATGACAGTATTTCAATATATTTTTTTTAATGTTACATCATATATATTTTTATGTAAGTATACAAGAGACCCTGTATAATTATGTATGATTCGCAAAGCACCTTAAATCAGTCAAAAACAAATATATATAAATTTTTTAATAGCCCGAGTAAAAATAAACATATATTACAATATATAACTTGATACAAACATAATAAATTATATATGATTATACATCCCTGAGATATTTTCTAAATTTTTTTAATGCAGTCATATGTAGTAATATATAATTTAATCATGATTCGGATTAAAAGGTGTACGGTTGATATAATTATATGAGGGTCAATACAAAATTTGTTTTTCTGTATAATTTAACATAACATTATATATAGCTTATTCTGTTCCATATAAAACTATATATGTTTCCAATTAACAAAAAATTTTCTATGTTTTTTAGGCAAACTATAAAAAAATTTTAAAATGTTCCTAAACATTTCCTTGTTAGAGTTATGTATATCACCTATCTGGTTCAAAGCGTACCCAAACATTTTTTTTTGTTTTTGAAAATTATATGTTTGGTGAATGTATCGTTGACCTGTGGTGTATCTCAACCCAAACCAAAAAACACCAGGATTTTATATGTTTTTGTGCAATTAGATCTAATTAGATCCACCAATATAAGGCAATGTCTGGTCAAAACTCGGATGAAATCAAATCATATTTTATACAAGTAGATCTTTTGTAATGCAAAAACATCCACCATTATTCGGATCAAATTGCGTATTAATATATATTGTGTCATATATCATTATATATTGCATCATATAAAAATTTTTACTCGGGAGAAAAAAATCTTTTTAATCCGTTGCATTTTAAAACTTAAAAAAATGCATATTGGATTTTAAATGTTAAATTTTTAAAAAATGCGTACTACTTATATAGTTGTGTGTAACTTTATATAAGATCATATAAGATAATATATGCTGCTTGGGGACCCCGAGTTCGATTCCCGGCTCAACCCAAAAAAATACTTTTTTTTTAAATTTTTTTAAAAAGAAAATATGTTTTTAAAGCTTCTTGTTTTTTCTAAACTTAAAAATATTGAATAATTAAGTTTTTATGATAATATTTAAAAATAAATATTATTTATTTATAGTTCACCCAGAAAAGTTTTACAGTAACTTTTTTACGGTTATTCAAAAAGTTTTTAGTTAAAGTTGTTTTAAACGTTTTATCGTTTGTTTTTCAAAGAAAAGAAAATATTGAATGATTTATACAGTTGGTAAAACAATAAACTAAAAAAGTTACGGAAAAATATTTTTATCAGTTAAATTATTTGTGACTGATTATACCGTATAATTTTACGGAAGAACGGTTTTTGTAGTTTGTTATTCAAAAAATTAAATTTTTACTCCACAAAATGAAAAATTGTAAACAGTTAAAATAACTGAAATATCGTTTGTTTTTACGGAATGTCTAGTAATTTTTTAACGCCCGAGTAAAAATAAACATATATAACAATATATAACTTGATACAAAAATAATAAATCATATATGATTATACATCCTGTGAGGTATTTTCTAATTTTTTTAAATGCAGTCATATGTTGTAATATATAATTTTATCATGATTCGGATTAAAAGGTATACGGTTGATATAAATATATGAAATAATATTAGGGCCAATACAAAATTTGTTTTTCTGTATAATTTAATATAAAATTATATATAGCTTATTCTGTTCCATATATAAATGTTTCCAATTAAATGTTTCCAATTAACCAAAAATGTTCTAAGTTTTTTAAGCAAAGTATAAGAAACTTTTAAAATGTTCCTAAACATTTCCTTGTTAGGGTTATGTATATCACCTATCTGGTTCGAAGCGTACCCAAACATTTTTTTTTTGTTTTAGAAAATTATATGTTTGGTGAATGTATCGTTGACCTGTGGTGTATCTCATCCAAACCAAAACACACCAAGATTTTTTATGTTTTTATGCAATTAGATCTAATTGGATCCAATGAAATATGGCAATGTCTGGTCAAAACTCGGATGAAATCGAATCATATTTTACACAAGTTGATCTTTTTTAATGCAAAAACATCCACCATTATTCGGATTAAATTGCGTGTAAATATATATTGTGTTATATATCATTATGTATTGCATCATATAAAAATTTTTACTCGGGCGTTTAAAAATAACTGAAAAAGTCTGTTGTTTCAAATGAAATATAAGTAGTCCGTTTTTTAAAAGGAAAAACGATTGTTTTAAACGTTTTTTCAGTTGAATTTACTTACAAAATATTTTTAGTGTTATATAATTTTATATATTACATCATATCAGTTAACATATGATTCCTGATTACCCTGGGTTCGATCCCCGGCTCAGTCAAGAAAAAAAAAATATTTTTTTAATTTTTTTTTTAACGAAAATATGTTTTAGAAGCTTTAATTTTTTTCTAAACTTAAAAATATTGATTAATTAAATTTTTATGATAATATTTAGAAATAAATATTATTTATATATATAGTTATATAACTTTTAATATTGCATCATATATGATAATATATAATTCTTGAGGACCCTGAGTTCGATTCCCGACTAAGTCAAGGAAAAACTTTTTTTTTTAATTTTTTTTTTAATCGAAATGTTTTTTCAATGCGTTTTCGTTTTTCAAATTTAAAAAAAAAATAAAATCGTTGAATTTTAACAAAAATATTTCAAAAATTATTTTATATCTATATAATTATATATTATTTCATCCGAAGAAAAAAATATTTTAAAACTTTAATGTTTAACCATCAATATCTCTGGTTTTAAGAGAGCTAAAGTGCACAGATCAAGCTCAAATCAAAGCTTTAATTGTTGCCGACAGTAAAAAGTGTATTTGGTTCGATTTTATGTTAGCAAGATTTTCAGATAAAATTATTTTTTGTCTGAAAAAACTTCTGAAAAAAACTTAAAACTCATTATTTGGCCCTTGATGAGTAAAAAAGTTTATACATGTTTTATACCATTTTAAAGGTATTTTTATTAAATTTCCAACGGCAGAAAGAAGTTCTGGATTCGGTGAAAATTTGAAGCTCATTAGCTAAAAACCGTTTTGACTTTGAAGGTTTATAACTTCGAAGGCAAAGAGCATTGGAACAGGCAAATCATGTTGTTGAACTCAGTATTAAACCCCCTATTAGCTCTGAAATTGACTAAAAAAAAAAAAAACACAAATTTTTGCAAAAATTTTTTAAGTCTTTTTTAAAATTTTGTTCAAATTCAAATCGAATATAATTTGATGCAATCATATACACGATAAGATAAACTGGATTTAATTATATATAAGTTAAACTTGATATAATTATATATGATAAACTATTTTCAAAAATTTTCTAAGTTTTTTTAAAACATAGTCTTTTAAAGTTGTCATTTATTAACAACGTCCGCTGGGTCAGAGGGTAGAGATTGCGATTACAAAACAGTTGGTAGCTGTTCGATTCCCCCGCCGCTCGAAGTTTTTTTTTTTTTAAATAAATTTTAATTATATATATTTATATCTTAATATTGAAAAAAATTGTTTGGATAAAACTTTATCAGTTCTAAAAATAGATTTTATTGTTCGGATAAAATTATATGTAGTTCTAAAAATAGATTTTTTT
Source organism: Pegoplata infirma (assembly GCA_963921195.1). Classification (NCBI taxonomy): domain Eukaryota; kingdom Metazoa; phylum Arthropoda; class Insecta; order Diptera; family Anthomyiidae; genus Pegoplata; species Pegoplata infirma. The sequence continues at coordinate 205,156,610 of OY992538.1, forward strand.
TTTTTTGGATGAAATTTTATCTAAAGTTTTTTGTAATATTTTTTTTTCTTTCGTATAAAATTTTATCTTTTTTTATCCAGCTAAAAAATATTTTTTTTTTGTCTTGGTCTAATAAGATCCAACCATTTTTCGGATGAAATTGTATCCCACCGATTAAAACTGATCTAATTAGATAAACCCATTTTTCGGATCAAATTGTATCCGTCCGGTTAAAACTGATCTAATCTTAGCGTTCCATTTTTCGGATCAGTGCTGATCTTTCAAATCTCGGATCTATCAACAGATCTGGAATAATATAAGAACATATATTGCTCTATACAAAAATTTTTACTCGGGTTAAGACAATCTTTCATTTAAATCTAATTTGAGCCAAATCCGATCATTTTATCCCGTGGCGCCTTTCGGTCAAAGTTTTGGATTTTTGAAAAATTTCCACCAAAAAAAATTTGATTTTTTAAAAATTAAAAAAAAAATGTTTTTGATACATTATTTTAATTAATTTTGGCATGCTGAACACGAATATCATAAAATTTCTTGAATCGGTCTAACGGTTTTCGAGATATCCCCATTTGAAATTTTCCAAAAAATGCCAAAATGGTGGTTTTTTCCTACGTTCAAAATTTTTTTAAAAAACATCACAATTTTTTTTCCTCGAACGTAGGAATAAACCACCATTTTGGGCATTTTTTGGAAAATTTCAAATGGGGATATCTCGAAAACCGTTAGACCGCACATTGGGTTCGATGGTACCCAAAATGGCGATTAATTCAGATAAGCAGTAGTTTTAGAATATTATATTTTTTTATTGATGAACTAATATAAACACGTAAAAATACACATTTTGGAAAAAAAAAAATTGGAAAAAATTTTTTTTTTAACCTGTTAGGCGTTTTTTTGTTTTTCGGAAAAAAGGGTTATAGTTCACAATTTTTGCTGTAACTTTGGAATAAAAAGCGATAAATTAATAAAAAAAAAATGGAAATTAAAGTGTACATAATGTGCTATTAAAGTAATCAAAGAAAGAGTGCACAATATGTATTTATATTATTTTAAATTTTATTTAAAATCGAATTTTTGTTTTTCACAAAATCTCATAAATGTACAAATTTATCTGAAAAAAGTGATTTGTGGGAATATTGTAGTTTTTTATTAACGAACTAGCTGTTTTGCACCCGGCGTTGCCCGGGTTGAAAAAATATTATACAATGAATGATAGTTAGTAATGCCCTATGGTTCCATCCTCGGTTAGCACTACATCTGGTGAAAATTTAAATTTCGCATCATTTTACAACACCTCTGTCCGATCGCGCGCTGATATGGCCCATTGTTCCCGGTTACTACTCGACTTTTAAGCGTGATTACCCAATAGGCAGAAATAACTATCAATATATTACAGAGGCGTGTGGTAATTTACGTCCCTTTGTTCAATCGCATGCTGATATGGCCCCGCATCGGTTAGTCAGTTGTAAAAATCGGCTTAGGCATTTTTGCGTGATTGCGGAACTGTCAAAAATAATTTTCAAATAGTGCAAGGGGGTGCAGCATTCTACAACGCCTTTGCCCAATCACGCGCTAATATGGCATACTGTTACCGCCTCGGTTAGTACTATATGTTGTGGAAGTTTTGTTTAAATCAGTTTAGGCCAAGGTTGGTTACCGAAACGAATAACGGTAAGGGTAACGGTAACGGTATCTAATTTTTATTTATTTCGGTAAAGGTAACGGTAAGTGTTTTCAAATCGTTTCGGTAACGGTATGTACCGGTACCGAACCAACCAAACCGGTACGTACCGGTATTACTAATTTAGTTAAAAATTTGAAAAAAGATAGAACTGAAAGCTAAAAATATTTTATAGACCCAAAAACCAGTATAGATTTAATATGATTATTATGATAATTTGCAAATTATAAATTTAAAATTATGTTAGCAATTTGATTTTATTTTTTTTGTTCGTTAAAATCCCTTAAAACAGGTAAAATTTTGAATACCGGTACAATACCGGTAACTTCTAATAATTATAACGGTAACGGTAAGGGTAACGGTATTTTAAAAATATTTTTAGCGGTATCGGTAACGGTATTCGATTTGAAAGGGTTTTGAATCGGTAACGGTATAATAAGGGTAACGGTAACCAACCATGGTTTAGGCGCTTAAGCGTTATTACGGAACAGACAGAAAAAACTTTTAGTGTGGTGCAAAGAGGCGTGGCAACTTACGCCTCGCGATCTATTATGGTTTATAGTTCCCGCTTCTGAAGAACTATATGTGATGAATATTCCATTAAAATCGGTTAAGGCGTTTAAGCATGATTATGGAACAGGCAGAAATAACTTTCAATGTAATACAAAAGAGCGTGGGATTTTACTCCCCTTTGTCAAATCGCACTCATTTACGGCCTATAGTTCCCGCCTCGGTTAGTACTATCTGTGTGTGGAAATTTCTTCTAAACCAGTTTAGCCGAAAAAGCGTGATTGTGAAAAAGGCGAAAAGAACGTGCAATAAGATTAACAGGGGTGTCATTTTATGCCTCTTTGTCTGATCGCTTATTTTATGTCCTATAGTTCCCGCCTCGTTTACTATTAGTTGCAAAAATTTTGTGTTAATTGGTTCAGCCGTTGATGCGTCATTGCGGAACTGACAGAAACAACTTTTAGTATAGTACAAAGAAGCGTTGCAACTAATGCCTCTTTGTCCAAACGCGCTTTATTATAGCAGCAATAGTAATTTTGAATTAGTACAACGCCTTTGCCCAATCACGTGCTGAAATGGCATATTGCTCCCGCTTCGGTTAGTGCTATCTGTGTTAAAAATTTCAATAAAATCTGTTCAGACGTTTAAGAGAGATTACGGAATATGTAGAAATAACTTCCAATGTAGAACAAAGGGGAGTGGACTTATACGCCCATCCGTCAGAGCGCAATCCTATTATACCCTATAGTGCCCGCCTGGGTTAGTACTATGTGTGGTGAAATTTTCATTAAAACCGGTTCAGACGTTTAAGCGTGATTACGGAACAGGTAGAAATAACTTTCCATTTAATACAAATGGGCGTGGCATTTCCACCCCTTTGTCTGCCCCCGTCCTATTATGAACTATATTTCCCGTTTGTATTAGTACTATATGTGGTGAAAATTTCTTTAAAATAGGTTCAGCCGTTTAAACGTAATTGCAGAAATAACGTTCAATGTAATACAAAGGGGCGTGGCATTTTACGCCCACTTGGCCGATCGTTCTCTCTTTTGACCTATAGTTCCCGCCTCAGTTAGTACTATCTGTGGTTAAAATTTCATGTAAATCGGTTTAGCCGTTTATCAGTGGTTGTGAACCAGATAGAAAGAAAAACCAAAGGATGCCACGCCCCTTTGTGAGGATATTATATTTACAAAAGGTGGGCGTAAAAGGAGGCGTGGCTTCCAATCAAGATGCGGGATTTCCTTGCAAAAAGCACCATATTAATATGCCAAATTTCATGCTAACCTGTAACAAACATACAAATACAGTAACAAACAACCAAATATATTGAAAAATCTGAAATTCACATAAAGTGGACGTAAAAGGGGGCGGGGCATCAAATCGAGATGCCATTGGTCGCATTTTTTATTCCAGAAAAATCTCTATCTACATGCCAAATTTCATTTCAATCGGTTCAGTAGTTTTCTTCTGAAAGCGACACAAACAAACAAACAAACAAACAAACTTACATGTCATTTTTATATATATATAAGGATAAGGATAATTCAAGAAAGATATTTTAAATATATAAAGTGGAATGTTAAAGAAAACAAACAACCAATATATTGTAAAATGTCGAATTTATAAAAAAGGTGGGCGTAAAGCCACTATTGCATTCCAGAAAACTCACTGTATGCCAAATTCCTTTTGAATTCGTTACATCGTTTTGGCGTGAAAACGGCATAAACTAACAAAAAGTGGGCGTAAAAAAGGCGGGGCATCGAATCCGAATGCGGTAAGGCCTATATTCACTTCCACAAAAATTGCTATATGTATCCCATGTGAATTGGTAACAATCATCCAAATATTGTAACAAACAGGCAAATGTATTGAAAAGCCTTGAATTTACAAAAGTGGGCGTAAAAGAGGCGTGGCTTCCAATCAAGATGCGGGATGGCAAATTTCATGGTAATCGGTAAGAAACATTCAAACCCGAGTAAAAAAGAACTGATATAATCATATATGCTATTATATAATTATTTATATTTATATATGGTTATGCATGAACTTTGATATGGGCATATAAGTTTATATATAGCATTGTATTTTTCCTTATTTTTTAATATGATAACATACATATTCCTATCTATTTATATACCGATCTATATGAAATTAGATATGACATATAAGGTCGGAAATTTTTAGATATGACAGATAAAAAGATATGTGATTTTATTTATAATTATATCCCGAAAAAATTTTTCAAAAGTCCCGGAAAATTAAAAAAATTTCAAGTCCTAAAAAATTTTATGAAAATTTTCCAATGTTCCGGACACAAAATTTTTTTGGCAATTTTTTTTGGAGTAAAAAATCATTGAAAATGTTTTTAGTAAAAATTTTGTTTTTTTTTGAAAAATTTTTAAGTTCCGAAAAAATGTTTTTAAATTTTCTAAGCCACAAACACTTTTTAGAATTTTCAAATCACTTATAACTGATTTAAAAAAAAAAAAAAATTATTAATAATTTTCTAAGTCCCGAAAAAATTCAGAAGAATGCAATAAAAACTCTTCTAATTGATACTGTATCCAATCTGATAAAATAATTTCTAATTTCACGTTTAAAATTCCAAAAAATTTTACCAGATTTCATCTAATTATATAAAAATTTATCTAATTTTAACAGATAAGATATGATTTAATACAATTAGATAGACCCATTTTTGGGATCAAACTTAATCAAATTTGATATTATTTTATCAGAAATAATAGAATTTGATATAATCGTATAATATTCTATCCGCCAATTTTCGGATCAAAATTAATATGGATTTACATAAAAGCATATCTGTTCATATAAAATTAAATATTGCGTCATATAACTTTTTTTTACTCGGGAATATAGTAACAAACATCCAAATACAGTAACAAACATCCAAATATATTAAAAAATCTGAAATTCACAAAAAGTGGGCGTAAAAGGGGGCGGGGCATCCAATCGAGATGCCATTGGTCGCATTTTTCATTCCAGAAAATTCTCTATCTACATGCCAAATTTCATTTGAATCGGTTCAGTAGTTTTTTTCTGAAAGCGACACAAACAAACAAACATACAAACAAACAAACAAACAAACTAACATGTCATTTTTATATATGGGGGTTTTCGTGTCAACTGACACAACTTTTGAAACCGATATCTTCCGATCAGGATGAAATTTGCACCAAGGTTAGTCCTATTGGATAGTAGTTCAGAAACAATTTTTCAACGAGATCGGTCAAGAACTCTCTGAGTTAGAGGGGGTCGAAATTTGACATTTTGGCCAAAGAGATGTTGATTCTCATCCATGTAACTTCTTACCTATTGTTTTTAGCAAAATATGTCCCAAAGAGTTTAGATAGCTATTTCTTCAGTCTTTCGAAAAAAAAATATAAAAAAAATAAAAAAAAAAATTTAGATTTTTTTTCTTAAAAATCCAAAACTTTTTTGACTTTTTCCTCAAATTGGGCCCTTTTTTTTTTTTTTTTTTTTGATTCAAAAGAAAGCTTAGGTGATTTCCTTTAAGAGCTGTGGGGTCGCTTAGTGGGATGCGAGTGGGATATCTATGAAAATTTTTTTTTTTTAACTTTGGAACACAAAAAACGGTTCTTCAATTTGCACTATTAGGCGTGGGATAGCTAACCAGTTTTCGATTTCGATCGGCGATACCCTCTTATTTTTTAAGGTTCGAAAAAGAAAGCACGAGCCAAAAAATGGGGGCGGTGGGGAGGGGCCATATGGCCCCTCATTGGGGTCAAAGTTGGGCGTAAAGAGGTAAAAATCCTCAAAAAGCCCCAAAACTTCCCTAGAAACGCCCCTGGAGGGGTGCAATGTGAGACTGACCTCCAATAATTTTCTGCCCCCAACATTTTTCTTGAACATACCTTACCCGTATTTCCACTTCCTAAGGGGGCTCCCATACAAAATGACATTTTTATAAAATTTGCTCCTACCGCTCTAACTGTCCATAGGGTGCCCCTAGAGATGTAAAATGTATGACCGACCCCCAATATTTTTTCAACTCCAACATTTTCTTAGAATATACCTACCCTTTATTTTCAACTCTTAATGGGGTCCCCATACATTTTTTTTTGTTATTTTATTAGTTTTTAAAAATACATGTTTTTATAATGTATGGGAGCCCCTTAGGGAATGGAGATAGGGTGTTATGATGTTCGGACAAAATGTTGGTAACTAAAAAATAATGGGGGTTGGTCGTAATTTTTGCCTCTCTAGGAGGCACGGTAGGGGCGGTAGGAGCTGGTTTAATAAAACAAATTTATAAAAATTAAAAGAAATGTATGGGGACCACCTTAAGGGTTAAAGATACATTGTAGGTATGTTTGCAAAAAATGTTGGAATTAATAAAATAATGGAGGTCGGTCATACATTTGGCCCCACTAGGGGCACTTTAGGGTAAGTTAGAATGGTAGGATCAAATTTTTTAAAAATGTTTTGTATGGGAGCCCCCTTAGGAAGTGGAAATAGGGGTAAGGTATGTTCAAGAAAAATGTTGGGGGCAGAAAATTATTGGAGGTCGGTCTCACATTGCACCCCTCCAGGGGCGTTTCTAGGGAAGTTTTGTGGCTTTTTGAGGATTTTTACCTTTTTACGCCCAACTTTGACCCCAATGAGGGGCCATATGGCCCCTCCCCACCGCCCCCATTTTTTGGCTCGTGCTTTCTTTTTCGAACCTTAAAAAATTAGAGGGTATCGCGGATCGAAATCGAAAACTGGTTAGCTATCCCACGCCTAATAGTGCAAATTGAAGAATCGGTTTTTGTGTTCCAAAGTTGAAAAAATTTTTTTTTCATAGATATCCCACTCGCATCCCACTAAGCGACCCCACAGCTCTTAAAGGAAATCACCTAAGCTTTCTTTTGAATCAAAAAAAAAAAAAAAAAAAGGGCCCAATTTGAGGAAAAAGTCAAAAAAGTTTTGGATTTTTAAGAAAAAAAATCAAAAAATTTTTTTTTTATTTTTTTTATATTTTTTTTCGAAAGACTGAAGAAATAGCTATCTAAACTCTTTGGGACACATTTTGCTAAAAATAATAGGTAAGAAGTTACATGGATGAGAATCAACACCTCTTTGGCCAAAATGTCAAATTTCGACCCCCTCTAACTCAGAGAGTTCTTGAGCGATCTCGTTGAAAAATTGTGTCTGAACTACTATCCAATAGGACTAACCTTGGTGCAAATTTCATCCCGATCGGAAGACATCGGTTTCAAAAGTTGTGTCAGTTGACACGAAAACCCCCATATATATAAGGATTATCAAAAATACATAAAAACACAGCATTAGAGAAAAAAAAATTTAACAAAATGTTTTTTTTTTTAATATTTTAGTCGTTTTTTGTTTTTGGAAAAAAACACGAAACCCTTGAACATGTAATAAAGCTACAAAAAACAAATGGAGGGGACGTTTTTTTAGCGTAGGGGGGTGGGGGGTTTATCGGGAGACTATGGGGGACACCTTCCTCTCGCGATAAACCTTGCCAAAAAAATTTATGTCATTTTTTGCACCTAATTAATAAAAATTTATCACTATTTAAATTATTTTTTCTATACACGCCCCCACAAAGGGGCGGACCGAAAAAATTCGCTTTCCTGATCCCCCTTGGTTCAAATTCAGGTCGATGCACTTCATATGGCATTAAAATGTTTCATTTATTGAACAAATATAAAAAATAAAACTTGTAAAAAAAATATTTTTCTGGGGTAGTTTTAGTTCTTCAAGGGGGAACTTTTCCCCCCTGGTCCGATTTTGCTCGTTCAAGAACCTAACCAGCCTATGACCATTATACATATTTGTGACAAACTTCAGGATTCTAGCTCTTGTTTTATGTACTTTATGGTGTGCTCAACAACAGACGGACGGACGGACACACTATTAGTCACAGAATGTCTTAGAATCGATCAGTGATCAATAATATACACTTTATGGTAGAGATTGCAAAACGATTAATCGTAATCGTAATCGCGATTAATCGCACCAATTAATCGTAATCGTAATCGACAAAAAAATTATGCGATTACGATTAATAATTTTCTATGAAATACACTGTTTTTATAACGAATTTAAATCAGTTCCAAAATTTTTTGAACCCATTTTGAAGTTTGTATTTAAAATTATTTTTTAAAAAAACTAAGTTACTCTAAAAACGATTACCTTCGGAACAATTTCAAACAAAAACCATTGATTCTGGAATATTAAGTAGAATCGATTGCAGGATGACATGATGCGTTCTGGCACCGATTATTTGGAACGGAAAATTTTGATGGGTTGGACATGATTCATTTAACTTGTTTGCGATGTTTCTTTCCTTTTCTTGTAAAAGCAGTGTTGGCTACCGTTACCCTTTCAATACCGTTACCGATTAAAAACCCTTTAATATTGACTACCGTTACCGTTACCAATACCGAAATAAAAAACTTTAAATACCGTTACCGATAAAAATTCATTACCTTTATTCGGATTTTTACCGGTATTATAACGGTTTTGATTCGGTTGTCTGAATATTACTTTTTTTAATTTTTTCTTGCAGATAAAATATTTTAAGTGTACGTAAAATAAAACAACAAATTTTTGTTCATTGCAAAACGTATTGTTATTTGGACAACAACAGTGAGGAAATCGGCACAACCAATAATCACATTCACAAAAAACTAAATTAAGACAAAGCATATGTCGAAATCTGTACAACCAACCCAGCAAAAACTTGGTAATGACACATCATTACCATTCGAATTACTAAGTAATGACAGAAAATTACCTTTAGCATTATTTTAAAATGTAAAATAATGACTTATTAATAATGACTTACATAAGTCATTATAATAAAATAAAAAAATTTCAGAACTAGATTTTCACTTTTTGACTCACTGTACATTATTTTGAATAAAAATAAAATTAAATTAAATATTTTTTTATTTTTTTAAATTTTTTTTTAAAATTATTTTTTCATTACCTACCTATAAGTATATATGTAATTAGTTATTAATACTGGTTTGATAATCATTACATTTGGCACATTTACTTGTAAATGTAATGGGAAAGGTAATTCGAATCAGAAGTAGTTATAACTTTTGAATTTCCCATTACACATTTCATTACTTGGTAATGCAAGTTTTTGCTGGGAATGATCACATTCCCAATTTGCCTAAAAAGTTAAGAAGAGAAAAGTGAGTGCCACGTAATGTAAACATTCTTATTCTCAATTGTGCCAAATCGCTAGTGTTGCTAGCGTTGTCATCCACGCAGGTAAGCGTGGAGAGACGGTTATCTGGAGTTAAATACAAAATGCGTACAGTCTGAAGAAAATATCTGTCGAAAAATCTGTAAAACAACTTTCAGATTGAATTAAAAAACTTTTAACAGATTTTTCTGCTAAAATTAATACTTTTACTTATTTCTCTGTCATTAAATTAAAAAAATTGCTGATTTTAAAAAATATTTTTGTTAAAATTTTAGCATATTATTTTGTAATTTTCCAAAAAAAAACTAAAAATTGCTCAAATGTGAAATAATCACCTGACTATTTTAATAATTTTACAGAAATTGTCCTGTTTGTAAGAAAATTTTCTTTAAAAAAAAAATAAAAAATTTTATTAAAAAAATTTTTTTTAAGATTATTGAAACACTTCGCTTCTTTTATAACATTTTTAACAAAAAAAATAATTTTTACTTATATAAAATACAATTTCGATGTTGAGGCTGTTTATCTGAAATCAACAGATTTTTCATCATAATTCAGCAGATTTATCTGCGGTCTCGACAGATTTTTCTGCAAACTCTACCTAGTTTATCCAGACAGAAATTTAGCAAACCGCATCAGCAAAAATCAGCAGATTTCTTAAATGGCTCCAAATGCAGATATTTCTGCTGATTGGACAGACATCTCAGAAGATTTTTTAAATGGCTCAAAATGCAGATATTTCTGCTGACACACGTAAAAAATCAATAATTTATTTGTTGAATTGCAATATTGCGTGAATATTTTAATTAAATTCTTAGTTAATTACTAAAATGCACTAAATTTATCAGTTTTTTTTAATTTTATTAAATAAATTTTTGATTTTTTACGTGTTTTTAACAAATTTGTGACTTTTTTTATGTTTGGTAAATTTTATTCATAATACCGGTACGTACCGGTATCGTTGTTTCGGTAACGGTTAACCATTACCTAAATAATCCAAAATACCGTTACCTTTACCGTTACCGATATAAAAAATATGTAATACCAATACCGTTACCAATACCGTTATTCGTTTCGGTTGCCAACCCTGTGTAAAAGTCATTCAAATTTAATGGAAAATTTTAATTCTGATATGAGTATGTTTTAAAGAGGTTAAAAAGGCTTTGGTCGGTTGTGGTCATTTAAACATGAAATTTAAAAAAACGTAATTTTTCCATAAATTTCCTCGCAATTATCTCCTTCACTGGCCATCGGCAGGTATTCCGACACGACCCCACAGAAAATTTGATGAGCTGGAAGCAGATTTTGGAATGGAATCACGAGCCAAAGAGCGAATCCAAACCAGTCATAGTTTAGAGTACTCTTTAGAAGCACAGATAAAGAGCTATTAAGTAAGACGCAGTAAAATCATGTACATATCTTTTCAGTGCTGATTGAAGCACTCTTTGTAGAGTTAATTTAAGCGCAATGTACAAATTACAAGGATGTAAGAAAATCTAGTATTTTTCACAAAAAATCTTTTTGATGTTGAAGATGTCAAAAATTAAAGTATGTGTAAAATTTTATCCACAAAAATTTTATGATAACTTTACAAAAAATGTCTTAACAAAAAACTCTCAATGGCGCTCGAGCGTTCTTTCGATGCGCAAAAGCTTGAATTATTTTTAGTGGGAAAGTTTGAAAGTTTCTAATTTTATTTCTTAAGAATAATAATTTTTGTATTTTCGTACTTTCTAAAATGTAAATTTCAAAAGATTTTTTTAAAGCTATTGCAACTCAAATTATTTAAAAAATTCGATTAATCGTAATCGCGATTAACGGCAAATTTTTTAATCGTAATCGCGATTATGAAATATCTCGATTATTTGCAAACTCTACTTTATGGGGTCCTAAACTCATATTTCGATGCGTTACTTACGGAATGACAAAGTGAGTGTAAGCCCATACCGTAGTTGAAGGGTATAAACCAGTGGTCGGCACAAAGAGGCATATGAAAGTATTAGTGTTTTAATAAAAATATGCATGTGTTGGTGTATTTCTTCAACAAAGCGACATCAACCTGCTTTGAAGAAAGTCAGCTTGCTACTGAATAAAATATTTGTTTTTTTTATGCTCTTTGTTGATTTTTTGTTGACATTCGTGTTGTATACATGTGAATTGCCGATTGTGTTCGGCTCCAGCGTGCAATGGGTGCCGATCACTGGTATAAACACACATATAATGGTCTTGTTTAATAAACGATACCCAGACTTTTTACACAAAAACGGGAATAAAAAAAAAGGGCCGGGCATTGTCTGTACTTTTTTTTATTTTGAATAAAAGCTGATATCCTATACTTTTTTAAAATCCACAAAACCAAATCCAACTATTACTAACTTAATATGTGTGGCCCATTAAATGGGTGAAATATCCCAATTTCGGGTCCTTTTTAAAAAAATTATTAAAAATGTTAAGACACAATTTTTATAAACAAAAAAAAATTTTCAATTTAGCTTAATACCTGTTGTTTTAGGTTCCATTATAAAAGATTTTATTTTAAAAGATTTAATACTACTAATTATCGCTTGGATTGTAAAAAATTTTAATTTTTTTACTTTTTTCAAAGACTGCAATAATTTGCTAACTTTGACAGCTCACCAAAAAAAAAGTAAACAACTTAGTTTATTGATTTTGATAACTAGTGTTGCAGAATTTTATCTACTTTTACCCCATACCAAAACTTATAATAAAAACTTCATTTATAAATTTCAATTAATCGCCACTTTGGTACCATTTGAACCCAATGTGGACCGATTCAAGAAATTTTATGACATTCGTGTTCAGCATGCCAAAATAATGTATCAAAAACATTTTTTTTTTTTTTTTAATTTTTAAAAAATCTAATTTTTTTTGGTGAAAATTTTTCAAAAATCCAAAAATGGCATGCTGACATTTGTTTTCAGCATGCTAAAATTAATTAAAATAATGTATCAAAAAAAATTATTTTTTTTTTTTAATTTTTAAAAAATCTATTTTTTTTGGAAAATTTAAAACTACATATTTTGAGAAAAATTTTAATATTTTAAGAAAAAATTTTTAAAAAAAATTAATTACAATGTTAACAATACCAAAAAATCTATATTCTCGTCTTATTTAGGTTCTGGAGCTTCTAGAGTTTCTATAACTTCACTGAATTTAAAATGTTACCACTCGGATTGTTCGCTAAAGGGGTAGCAGTTAGTAGTCCTGCAACAGCGACTGCAGTAGCGACTGTAATAACTGTTGCTGTTGTTTTTCTCTTTAGAGCCATACGTCTGTTCTCTGGCCCATCTCAAGCAAATCAAATAAATCAATTAAATAAATATATTGAATCAGAAATAATCCGTGATGAAAAATCTCGTGATAGAAGCGAGAAACCTGATAGAAGCGAGAAAACTGATAGAAGCGAGAAACCTAAATCAAGAAGGAAATCAGACAAAAGAAAAGATCCCGATTCAGCGTCCAATGATAATGAAGCTAATCACCTAATTAACCGCTTTGAACGTTTTATCCGTTTTGGTGGATTTATACAAAGAATTGCTGAAATAACAAACATACCAAGGAATGAAGTTCTCACAGGTGGACCAAGTGTATATCAAGATCGGAGAAGCGGACTAGGAAATAGTATCCATGCCGCGCATGTAATTAGACTTAGGGCGAACGAAAGTTTGTCGAGAGAACATCCAGATATTAATAGAACAATTAATAATTTTCTTGGTCATACACAAATTGTTGAAAGTTGGGCCAACCACTGGAGGGGACTTGGTGGTGATATAGACAGATTTCAAGAAAGGGCATTAATAAGATTAAATAGTATAGATTTTAGAGGAAATCTCTCCCAAACAGATGGAAATACATTAGAAATGTTGAGGAATGAATATATAAATATACTAAACAAATACATTACAAACCCATTTCAAATTGATGAGTGTGATGATAATGAGTGCTTCGTCCGAATGGCAAGAACACATTTACAACATACTACAATTGAGTCACTGTTTAAAATTGGTAAAGAAGGTTATAGAGGTGGCAAAATGAATGCGTATGATTAACTTGACGGAATTCCGCCGTCAGGAACAAGGGATTTTACAAAAGTTTTTTCTATAAAGTTTAAATAAAAAGCTATTAAATTTATTATTACACCGCTATTATGTTCTTCGTGAACATTTTATTTAAGTATTTTATGCTACAATTTGTATTTACATTATATTTAATTAAATAAAGGACATATATATATATATTAAATTTATTATCCCGAGTAAAAAGGAATTTATATAAATGTATATTATTTTATATGTTTTCATAAAACCATATACAACTATATGAGTCAAAGTATAAAATTATATCTCACTTTGAAATTTTCCAATTTTTTTAAATGATGTCATATAAAATCATATCTAATTATATTGTTCATAATATATTAATATAAATTTTTTATTTTTATTTATTTATTATTTATTTGAAAAATAAACAGTACAACAAGACTTAATCTTATTTAATAGTACTGGGTAGATAAAGGCACATTAGATTTTTACATTTATAAGGGTTTATCTTAAATCTAAAAAAAAAACAATTTAATAACAAATTTATATTAAAACAGAAAATAATAGTATTTTTGTTATGCATGTGCTTTGCATTGCTAATTATCTGCATATTAGGTGGTAGTTCGTTCCAGAGATTAATGGCATTAACATAAAAGTGCCTTTAAGGTATTTGCCTACTGTATCCTATATTACCTTGATTTGACTTCGAAAACTTTATCATTTTGTATTTCGCATCTAAAGTGCTTTGGATTGCTTATTATCTGTATGTCAGGCTCAAGATCGTTCCAGAGACGAATGGCATTAACATAAAAATGTCTTTCAGATATTTTCTTACTGTATCTTATGGAGTTTATTTTATTTCCTCGATTCGATCTCGAAAATTGTATCCTATTGTAGAGATAATTAGGTTGTTTAGTAAATATAAGTTTATGAAAGAATATTAGTGTACGGCATTTCAATAGGTTTTCAAAAGATACATTATAGATTTGGTTTGAAAATTTAGATATACTGCTATATCTCGTACGTCCATATATATATCTGGCAATGTTGTTGTAGGTCACTTTGAGCTTATTTTTGCTTATAGAATCACAGCTAGAAAATAATTCACATCCATACATTAATGTAGGTATTAGGTATGTCTTAGCGAGTAACATGCGGATATTAATTGGCGTAAAATACTGTGTCATCCAAAGATTTCTCAACATAGCGTAAGTTTTTCCACATATGGTGTTTACATGATTTGTCCAGGTAAGATCGTTGTTAAAAATAACTCCAAGGTTTTTGGCATTTTCCACGACTTCAATAGTGGAGTGTCCAATTAGAATTGGTGGTAAGTTAGACGGTAAATATTTTTTTTTGCTTATTATAATTGCCTTCGATTTCGTCGCATTGAGACAAAGACCATTTGCTGACGCCCATCGAAATACATTATCGAGATCATGATTTAATTTGCTAATACAATCAGTAATACCAGATCGCAAACAGCTAATGTAAAGCTGAACGTCATCTGCATACATCTGTACACCACAGTAATTCAGTTTAGACGGCAAGTCGTTGGAGTATATTGAATATAACAGTGGACCAAGTATCGAACCTTGTGGTACACCTCTCCTCATTAAGCAGCTGTTTGATTTATTAGAACCAAAACAAACTGATTGACTTCTATCACAAAGATATGATGCAAGTAGTTTTACAGCGGTGTTTGAAAAATGGCACATGTATTTCAATTTTTGGCAAAGTATTGTGTGTTCGACGGTATCGAACGCCTTAGAATGGTCAAGCAAAACCAGAAATGATATCATATTGCTATCAGTTTTTGACCGTAACTCCTCTGATACATCGATGAGAGTAGAAATACAACCGTGTTTAGGTCTAAATCCAGATTGCCTTTCAGAAAGAAGAGAATTTTCATACAAATATCGAGTCATCTGCGTATGTATTACCCTTTCAAATACTTTTGACAAATAGGGTAAATCGCAATTGGTCGGTAATTTTTATCAGGTTTTGGGATAGGTATAATCTTTGCGTGTTTCCACATTGTTGGAAAAGTAGATGTTGTAATTATTGAGTTAATCAAATGTGTTATATGTTGTAGTATGTATGGAATTATCAATTTAATAAATTTCGGATGAACTTCATCATTTCCCAGAGAGTCAGATTTAATGCTAAGCATAGATTTAAAAACATCGTCCTGGGTAACATGTATGAAATCAAAACATAATGGATGTTGTCGATTAGTATTATTAGCAATATTAAAGGCATTTGTAGAGTTGTAATAGCCGAGATTTGCTTCTGGCATTGGTATATTGGCAAATGCTAAGTTAAGTTCATTAACGTCGATTTCGTTTTCTCTTTTTAGACAATTGTTAACAATACCCATCGTACGAATTTCCCTCCATTTCTTTTTTGAGCAAACAGCTGATTGAAACTTTTCTTTATAAAATTTAGATTTTTCAATTCTAATTTTTAAATTAACATTTCTTCTGCAAATCTTGAAAAAGTTATGAAGTTCAGTGGTTTTAAATCTTTTCCATCTTGCATACGCCTCATTTCTTTCGTTAATTAAGGTTTTTATTTCATTTGAAAACCAAGGTTTATCATTTTTTATTTTTTTGACTTTAACTAACACATATTTTTCATATAAATATTGTATATTGCCATGTAAAAAAAATAGTTGTTCATCTACAGTAGGCATTGAGAGTGTTTGGTTCCATGGTATTGTTGTTAGTTCTGTTTGCAGGGATTGAAAATCTATGTTTTTAAAATCTCTAAATGTTATTGTTTGATCTTGTGTTATTATTTTAAAATCATAAGACATGAAAATGAGATCATGTTTTGAAAACATAGAGGCAGAAAGTTGGTCAAACAAGAGCATTCGATGAAGATTATCTACAAAACAAAGGTCAAGTAGAGTACTGGCAGTGGATGTAAAATGTGTCGGTGTTAAACTATTTACCAAAAACATACCAATGGCACTCATATCCTCCATCAAACGTTTGTCTATTAGTATGTTAGCGTTGAAATCACCAGTTAAAATAACATCTGTGTAACCAAGAGTAAGCGTAGATAGTTTATCTAACAACGGCTTAATTTTTATTCGTTTATTCGGCCGATATACAGTTCCCAACAAGAGTTTTTGGTTGTTATTAAAAATTTCAATAAACAAGTATTCTGGTTTCTGAGTATTTAAGGCAGATTCTCCATCATCTTCATTTATTTCTTCATTGTTAGCATTAACTTCTTCATCAATATCGACTTCATTTATATCTTCACCAACTTCGTCATCAATAACGACATCTTCGTCATTAACATTGTCTTCATCCGACGTTTGGCATTTAATTTTGCATGAAATTGATGATTTAACATATATTGCCACACCACCAGCGTTTAAATACCTGTCAGATCGAAAAAGCGTATATCCACTTAGTGCATAGTGGATGTCGTGAACTTTAAAAAGAAACCACGTTTCCGAAATGCAAATTATGTCCATACCTGACCCCTCAAAGATAAATCGAAATTCATCCATTTTGTTGTTTAGACTCTGAGCATTTATATGGCAGATGTTTAAACCAGAAGTTCTTTTACAAAGAATTCTGATCATAGTGTAAAGGTTTTCTCTAGAACTAACTCTCCTATTATCAACAGATTGTAAGACCATAGTTTAAAACAAATTTTCTATTAGCAATGCAAGCACAATTAAGTTTAGTAGATTTATCACATATGATTTTTATAAAAATATTAATATATATAACAATGGCATTATAAGAAAAAATAAAGGTAAAAACATAAAAAGGAGTTAGAAAAACAAAAAAATTTATTTGAATTAAAAAATATTTTTTAAAAATATGTTGGAAAACTTTAGATTGGATCATGAAAATTAATATCTTGGTAAGCCGGCATTCTTGCATCATCGGTGTTTGGTAAACGAAACATCTGATCTAATATTTTACAATCATTAATGCATATTGGGTCATCCTTTCCAATCTTTTTTATGTAGACGAGACCTCTATTAGTAAACGCAGCTGATATTTTTTCATCTTTTTTTAAACGATAAGCTTGCAGAAAAATTCGGTGATTTTCAGGAGTGAGGTTTTCATTGACATAAAAAGGAACAGTGCTATCAAAACCAATAAGATTTAAACGTAAAACATCCTGTGTGGATTTTATATAAGCAGTTATTGTTTTAAGAACAAAGTTTCTTTCGTATGGGCATTTAAACTTGATAATAACCGCAGGATCTGGAACATCTTTATCTGATTTTTATACCCTACACCACTCTGTGGTACAGGGTATATTGAGTTTGTGCTGATGTTTGTAACTACCCGAAATATTGGTCCTAGACCTACCTTCAAGTATACCGATCGACTCAGAATAACTTTTTGAGTCGATTTAGCGATGTCCGTCCGTCCGTCCGTCTGTCCGTCCGTCCGTCCGTCCGTCTGTCCATCTATCGGTTTAAGCACGATACAGGTCGCAATTTTCAATCAATTGACCTGAAATTTGAAACTTAAGCATCTTTTGGCCCAAGGACGAAGCCTATTGAAATTGGAGAAAATCGGTCCATGTTAAGACCTAGCCCCCATACAAACGCCCCCTTTGGATTCGGCTTCAATGACTCTAATAACCGTATTATAATAGATATCGCTTTGAAATTCAGCAAGTAATAAAATTTTGTATGCACAAATCACCATTCCAAATTTCAAAGGAATCGGGTCAGTCCTTCTGGTAGTCCCCATACAAACCACCTTCCCGATATTCACATAATTCCCTCAAAATTCATAAAAATGGAAATATTTGATAAAAAATTTATTTTTAGGTGCTAAACGTGTACTTTAGCAACCTTATCAAATCGGAATATAATTGGGCCATTTTGGGACTTAGTCCCCCATATAAAAATTTCGACCGATATTCAGTTAAATTGTTCTATTGACAAAAAAAAATAACCAATTCCACTTAAAATTGATCTGTGTGTGTTTTCTACACTAAATAAAGATCTAACAAAAGACAGATACAATCGGTCCATGTTTGGACTTGGGACCCATTTTCCGGAAAACACTGGTGTAGGGTATCATATGATCGGTCTTGACCGACTATAACTTTCTTACTTGTTTTTTATTATTTATGTTGTTTATTTTATTGTTTTTGTTAATTTTAACGCGAAACATTGCTTTTATATCTGGGGGACTGATATTCACAACTTGGCAGAGGTTTAAGTACATGTCAAAAAGATTTTCATTTTTAGTAAAGGGAATGCCATTAATACGGATATCATGTGCTACTATGGAATTTTCCTGTTTTCTAGCACAGTTTTTTAAAAAAGCAATTTCTTTTTTTAACTCATCAGTTTCATTTGTTAGTGCTATAACTTTGTCCGTAGCTGTATTTTTTATTTCTTGCACAACAGATTCAAGAGTAGATACTCTTTCAGTTATATTATTTAAATCACTCAAAGTAATATTTAACCTTTTATCTATCTCATTTAAGAGACGATCTTCACACTCACGAAACATAGTTTGTATCATTGTTTGTAATTGTTCGGTTAATTTTTCAAATCGTTTATCCATTAATTTTACAAAATTTAGTGGAGATTCAGCTCTTGTTAAACGAAGAGATTCAGTGTTTGGTAGATGTAATCATACGTTGCACATAAAACTTAATCCGATTTCATACATTATTATACGTGACTTTATATCTAATTATGTATAGGACTTTACTAAACAAAAAATCCAGTATCAATTTATGTATAATTATATATGACTAATATAATACCATTTAAAACTATATATGGTTCCATACTAAAAAAATTTCCAACAAAAATAATAGATATAATTATATGTGTCTTAAACGATAACATATCTGTGTTTGTATGGTACTATATATACGCAAATTTCGTCTAAACTCAATATATATTTATAAATGGTCGCATATGTAATGGAATATATATTTTGATATAATCATGTATAAAAAAAATATTTTTTTGACCAAACAACTAGCCATATATAATTATATATGCCAGTAATTCAAAATTTATTTTTGTGTGTCAACATATATGGTTATACAAAACTTTTTATTGTATCATATAAGATTACATATGATTTTTGGGAACCCGAGTTCGATTCCCGGCCCAGTCGAGAAAAAAAAGTTTTTTTTTTATTTTTTTTTTAAATAGAAAACACTTTTTTATTGCGTTTAATTTTTTTAGAACTAAAAAATTTTCATTTTTGGAATTTTTGCAATCATTTTTAAAAATTATTTTTCTTTTATACAGTTATATATAACTATATTTGATTTATTATAAAATTATCTATAATTTTTGGGAACCCGAGTTCGATTCCAGAAAAAAAAATATATTTTTTTTATTTTTTTAAAATAGAAAACAGTTTTTTATTGCATTTATTTTTTTTTAGAACTAAAAATTTTTCTTTTTTTGAATTTTTGCAATCATTTTTAAAAAATTATATTGCTGTTATATAGTTATATATAACTATATTTAATTTATTATAAAATTATCTATCATTTTTGGGAACCCGAGTTCGATTTCAGAAAAAAATATATTTTTTTATTTTTTTTTTAAATAGAAAACACTTTTTTATTGCATTTGTTTTTTTAGAACTTAAAAAATTTTACTTTTTAAATTTTTGCAATCATTTTTAAAATTTATATTGCGTTTATATAGTTAATAATAGCTATATTTGGTTTAAATTATCAATAATTTTTGGAACCCGATCTCAAATCTAATTCTGATTTGCTGATTCCATGAAAAATTTCAAATTTATAAGCTAAAGTCTTATTTCACTTTGGAAGCCTAAGGCATACCCTTGGAAATAAGGCATACCGCTACATTAAAATTATTGTTTAAGCTTACCATGGAAGCCCCTAATAGCGCTGTACGTCATTCCAATTTTTTTTTTTTTTGCAAATTTTATCAAAAATTTTCTAAGTCTTTTTGAAAATTGTGTACAAGTGAATAACATATTTAATTGGATATAATCATATATTACTATATGTTAAATCAATTTGATATAATTAGATACAGTCAATTTATTTAAAACTAAGTCTTTTAAAGTTGTTATTTGCTAACAACGTCCGCTGGTCTAGAGGGTAGAGATTGCGATTACAAAACGGAAGACTTGTGGTTCTAATCCCCGTCCGTTCGAAGTTTTTTTTTTTTTTTTCCCGAGTAAAAAAAAATTGTATGGTAAAACATGTTATCTTATAAAATTATATATAATTTATTGGATCTGATTTTGCTAAATTTCATCCGAAAATTGGCCGCGCCAAAGTTATCTCATAACATCTTATAATATATGAAGTTACAGTTTAATATTTGATTGTATGTGATTTCATCCGAAAATTGGCCGCGCCAAAGTTATCCCAAATTATCTATTATCATGATTTTGTATTAAATATGATATGATATGATGTAATTTCATCCGGAAATTGGCCGCGCCAAAGTTATCTTAAAATATCCAATATCATGATTTTATATTAAATTGGATATTATATAATGTAATTTCATCCGAAATTTGGCCGCGCCAAAGTTATCTTATAATATCTGATATCTTGATTTTATAAAAAAATTATTGGATACATTTTTATCCAAAAAATGTTACTGTTTTTAGATTTATTTTTAGATATAATAATGTCAAACTGAAAATAAATAAAAAAAAAAAAAACTTCGAACGGACGGGGATTAGAACCACAAGTCTTCCGTTTTGTAATCGCAATCTCTACCCTCTAGACCAGCGGACGTTGTTAGCAAATAACAACTTTAAAAGACTTAGTTTTAAATAAATTTATCGTATCTAATTATATCAAATTGATCTAACATATAGTAATATATGATTATATCCAATTAAATATGTTATTCACTTGTACACAATTTTCAAAAAGACTTAGAAAATTTTTGATAAAATTTAAAAAAAAAAAAAATTGGAATGACGATCAGCGCTATTAGGGGCTTCCGTGGTAAGCTTAAACAATAATTTTAATGTAGCAATATGCCTTATTTCCAAGTCATAGGCTTCCAAAGTGAAATAAGACTTTGGCTTATAAGTTTGAAATTTTTCATGGAATCAGGAAATCAGAATTAGATTTGAGATCGGGTTCCAAAAATCATTGATAATTTGATAATTTAAACCAAATATAGCTATTATTAACTATATAAATGCAATATAAATTTTTAAAAATGATTGCAAAAGTTCAAAAAGTAAAATTTTTTAAGTTCTAAAAAAACAAATGCAATAAAAAAGTGTTTTCTATTTAAAAAAAAAATAAAAAAATATATTTTTTTCTGGAATCGAACTCGGGTTCCTAAAAATGATAGATAATTTTATAATAAATTAAATACAGTTATATATAACTATATAAAAGCAATATAATTTTTTAAAAATGATTGCAAAAATTCAAAAAAAGAAAAATTTTTAGTTCTAAAAAAAATAAATGCAATAAAAAAGTGTTTTCTATTTAAAAAAAATAAAAAAAAATATATTTTTTTTTCTGGAATCGAATTCGGGTTCCCAAAAATTATAGATAATTTTATAATAAATCAAATATAGTTATATATAACTGTATTAAAGAAAAATAATTTTTTAAAAATGATTGCAAAAATTCCAAAAATGAAAATTTTTTAGTTCTAAAAAAATTAAACGCAATAAAAAAGTGTTTCCTATTTAAAAAAAATAAAAAAAAACTTTTTTTTTTCTCGACTGGGCCGGGAATCGAACTCGGGTTCCCGAGTAAAAAGGAATTCATATAAATGTATATTATTTTATACGTTTTCATAAAATCATATACAACTATATGAGTCAAAGTATAAAATTATATCTCACTTTGAAATTTTCCAATTTTTTTAAATGATGTCATATAAAATCATATCTAATTATATTGTTCATAATATATTAATATAAATGGTAGATGTAATCATACGTTGCACATAAAACTTAATCCGATTTCATACATTATTATACGTGACTTTATATCTAATTATGTATAGGACTTTACTAAACAAAAAATCCAGTATCAATTTATGTATAATTATATATGACTAATATAATACCATTTAAAACTATATATGGTTCCATACTAAAAAAATTTCCAACAAAAATAATAGATATAATTATATGTGTCTTAAACGATAACATATCTTTGTTTGTATGGTACTATATATACGCAAATTTCGTCTAAACTCAATATATATTTATAAATGCTCGCATATGTAATGGAATATATATTTTGATATAATCATGTATAAAAAAAATATTTTTTTGACCAAACAACTAGCCATATATAATTATATATGCCAGTATTTCAAAATTTTTTTTTGTGTGTCAACATATATGGTTATACAAAACTTTTTATTGTATCATATAAGATTACATATGATTTTTTGGGAACCCGAGTTCGATTCCCGGCCCAGTCGAGAAAAAAATTTTTTTTTTTTTATTTTTTTTAAATAGAAAACACTTTTTTATTGCGTTTAATTTTTTTAGAACTAAAAAATTTTGATTTTTGGAATTTTTGCAATCATTTTTAAAAAATTATTTTTCTTTTATACAGTTATATATAACTATATTTGATTTATTATAAAATTATCTATAATTTTTGGCAACCCGAGTTCGATTCCAGAAAAAAAATATATTTTTTTTATTTTTTTTTAAATAGAAAACACTTTTTTATTGCATTTATTTTTTTTAGAACTAAATATTTTTTTTTTTTAAATTTTTGCAATCATTTTTAAAAAAATATATTGCTGTTATATAGTTATATATAACTATATTTAATTTATTATAAAATTATCTATCATTTTTGGGAACCCGAGTTCGATTCCAGAAAAAAATATATTTTTTAAATTTTTTTTTTAATGGAAAACACTTTTTTATTGCATTTGTTTTTTTAGAACTTAAAAAATTTTACTTTTTGAACTTTTGCAATCATTTTTAAAAATTTATATTGCATTTATATAGTTAATAGTAGCTATATTTGGTTTAAATTATCAAATTATCAATGATTTTTGGAACCCGATCTCAAATCTAATTCTGATTTCCTGATTCCATGAAAAATTTCAAATTTATAAGCCAAAGTCTTATTTCACTTTGGAAGCCTATGACTTGGAAATAAGGCATACCGCTACATTAAAATTATTGTTTAAGCTTACCATGAAAGCCCCTAATAGCGCTGTACGTCATTCTAATTTTTTTTTTTTTGCAAATTTTATCAAAAATTTTCTAAGTCTTTTTGAAAATTGTGTACAAGTGAATAACATATTTAATTGGATATAATCATATATTACTATATGTTAGATCAATTTGATATAATTAGATACGATCAATTTATTTAAAACTAAGTCTTTTAAAGTTGTTATTTGCTAACAACGTCCGCTGGTCTAGAGGGTAGAGATTGCGATTACAAAACGGAAGACTTGTGGTTCTAATCCCCGTCCGTTCGAAGTTTTTTTTTTTTTTTATTTATTTTCAGTTTGACATTATTATATCTAAAAATAAATCTAAAAACAGAAACATTTTTTGGATAAAAATGTATCCAATAATTTTTTTATAAAATCAAGATATCAGATATTATAAGATAACTTTGGCGCGGCCAAATTTCGGATGAAATTACATTATATAATATCCAATTTAATATAAAATCATGATATTGGATATTTTAAGATAACTTTGGCGCGGCCAATTTCCGGATGAAATTACATCATATTATATCATATTTAATACAAAATCATGATAATAGATAATTTGGGATAACTTTGGCGCGGCCAATTTCCGGATGAAATCACATACAATCAAATATTAAACTGTAACTTCATATATTATAAGATGTTATGAGATAACTTTGGCGCGGCCAATTTTCGGATGAAATTTAGCAAAATCAGATCCAATAAATTATATATAATTTTATAAGATAACATGTTTTACCATACAATTTTTTTTTACTCGGGTTCCCAAAAATTATATGTAATCTTATATGATACAATACAAAGTTTTGTATAACCATATATGTTGACACACAAAAATAAATTTTGAAATACTGGCATATATAATTATATATGGCTAGTGGTTTGGTCAAAAAAATATTTTTTTTATACATGATTATATCAAAATATATATTCCATTACATATGCGACCATTTATTAATATATATTGAGTTTAGACGAAATTTGCGTATATATAGTACCATACAAACACAGATATGTTATCGTTTAAGACACATATAATTATATATATTATTTTTGTTTGAATTTTTTTTAGTATGGAGTTATATATAATTATACATAAATTGATACTGGATTTTTTGTTTAGTAAAGTCCTATACATAATTAGATATAAAGTCACGTATAATATTGAATGAAATCGGATTAAGTTTTATGTGCAACGTATGATTACATCTACCATTTATATTAATATATTATGAACAATATAATTAGATATGATTTTATATGACATCATTTAAAAAAATTGGAAAATTTCAAAGTGAGATATAATTTTATACTTTGACTCATATAGTTGTATATGGTTTTATGAAAACATATAAAATAATATACATTTATATAAATTCCTTTTTACTCGGGTTATTTATTTTCAGTTTGACATTATTATATCTAAAAATAAATCTAAAAACAGAAACATTTTTTGGATAAAAATGTATCCAATAATTTTTTTATAAAATCAAGATATCAGATATTATAAGATAACTTTGGCGCGGCCAAATTTCGGATGAAATTACATTATATAATATCCAATTTAATATAAAATCATGATATTGGATATTTTAAGATAACTTTGGCGCGGCCAATTTCCGGATGAAATTACATCATATTATATCATATTTAATACAAAATCATGATAATAGATAATTTGGGATAACTTTGGCGCGGCCAATTTCCGGATGAAATCACATACAATCAAATATTAAACTGTAACTTCATATATTATAAGATGTTATGAGATAACTTTGGCGCGGCCAATTTTCGGATGAAATTTAGCAAAATCAGATCCAATAAATTATATATAATTTTATAAGATAACATGTTTTACCATACAATTTTTTTTTACTCGGGATTACACACTTTTGTATACATGGACCAGACTAGAGTTATATAGTCGCAACAAAAAGTCGACTTTTCGACTTTTGTCAATTTCTAAAAAGTCGACTTTTCGACTATTTTCATATTCAAAAAAGTAGATTTTTCGATTTTTTTCAAAATTTTAAAAAGTTGACTTTTCGACTTTGACTTTTTTAAAAAGTCGACTTTTTGACTTTTCCCACACTCATAATAATAACTCTGTAAAATACTCTGTAAAATGACTGGAATCTCAATTCAACAGATATTTGACAGAGTTTTCTGTCAAAACACAGATTTAAAGAAAAAAGTTTCCTCTGTTATATTACTTTTTACTTTGTAATCTTAATTTTACAGATAATTAACAGAGTTTTCTGCTAAAATACAGATCTAAGCAAAATACTTCGTATTTTTTTTATAACCAAAAAAGTTTTCTGTTTTGAGTAGTTTTTGTTTTTGTTACCAAACATCAAAATTTTATCTGTATTTTTTTTTTTTTTTTTTTGAGAAAAAGTTGAAAAAGTAGCAAAAAAAGTTATCAAAATTTATTTTTCAGAAATCTTATAAAAATTTTACAAAATAACATGCATTTTTTAACTAAACTCTGTAAATTTACAGAGTTTTTTCTGTAAATTTTTTTTTGCATCAAATATATGTAAATTTCATAGTTTTCCTTGCTAAATGATGGTTTATTTAACCAATATTTTACTAGAAATTCTGTAAATTAACAGTTTTTTTTTGTCCAAATCATTTTACAGAGTTTTATCATAAAATTACAGAGTTTTCTCTGTAAAAAGCTTTCATATTTAACCAATATTTTACTATAAACTCTGTAAATTAACAGTTTTTTTTCTGCCAAAATCATTTTACAGAGTTTTTTAGTAAAATTACCAAGAAATGTTGTTAGCTGGAAAAGTATGGTGTACTCTATTAAATTAGCAGAGTATTTCTGTAATTTAACAGAGTTATTATTTTGAGTGTGTGTATAAGGGCGGTTTTTGTCAAAAAACCGGGTTTTGGTTTTTGTCAAAAAACCGGTTTGACAAAAAATCGGGTTTTTGGTTTGGAAACACTAATTGCAATCAAACAAGCTTCTTTCAAATTTATTTTCTTAATTTTACAAAAAAAAAAAATATTAGATCCCCATCGATTTTCGATAAAATATAGTAAAAAATGAGTTTGTCTAAAGATTTTTTATTTTTTTTTTTTAAATATTTCTACTAAAGTGGCAACCAGAGTAAAAACAAGTAAGAAAATTATAGTTGGTCAAGACCGACCATATAATACCCTACACCAGCGTTTCCCGGAAAATAGGTCCCAAGTCCAAACATGGACCGATTGGATCTATCTTTTGTCAAATCTTTAAAAAGTGTAAAAATACTTACAAACCAAATTTAAGTCAAATAGGCTTCTATTTGTTGCCAATAAACCGCTTTAACTAAATATCGGTCGAAATTTTCATATGGGGCCTAAGTCCAAAAATGGTCCGATTATAATCAGACTTGATTAGGTTATTAAAGTACGCGTTAAAGACACACAAACAAAATTTTAATAAAATATTTTCTTTTTTCATGAAATTTGAGAGATTTATGTGAATATCGGGAAGCTGGTTTGTATGGGGGCTACAAATTTGGAATAGTGATTTATAAATACAAAACACGTTTACCTGCCAAATTTTGAAAGGATATCTATTATATTACGATTATAAGAGTCATATGAGCCAAAATTAAAGCTGCCCTTTGTATGGGGCTAGGTCTAAACATGGACCGATTTTTTCCAATTTCAATAGGCTTCGTCCTTAGGTCAAACGAAGCTTAAGTTTTAAATTTCAGCCAAATCGATTGATAATTGCGACCTGTATCGTGTTTACAACGTTTAGATGGACGGACGGACGGACATTGTTAGAATGACTTAAAAAGTTATTCTGAGTCGATCGGTATACTTGACATTGGGTCTAGGACCAATATTTCAGGTAGTTACAAACATCAGCACAAAGTCAATATACCCTGTACCACAGAGTGGTGTAGGGTATAAAAATCTGATATAACCATATACGCTCATACTAGCTAACTCGCCCGGTACTTCGTTACCGGTTAGCTGTAAAAAAAAAACAACTTAATTACTTCAAATTCTTATTAATTTTTAATTAAACATAAAAATTGTTAGTTTCGACCTTTAAAATATTATATTTTGAGTAGATTTAAAGTAGCAACAAATTTTATTTTGGCGAAACGATCTCATAGTTCAAACTTTAAGTTTCAAGGAACATTAGTGCATAAGGAACAATATGTACCAAATTGAAGCAAAAATTCAAAAATTTATTTTCCCAGAATGTAATTTCCGCGAGTGGATGGTAAAGTACCAATTTTAAGTATCTCTACTTTCTGCCTTTTCCCCCATTAGAAACAGAATTTTCATAAAAGTACTTATTTTAGAATGTTATTTCCGCGAAAGGATCGTACAGTCCAAATTTCAAGTATTTAAGACCACTAATTCAGCAGATACAAAATTGCCCTACTTTCCCCATTTTCCCCCTTAGAAGCAGAGTTTTCTAAAAAAGTGATTCTTCCAGAATGTTATTTCCGCGAGAGGATCGTACAGTCCATCTAGGACCATTAGTTCAGCAGATACAAAACAGTTCAAAATTCAAATATAGGACCATTAGTTCAGCAGACACAAAATTGCCCTACTTTCCCACTTTTCCACCTTTAAAACAAAATTTTCAAAAAAGTACTTCTTTCAGAATGTTTTTTCCGCGAGAGGATTGTACACTCCAAATTTCAAGTATCTAGGACCGTTAGTTCAGCAGATACAAAATTGATAGGGGAAACATGTACCCCCGTTATATATATTTACAAATTATTTGTTTATGATATTTACGCTTAAATAATAAATTTTTATCGTTATTTTTAATTAATTTCTATAAAGGGGGGCGGCCTGAAAAAAAATCGAATTTTCTAACCCCCTTGGTCCAAGCGCAGGTCTATGAACATAATATGGCATACAAATGTTACATTTGTTGAGCAAAAATTAAAAAAAACTCGTAAAAATATCGTATTTTTCAGGGGTCGTTTTAGTTCTTCAAGGGGGAACTTTTTTCCCCTGGTCCGATTTTGCCCATCTTCGAACTTAATAAACCAGTAACATTAGAGATATTCTTGCCCAATTTCAGGGGTCTAGCACTTTTGGTTTGGACTGCATCGTTATTTCTACAGACGGACGGACGGACATCGCTAGAATATCTTAGATTCTATCATGGATCAATATTATATATACTTTGTGGGGTCCCCGACCGATATTTCGATGTGTTACACACGGAATGACAAAGTGAGTATACCCCCATACTGTGGTTGGAGGGTATAAAAAATTAGTAAATCTACTAATGTATTATTTTGAGTGTACGAATTACAATTGATATTTTACAAATTACAATTGACCTTTTACAAATTACAATTGGAATATTCGAATTACAAATGGAATCTTCGAATTACAAATAGAATCTTCGAATTACAAATAGAATCTTCGAATTACAAATGGAATCTCGAATTACAAATGGAATCTTCGAATTAGAAGTAAAATCTTCGAATTACAATTGATCTTTTACGAATTACATCTGTAAATGGTGTAAAAAACTAAAAATTTAATTTTACAATTGAATTACAATTGATCTTTTTCCAATTACAATTGATCTTTTACGAATTACAATTGATCTTTTACGAATTACAATTGATCTCTTACGAATTACAATTGATCATTTACGAATCTTTGAATTACAACTGAAGTATTCGAATTACTTTTTTTAAAGCTGTGGACTACACTATTTACAGATGTAATTCGAAAATTCTACTTGTAATTCGAAGATTCCATTTGTAATTTGAAGATTCTATTTGTAGTTCCAAGATTCAACTTATAATTTGAAAAATATATCTGTAATTCGAAAATTTCCAATTGTAATTCGAAAAAGATCAATTGTAATTCGAAATAGATTAATTTTAATTCGAAAAAGATTAATTGTAATTCGAAAATTCCAATTGTAATTCGAAAATTCCAATTGTAATCCAAAAAATATCAATGAAAATTCAGTTGATATTTTTCGAACTACTGTTGGAATCTTCGAATTACAATTGATCTTTTTCAAATAATAATTAATCTTTTTCGAATGACAATTGATCTAATTTGAATTAAAATTTATTTTTTTCCAATTACAATAGATCTTTTTCGAATTACAATTAATCTTGTTCGAATTGCAATTGATCATTTTCGAATGACAATTGATCTATTTCGAATTAAAATTGTTCTTTTTCCAATTACAATTGATATTTTTCGAATAACAATTGATCTTGTTGGAATTACAATTAATATTTTTCGAATTACAGGGTATAATGAGTTTGTGCTAATGTTTGTAACTACCTGAAATATTGGTCCTAAACTCACTATTAAACATACCGATCGACTCAGATTTTTTTGAGTCGATTTAGCAATGTCCGTCTGTCTGTATGCCCATCTACACCATCTACAAATGTAATTCGTAAAAGATAAATCGTAATTCGAAGATTCTACTTGTAATTTGAAGATTCCATTTGTAATTCGAAGATTTTATTTGAAATTCGAAGATTCCATTTGAAATTCGAAGATACCTTGTGTAATGAATGCATCGAAAGATCGGTCGAGGACCACATTAAGTATATGGGGCTTTTCATCTGAAGTGACACAACTTTAGAAACCGATACAATTGTAATTCGAAAAATATCAATTGTAATTCGAATAAGATCAATTGTAATTCGTAAAAGATCGATTGTAATTAAAGATGTTATTATTCGACCTTTCCAATTTAAATAAATAAAAATTCTTCGATCTCGAGGATAGTTATTTCTTGTAAATAAATATTTTTTTATTCCATTCCAATATTTCGATTCTCTTTGAGAATCATCCATCATCAGGGGATTTAGTGAATTTTTATGCACACAAAAACTTAAAAATTCACTAAATCCCCTGATGATGATTCTCAAAGAGAATCGAAATATTGGAATGGAATAAAAGAATATTTATTTACAAGAAAACACTGGCCTCGAGCCCGAATAATTTTTATTTATTTAGATCAATTGTAATTCGAAAAAAACAATTGAAATTCGTTAAAGATCAATTGTAATTCGTAAATGATCAATTGTAATTCGTAAAAGATCAATTTTAATTTGTAAAAGATCAATTGAAGGGCTTACTGCAAGAACTTGATAAGCAACATTTTATTTTTCCGTGTTTTTCGCCTTCTGCTGATGTTTTATTAGCAGAAGGCGAAAAAAAATTACGCCGCCACCCTAAATGTAAAGGGGGCCATAGACGATACTGCATGCCGTACAACTTGCTGAATGAACATGTGCATTTTGTTTTTCTAATGATCGTCAAACAAGACCCATACACGATCAAAATCCCATTCTCATCCAATAAATTGTACATCATGCAGAATCGTGTATTTCCTCCTTAAGAGCTGTTTCTGCGCCTGCTTTTCTACAGCTATCATTTAAACACAATCAACAAATTGCAATACAGTAGTAAATAAAAATATGGAGAATTCCCTTGTTTTTGGTAATTGAGTATGTATTTGTGTTTTGGTATAAATAGGTCTTATCAAAATTATGCCATGTCAGTTGTAAAGAAATGTGCTCTCAGTTCACTTGTTATTAAAAATAAAGAATTACCGGTAAACAAAAAATAATTAATATTTCAGTTAAGCTAAATAGCCGATTAAATTTTATTGAATTAATTTCATTAGAGTACAGTAAGTAAGAGTAAGTTCCTAAGTTTACTTGTGTAAATTTGTTGTACATGGAGACAACAGAGCATTTTAAAGTAGTGAAATTTGACAATTGTAATAAAACCAAGTGAGAGTGTTAAACTCGGCTATGAAGAATCTTTTATAGAGCCCCGAACAACCA
Organism: Pegoplata infirma; assembly: GCA_963921195.1. Taxonomy (NCBI): domain Eukaryota; kingdom Metazoa; phylum Arthropoda; class Insecta; order Diptera; family Anthomyiidae; genus Pegoplata; species Pegoplata infirma. The sequence continues at coordinate 205,188,081 of OY992538.1, forward strand.
GGATTGCCATGTTAGCACGCGTTAGGGATCTAGCACCCAAATTTTAGAACTACACTAAAAAAAAAAACCTTGTAAAACGACAAGAAAACTTTGTAACTCTTTTTTCTGCTACCTCCTATCTGCTATTTGACAACAATTCCTTGTAATTTTACCAAATTTCTACCACTAATTTTGTAATTTTACCAGCTTTTTACCAAAAAAATTGTAAATTAACAATTTTTTTTGACGCGATAAAACTAACAAGGAGGTTTTGTGACTTTACTAGATTTTTTGCTACCTCCTATTTTACGAGAATTCCTAGTAAAAATTACAAGTTTTTTTTGTAATTTTACAAGATTTTTACCAATAAAATTATAAATTTATAACTTTTTTGGCGAAATAAAACTTACAAGGAATTCTCGTAAATTTACTAGATTTTTTTTCGTAAAAAACCTTGGAATCATGTAAAATTACAAGAAAAACTGTAAAATTACAAAAAATTTTAAATTTCGACCGAAAATTATTTGTTAAAAAACAAGGAAAACTTTCAAATGGGATAACGAGACTTTTTCTGGTAATTTCACAAGTTTTTTTTTTAGTGTATTAATTTGACAAGGTTTTTTTTTTAATTAATAAATTTTTTACCACCTTGTTTCAATATTTAATGCCCTAATTTTGCAAAACGCAATGCACCGCGTTGTGAAAATTTCAATGAAATTTATTGTTGTAACAAAAACAATTTACACAGAAATTTCAACAACGCGGGGCGTTGCGTTTTATAAAATTAGAGGTTACATTTTTTTTTTCACTATTTTTATTATACTTTTTTTAAAGCTGTGGACTACACTATTTACAGATGTAATTCGAAAATTCTACTTGTAATTCGAAAATTCTACTTGTAATTCGAAGATTCCATTTGTAGTTCCAAAATTCAACTTATAATTTGAAAAATCCATCTGTAAATCAAAAATTTCTAATTGTAATTCGAAAAAGATCAATTGTAATTCGAAATAGATTAATTTTAATTCGAAAAAGATTAATTGTAATTCGAAAATTCCAATTGTAATTCGAAAATTCCAATAGTGATTCAAAAAATATCAATGAAAATTCAGTTGATATTTTTCGAACTACTGTTGGAATCTTCGAATTACAATTGAGGAGGTTCATAACAAAACGCGCCAATTCCTCTTTTTGAGTTTTTTGTTTTTTTGACTGAATACTATTCTACACATTAACATCTTTGTAACCATTACTAAAAAACATCCCAAAGCTCAATATTTGCACAGCAATTCACTACTGACTTTAATTATGAAACATCCCAATGCTCAGTACTTACACTCATACTCAGTACTGACTTTGTTTACATTTATGCGTTTATCTAAAAAACTGTTAAAGTGGAATTGGTGCATTTTGTTATGAAACTCCTCAATTGATCTTTTTCAAATAATAATTAATCTTTTTCGAATGACAATTGATCTAATTTGAATTAAAATTTATTTGTTTCCAATTACAATTGATATTTTTCGAGTAACAATTGATCTTGTTGGAATTACAATTGATATTTTTCGAATTACAGGGTATAATGAGTTTGTGCTAATGTTTGTAACTACCCGAAATATTGGTCCTAGACCCACTATTATACCCTGTTCTCACGAGCATCTAAAAACGGTTTTAAACGACATTTGTTTTAAAGCTAAGTACTCTGTTTCTTACGGTGAAAATTTTACTTAAACTTTAAACGCCTCAAATTTCAATAAAACATTTAAAAATCAAGAACTTTTGACAATGATAAGAAAGAAACGATCATAACAAAACTGAAATGTCACTTTTTCACGGCAATTTAAATTGTCTTGTATAATAAAAATGAGTGAAAACTTTTTTATCAATTTCCCTATAATTCCTCGCGTTGCCAAAATTTATTTTTTTTATATGGAGTTTGACAGATGTTTTCCCGTGAAATTGAACAGAGTACTTAGCTTAATTAAAAAAAAAGTGTTCACACGTAATTTCACTCGTTTTATTTTGGTTTTTATGTTTTTATTTTGACATTTGCATTATCAGCTGATAAACATGTACACATTTCAACAACAAACGAAATTAAAATATTAAAATTATATTCATTAATTATACATATAACTGTTTATAATATTCAAGAATTGTTTAAAGATAAAAATAGCACGATTTTTTTTTGTATTATTTACATTTTAGTAATAAACAATGTTGCCAATATTAATAAAATGCTTTAAAAACGCTGAACATTCAATAATACTCAATTCAACCCCTGGAATTCCGCTCGTTTTAAATAGTTTTAATTTTAAAACGAGCTAAAAACATTTTTATTTTGACATATTACAACAAAAAAATGTATGGTAAAACGAGTCATAAAAATGGTTTTTAAGCATAAAACGAAAAATGTTGCTAAAAATGATTTTTAGCTGTAAGTGAGAACAGGGTATTAAACATACCGATCGACTCAGATTTTTTTGAGTCGATTTAGCAATGTCCGTCTGTTTGTATGCCCATCTACACCATCTACAGATGTAATTCGTAAAAGGTCATTCGTAATTCGAAGATTCTACTTGTAATTTGAAGATTCTATTTGAAATCCGAAGATTCCATTTGAAATTCGAAGATTCCATTTGTAATTCGAATACTCCAAATGTAATTCGAAGATTCCAATTGTAAATAGAAGATTCTAATTGTATTTCGTAAAAGATCAATTGTAAATTGTAAAATATCAATTGTAATTCGTAAAAGATCAATTGTAATTCGAAAAAGATCATATGTAATTCATAAAAGATCAATTGTAATTCGTAAAAGATCATTGTAATTCGAAATAGATCAATTGTAATTCGTAAAAGATCAATTGTAATTCGTAAAAGATCAATTGCAATTCGTAAGAAATTAATTGTAATTCGTAAAAGATCAATTGTAATTCGAAAGGGATTAATTGTAATTCGAAAAAGATCAATTGTAATTCGTAAAAGATCTATTGTAATTCGTAAAAGATCAATTGTAATTCAAAAAATATCAATGGAAATTCAGTTGATATTATCGAATTACAATTGGAATCTTCGAATTACAATTACAAATGGAATCTTCGAATTACAAATAGAATCTTCGAGTTACAAGTAGAATCTTCGAAGTACAAATGGAATCTTCGAATTACAAATGGAATCTTCGAATTACAAGTAGACTATTTGAATTACAATTGATCTTTTACGAATTATATCTGTAAATGGTGTAGAATGCATTTATTTAACTACTATATGGTGTCGATCGATTATCAGTTTTCCGCACAACATTGTTCTGGCAATAAAAAATATTTATTGTACATTAGGGTGGGTCGATGAAATGCATATTTGCGAATCTCGTTAACTAATAGCAAAAACTCGACGCGCATTTTCGAGCTGATAACGGGAAAAATTATGAAAAAAATTTAGGAGGGTACTTTTAGGCCTCTACAAGCGGTTTTAGTTCGCGGTTTTTGGAAAAAAATATTTTTTTAAATTTTTTAAAAATATTTTCAAAATTAAGTAAAATAATGCTTATTACGAAACAAGTTCCAAAAAAAATTTATCTCGCCAATTTTAGCCCGTGGATGCATTTTTATACCAGGAAAGTTCGATTTATTTTATAAAAAAAACATATTTTGTATTTCATAATAGCACTCAAATGGTGCATAAGGCCGATTTAAGAACATGAATGATAAAAATAAAAAAATTGCGGGTATTTATAGCAATCCACAAGTGCAAAAAATTCGCAAATTACAAAAAAATTAAAAATGAGTATCAAAATTTTGGTAAAATAAAGCGTTTTAAGAAAATGATAAAAAAACAAAACAAATTGGCGGCTATTTATAACAATCCGCAAGTGCAAAAAATTCGAAAGTACCAAAAAAAATTAAAAAATGGAAAAATTGGTATCAAATTTTTGGTATAAAAATGCATCCACGGGCTAAAATTGGCGAGATAATTTTTTTTTGGAACTTGTTTCGTAATAAGCATTACTTTACTTAATTTTTAAAATATTTTTAAATAATTAAAAAAAATATTTTTTTTCAAAAACCGCGAACTAAAACCGCTTGTAGAGTAGGGTGGATCGAATTTGGCTTTTTGGCGAATTTCGTTCCGGCTCACCGACAGATGTGTTGGAATAGACCTAAAAACAATGTGGTTAAATTTTCATGCAGATCGGTGGTCATCTTCCGCTGCCGAAATGACGTTGAAAATCCGCGATTTCTTAAAAAATAGTATTTATTTCAAAATATTGCCAAAATTACAAAAATCACTTAATCTTCTTTTTTATTTCAGTCAATCTTTTCAATTCGATCATATTTTCTTAGAAAAAAATTTCAGCTTATTAGGACATTGTTAACCCCTCTAAAACGGTAGCCGAAAATTACCAATTCATTTTGCCCTAAACTCAAAACCACCAAATTTAAAAAAGAATTTTTTTTTGATTTTAAGTTTCACAATCTAAAGTTTTTATTGCATTTATATCAAGTATATATAAGTTCGTTTGACAAAATTTTTTTTTGAAAAAATACGAGATTCTTAAACAGCGCGTGTAACGGTCTGTTTCCAGGATTTTTTGGGAAAATTGCACTTTTTTTTTTAAACTCAACATTTTTAGTTAAGAACTTTTCATTTTACACCAGATTTATTATAAATTATAAAACTTAATATAGAAATGTTGGATTTTAAGAAACTCCTTAACCCTAAACAGCTTTGGGCCCTAAATGACCCATGATGAACATGCATCTAGCAATAAACCGCTTTTGGCGGTCGACAAACCATTGGAAACATATTTTTCAATTAAAAATGGGAGCGTGAGTAAGGATGGGAGCGTGAGTAGAGATGGGAGCGTGAGTGAATTCGACCACCTCACGCTTACGAAGAAAAAAAAATTTCTCACGCAAGAAATTTTTTAATTTTGCATACATTTTACGCAGGATTACATGAGTGTCACATGTTAATCTCACTCAAGCTGAATTTTGACGTGTTTCATTTTTCCGTCACCATAAAAATCATGCAAACTCACGAAATTTTACTCACGCTTAACAGTGCAATTTTAAAAATAATATTTTTAATGCAAATGAAACAAAAAAGTTCAAATATCATTCAAATAGTATCCCGCTTAAATGCACCCACCCTTTAAGCATTTTTCGTACCCACCATTAACCATTTATTTATATCTGACAAAAAAAGTAATTCACATTTAAATAAGAATATTGCTGAATAAATTCAATAGACTATTTACTTGCTATATTCTGGCATTTAAGGGGATAATGCTTTCGGGGTGGGAGCATTTAAATGGGAAATAATATTTAAACTTGTTTAAAAAAAATATATGGATCACTTTTTTATTTTGCATTAAAAATATAATTTGTACAAATGCACACGTGACACAAATTTCACGTGATTCACTCGTAAGCGTGAATGAAATTGCGAGAGATTGCATGATTTTTTATGGTGACAGAAAAATAAAACACGTCAAAATATAGTTATGTTGAGTTTTCGTAAGCGTGATTATAGCGTGAACGAGTTTAATATGTTGCAATCACGTGATCCTGCGTAAAATGTATGCAAACTTAAAAAATTTCCTGAGCGAATTTTTTTTTTGTTCGTGAGCGTGAGTTGCTCAAATTCACTCACGCTCTCATCTCCACTCACGCTCCCATCTTTACTCACGCTCCCATTTTTAATGGAAAAAATATGTTCCCAATGGTTAGTCGCCCGCCAAAAGCGGTTTATTGCTAGATGCATTTGTTCATCATGGGTCATTTAGGGCCCAAAGCTGTTTAGGGTTAAAGAATTTCTTAAAATCCACCATTTCTATATTAAGTTTTATAATTTATAATAAATCTAGTGTAAAATGAAAAGTTGTTAACTAAAAATGTTGAGTTTAAAAAAAAAAGTGCAATTTTCCCAAAATGTCCTGGAAACAGACCGTTACACGCGCTGTTTAAGAATCTCGTATTTTTTCAAAAAAAATTTTTTGTTAAACGAACTTATATATACTTGAAATAAATGCAATAAAAACTTTATATTGTGCAACTTAAAATCAAAAAAAAAATATTTTTTAAATTTGGTGGTTTTGAGTTTAGGGCAAAATGAATGGGTCATTTTCGGCAACCGTTTTAGAGGGGTTAACAATGTCCTATTAAGCTGAAATTTTTTTCTAAGAAAATATGATCGAATTGCAAAGATTGACTGAAATAAAAAAGAAGATTAAGTGATTTTTGTAATTTTGGAAATTTTTTGAAATAAATACTATTTTTTAAGAAATCGCGGATTTTCAACGTCATTTCGGCAGCGGAAGATGACCACCGATCTGCATGAAAATTTAACCACATTGTTTTTAGGTCTATTCCAACACATCTGTCGGTGAGCCGGAACGATATTCGCCCAAAAGCCAAATTCGATCCACCCTATTGTAGAGGCCTAAAAGTACCCTCCTAAAATTTTTTCATGAGTTTTCCCGTTATCAACTCGAAAATGCGCGTCGAGTTTTTGCTATTAGTTAACGAGATTCGCAAATATGCATTTCATCGACCCACCCTATTGTACATATGAAGGTTTTTATTTCAAACGTTTCACGAAAAAAATATTTGTTTTTGAAAAAAATTCAGAACTATGTCTGAATTTTTCACAGGAAAAATTAAAATCGATGTAGCAAAAAACACGCCATTTTTAATTTTTTGAAAATTTTAAATTAAAGTTAATTTTATTCTCTACATCATATCAAATTTTCAGAGAGCAGTTATTTTTGGTTTTCGAGAAAATTGGCTTTAAAATTTGAATGCCCAATTTTATTTTCCCTAATCACTCATACGTCACGATACATTTATTTTTGCACTTAGCAAAAACTTGTTTAATTCTGTTTAGATAACTGATTTAGAACTGATTTTTCATATTTATATTAAGAATTGTCAAAATGGGCGAAATTATTAAAAAAAAAAATTGCGGAAAAACTTTAACCCCCCAAAGGCACAGGGTAATTTTGTCCGACTTAGCTAAAAATTTAAACATAGAGTTTTTAAACCAAAACGAACCATATTTTGCCGGGCGATCGACAAAATTCGAATAAAGTCATTATTCGTGCCACCCTAATGCATATATGAACTCATTGAGTATTTCGAAGAAAAAATGTATGACTCAGTGCTGCAGGCACAGCCCGAGAATATATATAAACAAATAATAAGAAATAACAAATGAATATAAAAACTATAAACATTTTTTGATTTTAAAAAAAGTTGACAAAATTTTGAAAAAAATTTTACGAGGATTCTGTTGATTTACAAAAAAAAACAGTTCAACAATTTTTTTTTTTTGTAAATTTTCCATTTTTGTTTGTAGATTTACCATTTTTTTAAACATATTTACCATTTTTTCTTGTAAGTTTACCATTTTTTACCAATAAAATTGGTTATTTTACCAATTTTTGGCACATTCACGAGAATTTTACCTACCTCCTATTTTACTAGAATAGCCTCGTAAAATCACGAGATTTTTTGGTAACTTTACAAGGTTTTTTTTTTTTGAGTGTATATGGGGCTTTTCATCTGAAGTGACACAACTTTAGAAACCGATGTCTTCCGATTGGGATGAAGTTTGCACTAAGGTTAGTCCTATTTAATAATAGTTTACACTAGAGATGGGCGCGTGGGTGAATTTTGACTCACACACGCTCACGCACGCTCACGAAATAAAAATATTGCTCACGCACGATCACGCAGGAAATTTATTTTTTCTGCTCACGTTCACGCACGCTCACGTGAGTAACTAACTAATCAAATTTTACTTTTTTCGATTTCTTGCACAAAAAAAAAATTAAATTCCTAAAAACAATCATAAACATTTATTTAAATCACTATTTGGTATTAACTACCCTCTAAATTCAATATCATGACGAGTTTCTTACTTGTTTTCTATTTCAGACAGCACAAAACAATAACGTAAACTCACGAGAAAAAAAAAACTCACGCACGAAACTATTTTTTTTAATCAAGCGCACTCACGATCACGTAAGTAAAAATAAATTTCACTCACGATCACGCGTGATTCACGCGTGAATCACGAAAAATTCGTGTCACGCGCACATCTCTAGTTTACACACAGTTTTTTACCCAGATCAATCAAAGACACTCTAAGTTCGATGGGGTCGAAATTTGACATTTTGGTCAAACAAGTGTTTTTTCTCATTTTGTTCATTTTGACAAAAAAAAAGTACAAAAAAAATTTTGATTTTGCAAAAAAAAAAATCAAAAAACGTTTTTCTTCCGATTTTGAATGCCTATGCAAATTTTTATTCTACTAGGCCTTAAACTTATGTGGTTACAGTTCGAAGCCAATCGGATTAAATTAACCCGTGGCGCCACACAGTGGACTTTTTTGTCAAGAAAAACTTGTAACTTTTTTTTTGCTACCTCCTATTTGACAAAAAATTCCTGGTAGTTTTTTCCCAATAATTTTGTAATTTTACAAGGTTTTTACCAATAAAATTGTAAATTTATAAATTTTTTGACACGATAAAATTTATAAGGAGGTTTCGTAATTTTACTAGATTTTTTGCTACCTCCTATTTTACGAGAATTCCTAGTAATTTTACAAGCTTTTTATCAATAATTTTGTAATTTTACAAGCTTTTTAGCAATAAAATTGTAAATTTACACTTTACAGATGTAATTCGTAAAAGATCAATTGTAATTCGAAGATCCTACTTATAATTCGAAGATTCCATTTGTAATTCGAAGATTCTATTTGTAATTCGAAGATTCCATTTGTAATTCGAAGATTCTATTTGTAATTCGAAGATTCCAATTGTAATTCAAAAAAGATCAATTGTAATTCGTAAAAGATCAATTGTAATTCGTAAAAGATCAATTGTAATTCGAAAAAGATCAATTGTAATTCGTAAAAGATGAATTGTAATTCGAAAAAGATCAATTGTAATTCGTAAAAGATCAATTGTAATTCGTAAAAGATCAATTGTAATTTGAAAAAGATCAATTGTAATTCGTAAAAGAACAATTGTAATTAAAGTTGTTATTATTCGACCTTTCCAATTTAAATAAATAAAATTTCTCGAGCAGTTTTTTCTTGTAAATAAATATTCTTTTATTCCATTCCAATATTTCGATTCTCTTTGAGAATCATCATCAGGGGATTTAGTGAATTTTTATGCACACAAAAACTTAAAAATTCACTAAATCGCCTGATGATGATTCTTAAAGAGAATCGAAATATTGGAATGGAATAAAAGAATATTTATTTACAAGAAAAAACTGGCCTCGAGCTCGAATAATTTTTATTTATTTAGATCAATTGTAATTCGAAAAAAAACAATTGAAATTCGTAAAGGATCAATTGTAATTCGTAAATGATCAATTGTAAGATCAATTGTAATTTGTAAAAGATCAATTGAAGGGCTTACTGCAAGAACTTGATAAGCAACATTTTATTTTTTCGTGTTTTTCGCCTTCTGCTGATGTTCCATTGACAGATTTTTGGCAGAAGTCTTGCTTAAAAGATCACTTGTAATTCGTAAAAGATCAATTGTAATTCGAAGATTCCAATTGTAATTCGAAAAAGATCAATGGAAATTCAGTTGATGTTTTTCGAATTACAATTGGAATCTTCGAATTACAATTGATCTTTTACGAATTATAATTGATATTTTACGAATTACAATTGATCTTTTACGAATTACAAATGGAATCTTTGAATTACAATTGGAATATACGAATTACAAATGGAGTATTCGAATTACAAGTAGAATCTTCGAATTACAAATGTAATCTTCGAATTACAAATAGAATCTTCAATTGCTCTTTTACGAATTATATCTATAAATGGTGTAGTATAAAAATTAAATATGATCATAAAAAAGTAAGTTCCTTTTTTGTGTAAGAGAATTTGTTTGGCTTTTGGAACCCCACGAGGTCGGGCCTCTGGGCACGTGCCCCGTGTGCCCTAATTGTTACAACGATTTTCAATAATGTGTAGAGCCGGCCTTCTTATTGATATTCAATTGGACAGTGACGCATACAAATACTTAATGTTATTAAGCGAAATTGAAATCCAAGCTACTTTAATCGCTTCAGTGAGATTGTTTTTGTTGCTAAACTGTTTTCCAGAAGAGTAAACTTTGCAAGCCAGCCATTTCCAAGCATTTTCAAAAAGGTCAGGCGAGGAGGGAAGCCAATTAATTTCGGACGTCTGGGGAGGCCAATCAAGCCAACTAAAATTTTGATCCGGCAAACAATGCTTTAAAAATTGCAGTTTGCAAGTGTCATAGTTGAGGATTGACTTCCATTGCACGTTTAAGCATATCAATGCACCAATCCACGCTGCCCGGGTTGCTAAGCCATGTTTGCGGCATCAAAATGCTAGTTTGCTTGATTGACCTGCCTAGACGACCGACATGAATTACTATCCCTACTCGCCTGACCTTTTTGAAAATGCTTGGGAATGGCTGGCTAGCAAAGTTTACTCTTCTGGAAAACAGTTCAGCAACAAAAACAATCTTATTGATGCTATCCAAGTAGCTTGGATTTCAATTTCGCTTGATTACATTTAGTCATTGTAATCAATTCCCAATTGAATGAATATTACTAACAAGGGAGGCTCTACACTATGGGCATCCCGTCAAATCTAAACTTTCGAACTTCGTGTCGTAAAACCTGCCGAATAATGGCCACGTAATAGCTGATTGTGGAAAAATTTATGAAAAAATTTTGCATGATTATCTTACTATTATCACATCAAAAGTATTTTTCCACTGAAGCACAGTGCTATTTTTGTATCCAAATTGGTCCCAAAAGTTAGAAAATGTTAAGTATGTTATCTAAAAATGTTTAAAAAAATTAAAAAACGAGATTTTGGTCCAAAATTGTGTTTTTTTTTAAATATTTTTTGCGTAATATACTCAACATTTTCAAACTTTTAAGACCAATTTGGTTAAAACATAATTTGTTTGTTTAAAAAATTTGCATCCGTCGACCAAAATCGCTGTTTTCGAATTTTGGAAATATTTTTCCCATTAAGTACGCAAAAATTCCTAATTTTTTAGCCGAATTTGGTTAAAAAATTCAGACATAAAATTTGGTCGAAAAACGTATTTTTTTTTTTTCAAACTTTTACCGCTGTTTGCCGACTGAAGATGTCTTTGCAAACTTTTTCATAAATTTTCCCACAATCAGATATTCCGTGCACTCAAAAAAAGACTTAAGTTAAACTTTGGAAAAATTTTCTTGAAAATAGTTTATAAATTTTCCACAATTTAGTTAAATTTAACTAAAATTTGGGAAATTTTCTTAACTGTTAGGAAAAAATTTTAGTTCATGTACTGTTAAATAGTCCATTATTTTCCTTAAATGGAATTCTCTAATACAGGGAAGAAATTCTAACCGCCAAAGAAATTTTCCTCTTCTTTAGTTTTAGGACGTAATTTTCTACCAATTAGTTCATCTTCTTAGATTTGAGGAAGTTTTTTTCCACTATTTTAGTAAAATTTTTATTACTTGGGGGATTTTTTTTTTTTTAAATCTTAAAATGGCAATATCTCGAAAACTAAGCCAGATAGAACAAAATGGAGGAAATTTTTGGTTCTTTGGATCGTCATAGTATTGCCGGTACTCTTCACATGTGTGGACTCCAATGGGTCCTAACTTTGGAACTAAAAAAGCTGGCATTCCCGAAAATTGTTAAATGCTCATATCTCGATAAATGTTGCCAACACAACAAAAAGTGCAAAAGCTTTTTTGTAGCTCTTAACACGTAGAACAAGACCGCCAAATACCCAAAAGCTCTCCGAGTAATAATTTTAAAGTTATTAAGTTTTTAAAATTCTCAAGACCCCAGTGGTCCCCTAAATTCACGTATCTCAAAAACTATGCAAGGTAGAGCGAAACGGACAAATATTTTGGATCAATAGCTATGAGGGTTGTTAAGGAACCCAACGGGCTCTGGGCCCACCGAGGTCTGAACCTTTTGGGTCCGAACAATGCGGTCTTCACCCAATCTGGTCCTCAAATGTGTATGAACTAAATTGAAATAAAATTTTTTTCATTTTTTAGTTCAAGTTACTCTCGAAAAAAAAAAGTGAACTAAAAACTGGAAAATTAACTAAATTTTGAGAAAAAGAGAGAATGATTTGGCTCCACAGATTTTTTTTATTGGTTTTATTTAGTTCATATTTTTCCCAAAAATGAGGAAATTTTACATAGAAAATGGGAAAAATTATATTGCACTTTAGGTTAGGTTAGGTTGTAAGTAGCTGCTGACGTTTTATGTCAACACACGTAGACTCTGAGGTCCATTGTCATACCACGGGACCGTAATAGGTTTCCCTACTAGTCCCTGTCGTTAAACCAGTTTGAGCTTCTTATGAAACTCCTTAGATATTGAATTTTGACATCCGACAAATCAGAAAGATCGTACAGCTCCCTAGATCCCAGTGAAGCAAGTCTCTGACTAGAAAGTGCCGGGCAATGGCAAATAAAGTGTTCGATAGTTTCCAACTCCTCTTCATCTATGCAACTTCGGCAAAAGCCATTCGACGGCATATTTAACCGCTTTGCGTACTTCCCTATAAGACAGTGTCCGGTATAATAGAAACCACCGTTGAAATCTCTCCTCTTGGAAGTGAACAAAGATGTAGGTTTTACTTGCAAGTTTCCACATTCCAATTCTGTTGGAACCTGTAAGGTAGTTCCTAGTCTTGCAAGCTCATCGGCTTTGCAATTCCCTGGAATGTCTCTGTGTCCTGGGACCCATATGAGTCGTATTTTAAACTGCTTGGCCATCTCATTTAAAGACGTGCGGCAGTTAAGGGCAGATCTTGTTTTCAGAAACATTGAATCCAGGGACTTGACCGCGGCTTGACTGTCAGTATAGATGTTGACTACGGTTATAGACAAGACATTGCAGCTCAACCAGTCAGCCACCATTATTGCCAGCATCTCTGCCTGGTAAACACTGTAATGATCTGGCAATCTTCAAGCCAGGCTCAATCCAAGCTCTTCCGAATATACTCCAAAGCCCACTTGTTCGTGCAGCCTCGATCCATCTGTGTAAAAATTTATGGTGGCTCCACTACCCGGAATGTCCCCCATCCAAGACTCCCTGGATGGTATCATAGTGGTAAAGTGGCGCTCAAAGAGGGTCAAAGAGGGAGCACAGTCCACATTTTGTGGTACTGATATCTTCTTCAAGATCGCGCTATGGCCACAATCGCTGCTCCTCCATTACAGCGTGCTATTAAGTCGAATTGCCGACGCAGCCGCATTCATTAAAAAAATTATGTAGGTAAATTCCAGTGAATATTCACTTACAACAAATGAAATTTTATTTAAAAACCATTCCACTGTTTTTTTCATTTAAAATAAAAACACATTACATTCAATTTTAAACGTTAATTTAATGACTAACCAAAACATTAAAAAACTACTGAATATTCACTTATTTTGTATTGAAAAACAGTAAAACTATAGAAGAAATTTTTTACTGCCGAAAATAAATGTAACAGAAAATTCGTTTTTAAGACAGTAAATTATAATTTTTAAACTACAGAAATAGTAAAAAAATTGAATCCTTTATAAAATAAGTGATTTTTCTTTTAAAATAACTTTACTGATTACTTTTTAAAATAACCTACAAACAGTTAATGACATAATTTTCTTAGTGTTCTACCTACCCAATATGTCCAATGGTATCAGGTGAAGGAGGATTTCTAATGCAGCCGTAGGTGTAGTACGAAGAGCACCAGTGATGCACATCGACGCCATTCTCTGTACCTTCGTGATAAAGACACAGTTAGCTTTTGTTTCTAAAGCAGGCCACCAGACAATGATTCCATACAGCAAAATTGTACGCTCCACTGCTGTATAGATCCAATGACTTGAGGGCTTAAACTCCATCGTTTTCCAATGGCCCTTTTACAGGAATATAAAGCAATCGTTGCTTTTCTCACCCGTTCCACAATATTACGCCTGAAATTCAACTTCCTATCTGGAAACACTCCAAGATACTTGGCTCCATCTGAGAAGGTGATTTCAGTGCCGTCCAGAGAAATAGGATCGAAAGCAGGAATCTTATTTTTCCTTGTAAACAAAACAAGCTCTGTTTTACTTGGATTAACTCCTAGACCACAGTCTCTTGCCCATTTAGACAGATCTTTCAGAGAACCCTGAAGAATGTCCCTCAATGTTGAGGGACAGATGCAGATGCTTCCCCTTTACCGCTATCGCGACAAAGTCAGCTTATGCGACAACATGACAAGATAGCAGCATTGAATTCAGTGCCAGGTTCCAAAGAAGCGGCGAAAGAACACCTCCTTGAGGTATTGCACTTTAGTTCATTCACATTTTAGGACTAGATTGGATCCAGACACTGGACCCATGGGTTCGGACCCCATGGATCCAAACCCTGTTGACTCGAGACTAGAGATGGGCACATGAGCAGATTACAGCGTGATTCACGTGATTCACGCGTGAATGTGACTGAATTCAATTTTACTCATGTGATTGTGAGTGAGTGTGAATGAAGAAAAAAATGGCGTGAGCGAGTGTGCGTGAGTAAGATTTTTGCGTGAGTGAGTGTGCGTAAGCCAATTTTTTGTGTGAGTTTCCGTGATTTATTTTCTCTTCATATTTCCTTTCGTACCAAAAAAAAAACAACAAAAAATTATAAGATTTGACTTAACTTAAGATTTCGTCCCGAAAAAAGCATAAGAGTTTCGTGAGTGTGAGTCAACGTGAGTGAAGCTTGCGTGTGTGCACGTGAGTGTGAGTTGTACTAAATTTACTCATGTGATTGTGAGTGAGTAGAAAAAATATGCAGTGTGAGTCAGAATGCGTGATTCAAAAATTCCTGTCGTGAGCGAGAGTGAGTGTGAGTAAAAAATCACTCACGCGCCCATCTCTACTCGAGACCCTTTTGGGTCCTTAAGGGAAAAAAAACCTTGCATAGTTTTTGAGATACGGTGGTAATAAGGGGCCTGATAGGGTCTTGAGAATCTTAAAAACTGGTTAACTCAAATATTTTGCGGTAGTGTTTTACCAGCAAAGGCTACAAAAATGCTGTTGGACTTTTTCGCGTGCCGACAGTATGTACCGAGATAGGGGCATACATAAAATCTTGAGAATGTGAAATTTTAGATTCAAAATTAGGGGCTCGGGACCCCGACAGATGTGTAGAGCTAGGCTATTCCATACTTTTCTTTATTGTACTTTATTTTGAAAATGTCATCCGTATCGCTTTATCTCGCTTTGTTTTCGAGATATCGCCATTTTGAATTTTTAACTAAATTCTAAGAAAATTAAACAAATTCAATATTCTCTTCTTTTTTAGAGTACTGAAACTTCGTGCCTATAACTTCACCGAATTAAAAATGTTACCACTCGGAATGGCCATGAAAGGGGCAACATTGGGACCAGCTGGTTTGATAGCTGCTGGTACCATAGCACTAGGTGTTATAGTTGTTACAGAAATCGTAGCTAACAACAATCGCAGAAATGAGATTCCTTTGAGTTATGTAGTAATAGATGAGTGTAAAACTAAAAAAAGTAAAACCAATTCTGAAGGAAATGAAGAAAATCAAAAAAAACCCGCGGCTGATAAATCAAGAACGAAATCAGATCAAAGAAAAGATCCTGATTCAACATCCAACGATACTGAAGCTGATCACCTAGAAGATCGTTTTGAACGTTTTATTCATTTTGGTGGATATATACAAAGCATTGCAGAACTAACAAACATACCAAGGAATGAAGTTGTCACAGGTGGGCGAAGTTTATCTCAAGATCGCAGAAGCGGACGAGGAAATGATTACCATGCAGCGCATGTCGTAAGACTTAGACCCAATCGCCAGTTAAGGGAATATCCGCAGATTTATAAAATAATTCAAAATTTTCTTGGCCATACGCAAATAGTTGGAAGTTGGGCCAACTATTGGAGTGGAATTGGTGGTGATATAGACAGGTTTCAAGAAAGAGCTTTAGCAAGATTAAATACTATAGATTTTAGTGGACATCTTTCCGAAGCAGATAGAAATACATTAGAAAGCCTAAGGAATGAATATATAGCCATACTAAACGGACATATCAACAACCCAAAACTGAGTGATGCAGACAAAGAGAAGATTAAAAGGGCAAAGAAAAATTTAATGGAAATGTCCATTGAGACACTGTTTCAGATTGGAAAAAAAGGTTATAAAGGTGAAAAAATGGATGCGTATGCTTAAAGTTTTAAAACGAATGACGGAATTTGGGCGATGCACTGAAAAAATAACTATACTAAAATTAAGTAAACATTGTAATTAATTTAAATAAATTTTTATACCCTCCACTCTGGTGATAGAGGGTATATATAAGTTTGTCATTCCGTATGTAACACATTGAAATATTGGTTTAGGACCCCATAAAGTATATATATTCATGATCCTTGATCGATTTTAAGTCGATCTAGCGATGTCCGTCTGTCTGTCCGTCCGTCTGTCTGTCTGTCTGTTGAAATCACGTTTTTGGCAATAATCCGGAACCGATTTAAACGCTTAGGGTACCAAAAGTTTCGGAATTTTCCTAGGAAGAAACTGATGTATTTATACCCTACACCACACTGTGGTACAGGGTATAATGAGTTTGTGCTGATGTTTGTAACTACCCGAAATATTGGTCCTAGACCCACTTATAAGTATACCGATCGACTTAGAATCACTTTTTGAGTCGATCTAGCGATGTCCGTCCGTCCGTCCGTCCGTCCGTCTGTCCGTCCGTCCGTCCGTCCGTCCGTCCGTCCGTCCGTCCGTCTGTCTGTCTGTCTGTCCATGTAAACGGTGTAAACACGATACAGGTCGCAATTCTTAATCAATTGACTTGAAATTTAAAACTTAAGCCTCTTTTGGCCCAAGGACGAAGCCTATTGAAATTGGAAAAAATCGGTCCATATTTTGACCTAGCCCCCATACAAAGGTCCTCTTTATTTTTGGCTCAAATGACTCTAATAGCCGCATTTTAATAGGTATCTTTTCGAAATTTGGCAGGTTATCATGTTTCATCCACCCAAATCACCATTCCGAATTTTAAAGGAATCGGGCCAGTTCTTCTTGTAGCCCCCATACAAACCACCTTCCCGATTTTCACATAAATCTCTCAAATTTCATGAAAATGGAAAATATTAAATTAAAATTCTGTTTGTGTATGTTAAACGTGTACTTTAATAAATTTATCAAGTCTGATTATCATCGGACCATTTTTGGACTTAGGTCCCATGTGGAAATTTTACCCGATATTCAGTTGAAGCGATTTATTGTCAACAAAAAGAAGCCTATTCCACTCAAATTTGATTAGTGAGTGCTTTTTACACTTATTAAAGATTTGACAAAATATAGATCTAATCAGTCCATGTTTGAACTTGGGCCAGTTCTTCTTGTAGCCCCCATACAAACCACCTTCCCGATTTTCACATAAATCTCTCAAATTTCATGAAAATGGAAAATATTAAATTAAAATTCTGTTTGTGTATGTTAAACGTGTACTTTAATAAATTTATCAAATCTGATTATCATCGGACCATTTTTGGACTTAGGTCTCATGTGGAAATTTTACCCGATATTCAGTTGAAGCGATTTATTATCATCAAAAAGAAGCCTATTCCACTCAAATTTGATTAGTGAGTGCTTTTTACACTTATTAAAGATTTGACAAAATATAGATCTAATCAGTCCATGTTTGAACTTGGGACCCATTTTCCGGGAAACTCTGGTGTAGGGTATGATATGGTCGGTCTTGACCGACTATAATTTTCTTACTTGTTTTTTTTTAAATCGGTTAAGTATTTTAAAAGTTATGAGTGATTTACTGAAAAAAGTCTTAAATGTTTTCAACATAACCCTAAATTAACTTATATTTTGTGTAGATACATAACAAAGAATACGGAAATAAAAAAAAAAACAAGTAAGAAAGCTATATTCGGCTGTGCCGAATCTTTAAATACCCTCCACAAATGTAATGATTTAAAAAACAAAAAAGTTTGTTTTATTTATACCTCAGGAAAAAAAATAGTACCAAAAGTGTTCTTCCGGTACTTTTAATAAAAGGTACTTTTTATAAAAGGTACTTTTAATGACAGGTACTTTTTATAAAGGATACTTTTTATAAAAGGTACTTTTTTATAAGAGGTACTTTTTTATAAGAGGTACTTTTTATAAAAGGTACTTTTTATAAAAGGTACTTTTTATAAAAGGTACTTTTTAATTAAGGTACTTTTTATAAAAGGTACTTTTTATAAAAGGTACTTTTTATAAAAGGTACTTTTTATAAAAGGTACTTTTTATAAAAGGTACTTTTTATAAAAGGTACTTTTTATAAAAGGTACTTTTTATAAAGGGTACTTTTTATAAAAGGTACTTTTTTATAAGAGGTACTTTTTATGAGAGGTACTTTTTATAAAAGGTACTTTTTATAAAAGGTACTTTTTATAAAAGGACTTTTTATAATATATATCATATATGAAGATATATGAATCATATATGGATTTATATAACCATATATTATCATCAAGGAGAGGACTTTCATGCAAATGCATGTTTTTTCCCTTTGGCCATATAACAGCATAAACAAAATATCTTTGCGAATCAAAGAATTTGCTTTAAAATGGCATCGATTCGTTAGTGCATATTTTTGCATATTTTGCTTAAAATGCATATTTTTGCATATTTTGCTATTATTTTGCTATAAATGCATATTTTTAGGTCATATTTTGACAAAATTTGAGTTTTTTAGTATTTCTAGCCATTTTTAAAATTTTTTTTATGATATTTTTTTTTTGTATTAAATTTTAAAATCATAAATTTTTTAAAATCATTTCTATTTTTTTAATAACATTTTATACACACTGTATATATGTCCATTAGAGCACCCATATGTGCATAATTGTTTTTTTTATCGCTCCCCTCTCATTTTCGGTTGAGTTGGGATTAAAAAATAATATCTATCCAGAAATTGGACTTCTAGGTTGCAAACAGGCCAAGCAGTTTGAACTTTTGACCTCAAAAATGGGCTAAAAAACCTTTATAGATTAATTTGGCTGTAACTCTTAAAATAAAAGTTTTTCGCAATTAACTTTCATAACAATTTTTTTGTAGAATCAAAATGCAAAGATTTTTCTCTCATACTGTTTTGACCTAAATATGTCCGATCGCGGTGTTTTAAGCGGTAAAAGTCGAAATTTGGGTCTGAACTTTTTTTTAAAAAATTCTCGTAAATTTTTAAATAGGGGAAAATTTGAGCTCCTTGCACAATTCACTAGGGTATTGAATGTAGTTTTCCAAAAAATTTTTTTTTGCAAAAATATATCGACTGTTCCATGAAAAAATCCCAAAGTTCTACTCTGAATCTCATTTTTTTACAATTTAACCTCAATATAGGTGAATACTCACTTTGTAATTACGTGAGTTTCGCACCAAAACATCTGTCTAGGATTTCCCTAAATATATATGGGGTATTCAGTACCAAATTGGACACTTTGAAATTTTTTTTTTTACATTTTTTAATTATTTTTAAATTTTTTTAAAACCCATTAAAACCCCCATCCAAGTTTGTTTTCAAATTTTTTTAAATTACCCGTTTCAAAGATATCTAATTTTCAAAAATAAACTATCGTTTTCCGTATTTTTATCATAACAAATTCAAAAATGGTCAACATTTTTTTTTTATTTTTTTTAATTTTTGTTTTTTTATTAAATATTTCTTAAAGTGTTCTGATATGCAATTTTTAAATGATTGCTCTCTTTGTATTGTTGTTTTCAATCTTTTCTTAAAATTTTTTATTTGATTTGATTTTTTTTATTTTTTTTAATTTTTCGTGGTAAACTTAATATTTTCTTAAAATTTTAAGCTTAAGTAGATCGAGGGATTTTGGTAATTAATATATTCAGCGGTTTTTGAATTTTTTTTTTTTGTTTTCCAATCTTTATTAAAACACTTTAAAGAAAATACTAAAATTTCAACAAATTATTTCGAATTTGGACCATTTTTAAAGAAGTGAAGACAGAACAAAATCGTGTTTTTTTTTTTAATTCGATATTTTTTGAACGGATTGTCAAAAAAGATGTCAAAATTTACTTGGAATGGGTTTTTAAAGGGTACTAAAAAATTGAAAAAACATAAAATTAAAAATTTTCCAAGCGTCCGATTTGGCATGGAATACCCCATATATACTATGTGAAATCCTAGACTCATCTTTCGATGCGTAAAACATGCAATGACAAAGTGAGTACACCCTCATAACATAGTTGGAGGTCAAAAAATTGTGGTTCAGGGTATGATTTTGGCAATTTTTCATGGAAGGGTCGATATATTTTTGCAAAAAATTTTTTTTTGGAAAACTGCATTCAACACCCTATTAAATTATGCAAAGAGCTCAAATTTTCCCCAATTTAAAAATTTACGAGAATTTTTTTAAAAAAAGTTCTGACCCAAATTTCGACTTTAACCGCTTGAAACACCGCGATCGGGCATATTTAGGTCAAAACAGTATGAGAGAAAAATCTTTGCATTTTGATTCTACAAAAAAATTGTTATGAAAGTTAATTGCGAAAAACTTTTATTTTAAGAGTTACAGCCAAATTAATCTATAAAGGTTTTTTAGCCCATTTTTGAGGTCAAAAGTTCAAACTGCTTGGCCTGTTCGCAACCTAGAAGTCCAATTTCTGGATAGATATTATTTTTTACTCCCAACTCAACCGAAAATGAGCGGGGAGCGATAAAAAATACAATTTTGCACATCCCATACATTTTGTGGGTGCTCTAATGTCCATCGATGCTTAAAATGCCAGACTGTATTCAAATGTTATATTTTTTTTAGTAAAAGTAAAAAAACAAGTGGATATTTATGATTTTAAGTGCATATTTTAAGATTTTTAGTGCATATTTCAAGACTTTTTAGTGCATATTTTAGGCGCCTAAAACATAGTTTTTTAGTGCATGAAGGTCCTGTCCCTGATTATCATATATATGCCTCCATATATATTTATTAGAGTTAATTTTGCAAATTTGATCTGCGGATATCAAAATTTTTTTGAAGGATTTAGGGGAACTAAAAAGAATGGCGGTATTTTTTTGGGAAAAAATTAGCTCCTTGGGGTGGTTCAACGCATCTGAAAACGCGAATTTTGAGCTGATTTTTCTGCAGAGCAAAAACGGCTGAATATATCGCAAATCTGATTTCACCAGTCGATTCTAGAGCAAAAAATAATACAATGGTCGTTTTTTAAACTTAAAAAAAAAGTTCCAAAAACCCACCACAGAGGGCGGAAATATAAGGTTTTTCCATTTTCATTTTAAATTGATTTTTTAAATATGTACAATTAAAGAGCATTTTCAGCTTAACAAAATGGTACCAAATTTTCCGTTCTATCACAACCCGTTAAAAAGTTATAAGCTCTCAAAAATGGTCAAAAACACGATTTTTGAGAACTTTGATCTCAATTTTCCCGAAAACATGACGTGATAGAAAAAATTAAAAACAAGATTCAGAATCAGCATCGAAATGTTAATCGAAAACAAGTTTTATGCCCAGAATATCATCAAAAAACATCATAAAAAATGCTCTCAATAATGCACAAAAATGCGTTTTTTGTGAACTTTGACCTCAATTATCTCAAAAACCTGACATTACGGAACATTTTGGAAACCAGATTTGGAATCAGCATTGAGATGAAAATCGAAAACGAGTGTCCAGACCGCTTACCCATCCAAAAACTTTTAAAATTTCGGTCAGTGTTTTATAATTTTGCCATTAGAAAAAAAACTTAGAAGTCTTATAACTTTTTAACGGGTTGTGATAGAAAGGTGCTTTGTGTACCAATTTTCTTTGCAAAAACTGCCTCTTCATCGTGCATGATTAAAAAAATAATTAAATTTTTTTTTAAAAAAAGTCGATTTTTCCGCCCCCTGCTGTGGGTTATTGGAACTTTTTTTAAGAGTTCAAAAAACTGCTTTTGTATTAATTTTTGCTGTAGAATCGACTGGTGAAATCAGATTTGCAATATATTCAGCCGTTTTTTCTGTGCAGAAAAATCAGCTCAAAATCCGCGTTTTCAGATGCTTTGAACCACCCCAAGGAGTGAAAATTTTTCCAAAAAAATACCGGCATTCTTTTTAGCTCCCCTAAATCCTTTAAAAAAATGATGATATCCGATAAACAGATGAAGTGACATAGTCACCAAACGAACTCTAATATTTATATATGATATGAGCTCATATCGGGCTAATTTTCGGATCAGATTATATATAAACATATATGGAGGCATATATTATAATTTATGGTTATATTAATCCATATATTGTCATATATATTTCATTTTTACCTGGGTGTGTATTTTTTTTTGAGAAAAAGTTGAAAAAGTAGCAAAAAATTTATAATTTTTTTTCAGAAATCTTACAAAAATTTTACAAAATAACATGCATTTAACTTAACTCTGTAAATTTACAGTTTTTTCTGTAAATTTTTTTTTGCATCAAAATTTACATAGTTTTTTTTGTTAAATGGTGGTTTATTTAACCAAAAAATTTTTAGAAACCTTGTAAATTAACAGTTTTTTTTTGTACAAATCATTTTACAGAGTTTTAAAGTCAAATTACAGAGTTTTCTCTGTCAAAAAGCTTTCATATTTAACCAATATTTTACTAAAAACTCTGTAAATTAACAGTTTTTTTTGTCAAAACCATTTTTTAGTAAAATTACCAAGAAATGTTGTTAGCTGGAAAAGTATGGTGTACTATGTTAAATTAGCAGAGTTTTTCTGTAATTTAACAGAGTTATTATTTTGTGTGTACAGTTTTCTTGGTGCAATTGAAATTACAAGGAATTCTCGTGAATTTACTAGATTTTTTTTGTAAAATTATCTTGAAAATTTTTAAAATTACAAAAAAAATTTGTAAAATTACAAAAAAAAAAATTGTAAAATTACAAAAAAAAATGAAAATTTCGATCCAAATTTGTTAAAAAAAACAAAGAAAACTGTCAAATATTGGTAAAATGGGATTACGAGACTTTTCCTTTGACAAAGTTTTTTTTTTTTTTTTTTGTGCATGAACTATTTAGCAAAACATGAACTAAATTTTTTTTCCTTACAATTTAGAAAATTTTCAAACTTTTAGTTAAATTTTACTAAATTGTGAGAAAATTTATGAACTATTTTTAAGGAAATTATTTCTCAAAATTTAGTTAGGTCTAGCTTTTAAGTAAGTGCAAACATTAAAAAAATTCCATTTAAATAAGAAATAAAAAAACTATTAACTATTTATAAAAACATATATAAACTAATGGTTTTTCCTTGCAAGTAATTGTAATAATAATAAAATATGAGCAATTCTTTAGCAATTTCTTTTTAGTAATTGTTTTTTTTTTTTTGTATAAATACAACTTATTAAAACTATGTTACATTTAGTTAAAAACTAGTGCGCTTTCAGTTCACTTGTTATTAAAAATAACGAAAAAAAAATTATTTAATCAAAGCAATATATTGTTAATAAACTACATTGAATTAATTTAAGTAGAGAAAATTTTGGTAAGTTGCTAAGTTTTCAAGTGAAAATTTGTCATACTTCATATAAGCAAGTCCATGGAAAATTTAACTGGCGGATTACAAATTTTGTTGTTTTCAAACGCAAACACCTCGATAACGGAACAAGCTAGAAATTTTGGTTGGCAGTTTTGGAAGGGTCCATTTTTTACACACAACAAAAAAAAAAAATTGTAAAAATACCAAAAAAAAAAAACCCCCGCGAAAAATAATTTTTTTCTACCTTTTATTTCCGAAAGTTCCTAGGAAAAAATGCAATTTTGTTGGTAAAAATCATGTAAAATTACAAACAATTTACAAGTTTTTTACCAATAAATTGGTAAATTTGCAATTGTTTTGACGCAATAAAACTTACAAGGTTTCTTGACTTTACTAAATATTGTGCTACCTCGTATTTTACGAGAATTTTTAGTAAAAATTACGTGTTTTTTTGTAATTTTACAAGTTTTTTTACAAATAAAATTGTAAATTTACAAATTTTTTGATGCGATAATACACTTAAAAAAGTTAAATTCGACTTTGACGAATCTATGAATACCCTCCACAATGCATTTTTTAAAGGATAGTACATTTTTAACGTGAAAAAGTTAACAATTTTGATTAGAAATATTTTATTTTGAGTAAAAAATTTAAAACAAAAAAAATAAAAATTACTATTTTTTTTTTTTTGAGTGTAAAATTTTTTTCGAGTGTAATGTTTTTTTTTTCTGTAAAAATATTTCTGAGTGAATACACGTACGTATGTACACAAAATATTGTCATTTTTGTAAAAAAAAAAACAAAATTTTTTTTTTGTAAATTTTTTTTTGAGTGTAAAATTTTTTTTGAGTGTAAAATTTTTTTCGAGTGTAAATTTTAAGTTACCAATGCTTTTAAAACTAAACAAGTTTTAAAAGCATTGCTTTAAAATTAAACAAGTTTGAAAAGAATTGTTTAGTTAACACCAATGCTTTTAAAACTTGTTAAAAACACGTGGCATTTTAGATGAAACTAATCTGAAATTCAGGGCTTTGCTTATAACTTTTGAACCACTGGACCGATTGAGCTGAAATTTAATACCAAATAGACCCGTGGAATGGCAAAGATACATGCCAAGCTTCAGTAGTCTCATTGGTGTATTTCGGAAGTTATCGTGTTTTTTATCTCGTACATTCGCGAAACACCCTTGCCGAAATTTACTCTTTTGCTCATAATTTTTTAACCACTGGACCGATTTGGCTGGATTGCAATACCAACCTGACCAGGTAAATGACAAACATATGTGCCAAACTTCAGTAGCCTCTGCAAAGTCTTTCAAAAGTTAGCGTGTTTTCTACGGACGGACAGACAGACGGACGGACGGACGGACATCGCTAGATCGAATTAAAATCGATCGAGGATCATAAATATATATACTTTATGGGGTCCTAGACCAATATTTCGTGGTGTTACAAACGGAATGACAAACTTATATATACCCTCTATCACTAGAGTGGAGGGTATAAAGACCTGGTAAAGTTACCAAAAAATCTCGTGAATTTACGAGGCTATTCTCGTAAAATATCCCGTAGGTAAAATTCTTGTAAAATTACGAGGATTTCCTCGTAATTTTGAATGCACCTAATATTGGTAAAATAACCAATTTTATTGGTAAAAATATTGTTTTAAAAACGGAAAAATACAAAAAAAAATGGTAAACAAAAAAAAATTGTAAATACTTATATTTAAAAAATGGTAAATTTACAAACCAAAATGGTAAATTTACAAAAAAAAATTTTGTTAACAACATAAATCCTCGTAATAAAATCATTTTTTGTAAAATAACTGTTTTTTTGTAAATTAACTACTCCTCCTTAAATTAATCTTCGTAATAAATTTTGTCAACTTTTTTTTAAAATATTTTTCAATAAAAAAAAATACAAAAAAAAATAGTTTTTTTGTTAAACAACATAAATCGTCGTATAACATATTTTTTGTAAAATAAAGTTTTTTTTTGTAATTCAACTCATAGATGGGACTAATTAATTAAAGGGACTAATTAATTGATGGTTTAATTACCATTTAATTGATGTCAATGGTAATGAAAATTTTTTCATTACCATTGGTTGTATCAATTGTACCAATTAAATTACTTATCAATTTAATTACTAATGAAAATTAAAAAAAAAATAATTACCATTGGTATGCCATCACTTAAAAAAAATAATTACCATTAGTAAAAGTTGTCACAATTTTGTCAAAATCGTTAATATTTGGAAATATCTGTTGTTTTTTGTTATATGGTGTTTTAGTTTTTCACATTTTAAAAACCAAACACACGTTGATTGCCTTTGTACATATAACACAATATTTGAAATTTTTATTTCCGTTTTGTTTTTTGTCTTTGACATTTTCATATTTTTTTGTAAAAACATACTTTGATGTTTAAATTTTTAACTTTTCAAAAAAACAAAAATGTGCAAACCAATGGTTTTGAAACTAATTATAATTGGTGTTTTTTAACAATTGGTGCTTTTCATTACCATTAGTAATTATTTTTTCAATTAAAAAAATTTAATTACCATTAAATGGTAATGAAAATTTTTTCATTACCATTGATATCAACCAATGGTAATTAAATTTCAATGGTAATGAAAAATTCCCATCTATGATTCAACTAGAATCCTCGTAATAAAAACTTTGTTGTAAAATTACAGTTTTTTTTGTAAAATAACCTTTCAAAATGGAAGAATACAATTACGAAAATAAACTTGTAAAATTACCAATAAAACTGTACTTCTCGTTTGAGCAAAGTACAAGATTTTTTGTTAAAAAACAAGGAAAATTGTTAAATATTGGTAGAACGGGATTACAAGGCATTTTACTAGGCGTTTTACCAGTTTATTTTTTTGAGTGTAGTTTCTCCCTAGGAGCCATTTTGAAGAACGGGCCTCTAAATTAAATGGGTGGTAAGTCCGCACGTTGCAGTCTGGTGTGCGTTTGGGTTCGAGTAAGGCCTCTCGCCAATGTATTTGGGTTGTTCCTGAGCTTTTCAACGTATTTCGTTCTGATGTCCATAAACTCTTCTCTTACAAACGGAATATTTAAGTCCTGGTGAATGTTGATATTTCTGACGTACCAGGGAGCTCCCGTAATGATCCTCAGAATTTTGGATTGTGCCCTCTGTATAAGCTCAATATTAGACATACTGGCTGTACCCCACAGTTGGATACCATAAGTCGATATTGGTTTTATAATACAATTATACAGGATGACTTTAGAGTCAAGGCTTAGCTTTGAATGCTTATTTATTAGACAATGTAATTGGCAGGCTTTTAGCTTCATATGAAGCCTCTTGGCTTCTAAGTGTTTTCGCCATGTAAGACGTCTGTCCAAGTGAATACAAAGGTATGTAACAGTCTCAGACTGTGGGATAATCACACCATTTAATGAGACAGGGTAACAAGACCCCATTCTAAGTGTAAACGTAACGTGCTTGCTCTTAAGTTCATTTACTTTAATTCGCCAGTTCTTGAACCACGTCTCCACAGCTGTAAGATGGTCATCCGCAAACGTTGATGTTGTAATATGTTCAGATATCGGCAAGTCTGACGTAAATATAAGATAAAGAACAGGGCCGAGAACACTTCCTTGAGGAACACCTGCATTCATTTTATAATCAGAAGTTGTAGTTTCTTGATATTTCACCCTGAAGTAGCGATTAAGAAGGTAAGACTCTAGAAGTTTGTGTGTAATAGTTGGTAGGTGATTTTTTATTTTATATAAAAGACCCTCGTGCCATACTTTATCGAAAGCCTGAGCGACATCCAGAAAAACTGCAGAACAATATTTTTTTTCTTCAAAAGCTTTCCTAATCTCGCAAGTTATGCGGTTCACTTGCTCTATGGTTCCATGCTTTTTACAAAAGCCGAACTGATGAGCTGGAATACTGTTTGAACTTTCGATAATTGGAAGATAAAGGAAAGAATTGAAAAAAAACCTTTTCAAACAGCTTTGATAGGCACGGAAGTAAACTTATAGGTCTGTATGATGAAGTTAAAGTTAAATCTTTTCCAGGCTTGGGAATCATTTTGATTTGAGAAATTTTCCATATGTCCGGAAAGTAACCTTTTTGCAAGATCGCATTAAATATTTTCGTTAGAACTTCAACCGCTATAAATGGTAGGTTTTTTATCATGTTTGGTGTGACTAAGTCATACCCAGGCGCTTTCTTTGGGCTGAGCTGCGTACGTATAACTGTCTCAACATCTTGGGCGTCAAACCATGTATTACCTAAGTTGTGATCCAAATGCAGAGGCGGGAGTGTACAATCATTTTCTGCCAAGTTTGGCTCAAATACAGTTCTTAAATGTTCTGCAGATGAGTATGCTTTCTCCTCTTCACTGCGTGCCCAATTGCCAAATTGCTTTCTTAGCGGTGGTTCGCCCTCTACCGGTGCTTTAATTTTAGTAGCTTTCCAAAGTGGATAGGTCGCAGAACTTTTATGCGATAAACTTTCTACATATACGCTATTTATGCGATCCTCTTCCAAATGAAGGGCTTTTCTAAGGTTTCTAGTAGCTTCAGACAGCCTCTGCTTTGCAGCAGGGGATATACTGTATTGCCATTCTCTTCTTAGCCTTCTTTTGATGGCCAGTAGTTGCTCGATTTCAGAGTTAGAAACATAAAAATTGCGATTAGAGGAAGCAACGGTAACGGAAGTCGAAGAGTGCTCTGCTGCTGATCTTAGAATGGACGTAAAGTCCTGGACACATTCACCTATATCCCCCTCACATTCCAAAGATGGATTAATGTGGATGTGGCTACTTATGTACTTTTTATATTTTAACCAATTCGTCTTTGACGAAGTGAGTCCACAGGGTGTCTTAACCGAAATTGGTTCATCGTAATACGTTAAAATTACTGGAGAATGGTCTGAATTGAGATCAAATGATGTTTCAGCAGATAACTTACTTCTATCGATATGTTTCATTATCCCAAAATCGATAAGATCGGGAATTTTTCTTGGATCTGAAGGCCAATAGGTCGGCTGTACAGGCGATATAACGTCCAGACTATTTCTCCGATCAATAAGAGCACAGTAAGCTGTCTTCCCCTAGGGTTTGTTAGACGTGAACCCCAATAGGTGTGTTTCGCATTGTAGTCTCCACAAGCTAGGAAGCGATTACCAAGAGTCTTGGAAAAAAATTTTCAAATTGTATCTTAGATACATAAAATCGCGGAGGACAGTAAACTGATGTCAGAGTTAGTCCTCCTCCTACACAATCAAGATGTATTGAGGTGGCTTGAAGGTAGATTGTAGAATAAGTTTCCATAGCATGGTGCTTAATTTTACTTTTCACCAAAATACCTGTACCACCGTGAGCCTTACCGTCAGGGTGATTTGTTTTGTGGAATGTATAACCTGGAATTTGAAAATTATATCTATTCGTGAGGTGGGTTTCTGATAACAATAACACATCGATGTTATTGTTGTGCAAAAAAAATTAGATATCTCAGCCTTATGCTGGTTTACGCCGTTTGCATTCCAAAAACATATTTTAAACAAACGCATTATTTTTTTGATAGGAGAGCCTGCAAATTGTTATTATATCCAATTTTTTTTTGGTAAAAATATTGTTTTAAAACCGGAAAAAAAAATGGTAAATTTACAAGAAAAAATGGTAAATATGTTTAAAAAAATGGTAAATCTACAAACCAAAATGGTAAATTTACAAACCAAATTGGTAAATTTACAAAAAAAAAATTTTTGTTAAATAACATTAGTCTTCGTAATAAAATCATTTTTGTAAAATAACTGTTTTTTTCGTAAATTAACTAGAATCCTCGTAATAAATTTTTCAAAATTTTTTCAACTTTTTTTTTAAATATTTTTCAATAAAAAAAATTTTTTTTTTTTGTTAAACAACATAAATCCTCGTTTAGCATAATTTTTGTAAAATAACAGTTTTTTTGTAATTCAACTAGAATCCTCGTAATAAAAACTTTGTTGTAAAATTACAGTTTTTTTTTGTAAAATAACTTTTCAAAATGGTTACCAATAAAACTGTAGTTCTCGTTTGAGCAAAGTACAAGATTTTTTGTTAAAAAACAAGGAAAATTGTGAAATATTGGTAGAACGGGATTACAAGGCATTTTACCAGACCTTTTTTCCCGTTTTTTTTTTTTTTTTTTTGAGTGTAGCCCCCATACAAACCACCTTCCCGATTTTCACATAAATCGCTCAAATTTCATGAAAATAAAAAAATATTGAATTAAAATTGTGTTTGTGTGTGTTTAACGCGTACTTTAATATCTGATTATAATCGTACCATTTTTGGACTTGGGCCACATATGAAAATTTCACCGATATTCAGTTAAATCGGTTTATTGGCCACAAATAGAAGCCTATTTCACTAAAATTTGATTTGTGAGTGTTTTTCGCACTTATAAAAGATTTGACAAAAGGTAGATCCAGTCGGTCCATGTTTCAACTTGTTACCCATTTTCCGGGAAACACTGGTGTAGGGTATTATATGGTCGGGTCTTGACCGACTATACATTTCTATATATTTCTTAATTGTTTTTTACATATTTAAGGTTATAAAAGATTTAATTTTTTCCTGTTGGAGGTATAAAAGATTCGGAAAAGCCGAATTAAACTCTCCAAATTGTTTTAATTAATATGCGCCTTTTGTTTATTGATCCGAATTTAATTAATTTTTCAATTAAATTTTTATTGTTATTTTTTCTTATTTCTTTCTTCTAGAGCGAAATGTTCAAATATACCATTATTTTGGTTATTTTGGTTGCAGTATTGGAACTTACTTTGGCTGTCGCTCCACCAAGAAGGAAATCAACATATTTAAGCGATCCCGAATCATCAGCCACACCTACTGTATCTAGACACCTTAAAGATCGTTTTGTACGCCTGATACGTTTTGGTGGATATATACAAAAAACTGCTGAAAAAACACACATACCAAGAAATGAAGTTGTTATAGGTGGAGCCAGTACATTCCAAGATCGCAGTAGCGGACAAGGCAATAAATTCCATGCAGCACATGTAGTGAGATATATTCCGAACAAAAAATTGGAGAAATTTCCAGAGATTTATAAAATATTTAAAAATTTCCTTGGTCATACACAAATTGTTGCAAGTTGGGCCAACTACTGGGGTGGAGTTGGTGGGGACATTGACCGGTTTCAAGCAAGTGATTTAGCAACATTAAATAGTATAGATTTTAGTGGAAAGAAATCCTCAGCAGATAGAGCTAAATTACAAAACTTAAAGAATAAATTAATAGACTTGTTGAACAAACACATTGAGAGCTCAAAACGGAGTCTTGAAGAAAAAGATAAGCTCGAAACGGCGAAATCAAAGGTAAATGCTCTTACAATTGATTCACTGTTTGATATTGGATACAAAGGTTATTTGGGTGACAACATGCTAAAGTATGCTTCAGAAGAGTAACTGGGATTCAGAAATCCACAGAAATACTGGATTTTTTTTCAGTTTTTTGTGAAAGTTAAGATAAAAGTTAAAAGCTATTAAATTATCAGCAAACAAAAAAATTTACCAAGTTTTTTTTTGTAAAAATTTACCAAGTTTTTTTTGTAAAAATTTAAGATAAAATTAAAAGGTTTTTTTATTATATGACATTATTAATAATTTTTATACATATTACTAATTTAAATTATTTATTATTTTTTTCCTTATTTTAAACTTGCTGATTTTTAAATAAATTAAAAAAAAAAAAAAAATTTGAGATTTTATTACAGTGTGTCCGGATTAGCAATCATCACTTCTATCATACGTCACAATTGATTGTAATGGCTGTCATTGCTAATCTGGAAAGTTTATACAATGATGGTATACAATTGATGGTAGAGCGCCTGTTCTACTATAGATTGCTAGCAATCAAGTGTCTATATGAAATTGCTAACCATTGCTTACTATCGAGTTTGGCGTTTATAAACGTCAAATGTAACACTGAACACCCTTTATGGTTGCTTTGGAGGTTGCTAATCTAGACCGGGTGTTATAACACTGTGCAATAAATTTGGAATCTTCGAGTGTATCTTGAACGGGACAAAAAAAAAAAACAAGTAAGAAAATTATAGTCGGTCAAAACCGACTATATAATACCCTACACCAGAGTTTCCCGGGAAATGGGTCCCAAGTTGAAACATGGACTGATTAGATCTATATTTTGTCAAACCTTTAATTAGTGTAAACAAGTAAAAAAGTTAAATTCGGCCTTGCCGAATGTAGTGATACCCTCCACAATTTCAAAAAGATTATTGCAAAAAACTTTATTTAAAAGGAAATTACTTTTGAAAAAAAAATTTTTTTTGAAAAAAAATTTCAGCGAAAAAAAATTTTGGTAAAAAAATCCGCGATTTTTTTCTTTTTTTGTCAAAAAATATGTTCGTACTTGTTTAAATAACATTTGGTGTTCAATTATGTTCACATATGCCAACCAGAAGCCGAATTAAAGCATTTTGTATTTTTAGGTTATGTTGAATGTACTGAAATTTTTGAGGTGTGCTTACATTTTCGTTCATAACTTTTGAACTGCTGAACCGATATCGCTCAAATGCAATACCAAACTTCTAGGGAGAACTTCCAATAAATATGTTAAGTTTCAGTCATCTCTGTGCAATATTTTGTCCGCGACAGCATTTTCCACAGACAGACAGACAGACAGACAGACAGACGGACAGACGGACATCGCTAGAATGTCTTAAAATCGATCGGGCATCATGAATATATATACTTCATGGGGTCCCAGATCGATATTTCGATGAGTTACAAACAGAATGACAAACTTATATATACCCTCTATCAGTAAGTGGAGGGTATAAAAACACTGACAAATCAAATTTGAGTGAAAAAGGCTTCTATTTGTTGGCAATAAATCGCTTTAACTGAATATCGGGTCAAATTTTCACAAGGGGCCTAAGTTCAAAACTGCCTAGCAAAACTTAGATTACCAAATAAGGTATAAAATAAGGTATATGATCTCTTATTTTATACATTGCAGCATTGATGATTTTAACAGGCGATGAGACTCAAAGTAATGCATCCACATTATCACATAGAATACCAGTAAGGTATAAAAAAAGTCATAAATTTATAACGAAGAATACCAGTAAGGTGTAAAATATATGATATTTTATAGGTTACGAGTAAGGTATATAATATAGCATACCAGAACGTAATATATAAGGTGTTACGAGTAGTGAAAAAGTAATTTTGTATTAAATTTACTCACGTGATTGTAAGTGAGTGTAAGTAGATAAAATATGCTCGTGAGTGTGTGTCGTTAGAAATTTCTTGTCGTGAGCCCATCTCTAGTTTAAACTTATGCATTTTTTATAAAATAATTATTTCTTATCTTAAAGGAAACTAAATTTTAATTAAATATTTTCTATTTTCATCAAATTTGAGAGATTTATGTGAAAATCGGGAAGGTGGTTTGTATGGGGGCTACAAGATGAACTGGTCCGATTTCTTTAAAATTCGGAATGGAGATTTGTGTGGATGAAACATGATTACCTGCCAAATTTCGAAAATATACCTATTAAAATGCGGTTATTAGAGTAATTTGAGCCAAAACTAAAGAGGACCTTTTTATGGGGGCTAGGTCTAAATATGAACCGATTTTTTCCAATTTCAATAGGATTTGTCCTTGGGCCAATGGAGGCTTAAGTTTAAATTTTCAAGTCAATTGATTAAAAATTGCTACCTGTATCGTGTTTACACCGTTTACATGGACAGACAGACGGACGGACATCGCTAAATCGACTCAAAAAGTGATTCTAAGTCGATCGGTATACTTAAAAGTGGGTCTAGGACCAATATTTCGGGTAGTTACAAACATCAGCACAAACTCATTATACCCTGTACCACAGTGTGGTGTAGGGTATAAAAAAAGGAAAGTACACTCAAAAAAAAAACTGTAATGTTAGCAAAAAAGGCTTGTAAACCTACAAGAAAATTTGCTAATTTTGAACCCACAATTTTTTTGCTACAGTTAGCAAAAATGTTTTGCCAAGAATTAGTAAACAAAAATTTTTTTTTTTTGACACATTTGAGGACCCCATTGGGTGTGGACCCGATAGGTCCAGACCCCGATGGGCCTAGACCTAGTTGGGTGCCTTAAAAATCGTCATAGTTTTTGATCCAAAATTTGTGTCCGTTTCGCTCTACCTTGCTTAGTTTTTGAGATACGTGATTATAGGTGACCACTGGGGTCTTGAAAATTAAAAAACTCGATAACTTCAAAAATCTTACTCGGAGAGCTTTTGACTATTTTGCGGTCTTGTTCTACGTATTGAGGGCTACAAAAATGCTTTTGGACTTTTTGTTGTGTCGGCAATATTTACCGAGATATGAGCATTTTAAAATTTTCGGGAATGCTAACTTTTTTGGATCCAAAGTTAGGGCTCATTAGGGCCCACACATGTGAAGAGGACCCGCGAAAGTATGGAGATTCTAAGAACCAAAAATGCCCTCCATTTTGCTCTATCTGGCTTAGTTTCCGAGATAGAGTTATTTTAAGTTTTCTGAAAATAAAAAAAAATTTACCATTTATTTTTGCTAATGTTAGCAAAAAATCTTGTAAAAATTTTGTCAACTCAATTTCAAATCTTAGCAAAAGAAATTAGTTCAACGTTTGTTTAAAATTGATAATGTGCTAAATGAAGTTTACAAGAGTTTTTTGCTAACATGTTAATCTCAACTAAAAATTTGCTAAAAGTTAGCTAACTAGCATTAGCAAAAAAAAATTAGTAAATCTACTAACGTATTTTTTTGAGTGTATATATACCAATAGAAAAACAAAAACCGCGAAGGGTTTTGAAAACTTAGCTCGAGTTCTTTTTTTATGGCCCACTAAAGTTTTTCAATTTTTTTCAAAGGCGTTTTGAATAAGTCAAAAACAAAAGTACACTCAAATCTGGGAAATTAACTACAATTTGAGAAAATGATATGGCTCCAAAGATTTGTATACTCTCCAACCACAGTATGGGGGTATACTCACTTTGTCATTCCGTTTGTAACGGGTCGAAATATCGGTCGAGAACCCCATAAAGTATATATGGGGCATTTCATGTCAAATCGGACACTTTGAAAATTTTTTTTTTTTAGATTTTCCCATTTTGTTTACCCTTCGAAAACTCCATCGTGGTAAATTTTTAGATTTTTTTTATGACCCGTTCAAAAGATATAGAATTTTTAAAAATTGGTAGTTTGTTCCTTAACTGAAACTTTTTTTACCCTAGTAAAAATATTATGCTAATTTTACTAAATAGATCTAATTTGATCCGTAAAATGGTTGTATCAAATAATATCTAATTGTATCACTTTAGATCCAAAAATATAAAAATTGATACAATTTGATCCTGAATTTGGTCAAATCTAATTATATCAAATTGATCTTATAATATCTATTTTTATACAATTTGATGAGCAAAACCAAAATACGAATCTAATCATATATGGAGCAATATCTAACCATATAAAGTGGATCAACAGTATCAAAATTATAGATATACTTTTATATAAATTTATACGGAAGCATATTAACTCATATAAGATTGTATCAAATTATATATGATTATATCAGAAAATTTTTACTCGGGTACTTATAACTTCTTCAATAATGGTCCAAATTTAAATTTTTTTTCTTTAAAATTTTTGTTTTTCTATGTACTTTTTAAAAAAAGATGGCAAAAAATTCTTAAAAGCGCTCTAGTATGCGATTTTTAAGTTTTTAAATTTTAAACTCATTTTTGAAAATGTTTGTAATCTTCGATTTTTTTTTTGAAATTCTTTTATGTAAAACTTCTATCGATTCTACAAATTATTAGCCCACACTGAAAAAAAAGACATAACTAAAATTAAGGAAAAAATGTCTTTGAAAATTTATCATGAATTTTCCTAAAATTTAGTTAAATTCAACTTAAAATGAGAAATTTTTTTAATGAGGAAAAAATTTTAGTTCATTTGCTTATAATTAGTTCATAGTTTTCTTTAAATGGAATTTTTTAATATTAGGAAAAAAATTCTTACTGCCAAAGAAATTTTCCACAATTCTAAGAATCGTATCTTTATTTTTAAGACATATTTCTTAAAAAACAATTTAGTTCAAGTTTAGTTACTAAAAAAAACATCATCGTATTTCTCTTCTTTGAATTGAGGAAGTGTACTTCTTAGAATTTAGTTAATGACTTCTGAGAATTTAGTGAATAACTTCTTAGAATTTAGTAAAAAATTCAAAATGGCGATATCTCGAAAACTAAGCGAGATAGAGCGAAACGGATGAAATTTTCAAAAGAAAGACTTGGAAGAAAAATATGGAATAGCCTAGCTCTGCATATCTGTCGGGGTCTCAAGACCCTTATTTTAGATCTAAAATTTGAAATTCCCGAGATTTTATATATGCACATATCTCGGTAAATATTGCCAACACGAGAAAGCTCTCGACTCGTAGAACCCTTCCGAAAAATACCCGATAGCCCTCCGATTAATAGTTTTTGAGTTATCCGGTTTTTATGATTCTCAAGACCCTATCAGGCCCCTTATTACCGTATCTCAAAAACTAAGCAAGTAAGAGCGAAACGGACACAAGTTTTGGTTCAAAATCGATGGGGACTCTTAAAGGACCCAACGGCATCTCGAGTTAAATGGGATCCGAACCCATGGGTCCAGGGTCTAGACCCAATCTATTACTAAAATATGAAGTACTAGCTAACTCGCCCGGTACTTCGTTACCGGTTAGCTGTAAAAAAAAAAAAAATTATTACTTCAAATTCTTAATAATTTTTCTTTAAACAAAAAAATTGTTAGTTTCGACCTTTAATATATTATATTTTGAGTAGATCTAAAGTTGAAAAAAATTTTATTTTGGCGAAACGATCCCATAGTTCAAACTTTAAGTTTCAAGGAACATTAGTGCATAAGGAACAATATGTACCAAATTGAAGCAAAAATTCAAAAATTGGTTTTCCCAGAATGTAATTTCCGCGACTGGATCGTAAAGTACCAATTTTAAGTATCTCTACTTTCTCCCTTTTTCCCCATTAGAAGCAGAATTTTCATAAAAGTACTTATTTTAAAATGTTATTTCCGCGAAAGGATCGTACAGTCCAAATTTCAAGTATTTAGGACCATTAATGCAGCAGATACAAAATTGCCCTACTTTCCCCATTTTCCCCCTTAGAAGCTACTAAAAAAGTGCTTCTTCCAGAATGTTATTTCCGCTAGAGGATCATAGATAGAGTACAAACTTCAAGTATCTAGAACCATTAGTTCAGCAGATACAAAACAGTTAAAAATTCAAGTATCTAGGACCATTAGTTCAGCAGATACAAAATTGCCCTACTTTTCCCCCATTTCCACCTATAAAACAAAATTTTCAAAAAAGTACTTCTTTCAGAATGTTTTTTTCGCGAGAGGATCGTACACTCCAAATTTCAAGTATCTAGGACCATTAGTTCAGCAGATACAAAATTGCCCTAATTTCCCCCTTTTTCCCCGTAGAAGCGAAATTTTCAAAAAAGTACTTCCATTAGAATGTTGTTTCCGCAAGAGGATTCGAATTTCAAGTTTACCCTACTTTCCCTCTTTTTCCCCCTATAGAAGCAGATTTTTCCAAAAAAGTACTTCTTCCAGAATGTTATTCCCGCGAGAGGATCGTACAGTCCAAACTTCAATATCTAGGACCATTAGTTCAGCAGATACAAAATTGCCCTTCTTTCCCCCTTTAAAAAGTAATTTTCAAAAAAGTACTTCTTTCAATATGTTATTCCGCGAGATGATCCTATATTGCAAATGTCATATTTTTAAGACCATTAGTTTAAAATTTACCAAATTGCCCTATTTTCACCCTCTTGGCCCTCCTTAAAACCAAAATTTTCAAAAAGTGTATTCTTCAAAAAATTATTTCCGCGAGAGGATCAAAACTTAAAGTTTTAGTTCAGAAGATACAAAATTGCCCTATTTTCCACAGGATTATAGAGTCCAAATTTCAAGTTTCTAAAACTATTAGTTCAAAAGATACAAAATTCTCAAAGGGCCCTACTTCCCCTTTTCCGCCCTTAGAAGTAAAATTTTTAAAAAAAGTTCTTTAAGTATGTTATTTTTGCGAAAGGATCGAAAGGATCGTTCAGTTCAAATTTCAAGAATCTAGGACCATTAGTTCAGCAGATTCAAAATTGCACTTCTTTCCCCCTTTTTCCCTCAGAATTTTGAAAAGTACTTTCTTAAGAATGTTATTTCCGCGAGAGGATCGTTCAGCCAAATTTCAAGTATCTAGAACCATTAGTTCAGCAGATACAAAATTGCCCTACCTTCCCCGTTTTCCCCCTTGAAATCGGAATTTTCAAAAAAAGTACTTCTTTCAGAATGTTAATTCCAAGAGAGAGGTTCGTGCAGTCTAAATTTCAAGTATCTAGAACCATTAGTTCAGCAGATACAAAATTGCCCTATTTTCCGCCTTTTCCCCCTTAGAAGCGGAACTTTTTCCGCAAGAGGATCGTACAGCTCAAATTTTAAGTACCTAGGATCATAAGTTCAGCAGATACAGAACTGGCCAACTTTCCACCTTTTCCCCCTTTAGAAGGAGAACTTTCAAAAAAGTACTTCTTCTAGAATGTTCTTTCCACGAGAGGATCGTACAGTCCAAACTTCAAGTATGTAGGACTATTAGTTAAGCAGATTCAAAATTGCCCTACTTTCTCCCTTTTCCCCCCGTGGAAGCAGAATTTAAAAAAAGTACTTCTTTTAGAATGTTATATCCGCGAGAGGATCGTACAGTTAAATTTTAAGTATCGAGGACCATTAGTTCAGCAGATACAAAATTGCCCTACCTTCCCCTTTTTCCCCCTTAAAAGTAGAGTTTTCAAAAAAGTACTTCCTTGAGAATGTTATTTCCGCGAGAGGATCGTACAGTCGAAATTTCAAGTATATAGGACCATTATTTCAGCAGATACAAAATTGCCCTACTTTTCCCCTTTTGCCCACTCAAAATCGGAATATTTAAAAAAGTACTTCTTTCAGAATGTTATTTTCGCGAAAAGATCGTACAGTCCAAATTTCAAGTCTGCCGGACCATTAGTTCAGCAGATACAAAATTGCCCACTTATAGGCGGAATTTCCAAAAAGTCGTTCATTCGAATCTTATTTCCGCGAGAGGATTGTGCAGTCCAATTTTCAAGTATCTAGGACTATTTGTTCAGCAGATACAAAATTGGCCTACTTTCCCCCTTTTTCCCCCTTAAAGAAGAATTTTTAAAAAAGTATTTCTTTCCGAACGTTATTTCCGCGGGAGGATCGTACAGTCCAATTTTCAAGTATTTAGGACCATTAGTTCAGCAGATTCAAAATTGCTCTATTTTCCCCTCTTTTTCCCCTTAAGAGAGGAATTTTTAAAAAAGTATTCCTTTCCGAATGTTATTTCCGTGGGAGGATCGTACAGTCCAATTTTCAAGTATCTAGGACCATTACTTTAGCATATACAAAATTGCACTACTTTCCCCCTTTCTCCCCCTTAAAAGCGAAATTTTCAAAAAAGTACTTCTTTTAGAATGTTATTGCCGCGATATGATCCCATATTCCAAATGTATATTTTCCCCCTTTTGGGCCTCCTTAAAAGCAAAATTCTCAAAAAAATATATTTTTCAAAAAATAATTTCCGCGAGAGCATCCAGATTCAAAATTTCAAGTTTGTTCAGAAGATACAAAATTGCCCTATTAAACCCCCTCTACCCACCACCCCACCCTTATAAAAGGATTTTTCAAAATATTACTTTTACAAAATGTTTTTGCCGCGAGAGTAGAGTTAAAATTTCAAGTTTTTGGGACCATTCGTTTAGCAGATACGAATTTGCCCTTCTTTCCCCATTTTTCCCCCTTTAAAAACGAATTTTCAAAAATGTACTTCTTTTAGAATGTTATTTTCGGGATAGGATTGTACAGTTCAAATTTTAAGTATCTAGGACCATTAGTTCAGCAGATACAAAATTGCCCTACTTTCCCCCTTTTTCCCCGTAGAAGCATAATTTTTAAAAAAGTTTTTCTTTAACAATGTTATTTCCGCGAGAGGATCGTACAGTTGAAATTTCAAGTATCTAGGACCATGAGTTCAGCAGATTCAAAATTACCCCACGCACCCCCTTTTTCCCAAGGAATTTTCAAAAATACTTCCTTTGGAATATTATTGCCGCGAGAGGATTGTACAGTTCAAATTTCAAGTATCTAGGACCATTAGTTCTGCAGATACAAAATTGCCCTACTTTCCCCCTTTTCCCCGTAGAAGCGGATTTTTTGAAAAGTTCTTCTTTAAGAATGTTATTTTCGCGAAAGGATCGTACAGTTTAAATTTCAAGTATTAAGGACCATTAGTTCAGCAGATTCAAAATTGCCCTGCTTTCCCGATTTCCCCCCAGAATTTTGAAAAAGTACTTCCTTTAGAATGTTATTTCCGCGAGAGGTTCGTTCACTCCAAATTTCAAGTATCTAGGATCATATTTTCGGCAGATACAAAATTGCCCTACCTTCCTCTTTTTCCCCCTTTAAAGCGGAATTTTCAAAAAAGTACTTTTTTTAGAATGTTATTTCCGCGAGAGGATCGTGCAGTCCACGCGAGAGGATCGTGCAGTCCTATTTGTTTAGCAGATACAAACCGGAATTTTCACAAAGTACTTATTTCAGAAAGTTATTTCCGCGAGAGGATCGTACAGCCCAAATTTCAAGGATCTACGACCATTAACTCAGCAGACACAAAATTACCCTACTTTCCCCTTTTTCCCCCTTAGATGCGAAATTTTCAAAATAGAACTTTCTTCACAATGTTATTTCCGCGAAGGATCCCATAGTCAAAATTTTTAAGTTTCTGGGAAAATTAGTTCAGAACATACAAAGTGTACCAAATTGTCCTATTATCCACCTTTTTACCACCCTAGAAGCGGACTTGAAAAAAAAAAAATTGTTTCGGAATTTTTTTTCCGCGAGAGGTTCTTATAGTTTCTAGGACCATTAGGTCAGAGAAAAGAAAATGTACCAAATTGCCCAATTTTCCCCCTTTTCGCCTTCTTAGAAGTGCCTTTTTAAAAAAGTACTTTCTTCAGAATATTATTTCCGCGAAAGGATCCGATAGTCCAAATTTCAGGTTTCTGGGACCATTAGTTCACAATATAGAAAATGTTCAAAATCGTCCTATTTCCCCCTAAATTTGAATGAAAAATTTTCAAAAAATACTTTCTTCAGAACATAATTTCCGCTAGAGGATCATATAGTGCAAATTTTTAAGTTTCTAGGACCATTAGTTCAGAAGATACAAAATGTACCAAATTATCCTACTTTCCCTTTCAACCCAATAGAATCAGAATTAAAAAAAAAAATTGTTTCAGAATGTTTTTTCCGTTAGTGGATCTTATAGTCCAAACTTTAAGTTTCTAGGACCATTAGGGCAGAAGATAGAACATATACCAAATTGCCCTTTTTTCCCCATTTCCCATTCTTATTTTTTTTTTAAATACTTTCTTTAGAGTATTATTTCCGCGTGAGGATCCTATAGTCCAAAATTTAGGTTACTGGGGCCATTAGTTCAGAAGATCGAAATGTTTAAAATTGTCCTATTTCCCCCTAAATTTAAGTGATTAAATCAATAAATTCCCAAAAATTAAAAAATAAATGAGATAAAAAAAATTGAGTTAAAAATTTGAGTCAAAAAATTAAGCGAAAAATATTTTGAGTAAAAAAAATTGAGTAAAAAAAATTCTAAGTAAAAAATTTAATTAAAAAAAATGAGTAAAAAAACTGAAGAATAAAATACAATTGAGTGAAAAAAATTTTTGTTAAAAAAAAATGAGTAAAAAAAATTTTGAGTAAAAAAAAAAATTGAGTAAAAAAAAAAATTAAAAAAAAAATTTTTTGAGTGAAAAAAAATTTTGAGTGAAAACAAAAATTTGAGTGAAAACAAATTTTTTTGAGTGAAAAAAATTTGAGTAAAAAAAAATTTTGAGTAAAAAAAAATTTTGAGTGAAAAAAAATTTTGAGTAAAAAAAATTTTGAGTGAAAAAAATTTGTAAAAAAAAAAAAAATTTTGAGTGAAAAAAAAATTTTGAGTGAAAAAAAATTTTGAGTGAAAAAATTTTAGTAAAAAATTTTTTTTTCCCCGAGAGGATACTATAGTTCAAATATCTAGTTTCTAGGACCATTAGTTCAAAATTCACCAAATTGCCCTATTTTCCCCCTTTTTGTCCCCCTTAAAACCGGAATTTTCAAAAAAGTACTTTTTTCAAAATGTTATTTCCGCGAGAGTATCCTATATTCAAAATTTCAAGATTGTAGGACCATTAGTTCAGAAGATACAAAATGTACCAACTTGCCCTACTTTCCCCCTCCCCCCCACATTAGAAACGGAATTTTCAAAATATTACTTTTTCCAAAATGTTATTTCCGCGAGAGGGTGCTAGACTTCAAATTTCAAGTTTCTGGGACCATTTGTTTAGAATATAAAAAATGTACCAATTTGCCCTATTTTCCCCCTTTTCCCCCCTTGGAGGCGGAATTTTCAAAAAAAAAAAATTCCGAAATTTTATTTCCGCGAGAGGATCCTAGAGTTCAAATTTGAAGTTTCTAGGACTATTAGTTCAAAAGATACAAAATCCCCCAAAGGGCCCTATTTTCCCCCTTTTGCCCCCCTTAGAATCGGAATTTCCAAAAATCCCTTCTTAGTGGGTGGTTTTGTCGGGAGCCGAACCTACATTCCAAATTTCAAGTCTCTAGCTTCAGCGGTTTGGGCTGGGCGATGATTATTGCCAATCAGTCAGTCAGTCAGTCAATCAGTCAGTCAGTCACCACACTCTTTTATATATATAGATAATTTTTCCTTTTTTCTAGTTAAAATTGGCTTAAAATTAAATAACTTTTTTCCTTATTTTTGGGAAAATTATGAACTAAAACCAAGAAAAAAATCTTTGAAGTCAAATCATTCCCTTTTTTTCTCAAAATTGAGTTAATTTTCCCAGATGGAATAACGATTATTACTATTTTTTTAAATTTTTTTTAAAAAATTTTATTGTAATTTTCCAATCTTAAAATCATTTCTACTGCTACAATGGTCCGTCATAGAGGGGTCATTTATAAAACCGACCCCCATTAATTTTTACTTCTTAACATTTCTTTGAAACAAATTAATACCCTATCTCCAATTTCTAAGGGGACTCCCACACAAAACGACATTTTTAAAGATTTGCTCCAACCGCTCTAACTGCCCTAATAGTGCCCTTAGAGCAACAAAATGTATGACCGACCCACAATTTTTTTTTTTATTTTATTTTTTTTTTATTTTATTAAGAATTACCATATAATTACAAATTATGTACTAATTTTACCTAACCGAGAACTGGTAACAATGACCTTCGTCTCGTTGTAGCGAATCAGACCAAGGCCTCTGGTGGGAATCGAACCCACGACCCCCAGACTCATAGGCTAGCACGCTACCAACTAGCCTACTGGGGCGCCTAATTTTTTTTTTTTTTTTTTTAGTCCAAACATTTTCTCTCAACACACCTACCCTCTATCTCTAACTGTTAAGGCGGACCCCATACATTTTTTTTTATTTTTAGTAAATTTGTTTTATTTAATCAACTTCTACCGGTCCAATAGTGCGTCCGAGAGGGGTCATTAGTAAGACCGACTCCCATTTTTTTTTAGCTCTCGATACCTACGCCCTATCTCCACTCCCTAAGTGGGCTCCTATGCAAATAACGGTTGGAGCAAATTTTATAAAAATGTAATTTTGTATGGAAGCCTATTTAGGGAGTGGAGATAGGGCGTAGGTATGTTTTAAAAAAATGTAGGGTAAAAATAAATGGGAGTCAGTCTCAATTATGACCCTTCTCGGGCGCACCATTGGACCGGTAAAAGCTGATTAAATAAAACAAATTTAAAAAAATAAAAAAAATTGTATAGAGACCGCCTTAAAAATTAGAGATAGAGGGTAGGTGTGTGGGTCGGTCATAAATTTTGTTGCTCTAAGGGCCCTTTAGGGCAGTTAGAGCGGTTGGAGCAAATTTTAAAAAATGTCGTTTTGTGTGGGAGCCCCTTAGAAATTGGAGATAGGGTATTAGTTTGTTCCAAAGAAATGTTAAGAAGTAAAAATAAATGGTGGTCGGTTTTTTAAATGACGCCTCTATGACGCACTATTAGAGCAGTAGAAAGGATTTTAAGATTGGAAAATTACAATAAAATTTTTTCAAAAAATTTTAAAAAATAGTAATAATCGTTATGCCACGATCCTCCTGGGCAAAAAATTTGTAGAATCAAATTTGTAGAATCGAAGAGTACAAACATTTTCAAAAATGACATTTAAATTTTAAAACTTAAAAACCCGGTAAAAAATGATACAAATATGATCATATAAGTATGAGGAGTTCCGGCTACGACTTAAATTTTGAGGTAAAAAAGATGTGATTTTTGTTTTGATGGCACATCGATGAAAGTTGGCATAAATATTAGAAGCTATTTAAGAATAAGAAATTCGTTCGCGTCAATTAAATCGCGCAAGGGGGTCAAAAGTTATGGCGCTTTTAAGATTTAGCGGTTTTAAAAAATCTTAAATATATTTTAAATATTTTTTTTCTACACATTTGTTGCATGCGTTATTAAAACATGCCAGCATATATCATTTCTTCTAAAATATATGATATAAATTTAACCCTTTAATGACCAAACGATTTAAAAAAAAAAATATCTAAGTACCTAAAATCGCGATTAATTCGCGGTAAAAGAAAAGTTTCACAATTTTTTATAACATATTTAGGCAATGCGCGTTGGTATTACTGAAAAAAAAAATCACGGAAAATCGTTTCATTGTACCAGTGTTTAAAAACATCGGTGATGCTTTTTTATAACAAGAAAATTTAATATGGTCCAAAAAATCTATAATCATCAAAATTTTTTAACCCGCCTCTGAATTTATGATGACACATCAAGTGGGCTTTCATTTAAAAAAAATTTCATCCGATTTCGTGTAAAGCCTTGGATGTGCCAGATCAAAACAGGTTTAGATTAAATCATCGCGCTTTCCGCTCAGAATGGCTTAAAGTAAAAAATCAAAAAGCAAATCAGTTCTACTCGTTAAGGCACGTCTTTTGGTGAATTCAAATGAACATGATGCATTAATTGCTACTAAAAAAAA
Source organism: Pegoplata infirma (assembly GCA_963921195.1). Lineage (NCBI taxonomy): Eukaryota > Metazoa > Arthropoda > Insecta > Diptera > Anthomyiidae > Pegoplata > Pegoplata infirma. The sequence goes on from OY992538.1 coordinate 205,232,825, forward strand.
TTGGAAACAGATTTGCAAATTTCGCACAATTTTCAAAAATGCCATAAAATTTTTGCAATTTATTTTTTATAAACCCGCCAGTGATTTTTTTATGTAAACTCCTAAAAAACTCGGTTTACGCAAGAGTCCACCAAATTTCAAATGAAACCGCGAATGTGCCTCGCGAAAAACTGGTATTTTAAAAAAATTACTTTTTTTCTTTCGAACTTTGATCTGCTGAAACTCCTTAACTATTCGTGGCACATTAACGGGATTAATTCCAAAATGTTAAGAATTACAACAGCTACCAACTCTAGTTCATTTTTTTTCATTCTATAGAGGGGGCCGAAATCCCTGATCAAAAAACCTCGAAAATTTAAAAACTCTTAATTTTTGGTTTCAAAACTTAACCGTCTTATAACTTCTTACCAAGCGATGAAGCATCTATCAACCTAACATTAAAATAATCTCTTATATGTACTGACTTTGTGTTGTGCCGGAAAAGATTGAAATATAAGAACTTCCCGGGTGAAAATGGCCATGTATGTTCATATATGATGCATATATGGATGTCCATACAAGTACATATCCGTAATTTGAGGGTACATGTACATTAATGATCATACATTGTCATACATGAATTTGTATGTAAAATTTTTTTTTTTGTATTTTTTTCCATAAAACGTCTATTAATTGAAATTTTTTCAAATATAAATAATTTGTACTAATTAATGACACTGATTTTTAATAAAAACTAACGAATATTTTAAAAATATACTTTGGACTTAATGATACTTTAGGATAATCAAAGCTTCGAAGAATTAACCACTTATCGAATGAATTCACAAATAAAATACAGTCGATTTTTATAGTCACTGAATACAATTATCTTTAAATATCAATATTTCTTGGAATGGAATCGATTTTTACCATTAAATCGAATTCTTGTTTACGAGAATTTTAAAAACTGAATGCATTCTTTATTTCATTTATTTATTATTCATGAGACTTTTAAAAATCAATTTTACAAAAACTTACGCATTCAATTTCAAAGTCGAATGAAAAAGAAACCGAATTCATTCTATATTTTAAAATCAAATGTAAATTCATTCGATAAATTGTGATTGGGGAATGCAATCATTAAAAGTTTAATTCAGAACACCAAATCTTATTAAGGGATGAAATCCTTCGCAGCTCTGACACTAATACCGTCAGAGTGTTCGAATTTTCTTCCAAATTTAGTTGTTTACGTTAGTGCCGTTTATATTCGCCTATAGAATACAAAAATACATGAACTTCGTCTAATTTTGCAAAGTTCTGCCGAACCCAACCTTTAAAAAAATTGTTTTTAAGACCTGTTTGCTATGCAGATGTATAGCATATATGAAGGAGTATGACATATGCCTATCCACACAAAGTTGCATACATTTGCATATATGGAATATTACATTACTTGTGTATGTTCATATATGCTCCCATATATGACATACATTTCCATATATTGTTCATATACTATCATACATGGAATCATGTATGAACATGTATGAACATACATGGTCATTTTCACCCGGGTTAAAAAAAAAAAGCGAAAGAAGCTAAAAACTATGGAGTATTTCAAGCCATTTTTATCGATTTTTCAACTTTAACCCTCTGTAACTTTTAGGGATAAAGTGGGGTAATCCTTAAACATTGCTCAGTGATGGTTCAAGGTTTTGTTTACACAACTGCATTTACAGTTTTTCTAAATTCCAAAAACTGCCGGTTTTTTAAACATTTATTTCAGTTTCACTGAGTTGAAATTTAAAAAAGATTTCATGATATGCGTTCATACAGCATCATGTATGTCCATACATGGAGCTTTTATGGATATGTATGACACTGTATGAAGGCATATATGATCATATTTGCAACATATATGTCCATATACGTAAAATGAGGGCATATGAACATATATGACATATTTGCTCCATATATGTCCACGTATGGCATATATGGGCATATGCCCTTATTTTACGTATATAGACATACATATATGTTGCAAATATGATCATATATGATTGCATACAATTTCATATATGACTATATATGCTCATTAGAGTGTCCCTTATTTTGGAAATGTTGGAAATCTTGAGACGGTACCCGCTCATTTTTTTCCTTTTGACTTAAAAATAACTCAGGAAAAATTTTACGCCCCTAGGACCACGCCTTCCCTACGCGACGGGCCCTTAAAGAGCGGGGCCTAAAAAATCATTTTTCCATACAAACCAAAAAATTTTTTTTTTGATTTTTAATTTTTTTGTTATTATTTATTATATTACTTGGTTTGCTTATTCACAACAAAAAATTTGATTTTGGTGGGATAAGTCTTTCAGCGCTAAAAAATTTTTCGCAAAAAAAAATTTTGAGCCGCCGGGGTCCTACAGTAAAAAATTTTTAAAAAATATTTTTTTTTAGTTTTGACCAGCAACGGTTTTAGCTGCTATGTTGCTTTAAATGATATATATTCATAAAAAAATATTTTTTGTATCTGTGACATCTTAATCGTGTTCTAAAAAAGGGTAAAAAATGCATTGATGATTTTTTTCGATACACGATAAAAATGTCACAAATATGAATAATATTTTTTTTGGAATATATATCATTAAAAACAACATAAAAACTAAAACCATTGCTTTTCAAAACTAAAAAAAAATATTTTTTAAAAATTTTTTACCGTAGGATTCCTACGGCTCAAAATTTTTTTTTTCGAAAAAGATAAAGATGTCACAGATATGAATAATTTTTTTTTTGGAATATATATCATTTAAAGCAACATAGCAGCTAAAACCGTTGCTGGTCAAAACTAAAAAAAAATATTTTTTAAAAATTTTTTACTGTAGGACCCCGGCCGCCCAAATTTTTTTTTTGCGAAAAATTTTTTAGCGCTGAAAGACTTATCCCTCCAAAATCAAATTTTTTGTCGTGAATAAGCAAACCAAGTAATATAATAATTAATAACAAAAAAATTAAAAATCAAAAAAAAATTTTTTTGGTTTGTATGGAAAAATGATTTTTTAGGCCCCGCTCTTTAAGGCCCCGTCGCGTAGGGAAGGCGTGGTCCTAGGGGCGTAAAATTTTTCCTGAGTTATTTTTAAGTCAAAAGGAAAAAAATGAGCGGGTACCGTCTCAAGATTTCCAACATTTCCAAAATAAGGGACACTCTAATGCTCATATATCCACATAAATGCATCCATATATTCACATATGTATCCATATATGCTCATTTTTCACCGGGAATCGCATACTAAGACGCTTTTAAGAATTTTTTGAGATTTTTTTTTTTAAAGTACGTAAAAAAACAAAAATTTTTTAAAAAAAATTTGAAATTTGGACCATTATTTAAGAAGTTATGAGTAAAGGAACAAACTACCAATTTTTTAAAATTCGATATCTTTTGAACGGGTCATCAACAAAATAGGAAAATTTACCACGAAAAACTGTAAACAAATTGGGAAAATCTAAAAAAAAAAATTCAAAGTGACCGATTTGCATTGGAATGCCCCATATGTTAATTTTTACTCGGGTATTGAAAATGCGATGGCATTTTACGTAAATGTGCTAAAAATATTTTAACCAAATATTTATCATACGCTATCATTCATTTATAAATGTTTGCAAACGAATTATTAATATTAATCATACGCCACATATGAAGCACATAATACCGAAATATAATAATAATCATACGCCACATATGACAAAAAATATACTTTGGCATCTTTAACCCATCTCTTACCAGAGCACAGCGGTTTATTATCGATTTTTTTTTTGGAAATAATTCGTCCAATCAGTAAGTACTGGACCAATTGTAATGAAATTTATACCGGTGATAGCTAATGTTATTCTACACTCAAGTTTGGCCGGTGGATCCCACATTTCTGATAGGGCAACTCCAGGGGCCCCTAAAGTAAGATAGCCTTTTGCATACAAAAGCTTTAAATGCTTGCTAATTTGTTGTTTATTATTTGCTTGTTATGACGTAGTTATTATCTCTTTTACTTTCTGATTTATAGCCATTTGAATGGGCATACAATTTTAATTTTTTTCCCGATCCTGACCTAGTTTTTCGGGATTAACTTGGTCACATAAAATCAAATTTTTTTCAAACCTGAAGTTTTAGTTAAATATATAGATTTGTGATATTTTGAAATCATAATCAATAAAATATCTTGTTTTGTTAAAAAGTTACACTATTTTAAACTTGAAAAATATATAAAAAAAAAACAAGTAGAAAAGTTAAATTCGACTTGGCCGAATCTACACACAATTTTTTTTTTTTTCCAATGAACGACTTTCATAGTATTTATAAACAAATTCATACAATTTATTAACTTTTTCATAATATTTATAAACTTTTTTATAGTATTTATGAATAAATCATAATAAGTGAAATTTAACAACTGTTTAACATTCATAAATTCATAAATACTATGAAAAAGTTTATAATTATTATGAAAAAGTTAATTAATTTTTTTGTGTGTATGAATACCCTCCACGTTGCCCTTTTTAAGTGATAGTAAATTTTCTAATGTAAAAAAATAAAATTTTTGATTAGAAATATTTTATTTTGTGTAAAAAAAAAGTTTTAAGTAATATTTGAAAAAAAAATAATTTACTAATTTTTTATTTTTTGAGTGTAATTTTTTTTTTGAGTGTAAAATTTTTTTCGAGTGTAAATTTTTTTTTAGTGTAAAAATATTTCTGAGTGACAAAAGTACTCTGTAAAGTAATCATTGTTTTAAAACCTTGTTTTTTTAAAACTCGGGTTTTTCAACAAGTGAATTATAGGTGAAACCAATCTGAAATTCAGGGTTTTGCTTATAACTTTTAAAACACTGCACATAGGGCCAGCATGATCCAATTCCGGCTTTTGAAACGTTGGACGGTATTGTCGAATCTAGCGCGAGATTTTTTTTATACCCTCCACTCTAGTGAAAGAGGGTATATATAGGCTGACCATTCGTACTGATTTGATCAGTACATGTACTGATTTTTGATCAGGTGTACTGATCAAAAATCGTTGCACTGATTTGTACTGATTTTTTAAAATATGTACTGATTGTACTGATTTTTGAACATTTCAACATAAAGAGTCATTTTATTTGAAAATTCTATAAAAAAAAGGCTGTAGGCAAATTGCCCAAAGAAAAATGGCCCGAAAAAGAAAACGAAAATTCGCCCAAAAATTTTTCATACAAATTTGGGTCATATTTCATATGAAAAGTTACCCAAAATTTTTGGGCAAATTTTCATAGTTTTTGGGCAAAATTTCGAAATTAAAAATTGGGTGATTTTTCATTAAGAAAAATTACCCAAAAATTATATATGAAAAATTGCCCAATTTTATTTTGGTTTTATTTTTTGTCAAAATCTTAAATGTCAAAACTGAAATATGTATGTCACAATAAATCAGTATATTATTATTTTTAGAAACAGAAAACGCATATCGTGTTATTTTTTGTAAAATATATATTAAACTAACCAAGAATAAGCTGATGCAAAACCGTTCCGTTGTTGCTAACATTCAAAGTCTTTGGTGGGAATCGAACCCAAACCCCTGCTCTTACTTGCAGATTACCACGCTATCTATCGCAGCGCAGTAGAAAATCAAAAGTAATGAATTTAAAAACAGTATGCAACTCCGATGAAAGCTCCGCAGGCGAAAAATTTTACCAACAAATTTTAACCAAAAATCGCGCGATTTTTTGTTAAAATTTGTTGGTAAAATTTTTCGCCTGCGGAGCTTTCATCGGAGTTAATCACAATTTTTTTTTATTTCGTTAAAATTTAAGTTTCACACTTAAAACTTTTACATCAATTACTTATGCATTTTACGGGCTGTCTTTGTCTTAAAATGATTCTGCGTAACCGGCCTTCGGCCGGGCTTAGAGATTACAAACTCCATGCCTTAGACCCACCCTCTCCGCAAAAGAAAGTTTTCTGTGTAGTATGTGCTTTGGAAAAAATGTTTTAGAAAAAATATTTTTTTATTTTGGGCCATTTTTCATTTCGTTTTTGAGCTTTTTTTTCGTTAATTTTGGGCGAAGTTTCGTATTTTTCTTTTTGGGCCATTTTTCATATTTTTTGGGCGATTTTGCATTTGGGCGATTTATCATAAAATTTTTTGGGCGATTTTGCCTACAGCATAAAAAAAAACTTGAATTTCTATAACATAAGTAGTCAGAGTTGTTTTTTATAACTTAAATGAATGTATTTATTCTGAGATGAATGTATTTATTTATTCTAAGGAGATTAGAGTTGGTGAATCAAGAGGTCCCTTGATTTTCCTAAATTTATATGAAAATGGGAAAAGTTCAGTGGGCCAATGTAATTTTTATATTTTTAGAAAGACGATGTAAATTGCATGCATCTGCGATTTTAGATAAGGTAATGTCTTTAGAGCTTATTTCGAAAAAGCGCTCAGAAAATAAGGGCCTTTAAAAAAACACTTACTTATTAGCTGTGAAGTTTTCTTACAGGAAAAGTTGTCAAAACTTACGAAAAAATGCTTCAAAATCTGAGGGATTTCTTGCTCTCAAAACCTGCGGAATTTTGTTATATTTTCTACACTGAAACGATTAAAACATTCACATGAAGTCGTTTAAATCAACAAAATTTTCTACAAAATAACGACACCAGTTGTTTTTTATCAGTTGTTTTTTTGCAGTTGTTTTTAACAATTGTTTTTTGCAGTTGCTTTTTAACAGTTGTTTTTTAACATTTGCTTTAAATCAAAATACATGGCGTCAAGTTTAATCGAAATTTTTTGAATTTGTGTTGAAAAAACATCAAAAACCTTAAAACTTGGGCGTACTGATTTAAGCCCAGAAAAAAATGGTCACCCTAGGTATATATAAGTTTGTCATTCCGTTTGTAACACCTCGAAATATTGGTCTAGGACCCCATAAAGTATATATTTTCATAATCCTCGATCGATTTTAAGACGATCTAGCGATGTCCGTCCGTCCGTCCGTCCGTCCGTCTGTCCGTCTGTCTGTCTGTTGAAAACACGCTAACTTTTGAAAGACTTAACGGAGGCTCCTGAAGTTTGGCATATATGTTGGGCATTTACCTGGTCAGGTTGGTATTGCAATCCAGCGAAATCGGTCCAGTGGTTCAAAAGTTATGAGCAAAAGACTGAATTTCGGCAAGGGTTTTTCGTGAATTTTTGAGATAAAAAGCACTATAACTTTCGAAAACCAATTCTGAGGATGCTGAAGCTTGGCATATGTATTTTGCGTTCTTTCAGCCTCGTTCGTATTGAATTTCAGCCAAATCGGTCCTGTGGTTCAAAAGTTATTAGCAAAACGTAAATTTCAGATTAGCTTCACCTAAAATTCACGTGTTGAAAACCCGTTAAACCTGTTTTAAAAACATTGGTAATTTACAAAAATATTTTACAACATATTTTTGTCACTCAAAAATATTTTTATACCAAAACAAAAAAAAAATTCCACTCGAAAAAAATTTTACACTCAAAAAAAATTTTACACTCAAAAAAAAATTAGTAAATTATTTTTTTTTCAAAAATTACTAAAAAAAATTTTTTTTAAACAAAATAAAATATTTCTAATCAAAACTGTTATTTTTTTCACGTTAGAAAATTTATTATCACTTAAAATGGGCATTGTGGAGGGTATTCATAGATTCGGCCAAGTCGAATTTAACTTTTCTACTTGTTTTTTACATACAAAATAAATACAAAATGTTGTGAATCCAAATCTCTGTAAACTAATGCTATTAATCATACGCCACATATGACACACATAATCTCGAAATATGTATATTAATCATACGCCACGTATGACAAAAAATATATTTTGATATCTTTAATTAGGGTGACCATTTTTTTCTGAGCTTAAATCAGTACGCCCAAGTTTTTATGTTTTTTTTTTTAGAAATAACTCTCTAAATTTTTTTCTATGAGAAAACACTGATGTTTTTTCAACACTTAAAAAATGTTGGTTAAACTAACTTGACCCCAAGTATTTTGAAAAAACAACTGCAAAAAACAACTGTTAAAAAACAACTGCAAAAACAGCTGTTGTCGTTATTTTGCAGAAAATTTAGGTGACTCTAAACGACTTCATTTGAATGTTTTGATCGTTTCAGTCCAGAAAATATAACAAAATTCCACAGATTTTAAGAATAAGAAAATCCCTCAGATTTTGAAGACTTTTTCCGTAAGTTTTTACAACTTTCCCCGTAAGAAAACGTCACAGCTAAAAAGCAGGTGTTTTTTTAAAGATCCTGATTTTCTGAGCGCTTTTTCGAATAAGCTCTGATGACATTACCTCATCTAAGATCTCAGAAGCATTTGGATTAATGCAATTAACGTCTTCTTTCTAAAAATATAAAAAATCCATCTGCCCATTGAACTTTTCGTTATAGAAAACCTCAAAGATTCTGTGCGCATTTTCAAATAAATTTAGGAAGATCAAAATAACCTCCTTATCTCATTTTCAAACTTAAGTTTCGAATAAAAATTATTTTTTATGGTGAAATGTTCAAAAATCAGTACAATCAGAACATATTTTAAAAAATCAGTACAAATCAGTACAACGTTTTTTGATCAGTACACTTGATCAAAAATCAGTACGTGTACTGACCAAATCAGTACGAATGGTCAGCCTATCTTTAATACAATTTGCTGAGAATTTTGTTGATTATAAATGAGTAAATCAAAATTGTACCAACGAGCTCCTAAAAATGTACTTTTTAGACCCCAATTGTACCAAAAATATTTTTTAAAAATTTTTTGATTAAGAAAAAAAGTGATTAAAACTGGAAGCAGCTTTTAGAAAGGAATCAAGACTCAAAGAGCGCATCCATGATTCCTGTGGGCGATTCACAGTTTAGACATGACAAAAAATTAGGTATGACAAAAAATATATTTTGATATCTTTAATACAATTTGCTGAGAATATTGTTGATTATATTGTAACAGAGTTGCAAAATGATTAAATCAAAATTGTACCAACGAGCTCCTAAAATTGTACTTTTTAGAACCCAACTGTAGCAAAAATTTTTTTTTTAATTTTTTTTATTGAGAAAAAAAGTGATTAAAACTGGAAGCAGCATTTAGAAAGGAATGAATACTCAAAGAACGCATCCATGATTCCTGTGGGCGATTCACAGTTTAAAGCACTATTTGGTAGCACTGAAAGAGTGCTATTGCTGATGCAGTGAAATCTTTCGTACCATTCTCTTGTTATAATATCATAAGTTTTATAAAAAAAATTCAATTTTCAAAAATTTGTGGGGCAAATGGCTTCTACACCATTAACAGATGTAATTCGTAAAAGATCAATTGTAATTCGAAGATTCTACTTGTAATTCGAAGATTCCATTTGTAATTCGAAGATTCCATTTGTAATTCGAAAATTCTACTTGTAATTCGAAGATTCTATTTGTAGTTCGAAGATTCTATTTGTAATTTGAATCTTCGAATTACAAATAGAATCTTCGAATTACAAGTAGAATCTTCGAATTACAATTGATCTTTTTCGAATTACATCTGTAAATGGTGTAGTCGAATCAAAAAAAAAAAAAAAATCCCCCACGGATATTCTCCCAGAGAGTGTAATGTAAGACCGACCCCAATTAATTTTTACACCTTACATTTTTTTTTGAACAACCCTTCTTCATTACTTAAAGGGGCTCCATAAAAACTGTCATTTTTATAAAATTAGCTCACATCGCTCTTACTGTCCCAAGGAACAGTAGGAGATTTGGCAAATTTTTTGGAATCAATTCAGCCAATCAGTAAGTACTGGACCGACTGCCATGACATCTGAAATGGTCAAAGCTAAGGCCGACCCCCATTATTTTTTACTCCCTAGCATTTTTTTCTGAACAAACCTACTACCTTTCTTCTTATGTGCACTCTAATCAAAATTCGTTGAAATTTGCCTAATTTATAGTAGGAAATTGGACTCCTACTATAAATTGGGTAATTTTACTCTGAATGTGTAAATTTAATAAATTGACCACTAGTGGTGAATTTAAATAAAAAAGAAGTGAATAAATATAACAATAAAATAAAAACATTCGGCGCCAGCCAGCATCAAACTCGCCACCTTCCGATTTGAAAGCACACTTCTTAATTACTACGCGCTATTGAATATTAGGGGTGGGATAGTGCACGAGTTTTTGATTTCGACCAGCTAGAACCACTTATTTTGTGAGGTTCGTAAAAAAAACGCATGAGCCAAAAAATGGGGCAGGTCGTATAGGATTTAGGGGTCGCTCATCGGGGTCAAAGTTGAGCATAAAGGGAAAAAAATACACAAAAAGTCCCACAACTCCCCTGGGTTTGCACCTAGAGGGGTCAAATGTGAGACCGGCCCCCATTATTTTTTCCCCCAAACACTTTTTCCAAACATACCTAAGCCCTATCTCCAGTCCCTAAGACGGATCCCATACAAACGTTCAATTTTTAAAAATATTTGCTACCACCTCTTTAGCTGTCCCAGAAGTGAACCTAGAGGAATCAAATGTATGACCCACCCCCAATATTTTTTCAACCCTAACATTTTCTAAGAACATACATACCCTTTATCTTCAACCCTTAGGGTGGTCCCCATACATTTTTTTTATTTTTTCTTAATTTGTTTTATTACATCAGCTCCTACCGGTCCAATGGTGCCTCCTATAGGGATCATTAGCAAAGCCGACTCCCATTTATTTTCTGCCCCTAACATTTCTTCTGAATATACCACTTCCCTATCTCTAATTCCTAAGGGGGCTCTCACATAAAATGACATTTTTATAAAATTTGCTCCTACCGCTCTAACTGGCGCAGGGGAGACCCTAGGCAGGTTAAATGTATGACTGACCCCCAATATTTTTTCAGCCCCAACATTTTCCTCATACAAACCTACCCTCTATTTTTAAGCCTTAAGGGGGTCACCACACATTTTTTTATATTTTTTATTAAATCAAATCCTATCGCTCCCATTGTGCCTCTTAGGGATAGGGAATGCAGACTTACCCCCATTAGTTTTTGCCACCACATTTTTTCCGAACATACCTACTGCGTATTTTTTTTTTTTAACCAACACTCAGGGGATGCCCCCTATATATGCATTGCATTGTGCTGATATTAGAAAATAAAGGTTAGTGGAGGAGGAAAGAGGGAGTAGTGTAATATTACAAATATTACTTCAATTACATGTTTTCAACGACGCTGCCGCAAGAGACGTAAAATTAATAGAAGACTATAACAACGTGTTGTGCAGTAATGGAGAGGAAAAAATATTATTCTAACACAGTGGAAATACGGCGTAGGTATGTTGGGACAAAAAGTAAGGGGCACAAATTATTGGGGGTCAGTCTGCATTTCCCGTTCCTAAGAGGCACTATGGGAGCGGTAAGAGCTGCTTTTATAAATAAAAATTATAAAAAACAAAAAATGTGTGGGGACCCCCTTAAGGCTTAAAAATAAGGGGTATGTTTGTTTGGGGAAAATGTTGGGGGTCAGTATAAGATCTGATTTTATAAAAAAATAAAAAAAATGTGTGGGGTCCCCCTTAAGGCTTAAAAATAGAGGGTAGGTTTGTTTTGGGAAAATGTTGGGGCTGGAAAAATATTGGGGGTCAGTCATACATTTAAATTCTCTAGGGTCATCCCTGCGCCAGTTAGAGCAGTGGGAGCAAATTTTATAAAAATGTCATTTTGTGTGGGAGACCCCTTAGGAATTAGAGATAGGGAGTTAGTATGTTCAAATGAAATGTTGGGGACTAAAAATAAATGGGGGTCGGTTTTGCTAATGACCCCTCTAGGAAGCACCGTTGGACCGGTAGGAGCTGATTTAATAAATCAAATTAAGAAAAAATAATAAAAAATGTATGGGGATCACCCTAATGGTTGAAGATAATTGGTAGGTATGTTCTAAGAAAATGTTGGGGATGAAAAATTATTGGGGGTCGGCCATACATTTGATTCCGCTAGGTTCACTTCTAGGACAGCTAGAGAGGTAGGAGCAAATATTTTTTAACATTCAACCTTTATATGGGAGCCCCCTTAAGGAGAGGAGATAGGGCTTAGGTATGTTTGGAAAAAGTGTTTGGGGGGAAAAAATAATGGGGGCCGGTCTCACATTGGACCCCTCTAGGGGCAAACCCAGGGGAGTTGTGGGGCTTTTTGTGGATTTTTTTCCATTTACGCCCAACTTTGACCCCGATGAGCGACCCCTAGTTCCTATCCGACCTCCCCCATTTTTTGGCTCATACACTTTTTTTACGAATCTCACAAAATGAGGTATTCTAGCGTTTCCAAATACTGCTGCTTAAAATCTCACACAACACTATCCCACCCTTATTGAACATGTGTGTATGTATTTTGGTAGACAATTTTATTTACACATTTGTGTGTAAAATATTTGAATTAACGGATAATATTTTTAATTTGCTGTGTTTAATTGGTTTAAAAGCATTTTACGCATTTTGTGCTTATATTAACATAAAATGCGTGCTATGTTCAACAAAAATTTACCCAATTTATAATAGTAAGTTTACATGCGTTTTTTAGAGTGTATAAGATTGTATCAAATTATATATGATTATATCACACAATTTTTACTCGGGTATTTAAAAGAAAAACAACATTTGAAAGGCATATTGATGACACTTTTTGATGACATGATGAAATGTGTCATCACTTGTGTTTTCAATTTCGATGACATGCTTCATCATATTGAAGAAAAGCTTCATTAATATGATAAAAATTTGTCATGAAAATGGATGACAGCAAGTGATGAAACCGTATCATCAATATGATGAAGCATTTTTCTTTTAGTGTATGCAAGTAAATATGCGTTATAATAATATAATGTACTGTATGTGGTCATATTTTAATATATTAAATAATATGTTGTCATATCAAAACTTTTTTAGTCGGTTAATAATAAAATATTAGCAATTCTTTATTTTTAAAATATTTTTTTAAATACATAGTACTTGAGTTTCGTATAAAAACCCTAATTAAAAATATGTCAGATTCAGTTTAAAACAAAGTGCGCTCTCAGTTCAGTTCTTATTTAAAATTGCGAATTATCGGTAAAAAAACAAAAAATATTTAATAAATATTTTATTAAACTACACTCAAAATAATTAATAATTACTCTGTTAAATACTCTGTAAAATGACTGTAATCTCAATTTGACAGATATTTGACGAAGTTATCTGCTGAAATACAGATTTTATGAAAATACTTTGTATTTTCTTATGACCGAAAAACAAAATTTTATCTGTAATTTTACATAGAGATTACAAAGCTCTACTTTACAGATAATAAACAGAGTTTTTGGTTAAAATTCAGCCAAAATACTAAATTTCATCTGTAATTTTACTTATTGCTCTCTTATACAGTTTTCAAAATAAAAATATCTTAAACAAGTAAAAAAGTTAAATTCGGCCTTGCCGAATGTAGTGATACCCTCCACAATTTCAAAAATATTATTGCAAAAAACTTTATTTAAAAGGAAAAATTAAAAAAAAATTAAAATTAAAAAAAAAAAATTTTGGAAAAAAAAAATTCCGCAAAAAAAAAATTTGGTAAAAAAAATTCCGCGATTTTTTTTTTTGTCAAAAAATATATTCGTACTTGTTTAAATACCATTTGGTGTTTAATTATGTTCACATATGTCAACCAGAAGCCGAATTAAAGCATTTTGTATTTTTAGGTTATGTTGAATGTACTGAAATTTTTGAGGTGTGCTTACATTTTCGTTCATAACTTTTGAACCGCTGAACCGATATCGCTCAAATACAATACCACACTTCTCGGGAGAACTTCCAATAAGAATGTTAAGTTTCAGTCATCTCTGTGCAATATTTTGTTCGTGACAGCATTTTCCATAGACAGACAGACAGACGGACATCGCTAGAATGTCTTAAAATCGATCGGGCATCATGAATATATATACTTTATGGGGTCCCAGATCGATATTTCGATGAGTTACAAACGGAATGACAAACTTATATATACCCTCTATTACTAAGTGGAGGGTATAAAAACTTCCAAATATTTCAACCTTTAAAAAGCGTCTTAAATTAAAATTAAAGCTGGTTAAATTGGAGGTACTCGTAAAAATCTCGTAATTTTCACAAAAATAAACAAGTAAAAAAGTTAAATTCGGCCTTGCCGAATGTAGTGATACCCTCCACATTTTCAAAAAGATTATTGCAAACAACTTTATTTAAAAGGAAATTACTTTTGAAAAAAAAAAAATTGAAAAAAAATTTCCGCGAAAAAAAATTTTGGTAAAAAAAAAACAATCCGCGATTTTTTTTCTTTTTTTGTCAAAAAATATATTTGTACTTGTTTAAATACCATTTGGTGTTTAATTATGTTCACATATGTCAACCAGAAGCCGAATTAAAGCATTTTGTATTTTTAGGTTATGTTGAATGTACTGAAATTTTTGAGGTGTGCTTACATTTTCGTTCATAACTTTTGAACCGCTGAACCGATATCGCTCAAATACAATACCACACTTCTCGGGAGAACTTCCAATAAAAATGTTAAGTTTCAGTCATCTCTGTGCAATATTTTGTTCGTGACAGCATTTTCCATAGACAGACAGACAGACGGACATCGCTAGAATGTCTTAAAATCGATCGGGCATCATGAATATATATACTTTATGGGGTCCCAGATCGATATTTCGATGAGTTACAAACGGAATGACAAACTTATATATACCCTCTATTACTAAGTGGAGGGTATAAAAACTTCCAAATATTTCAACCTTTAAAAAGCGTCTTAAATTAAAATTAAAGCTGGTTAAATTGGAGGTACTCGTAAAAATCTCGTAATTTTCACAAAAATAAACAAGTAAAAAAGTTAAATTCGGCCTTGCCGAATGTAGTGATACCCTCCACATTTTCAAAAAGATTATTGCAAACAACTTTATTTAAAAGGAAATTACTTTTGAAAAAAAAAATTGAAAAAAAATTTCCGCGAAAAAAAATGTTGGTAAAAAAAAACAATCCGCGATTTTTTTCTTTTTTTGTCCAAAAATATATTCGTACTTGTTAAAATACCATTTGGTGTTTTATTATGTTCACATAAGTATGTCAACCAGAAGCCGAATTAAAGCATTTTGTATTTTTAGGTTATGTTGAATGTACTGAAATTTTTGAGGCGTGCTTACATTTTCGTTCATAACTTTTGAACCGCTGAACCGATTCCGCTCAAATGCAATACCAAACTTCTCGGTAGAACTTCTAATAAATATGTTAAGTTTCAGTCATCTCTGTGCAATATTTTGTTCGTGACAGCATTTTCCATAGACAGACAGACAGACGGACATCGCTAGAATGTCTTAAAATCGATCGGGCATCATGAATATATATACTTTATGGGGTCCCAGATCAATATTTCGATGAGTTACAAACGGAATGACAAAGTTATATATACCCTCTATCACTAAGTGGAAAAACTTCCAAAATATTTCAACCTTTAAAAATCGTCTTAAATTCCAATTAAAGCTGGTTAAATTGGAGGTACTCGTAAAAATCTCGTAATTTTCACAAAAATAAAAAAGTTAATTTACAATTTGGAAGCATTTAAGCGGGCAAATTTAAACGATGGCATTTCGCAATCGTCAACTAGACTCGCACAACAAGTAAAAAGAATTTGATCAGGAATCAAATAGTGACTGTTGTGTAAAAGCGATATCAAGCGCATTAAAAATATACAAGAAAATTAGGGCATTCTTAAACGATTTCCCCTTAATTTTATAAAAGTGTTTATTGGAATGACCCCGCTTAAATGTGGCACTGAAAATGAGAAGTTTATGAAAAAAAAAATGTTCAGAGTTTTTTTTGATAATGTGATCGATTCTGGAATACGATTTCCCCATTCACCTAATTTTTAAAAATTTGATATTCATTCTAGTTTTAAGATTTTTAAAATTTGTTCTTGTAATTATTAAAGATATTAACTAGCCCCCAGTTTCTGTAATACGAACGCTATTCGTTCGTGACGAGTTTGTGTGTTTTTTGTTTTTGTAACAAAAACAAAATACATGCAAATTCGTTGCAGACGAATGGCGTTCGTATTACAGAAACTGGGGGTAGATCTTTAAAAAATGTTACAAGAAAAAAAATTTAAAAATCTTAAAATTCGAAAGAATATCAAATTTTTAAAAATTGGGTGAATGGTAAAGTCGTATTCGAGAATCGAGCACAATAACTAAAACTTTGTATATTTACGGAGTTTGTTTTGTAAAATTTTGCACTCATAAAATACATTTAACTAAAACTTTGTTAATTTACAGTTATTTTTGTAAAATTCTGGTCCCTTTTATCAAAATTTTACAGATAATTCGGTAAATTTACAGTTTTTTTATTGAAATCATTTTACAGAGTTTTCTTCGTAAAATAACTAAAAATCTTGCTGGTTGGAAATCTATGGTATTTTCTGCTGGCTCAGCAGAGTATCTCTGTAATTTAACAAAGTGATTATTTTGAGTGCATACAAAAATGTTGGTAAAAAGCTTGTTAAATTACTAGCAATTCTCGTTAAATAGGAGGTAGCAAAAAATAAAAATAACAAACTTTTCTTGTCATTTTAAAAAATTTTTTTTTAGTGTACCGATCAGCTAAGTTTTACTTTCTTGGTCCTAATTTAATTAATTGTTTAATTGATTTTTTTTTTTCGTGTAACAATTCACTCAAAATAATCACTTTGTTAAATTACAGAGATACTCTGCTGAGCCAGCAGAAAATACCATAGATTTCCAACCAGCAAGATTTTTTGTTATTTTACGAAGAAAACTCTGTAAAATAATTTCGATAAAAAAAATCTAAATTTACAGAATTATCTGTAAAATGTGGATGAAAGCGACCAGAATTTTACTAAGAAGCATGGATAGTAAGAACTTGACATAAAGGCAAATGCCATCATTTAAATGCGCCCGCTTAAATGTTTCGCACGCGAATGTTTAACTTTGTAGAAATTATTTATAAGCTTGCTAGATGTTCTACACTCAAAATAATCACTATGTTAAAATACAAAGATACTCTGCTGAGCCATCAGAAAATACCATAGATTTCCAACCTGCAAAATTTTTTGTTATTTTACGAAATAAACTCTGTAAAATAATTTCGATAAAAAAACTGTAAATTTACAGAATTATCTGTAAAATGTGGATGAAAGCGAGCAGAATTTTACTAAGAAGCATGGATAGTAATAACTTGACATAAAGGCAAATGCCATCATTTAAATGTGCCCGCTTAAATGTTTCGCACGCGAATGTTTAACTTTGTAGAAATTATTTATAAACTTACTAGATGTTCTAACGTTTTGTTTTTCATAAACTTATCATTTTCAGCTTCAAATTTGAGCGGGGTCATTCCAATAAACACTTTTAAAAAATTAAAGGGAACACGTTTAAGAATGCCTTGACTTTCTTATATATCTTTTTAATGCGCTTTATATGGCTTTTACACAACGGTCACTATTTGATTACTGATTAATTTCTCCTTTCTTAAAGTGGAAATTGTGGTGACAATTGGGAAATGACATCGTGTAAATTTGCCCGCTTAAATGCTTCCAAATTGTAAATTTACTAATTTTGCACGACATTCTCTTAAAATGTAACATTTTTTATTTTTATTTTTAAGACCAACACTCAGGGGATACCCTCTATAAATGTATGCCATTGTGTTAAGATCAGGAAATATAGGTATGGGAAGGAGGAAAAAGGGAGTAGTGCTTGTGGATGTTGACTTGAACTTTTAAATGTTGTGTCAGAAAAAACGTGGGCGGGAAGTCTGTTTCACATACGAATAGTTCGGCCAAAGAAGGAATTCTCTCTATAGTGTGTTGTACGGTCCGTTGCCCAATTAACAACGAACGGATGAGCTCTGCTGGAGAGGCGCGTATTGCGACCAAACGCACGTATATCCGGGATGAGATTACTTATCTCAGTGGAACAATTTCCGTGGAAATAACGATAGAACAAGGACACACAGCCCACATTACGACGATGCTCTAAGGAATTAATGGAATCGGATAAAATATTAGACCCTATTAGCATCAACGCCCTCCTCTGTACGCGGTCAAGTAACTCCAATGATGATATTGAAGCACCTTCCCATACATGGGAATTGTATTCCATTTTAGGACGAATATGGTAGTATAAGTTCTGCAGCGTTTCAAAAAGCCCAAGCACTTGAATGCTTCTTTCGATACTTCAAATATGCTTGTGGGTCAGAACAGCGCACTGGGTCTTACGTTCGTTAAAATCTAGCCTATTCTCGAGACCCCACGTAGAGATTTTCTACACTGAAAAAAAAGACATAACTAAATTTAAGGAAAAAATGTCTTTGAAAATTTATCATGAATTTTCCTAAAATTGAGTTAAATTTAACTTAAAAATGAGAAATTTTCTTAACTATGAGGAACAAATTTTAGTTCATTTACTTATAATTAGTTCATAGATTTCTTTAAATGGATTTTTTAAATATTAGGAAAAAAATGCTTACTGCCAAGGAAATTTTCCACAAATCTAAGAATCGTATCTTTATTTTTAAGACATATTTCTTAAAAAACAATTTAGTTCAAGTTTAGTTAAAATTTACTAAAAAAAACATCATCGTATTTCTCTTCTTTGAATTGAGGGAGTGTACTTTCTAGAATTTATTTAATGACTTCTAAGAATTTAGTGAATAACTTCTTAGAACTTAGTTAAAAATTCAAAATGGCGATATCTCGAAAACTAAGCTAGATAGAGCGAAACGGATGAAATTTTCAAAAGAAAAACTATAAAGAAAAATATGGAATAGCCTAGCTCTGCATATCTGTCGGGGTCTCAAGACCCTAATTTTAGATCTAAAATTTAAAATTCCCGAGATTTTATATATGCACATATCTCGGTAAATACTGCAAACACGAGAAAAGGTCCAACGGCATTTTTGTAGCTCATGACTCGTAGAACACTTTCGCAAAATACCAGAAAGCCCTCCGATTAATAGTTTTTGAGTTATCCGGTTTTTAAGATTCTCAAGACCCTATCAGGCCCCTTATTACCGTATCTCAAAAACTAAGCAAGTTAGAGCGAAACGGACACAAGTTTTGGTTCAAAATCTATGGGGACCCTTAAAGGATCCAACGGGGTCTGGAGTTAAATGGGGTCCGAACCCATGGGTCCAAGGTCTAGACCCAATCTATTTCTAAAATTTTAAGTATAATTTTTCCCATTTTCTAGTTAAAATTGGCTTAAAATTAAATAACTTTGTTTTCCTTATTTTTGCGAAAATTATAAACTAAAAACAAGAAAAAAAATCTTTGGAGCCAAATCATTCCCTCTTTTTCTCAAAATTGAGTTAATTTTCCCAGATTTTAGTTCACTTTTTTTTGAGTGTATAGATCAAGGTTAAGAGTGCTATCCATATGTCCCCTCATGACACCAACCTCTGATTGGCTTGGTCTATGGTCGAAGAAGTAAGAGTGGCAAATGTTGCTATCATCCGCAAAAGAATAAATTGGGTTAATAGTAAGCCCGAGTAGATCGTTAATAAACATTAGAAAAAGAGAGGGAGAAAGAACAGAGCCCTGGGGTACTCCAGCGTTCAGCAGAAAGTCCCTTGAGTAAAACCCATCTACGACAACACGAATGGTACGATTACCGAGAAAGCTCGTGATAAAACGAGCGAAAGTATCACCAACGCCAAATGCTCGTACCTTCGAGATGAGTGCACAGTGCCAAACACGATCGAAAGCCTTACAAATTCCAGAGCAACAACCTTACTTTCACCAATACGATGAATAGATTTACTCAACCGTTCCGAAAGAAACGCCATTAGGTCTCCAGTTGAACGATCCCTACGAAAACCATACTGTCGATCATTTAGCAGACCATTGAATTCCAAATAATTGACAAGATGAAAGTTTACCATACTCTCCATAACCTTAGAGAGCGCAGAGCAAATAACTATCGGGCGATAATTGTCGGGGTTCGAGACGTCACCTTTTTTCGGGATTGGTTGGACAATTAGCATGAAGGAAAAATACCCGCAAGGTACGATATGCTGAAAAGTTTACGCAATGGACTAGCGAAAGTCGAAGAGCACTTTTTTAAAACAATTGCTGAAATACTATCTGGTCCTGGAGATTTATTAACGTTTAGTCCGACCAGAACCTTTCTAACCGCTCGTGTCCTAAAAAATATATTAGGCATGGAACATGTTACCATAGGAAGTGCTGGAAGTCGTTGATTACTTTCAGGTTATATAAAATTGCCAGCAAAAACTTCCGCCAAACGATTCGCCTTATCCACCGGGTCAGTAAGAAACTGGTCATCATTTATAAGAGTGGGGATAGTTGAACCAGTGTTATTTTTAACTCGCTTGACAAATGACCAAAAGCTCTTGCCCCCTTTTGGAGACGTAGCTCATACAGAACCCTTTCATGCATCAGGAGTTTTTTTTTTAAAGATTTTAATTTGAAAACTGTATTACAGAGCAATAGTAAAATTACAGATCAAAATTTAGTATTTTGGTTACGAGGAAAAAAGCAAAGTTATTTTCTAAAATCTGAATTTTAACAAAAAAAAACTCTATTTATTATCAGTAAAATAGAGATTACAAAGTAAAAAGTAAAATTACAGATAAAATTTTGTTTTTCGGTCACAAGAAAATACAAAGTATTTTCCTAAAATCTGTATTTCGGCAGATAAGTTTGTCATTTTACAGATTAATTATATTGAGTGTATGTTCTCTGTATGTACTAACAATGTTCTCTTCTTATATTTAGATATAGCAGTTCTATAACTCTACAGTTTCTATAACTCTACTCAATTTAAAATGACTGAAATGTTCAACTATACCATTATTGTGGTTATTTTAATTGTAGTCTTGGACTTCACTGTGGCTGCCCCTCCATACAGAAGGAAATCAGTGTCTGTAAGGGATTCTGAATCATCTGACGATCCTAATGTAACTAGACACCTTAAAGATCGTTTTGTACGTCTTATTCGTTTTGGTGGTTATATACAAAGCACTGCTGAAAAAACACAAATACCAAGAAATGAAATTGCTATTCCTGGAAAAAGTTTATATCAAGATCAAAGTAGCGGACAAGGAAATAAATACCATGCAGCGCATTTAGTAAGATATATTCCGAACGAAAAATTGGCAAAATTTCCAGAGATTTATACAATATTTAAAAATTTTCTTGGTCATACACAAATTGTTGAAAGTTGGGCAAACTACTGGGGTGGAGTTGGTGGAGCCATAGACAGGTTTCAGGGAAGCGATTTAGCAAAAATAAATAGTATAGATTTTAGTGGACGCCTATCTCAAAAAGATGCAATTACATTAGAAAACTTAAAGAATAAAGTAATAGAAATAATAAAGGTACACATGAATAATCCAAAACGGAGTGATGGAGAGAAAATGCAGCTCAACGAGGCAATATCAAAGTTAAATGATATTTCAACCGTTTCACTGTTTGAAATTGGAAAAAAAGGTTATGAAGGTGTCAACATGGCAAAGTATGCTGTACAAGTGTAACTGTGTTATAACCAGGGACAGGACCTTCATGCACTAAAAAACTATGTTTTAGGCGCCTAAAATATGCACTAAAAAATCCTGAAATATGCACTAAAAATCTTAAAATATGCACTAAAAATTGTAAATATCCACTTGTTTTTTTAGTTTTATGAAAAAAAAAATAAAATTTGAATTCAGTCTGGCATTTTAAGCTTAGATATACAGTTAGGGTTTTCACAGTAACGATAAAATTTGCCATTTTTAGTTTGGTATTTGGCAAATGTGCCAAACGTCAAAAAAAAAAATGCCAATTTGAATGTGGCATATTTTTCTTAAAATGCACAACTCAAACCTTGTCTAAAAACAAAATGCCATTGTGCAAATAAAAAAAAAAACGTAAAAATGACAACAGCTGTGATTGTTTATGCTGTAATTTCGAACGCGGCAACAAAAACATTTATACAAAAAGAAACATACACATTTTTTGTGTTTATTTTAAAATTGTGAATGTAAAAAGTTAATTAAAGTTATTTTGTGCAAATTATTAACGGAAAGTGCGCTCACGATATGTAAAGAAAAAATGGTGGCAAATACTTGACGTTTAGTAAAATGACAAATTTGCCAAATACCCAACTAAAAAAGGCAAATTTAATAGTTATTGTGAAAACCCCAAGTGTGTGTAAAATGTTTTTAAAAAAGTAAAAATTATCTAAAAAAATTTAATAATTGCTTTAAAGCAAAAAAAAAAATCATTAAAAAATCTTTAAAATAGCTAAAAAATACTAAAAAAAATAGCTAAAAAACTAAAATTTATACAAAATATTACCTAAAAATATGTATTTATAGCGAAATAATAGCAAAATATGCAAAAATATGCATTTTAAGCAAAATATGCAAAAATATGCACTAACGAATCAATGCCATTTTAAAGTAAATTCTCTGATTCGCAAAGATATCGTGTTTATGCCGTTCTATGACCAAAGGGAAAAATCATGCATTTGCATGAAAGTCCTCTCCTTGGTTATAACCGGGGAAACCAAAAATATGCTCTAAAAAACACGTTTTATGCGCTTAAAAAATGCCCTTAAAAACGGAAAATATGCTCTAAAAACAATAAAAATATGCTCTTAAAAAAAATTATGTCCCCTTTTTTGGGGACATAACATAACAGACCCTCCAAATACCGTAATGTGCGATAGTAAGAGGGTTAAATATGTTCTACAAAAATATTTTCCTTAATGTTTTCTGCCAAGTTGCTGAATCTAAAGAAAACATAGTTTCATATACCGATATGAAGCAAGAACAGACCAAATGGGAATCAATCGTCACAATTCCGTAATTGTTGAAAAAAACATTCTTGTTGGATAAAAAATTTAAAAATACATTTTGTCATAAAAAAATTGTAATAAAATTCTCTAAAAATTAAAAAAAAAATGCTCTAAAAATGTAAAAATATGCTCTAAAAAGTGGAAAAATGCTTTAAAAATTAAAAACATGCTCTAAAAATATGCTCTTATGCTAAAATATGCTCTTAAACCTAAAATATGCAAAAATATGCTCTTAAGGCTAAAATATGCAAAAACATGCTCTAACAAATCGATGCCAGATTTCTTAAAAACTTCTGAAACGGATAAATACCTTACCTATTTATCAATAAAATGCACAGGAAAAAACATGATACTGCATATTTTTGGTTTCCCTGGTTATAACAAAATACAGAAATCGTCTGTATGAATACGGAATTTTCACAAAGTTTGTAAAAGTTAAGCTAAAAATAAAAATCTATTAAATATACACAGAAAAAAGAAAATAAAAAAAATAATTAAAAAATTCATAGTTTTAATTAAAAAAATAATTGATTCCGGACCAATTACTAAAATGTGCATATAAATTAAAAATATTTGTATGTCGTTAATTAAAAATAAATGGATATTTAGTTAATTAAAAACTTAATACTATTAATTAAAAAAATTAATTAAAAAATAAAAAAAAAAGTAATAAATGACACTAACTGGGGTGTTTGAAACCGGTATAGGAAATATCAGAAATGTCTATAATTTTTAGAAATTCAATTTTTCTTCTGCATTTTTTCAACTTGAACCCTTATAACAAATATAATTGAGCCCGTGCTCGATCTGTACTTACAGAAAAAATCAAATAAAAATTTTAATTATATAAATTAAAAATTTAATTTAAAAAAAAAATAGGAAACTTATTAAAATTTTAATTGTATAAGTTTAAAAAATTAATAAAAAAAATTTAAAAAATAATTCAACCCAATAAGCCAAATTGCTGGAATTCAAGTGTAATTCAAGCGTAATTCCAGTCATATTTTCAATTTTCAAGCCTTGAATTCAACTTGAATTACACTGTAATTCAATAGCATATACCAGTTAAACGGATACTTGAATTCAAGTCAAACAAAACAGTGTAAAAACACTTGAATTCAAGCCCCAAATAAAAGCGTAATTCCAGTCGAACCAAACAAAATTTAAAAAAACTACTTGAATATGGCTTGATTTATAGTGTAAATCAAGCCCTATTCCAGTTTAATTCAAGCCTAAATCAAGTGCAATTCAAGCACAAATCCAGTTCAAAAAAAATAATGCAGCATCATTGTTTAATAAAAAAATACACCAACATTATGCATAAATAATTATTTATTAGCTGAAAAGTAGATAGTGCGAATTTTATACAAAGTTTAAAAGACAATAAAAAAAAAATATTTTGATAAATCTATTAAACTGGAAGAACATTGGTTTTTCAGCATCCACGCCCAAATTTTGATAATGAAGAGGGTTTTAGTAATTGATTTGCTGGCGAAAATTTTGCCCTTGGATAACTAAAATGAAAATGAAATTTTAAGATTTTTATTTTTGCAAAATTCAAGTTTGCTTACCTTTATATGATTTTTCTGAAATTGAACAGCAAAAATCCTTTGGTTAACGAGCCATTTGTTTCCAATCACGCGACATTTAATTAATCTTTTGGTAATATTCCATTTTCAGCAATTGTTTTTTTAAAATTTTTTTTTTGTTATTTTCCAGTTTTGACAAAAAAGGAAAATATAAAATTCAAACAAACCCATTTTGTTTGAACTGGATTAAGGCTTGAAAAATAGACTAAAATTAAAGTTTAATTCAAGTCAAATTTCAAGCACTTGAATTTTAATTTTTTGGTGTTTATTGGGGAGGTTAGCTATAAAAATCAGTTTGTACTTTTAACTATTAAAAGTAAGTATTTTAAATTTCAGCCCCTACTTTTACCGATTCTTTAAACCAGAGCATTTTTAGTGGACTCATTTTTTACAAATGCACCATGGTGGACCTTTTTAAACCTACAAACTCCACCAAAATAGGAAATGTGAATAGATTCTAACTTAAAACCCTTAGATTTGCGTTAAAAAAAACTTAAAAAAAGTAAGTATTTTAAATTTCAGCCCCTACTTTTACCGATTCTTTAAACCAGAGCATTTTTAGTGGACTCATTTTTTACAAGTCCACCATGGTGGACTTTTTTAAACCTACAAACTCCACCAAAATAGGAAATGTGAATAGATTCTAACTTAAAACCCTTAGATTTGCGTTAAAAAAAACTTAAAAAAAGACGAAATAAAAAAAATGTGGTTTAAGGGGGGGTTGGAACTAAAAAACAGCCTTAATGTTAGCAATAAATACGTAAAAGTAGTATTATTTAATTCTGTTTTTTTCATTTGAAAGAAAGAACATTTTAGCATTTTTAAAAATTTCATAACACAAAATTTGGTCAACTAGAGTTTTCAGGGTTGCCAGTTAATCGTGTGTTGTTTTTTTTAAGGGAAAATTGGCTGCATTTTTACAGCAAAAACTACTAAACCGATTTGATGATATTTTTTTTTTTGATTTGTAGATAATTAAAATTTCAAGCACTTAACGTGGCCATTTTTTTTTTGAAAAAAATTGATTTTTGTTGAAGATATGCTAACGTAAACTCAAAAAATAGAAAAACTTTAATTTCTTTTTTCATTCAAATATTAATAAGGCAAATTTTTAAAAAATTGTCACGATAAGAAAATTAAATAATCTACAAATCAAAAAAAAAAAAATATATCATCAAAATCGGTTTAGTTGTTTTTGCTGTACAACTGCGGCCATTTTGTCTTTTAAAAAATAGCTTTCCACAATTAACTGGAAACCCTGGCAATTCTTTGTCTTTTAAACTTTTAAAAATATTACGATTGTTAATATTTCAAATAAAAAAACAGAATTAAAAAGTATTGCGTATCTATTTTTTTAAAAAATTGCTAACACTAAGGCTGTTTCTTTTAGTTCCAACCCCCACCTTAATTAGTTTGATACATTTGACACGTCCATGCTTAGTTGGCCAACCACTATATTTGTATGTCCAACGTTTTGAAAAGAGATCAGATATATTATTCTTAATTCAGATATTAAATTACTGCTGTTTATATGCAAACATGTTTGATACATTTGGGACGTCCACGATTATTTGGCCAACCACTGTATTTGTAGGTCCAACATTTGGGCAAGGTATCAGATATGTTATTCTTAATTCGAATATTAAATTTGAGCTATTTACATGCAGAAATAAAGAAGTTATTGATTTTTGGCCGGAATTGACCACCGTGCAGTGGTTCAAAAGTTATGAGCAAAAGAGTAAATTTCGGCAAGGGTGTTTCGCGAATTTACAAGATAAAAAACACGATAACTTTCGAAAGACAATAATGAGACTACTGAAGCTTGGCATGTATCTTTGGCGTTCCCCGGGTCTGTTTGATATCAAATTTCAGCTCAATCGGTCTAGTGGTTCAAAAGTTATAAGCAAAACCCTGAATTTCAGATTAGTTTCATCTAAAATGCCACGTGTTTTAACAAGTTTTAAAACCATTGGTGGTAACTAAACAATGCTTTTCAAACTTGTTTAATTTTAAAGCAATGCTTTTTAAACTTGTTTAGTTTTAAAAGCATTGGTAACTTAAAAATTACACTCGAAAAAAATTTTACACTCAAAAAAAATTTTACACTCAAAAAAAAATTACACAAAAAAAATTTAGTTTTTTTTTTTTACAAAAATGACAATATTTTGTGTACATACATACGTACGGGCATTCACTCAGAAATATTTTTACAGTAAAAAAACATTACACTCGAAAAAAATTTTACACTCAAAAAAAAATTAGTAATTTTTCTTAAAAAAAAAAAAAATGAAAAAAAGGGTTTTTTTACTCAAAATAAAATATTTCTAATCAAAATTGTTAATTTTTTTCACGTTAAAAAATGTACTACCCTTTAAAAAAATGCATTGTGGAGGGTATTCATAGATTCGGCAAAGTCGAATTTAATTTTTCTACTTGTTTTCCATGTATTTATATGAAATGGTAAAGACCGTACGGTCTTTAGGACGACACTTGTCTGTGGTTGACTCAATATAAAATGAAGATACTCTAGACATAATTGCCGATCTACCCATAGCTTTTCGTCCCGGTCGTAGAACAAAAATTTTGAGAAATCAGCTTTTAAAGTCATAAAGTAATGGGTTTTGGGGTCTTGAACAAATTTAAAATCAAATAACTCAATAAGGAACCCCTAAATCACTTTAGTACAAATTTTCAGGATGAGACTTGATCGGATCTTGAGATATTAATGGAAAGATGAGAAAAAATGCGTATTTAAGTGGTTTTAGTTGTAAACTAGTGTTACTTTTACACTTACTCAAAATTTATTTAAAAAAAGGAAAAAATTAACAATATTTAAATTTTTTTTTTAAATCGTGTGTTAAAAAAAATTGGTGAAAAATTTATTAAATATAATATAATACATTTTTAAAATAAAAAAAAAATATTTAATTACTTACATATTTTTTTTGGTTTCTTCCATGGTTGACTATATCAGGTTTAATAAGAGCAATGGTTTGACAAGTTTCGGTGAGTTTTTTGGTTTAACTTTAATTATTTGTAGCACTTTTATCAATACAAATTCGTTAATTTTTTAAGAGAAAATAATTAAAATAGATTATATTCACAGACTTTCGAAATAACACAAAATTTGGAATTGAGCCAGTTTACCGAAATTGCTCCAAACATTATAAAACTTTGTGTATCGACTAACGGGTATTTCCTTTGTTGGGTGAACTTTATATTGTACAGGGGTCAAAACCTCTTTCGAGTGGGTATGTCGTCAAAATTAAAATGTTTTTCTTAAACATTTTCTGGACTATTCATAAATGGAGGCAGTGAGACAATGCTCCACAGCGCCAAAAGACATATAATCAGACCACAAGTGTCTGACGCAATGCCGAGTGAATCAGCAGGCTCAACAAAAAAAAAACACGCGGTACAGTTTCGCCTTTAATAAATCAGCGACAACGCCGCAGCTTATACGTGCTTAATCTTTGACTGACCGATTCAACTGAACCAATAGATTTCAAGTCTATAGTTTTGTTTAGGCCTGTTGGACCAGCTCAATGGCTGACATAACCAGGGGCCAAATTACCGCATTCGTGATCGAATAAACTTTCGTATCGAATACAATTTCGTTACGTATCGAATGGATGGATTACAGCATTCGATAGGTCACGTATCGAAATTAAAAAAAATGTACAAGATTTTTTGTTTGCATTGTAATAGAATTAACATATGTTTAATACAAAACAAAAAAATTGTCTCATAAAAAAACAAGCAAACAAAATAACTTTAAACATTTTATACTTTTTTGCGAAATTGAAGTTAAAAATATGAGTAGTTTTTTAATGTTGTGTTCAGCATCTTCTGACTCTGAATCTGAAGACGAAGACAATACTATCCGTATTAGAAAACAGCTACGGGACAAAAGTGATCCTTTTTCATTGCCGGCTACTGCGTATGTACACACAAAATACTTTATTTTAATTTACTAAACATGTATATTATGTAGGTTCATTAAGCGTTTTAGGCTTTCAAAAGCGGCATTCAAATACGTTCTTTCCAGATTAAGATTTGAGGGTCACATGTCAACCGCATTACCACCAAAGCTACAGCTTGCAGCAACCCTTTCACTTTTAGCCAGTGGAAGTTTCCAGCACATTGTTGGAAATGACTTTTTGATGGGAATGAGTCAAAGTTCGGTTTGCAAAACTCTCAAAAATGTTGTGAATGAAATAGAAGATAAACTTTGTCCACAATTTATAAATTTTTTACCTGAGCAATCTTCCGAATGTATGGAATCGTTCATGCAGAAATTTAAGCTTCCAGGAGTAATAGGGTGTGTGGACGGCACTCATTTTGGATTACAAAAGCCATCAAAAAACGAAAACATGTTCTTCAACAGAAAGGGACACCATAGTCTTAACTCGATGATAATTTGTGATCATGAATATAGAATTTTGTCCATAAATTCTAAATATGGAGGAGCTGCTCATGACTCTTTTGTTTGGAAGCAGACTGAAGAAAGAATTTTTTTAGAGGAGTTATACAATACCAATGAGTTAAAGAATGTTTGGCTTTTGGGAGACTCAGGGTATCCTCTAGAGCCGTGGTTAATGACACCTTACAGAAATCCCAAAGAAGGCTCTTTGGAATCCAAGTTTAATGAAGTACATGCAAAATCTCGATGTATTATAGAAAGAACCATTGGTATTCTTAAGGCTCGGTGGAAAATTCTTAGTAACGACAAAAGAAGCCGTTATCGTCCAGAGAAAATGGCAAAATTTGGAAATGTTTGCGCAGCATTGCACAACTTATGCATTTATTTTAAAGTTCCTTCATATACCAAACAATATTCTCCCACAACCACAAATATAATTCTTGATATTGGAGATGAGACTCAGCTAACAAAAATTGGGCAAAAAATAAGGGACCAAATAAAATTATCTTTAGCTAATTGATTAATAAAAAAAAAAGATAATTTATTTTATTTAAAATAAATGTATTATATACGTATGTACAAAACATAAAATAAAAGTAATTCAATTACAAATTAAAAAATAACTATTTGAACTTTTTTGTGATTTTCATTTCAAAACTTAAGGGTACTTTCCACTATCACACTTTTCCATTATACACATCAAAATTTACCAACTTCCTATGATTTTTAGATTCTTTTTTGATTGAAACCTAGTCGTATCTAATAAGTGAACAATTTCTGGCCAAATTTTTTAAATCTTGTAATTGGAAATAAATGACCAAATATTTTAATAAAAAAGATTGAATTTATTTAAATAAACAAGAAAAATATTGATGTAAAAATCACAACGGTAGACAAAGGAATGAAAATTTTCCAAAAATATTTTCACAAAATATCAAACTAAAAACAAAAGTTTCTATGATTGAAAACCATATTTCAATACCCCTTCTCAATCATATAAACCAATACGGGTACAAAGATTCAAAAACGTCTTAGCATCCAATGATTTTGTACATATATCTGCCAGTTGATTTGCAGATCCAATCGGTTCGATTTTGACCACACCTTTCTCGACGTTATCTCTGATGAAATGGTGTTTTATATCTATGTGCTTTGAGCGCTTTGATTCCACATTTGTTGCCATACATACACAACCACGATTATCCTCATAGATAGTTATAGCTTCATTCGTTAGCACATGTAGATCTTGAAGTAAGCCTCTTAACCATACAGCTTCAGAAACAGCAGAACTTAAAGCAACGTACTCGGCTTCACTTGATGATGTAGATACGGTTTGCTGCTTCTTACTTGACCACGAAACAGTACATCCATATACTTTAAAGATGTAACCACTTACAGATTTACGATCAATTATATCACTGGCCCAATCGGCATCAGCATATCCAACCAAGATGTTATCATCATTAGCATTGTAAACCAGTTTCTTCTTAACAGAACCTTTCAAGTACCTTAAAACTCTTTTCAACGATTGCCAGTGTTCTTCGGATGGTTGTTGCTGAAAACGTCCAAGGTAACCCACGTGATAACATATGTCTGGTCTCACACAAAGCATAATATACATGAGACTACCCAACAGTTCACGATACGGCTTGTCAATACTTTCTTTACCATTTGTTGTAAGTTGTAATCCTTTTTCCATAGGCGTTTTGACAGGATTACATTCAGCCATCGAAAATTTATCTAATACCTTTAGTATATTGGCTTCTTGCGACATCATTATACTATCATTGGTGATTTCAAATTTTATACCCAAGAAATGTTTTAAATTACCACAATCAGAAAGTTCAAACATTTTTGAAAGTTTTATCTTCAAATTTTCAATTTCTTTTAAATTTGGACCAGCTATTAGCAAATCATCAACGTACATAATTATGTATAAAATATTATTTGTTTTTCCAACTTGTGTGTACAAACAGTAGTCGTGTTTGGATCTTTGAAAACCAATACTCAATAAAAATTCATTCAACTTGTCATTCCAACACTTAGGCGCTTGTTTCAACCCATAGAGAGATTTAAGTAAACGACAAGACATTCCTTCAGATGCAGCTACCCCTTCTGGCACTGCCATATAAATCTCTTCATGTAAGTCACCATGTAAAAAAGCGGTTTTAATATCTAATTGATGCAGATGATACCTTTTCTTCACAGCAATTGCAAGCACTACTCTTACTGTAGTAAGTTTAGCCACAGGTGCATACGTTTCTTGATAATCGATTCCAAATTTTTGTAGAAAGCCTTTTACAACTAATCTGGCTTTGTATCTTGTAGGCTTACCATTTTCATCATTTTTAAGTCGAAAGACCCACTTAGATTTTAAAAGCTTCACATTCTTCGGAGGTTTTGTTAATTCCCAGACTTTATTTGATTTCATCGACTGTAATTCTTCATCAATAGCTTGTAACCATTTATCTGCATCCGGTCTACGGCAAATTTCGGAAAATTTTTCTGGCTCTGTAGAACATTTAATAGATTCTGATGTAGCAACATTAGTAGTAAAATAATCTAAAAATCTTAATGGCATCTTTCGTTCTCGTTGACTTCTTCTAGGCAGTGTATCTTCTTCATTTGGTTCTTCATCTGATGTTAATAAATTTTCACTAACCTGACCAACAGCATTTTCATTAATAGAATTAACAGAGTCATCTCCAATAGCATTTTCAGATTCATCTACAACAGCATTTTCAAATTCATCTACAACAGCATTTTCAGATACGTCAAGCTCATCTTCAGATATTGTAATGGGAGAAGCAGTATTAAGATTATCGTCTTCAACAGTAACGGACACATCAGTATTGCTAGATTCTTCTTCCCCTTCTTGTTCGTTACTTCTTACCAAAATTATAGTTTGTTGATTTTCACCAGAAACTTCTTTATACGGATAGCAACTTTCATCAAACTTAACATCTCTGGCTGTAATTATTTTTCTTGAATTCATGTCCCAAAGTTTGTATCCATTAGGAACATAGCCAATCATAACACAAGGTTTGCTTTTATCATCAAGTTTCTTTCTGTGTTGTTTCGGTATCCACGCATACGCTTTGCATCCAAAAACTCTAAGCATATTCAGATTTGGCTTCGCATTGAACCACATTTCAGCTGGAGTACAATTACTATCTAAAGCTTTCGTTTGACTTCTATTGATCAAATACACACCAGTAAGTGCAGCTTCAATCCACATATTTTTCGGCATATTGGATTCCAACAACATTGTACGAACTTTTTCTACTAACGTTCTGTTGAACCGTTCAGCGACTCCATTTTGTTGGGGAGAGTACGCTATTGTTTCTTCGAGCTGTATACCTTTTGATTTGTACCACTTCCACTGCTCCTTTGAGTTGTATTCTCGTCCCTGGTCAATCGTTAATTTTGAAATTGACAAACCAAACTTAGCAGTAGCCATCGCTTCATATTCAACAAATTTTTCAAATACACAGGACTTCTTATTTATACCATAAATCACAGCAAAATGTGTAAAATCGTCGATAAACGACACGAAATACTTTGTTCCATTCCAAGCAATAGGATCAATTGGACCACACACATCTGAATGGATTCGTTCTAGTGGTCGAGAAGCACGATCACGTGTACCATTGAAAGGATCTCGACAATGCTTTCCTTTCACACATACATCACAAAAATTAATTTTTTCAGGCTTTACATTTATACCATTGACCATACTTTTATTTACCATATCATTAAATGATGACTGCCCAATATGGCCAAGACGTTTATGCCAAAGTTCGACTTCATCACGATTAGAAACGTTAGCCACACGTTGTTGTAAGTTAAAAGAAATTTCATAAAGACTTCCACGCAAGTATCCCGTAGCTATTAATGCATCATTATGTAAAATTAAAGCTTTATCTTTAGTAAACTTCACTTCTATACCAGCAGCTGTCATCTTTTTAACAGAAAGTAAATTATCCCTTAAATCGGGAACATACAACACATCTTGTAATGTAACTTCAACATTCTTGTTACTAAAACCTTTGATTGTTCCAGAATGATTCGCAGTTATATACTGATTATCTTTAGCAACCTTTATTTTAATTGGGTTTACAATTTTATTTAACAAAGTAAAGCATGATTTTTCATTTACAAGATGATCACTCGAACCGGAATCTAATTTAAATGTAATGCTTGAGCTGTTACGAACGACATCTGCAGCATCAGCCATAAAACAAACACTTTTGGATTCATTTTTACCTTTTAAAGCACTTCGAGCATCACCATTACGACATTCATTGGCTTTATGACCAATCTTGTTGCATTTGTAACATTTTCCTTGAAACTTCTTTTTAAAATGTTTCTTACCAGCGAACGCAGTTTTTGTAGGACCAAACTCTTCTACATGGCGGCTTGAAATTTTGGTCTCTTCCAACAACAGACGTCCCTTTACCAAATCAAATGTTAACTCACCTTCTAAGTTTTGAAGAGCTGTTACTAGAGGATCAAATTTTTCCGGAAGTGACATAAACAAATGTGTAAGAATGTCACTTTCTTCCATAACAGCACCAGCAGTCTTAAGGCTTCTTACCAAATTTTCAAATTTGATTAAATGTTCAGCAACAGAATCCCCATCATTTAATTTTATTTGCATCAATTGCTTTCTTACCAGAATTTGATTAACCATTGATTTCTTGGCAAAAATTCCCTTCAGACTATCCCACATTTCTTTTGCTGTTTTCTTCTCGCGAATGTAGCCCAAGCAATTGCTTCCAACAAATGCTACTAAACGCTCCTTTGCCTTGCTATCCTTCTTCAAAAATTCTTGTTTCTTCGCTTCATCCGTTGGAGCTAAGCCCGTTAAAACTTCTCCCAAATCCAACCTTTCCAGGTGAATTTGAACACGGAATTGCCATTCGTCATATCCGCAACCGTTAAATTGTGGAATTCCATTTACTTCTTTATCGCCCATAACCTCTTGTAATTGGAAATAAATGACCAAATATTTTAATAAAAAAGATTGAATTTATTTAAATAAACAAGAAAAATATTGATGTAAAAATCACAACGGTAGACAAAGGAATGAAAATTTTCCAAAAATATTTTCACAAAATATCAAACTAAAAACAAAAGTTTCTATGATTGAAAACCATATTTCAATATTAAAAAACTATTTCGCTAACATGGTGAAATTACGCTTGTATAATGGAAATGTGTGATAGTGAAAAGTACCCTTTACGACGCACCAAAAATTTAATTTTTGGATTGTCATATTTATAAATAATTTCATCCATTTCAATTAAAAAAATTATTTGGTTTTTTGTTTAAGCACGTCTAACTCAATTATTTTTATTTGAAGGTCAATTTTTTTAATAGCCATGCTGGCGCTATGCTCTGCTTCTTTAATTTTGAGAGAATTTTCTTTTAATTTCAACAAACGTTCCTTAAATTCTTCATCTTTTTTAGCATATAATGTAATAAGCGTAAATAACTCCTCTAATTTTAAGATTAGCTCACGTTGATACTCCTCAGTTTTTTCCGCATGTGATGCTAAAAGGTCTATCTTTGTACCATTTTTATCATTCTTTCTATTCCGTCTTGGCATTTCTCTTTCCACATTTTTGTTTACTGAATTTTCTTTCTCTTCATTTTGCTTCGGGGTTTCGGGCTCATAATCAATTAAGTCATCGGAATCTGCATCCTCGAAAGCTAACTGCAGATTTTGGCTTAACTCCAAATCCATTTGACTTTCATTGGATGTTTTAGGTTTACCAAGTTTTCACAGATGAAAGTCCTTCCACTGCAACGTCAATTCCAGTTGCCTGTATTATTTGTTCTTCGGCCGATGTTAAAATCATTTCTTCGTAAGGCCCACCTCCTGTTTTTTTCTTAGATGCCATATTAAATGAAAGTTTTTTCTTAGCGTTGAATTTTTGGTCAGCAAAAACCTTGTAATTTATCATTAGGTAAATATAAACAAAAAATATGCATTTTATTACCTTTCTCCATGATTTTTCGTCCTTAACAGGTGGTCCATGTGAATTCAACTTAAGGGTAAGTTGATCCCACAATCTTTTGCAAGTTGCTTTTCCTTGGCTGCAATTTGGGATTATATTTTTTGCCAAATTTGGATGGTCACTCATATATTGGGCCATAACATCCTTTTGTCTTCCATTTATTTTATTAGTATTAGTCCTAAAATAAAACTTACTATTTATTTAATTATAGTTAATTTAACATTAATAAACTTACATTTGTTTATTTTTATTTTATCACAGCAAACAAAAATTCTTTTCGACAATGGCAAAGCTAACGAATGACATTTCGAAAGTAATCACTCGATTGGGTACTCGTTATCGTATGCTATCATCTCAAATTTCGATAGTACTTGTTCGATAACGAATGCCGTAATACGAAAATCAAAAATTACGAAAATTTTTACTCGATCACGAATGCGGTAATTTGCCCCCAGGTTATACAAAAAAAAAATACGTGCAATCGTATTTTGTTAATATGTATGTTTATATTTAAAAGTTGGCATACGTCCAAAATGCAACACCAGGTTCAAGTGACAATAGATTAGCAACCACGAAGAATAACGGGATGTCCCGTTATGATACACAAACATTTATTTATTTTTTGAGCCTTTTTGGTAATCCGTATTTATGATTTTTCAACTGGGCATCCTCTTATATATATTTTTTCTTATTAAATTTTAATAACTTTTCTTATGATTTTTATAAAAAAAAAAGGAACTACTGCATTTGGAAGACACCGCTCTGATTTTAATAATTTTTTTTTGATGATAGCCCTTTTTATACAGATTTTAACAAAAAAAAAAATCGGGTCGTACAGCTATATTTCGCGCGATATATCGCTTCAAAGTTTAAAGCGAAATTCGCCATATCTCCGTCAATACTTATCCGATTAAGACGATTTTGGTATCGTTGGAAAGGTAATTTAAATACCTTTCAAAAAAAAACAAATTTGGTCAAAATCGGTTAACTCATTGCGAGCCAAATTACGTTTTTGTGTTTTTTTTAAAAAACGAATTTTGTTTAAATCATTTTATTTTAAAAAATCGTTTATATAGTGACACAATTTGTATACATATTATGAAAGCTAACGATACAACCTTTCTTTTAAGACCAGTCCTAAACTTGTAGCTCTTTTAACAACGAAAATATAAAGGATCAAAGTTGAACCGGAATTTTGGGTTTTAGTGTGAATGCGAAATTCACCATATCTCCGTCAATAATTATCCGATTAAGATGATTTTGGTACCGTTGGAAAGGTAATTTGAATACCTTTAAAAAAAACATTTGGTCAAAATCGGGTCATAATAGGTCATAATCCCAATAATTATGTGTTTTTTTTGTCTTAATAAAAGTTTTTCTGCGTAGCCGGCCTTCGGCCGGGCTTAGGGATTACAAACTCCATGCATTAAACCCACCCTCTCCGCAAAATAAAGGGATTATGACCGAAATTGTTTTGGACTTTTTTTCTTCTTTTTTTCACAAGGAAATTTCGCTTTAAACTAAAAACCCAAAATTCCGGTTTAATTTTGACCCTTCGTATTTTTGTTGTTTAAAGAGCTACGATATAGAGACTGGTTTTATATGAAAGGTTATATCCTTGGCTTTCATATAATGTAAACAAACTATGCCACTATACAAGCGATATTTTTAAAAAAATTGATTTAAACAAAATTTTTTTTTGAAAAAATACAAAAACATGATTTGGCTCGCAATGGGTTAACCGATTTTGACCATTTTTTTTTGTTTGAAAGGTATTTAAATTACCTTTCTAACGATACCAAAATCAACTTAATCGGATAAGTATTGAATGAGATATTGACAATTTCGCTTTCAACTTTGAAGCGATATATCTCGCGAAATATGTCTCTGCGACCCGATATTTTTTTTTTGTTAAAATCAGTATAAAAAGGGCTATCATCTACATAAATTTTATAAAAATCGGAGCGGTGTCTTTCAAATGCAGTTAAGCCAAAAAAAACACTATATTTATTTGATACACATGCAATTATATTTTTTTTTTAATTTTACAGATTTTTCAATTGGATGATTTTCTGTATTACTTTTTAACAATAACAATTTTTCCGATTTTTATAACTTTTCTTGTGGTTTTTTATATGAAAACCTTTGCACTTTATTTGTTACACATTCAATTATTAATTTTTTTATATTTTTTATAAATTTTTTAACACTTTTTATCAATTTTTTGATAATTTAATAAATAAAAACGAGAACCGTATCCATCAACAAATGCCGTTATAAAATGACAAAGATGTTTTACAGGAAGACACACATACAAAAAAAAAGCCGGCAAAACGAAACAGAGTTACCAGATGCTACACAGACCAACAGATGTTTATTTTGTTTACTTTAAAAAAAAAAAAATTGGATTAAATAAAGATAACGGCCATGACTATTTAACTTAATAAAATGTTGTGGGTTTA
Source organism: Pegoplata infirma (assembly GCA_963921195.1). Lineage (NCBI taxonomy): Eukaryota > Metazoa > Arthropoda > Insecta > Diptera > Anthomyiidae > Pegoplata > Pegoplata infirma. The sequence continues at coordinate 205,270,171 of OY992538.1, forward strand.
CAGAGGAGTCAATGATAAGTTGATTTGTACATATTATAAAGCGGCCACACCCCAATTCGGAGAAGCCGGACTTCAAAGTGGAAAATAATTTTTTTGTAAATATCTTGAAAACTACTTGGCAGATTTGGACGAGATATGTGTCTTTCGAAAGCTTATAAAAATGCCTTTCAAATGAGGTGCAACATGACCTAATCTAGTTAATCCCTTTTTATACCCTACACCACACTGGGGTACAGGATATAATGAGTTTGTGCTGATGTTTGCAACTACCCGAAATATTGGTCCTAGACCTTTAAGTATACCGATCGACTCAGAATTACTTTTTGAGTCGATTGAGTAAAATTTACAACTTAAGCCTCTTGTGACCCAAGGCCGAAGCCTATTGAAATTGGAAAAAATCGGTCCATATTTAGACCTAGACCCCATACAAGGGTCCTCTTTAGTTTTGGCTCAAATGACTAATGACTGTATTATAGTAGGTATCTTTTCAAAATTTGTCTTTACAAATCACCATTCCGAATTTTAAAGGAATCGGGCCAGTTCTTCTTGTAGCCCCTATACAAACCAGCTTCCCGATTTTCACATAAATCTCTCAAATTTCATGAAAATGGAAAATTTTTGATTAAAATTTTGTTTGTGTATATTGAACGCGTACCTTATTAAATCTGATTATCATCGGACCATTTTTGGACTTAGGCCCCACTTGAAAATTTCAGTTGATATTCAGTTAAAGCGGTTTTTTTGTCAACAAATAGAATCCTATTTCACTCAAATTTGATTTGTAAGTGTTTTTTACACTTATTGCTCTGTAAATGTAAACCTCAATAGAGATGAAACTCCACAGATAATAACTTATCGAGATTATAATTCAATTGACTACTCTGCACTGTTTTTTGATATTTCCAATCTCAATTTATCTGATTGTTGGTATGAGCCTACAGTGGATGGTAAACTTAATGTTTTTCTATCCTCAGTGCAAGATGTTTATAATCGGAATGTTCCCGTGCGTAGCTTTCAAATTAGGAACAGCTCATGTCCATGGTATACTTCGCATGTAAAGCAATCAATTCAGGAACGTAATAGGTGTTATAATGTATGGAAAAAGCGGCGTACTACTTTTAATCGGGTCCTGTATACAAGAGCTAGAAATCGTGCCAGTCTAGTAACCCGAGAAGCCAAGAAAACGTACTTTGCTCGGAAATTGAATACGTCCCTGACTTCTGGGCAGTTATGGAAGAATATTAGGAGTTTAGGTGTTCATTCTCGTCAAGTATCTAACTGCTGTTTAGATCCTAACGCGCTAATCGAATTTTTTTGGGGAGAAGGGATGGCAAACTCAGATTTACCTAGCCTCCAGCCTTCGGCTGTCTGTCGTAGTACCTTTCAGTTTTGTGCAGTTTCTGAAGTTGATGTATCTTTGGCTGTGATGAACATTAGATCAAATGCTGTAGGTGAGGATGGTGTTTGTATAAAATTTTTGAAAATAGTATTGCCATATTTAATTGGTCCTCTTACCCATATTTTTAATCATTGTATTACTACATCTACCTTTCCGAAACTATGGAAAGTTGGGAGGATTACACCGATAGCCAAAATAACTAATGCGTCTGTCCCTGAAGATTTTAGGCCGATTAGTATTCTTTCTGTTTTATCAAAAGTATTTGAGTGTTTGATGTCCCGTCAAATAACGGATTATCTTAGTGAGAATAATTTACTATCTCCGCTACAATCAGGGTTTCGATTGGGTCACAGCTGCTCAACTGCAGCGTTGAAGGTGCTCGATGACATTAGATCAGAGTATGACATGGGAAACTTGTCATTAATGTGCTTATTGGATTTTTCAAAAGCCTTTGATAAGGTGGATCACTCGATACTGTGTTGGAAACTAAGAAATTTGTTTGGGTTTGAACTAGCATCTGTTGGTCTTGTTAGGGATTACTTATCTGAGCGTCTTCAGAAGGTCATAGTTGATGGAAGAGAGTCTTATCTTAAAGAAGTAACTTCTGGTGTTCCGCAAGGTTCTGTACTTGGTCCTCTTTTATTTAGTATTTTTGTAAATGATGTGTTCAGTGTATGTAATTATGTTAAGATGCATGCATACGCAGATGACATTCAACTGTATATATCAAATCGGATTGGTCTTTTAGAAGATACGTGCTATAGACTAAACGAGGACTTAAGATCGATTAGCAGATGGGCTGAGGTAAATAATCTGACACTAAATCCCTGTAAATCTTTAGTTTTGCCTATCAGTAAGTATGAATATGATTTTATACATTTTCCTACAATAAGCCTGGGGAATACTTCTCTTAACTATGTTAAGAAAGCTAAATATTTAGGCTTTTATATAAACTCCTCGTTATCCTGTGGTGACCATATTAATAATGTGATTCGTAAAGTCTACCTGACATTACGTAATCTACGAATGTCGTCAAACTTTACACCGATTGAGTTAAAAAGGCGTCTTGTTGTCCAACTGATTCTTCCACTAATAACCTACTCTGCGGAGGTCTACAGTAAACTTGATTCACACTCCCTTCATAAATTGGAGGTCTCTTTTAATAACGCAACTCGCTATGTTTATGGTCTGCGCCGTTTTAGTAGTATGACTACGTGGAGAACTATGATTCTTGGCTGTGACATTGTTAATTACCTTGACATGAGAAATTTGCTATTCTTACATAGACTTATATACCAAAAAACCCCACCCTACCTTTATGAGAAAATTACCTTTGGTCAATCAACAAGAAACATGACTCTAATTGTGCCCAGACATAATTTTTTAAACACTAGTAGACTTTTTTTCATTAACGCCATAAAACTCTGGAATGATTTGCCCAACGATACTAAATTCATTTCATCAAAAAATTTGTTTAAAAATGAACTCTTTTATCATCTGACAAATACAAATAGAAATGCATAAACTTAAACTTATATTTGTTTCGATAAATAAACTATTATGTTAAAAAATAAAAAAAAAAAAAAAAAACTATATTATAAACTATAGCTTCTTTACTTTATTTTGTCTTGACTTAATATATTGTTATTGCAATCATTTTATATTTTAATTACTGTTTTATTATTATTGCTATTTTACTGTTTTTTTTTAATTATTTATTGTACTAATTAATTATGTCAATCTTTATGTAATACCCGTTGAACTATAAAAGAATTTATTCTTATTGTTCTAATAATGAAAAAACTAAATAAATCTAAATCTAAATCTAAATCTAAAGATTTGACAACATATAGATCTAATCGGTCCATGGGACCCATTTTCCGGGAAACTCTGGTGTAAGGTATTATATGGTCGGTCTTGACTGACTATAATTTTCTTACTTGTTTTTAATTTATTTACGTACAATGACATAAGTAAAGAATACCAAACTTGCTTTAGGGTCGAACCAGAATCAAATGCGTAGCGCAAGACGTAAAAAAAAACAAAAACAAACACATCAAATTTGAAATTTTTACGTCCGTTTGATTTAGGTAACTCACATTTAAATATTAGAAACGAAAAATTATTGGGCGTTACGCCTTACGCGACGTAATTTGATTCAGGTTTTATACTTAAATTAAAAATATATATTTGACCTTGATCTTTAAACTGTTTGATGTCGAATGTGGGGGTTCAAACCTGTGCACAGTGGCCGAAATGGTCAATCTAGGGGCGCTTAATTCGGAAATGTAAAATAATAAAGACTAATGCTTATTTGCGATTATAATATTTAAAAAGAATTAATTTTTAAACAATATTTATTTATTTTTATGTATTTTGGGAAATTTATGTGAATATTGGGAGAGTGGTTTGTATGAGGCCTAGAAATTAAAATGGTCCGATTCCATTAAAATTTAGAGCGATTGTTTATGAATATAAAAAACATTTATTGGTCGAATTTCAAGAGGATATCTTGAATACTTTTGTTAGGGGTATTTAAGTAAAACTTGAAGGGGACATTTACATGGGGGCTATGGGTTAACATGGATTGATTTTTGTCAAAATTTAATAGGTTTTGTTCTTGCGATAAAAGAAAATTAAATTTCAAATTTCAGCCAAATCGATTGAAAATTGTGGTCTGTATCGCGTTTATACTGTTTATTTGGACAGCAGATGGACCCTAAAAAACCGAGCAACTTGCGCGAACTAGCACGCCATACTGAAACGTCACAATAAAAATTACCCAAAATAATAAACAAAACAGGAATTGGACCGAATACGATCGAATTTCAAAAGTTGCAGTCCATGAAACTATAGTTAATATCACAAATGTAAGCTCCTATAATGAACTAATAATAAACTAGATACACACAGGCCACAAACATTTAGTTTTTAGTTAAAACATACCTTTAACTTTCAATTAAAACTTTTTGGCTCAAAATGTGTAAACAATTGACTTAAAAGTGTCAAGAAAAACTCACTGAGTAATTAGGCCCCAAATTCCTTTAACACACTTGCTGCAGAAAATGAATATTTGATAGCTTACAGCTGTGCGAATATTAAAAGAAAAACAAAAGGGAAAACGTTAATTTTCTCTGTAAAGTATATGTAATCGATACAGTGCAAAACATTTATCAGTTTTAATTTTTTAATTTTGACTAAAACGCCGCTAGATCAGTGATTTCGGCCACAGTGCTGTGGGGACATGACCTCTTTTAAAGTTAAATTCTTTTGTTGTACCCCTGTATTTAATCAACCTTTCCAATACCTCCATATTCATCTTGATCGCATAGTTTTTGAGATATTTATGAAAAATCCCTTTAACTTTAAGGCCCTGCACCTTCTGAATTCCCACAGGTTTGTACTACACATTTGCCTTCTTAGAGGTCAAAGGTCATACTTTTTTTAAATTTTAAGCAATTTCTTAATGCGTTTCAAGAGTATTTTAATAATTTTCGTACAAATCGGTTAAGTAGTTTTCCCTAGCCGCTTCTCACATTGGGGTGACCGCTACAACCAGACCGTCGTTTTAAACTCTCTTAGTGTCCTATTATGTTGATCGTCAAAGTTTAACCGCTAATATTTATTGAAATTTTAAATAAATTAAATAAAAATTCAGTACATTTCGGCAAACTTGGTGTGTTTATATTCTAATTAATTTAAATTCCTTCTTATATTCTACTAAACTTGTTTGTTTTCTTTCATAGATTTAGCCTTTTGTTCCTCCATTTCTTTAAGGACATCCTCTTCTGTAACAGGCTGTGATAACTACAAAAAAAATAAACTTGTTTTTAGTAAAAAAAAAAAAATTTAAATTAGCTTAACAATTTCTTACCACTTCTGCCATACTCAAAACTTGTAAAGCTTGCTTATAACCATCTGACAACGAGGGAACCTTATCATAATTCCAGTAGGTAAACTCTTCAAAACTGCCTTTAATGCGCAAGGTTCTATCGGCTTCTTCGTCTAAGGGTTTGCGAGTTTCTTGCAAAACGACAGCTTTATAACCAGAAGGTATTTCTAAAACTTCTCCCTGCAAGGGATAACCACGCAATGCATTTGACAGCACACCATGTTCTTTGTGGGTATAAGGATGAAAATATTTATCAACATTTGCTTCACCGTCTCCAGAGATTTTCGCCGGCAAATAATGCATTTTTAATTGTTTATCCGTATTTAATAATTGTTTATTATTTATTTCAATAGTAATGGACATTTTTTTATGATCTTTTAGTTGTTTATGTTTTGATTGTCAAAATTTAAGCGCAATCGGTAAAGTGATGCCTACTCTCTTTAAAATAAAATCGTGTTACATATATTGTAAGCGATTTCTCTTTAAACAATTGAAAGTTATCGGAACGCTAAAATAGATGCCAGACTGTTTTTTTATTGTTTCAATGCAGGAACACAACAAGAACGTCACGGGAGACGGTTTCCAATTGGAGTGCTTATTGAAAAAATTCGATAAGCAACATTTCATTTTATGGTGGTTTTTGTCTTAAGCTGCCCATTCACTTGCAATAAAATTGCACAACTTAAAAAAAAATTATTTTACAATATTATTGTCGTTTTACCCTACACAGCAAATAAAATTGCTCAATACTTAAACCCAATATATTGTACAAGATATAAACATAAACATAACATAATAAAAGTTGTACAATATAGACAACACACTGCTAAAATATATTGCAGTATTCTTGTTTGTACAATAAATATCAAAAGTGTTTTGATATTCTCCAATATATTGCACAACCGTAAATATAACATACACACAAGCGATATTATTGTACAATTTGAAAAGTTGAACAATAATATTGCAAGTGAATGGGCAGCTTTCAAACTATCAAAATATTGTGAAAAATTGAACTTTTGCAGAACGTTTATTCTCAATATACTTGTACGAAGGGTTAAAGCAAGACTTCTGCCAAAAATCTGTCAATGGAACATCAGCAGAAAGCGAAAAACACAAAAAATAAAATCTTGCTTATCAAGTTCTTGCAGTAAGCCCTTCAATTAGAATAAGTTTCAAAACCTTTAAAAAAATAAAATCGGCCACCGGTTTTATCTGTTAAATCGTATGAAAATTTCTAAAAGACAATTTTTCTATAGAAACTTTCAGAAAGACAATTTTTCTACAGAAACTTTCTCAAAGACAATTTTTTTTAGAAAATTTCTGAACGACAGGTTTTCTATAGAAAATTTCTAATATTGCATTCACATTGGCGTCGAAACCCCGTTTAACGAGGTTTCGAGCCAAACCTCATTTGAAAATACGTATTTTCCCACACAAATTGAAACCTTTTTGTATCGAGGTTTCAACGAATCGAAACCTTTTAAATTTCATAGTTCTCCTTTTTTTTACAACTGTTATAATACAAGAAAATAAATTAAAGAAAGTGTCAAAAATAAAAAAATTCAAAATATTTAAATATTTGAATAAAAAACAACAATAAACAAAAGATTTTAATAAATTAATTTAAAATATCCCGTAAATTAATTAATTGTGTGTTTTTTAAGCCGGTATAGTCGCGAATTTTGTTCGGTAAATTTTGAAAACGTGATAAGTGTAAAATTTTTCAGGTGTGAACGGCTGACTTTTGAAAACGAAAATACGTATTTTCAACGAGGTTTCAAAGTCAGTCTGAATGTACTATAAAAGGCAATTTTCCTATAGAACATTTCTCAAAGATAATTCTTTCATAGAAAATTTCTTAAAGAAAATTTTTCTATAAAAAATTTCTCAAAGACAATTTTTTTATAGAAAATTTCTGAGAAACAATTTTTGTACTTCTCTTTAGAAAATTTCTTAAAGACAATTTTTCTATAGAAGATTTCTCAAAGACAATTCTTCTATAGAAAGTTTCTGAAATACAATTTTTCTATTAAAACTTTCTGAAAGACAATTTTTCTACAGAAACTTTCTCAAAGGCAATTTTTGTATAGAAAATTTCTGAAAGACAGGTATTCTATAGAAAATTTCTGAAAGACAATTTTTCTATGGTCTCAAACACAATTTTTCTATATAAAATATCTGAAAGACAATTTTTCTATAGAAAATTTCTCAGACAATTTTTCTATAGAAACTTTCTCAAAGACAATTTTTCTATAGAAAATTTTTGAAAGAAAATTTTTCCATAGAAATTTCTTAAAAAAATTTTTCTATAGAAAATTTCTCAAATACAATTTTTCTATAGAACCTTTCTCAAAGACAATTATTCTATAAAAAATTTCTCAAAGACAATTTTTTTATAGAAAATTGTTGAGAGACAATTTTTCTACAGAAAATTTCTGACGGACAATTCTTCTATTGAAAATTTCTTAAAGACAATATTTCTATAGAAAATTTCTCAAAGACAATTTATCTACAGAAACTTTCTCAAAGAAAAATTTTTCCATTGAAAAATTCTCAAAGACTTTCTACTAAAGCTTTCGCAAAGGCAATTTTTGTATAGAAAATTTCTGAAAGACAGGTTTTCTATAGAAAATTTCTGAAAGACAGGTTTTCTATAGAAAATTTCTGAAAGACAACTTTTCTATGGAAACTTTCTCAAACACAATTTTTCTATATAAAACTTTTGACAGACAATTTTCCACAGAAAAATTCTCAAAGACAATTTTTCTATACAAAATTTCTCAAAGACAAGTTTTCTATAGAAACTTTCTCAAAGACAATTTTTCTATAGAAAATTTCTGAAACACAATTTTTCTATAGAAAATTTCTCAAAGACAATTTTTCTTTAGAAGCTTTCTCAAAGACAATTTTTCTATAGAAAGTTTCTCAAAGACAATATTTTTAAAGTAAAATTTCTAAGGGACAATTTTTCTATAGAAAATTTCTGGAGGACAATTCTTCTATAGAAAACATCTTAAAGACAATTTTTCTATAGAAAATCTCTCAAAGACAATTCTTCAATATAAAATTTCTGAAAGACAATTTTTCTATAGAAACTTTCTGAAAGAATTTCTAAAAGAAAATTTTTCGATAGAAAATTTCTGAAAGAGAATTTTTCTACAGAAAGTTTCTCAAAGATAATTTTTCTAAATCAAATTTCTGAAAGACAATTTTTCGATAGAAAATTTTATAAGACAATTTTTCTATAACAAATTTCTCAAAGACAATTTTTAAACAGAAACATTCTCAAAGACAGTTTTTCTATAGAAAATTTCTCAAAGACAATTTTTCTATAGAAAATTTCTCAATGAAAATTTTTTTACAGAAACTTTCTCAAAGACAGTTTTGCTATAGAAAATTTCTCAAAGACAATTTTTCTATAGAAAACTTTCTCAATGAAAATTTTTTTACAGAAACTTTCTCAAAGACAATTTTTGTATAGAAAATTTCTTAAAGACAATTTTTCTATAGAAAAGACAATTTCTATAGAAAGACAATTTTTCTAGAGAAACCTTCTCGAAGACAATTTTTGTATAGAAAATTGCTGAAAGACAGGTTTTCTATAGAAAATTTCTCAAAGACAATTTTTCTATAGAAACTTTCTCAAAGACAATTTTTTATAGAAAATTTCTGAAAGAAATTTTCCTATTTCTCAAAGACAATTTTTCTATTTCTCAAAGACAATTTTTCTATAGAAAATTTCTGAAAGACAAATTTCTATAGAAAATTTCTGAAAGAAGTTTTTCTGTACCTTTCTGGCAACACTAAGTGTCGTTGAACCAAAAAGCGCTGAAAAATACTCAAAATGTTATCGATAACTGTACATTTAAGAATCCATTCACAATAGATTTCGAAATACATTCACAATAGTTTTGACAGTTAGCAGAGATGCCATACAAATTCCAAGTTTTGAAACCATATGGGTAACTCTTTGATTCTTTTTGTCAAATTTTTTTTCCAATATGGCGGAAGTTTGGTGGTGTTGAACGCATTTAACAACTTATTTTTAATAAATTAACAATAAATTTCATTGCAATTTTTATTATTTTCATATATCTTTAAAAAGTCGAAAGTGTATATATATTTCTCACAAAGTTTTCTATAGATAATGCACAAAAGCATACGAAAAAATTGATATTGTTCTAGTGCAAAAGTAGAATATAAAAAAATTCATCTCCGTGTTGGTCCCAAATAAAAAAATGCAGACAGACATCAATATATGTTACACAGTCAGTTGGGATTATTAAGGAATTGTTTATGTTAATAAAAAAAATTGTGTTAATATTGGTTATTTAAGAATAAAAGAAAATCCATTAATTCTTTAATTTATGTTAAGTGATTGTAAAAAAAAAAAAAAATTAAGGCGTGAATTGTTTGCAAAAGAAAGATACCAATAAATATGATGGAAAATGAAAAAAAAATGTAGTAATAATAGTGCAAAAGAGAAGTGATAAAACGAATGCCAAACAACAACAAAAAACAATTCATTTTTAAAGATACCACACAAAAAATAAATGCAAAAGGTAAAGAAATAAAATAAAAAAATTAATAGTACATATACCCAATGTAGAAACATATACGTAAATTAGTTAAATTAAATGAAGTTCTATGCAATTTCTGACAATTTTTGAAAAAAAGAAAAATAGTGTAATATTTTCGGGACTTAATGGATGTAGGATAAATTTTAGGGGGCTTAAGACAAGTTTACCTCTACCTCTTCAAATCTAATGAAACTTTGTGCATCGTCTAAAGACTAAAGTGGTACCATTTTTTGTCGGAGGCAAACGACCACAAGGGAGTGGGGGCGCTTTCAAAGTTAATTTGCACTGAAAGTACATGGGGCCAAAAACTTTTTATCGAAAAAAGGTAAAAAAAAGCGAAGAGGATAAGTTAAGAGGTTAATGCATAGTTTGGAGGTCAACTTCTTTAATTAAACGCGGAAAGACCTGATACCCAAAAAGGTGGAGAAGGTGGGTTAAATGCATGGAGTTTGAAATCCCAGAAAAACTTAATGCTCGGGAGAACTTCCAATAAATATGTTAAGTTTCAGTCATTTCCGTGTAATATTTTGGACGTGATTACCATTTCCACAGACAGGTAGACGGACATCGATAGAATGTATTAAAATCTATCACTGATCGATTATATATGGGCATTCCATGTCAAATCGGACACTTTGAAAAACTTTTTGTTTAAATTTTCCCAATTTGTTTACAGTTTTAGTACCCTTCGAAAACTCCTTCGTGATAAATTTTCAGAATTTTTTGATGACCCGTTCAAAAGATATCAAATTTTTAAAAATTGGTAGTTTGTTCCTTTACCCAAACTTCTTTTACTCATAACTTCTTCAATAATGGTCCAAATTTCAATTTTTTTTCAAAATTTTTGTTTTTTAACGTAATTTAAAAAAAAAAAATCCCAAAAATTCTTAAAACCGCTCTAGTATGCGATGTTTTAGTATTAAAATTTAAATCTCATTTTTGAAAATGTGTGTACTCTTTGATTTTTATACCCTCCAACCACAGTATGGGGGTATACTCACTTTGTCATTCCGTGTGTAACATATCGAAATATCGGTCGGGGACCCCACAAAGTATATATAATATTGATCCATGATAGAATCCAAGACATTCTAGCGATGTCCGTCCGTCTGTCTGTAGAAATAACGATGCAGTCCAAACCAAAAAAGCTAGATCCCTGAAATTGGCCAAGAATATCTCTTATGTAACTGGTAAGGTTAAGTTTGAAGATGGGCAAAATCGGACCAGGGGGAAAAAAGTTCCCCCTTGAAGAACTAAAACGACCCCTGAAAAATACGATATTTTTACGAGTTTTTTTCTAATTTTTGCTCAACAAATGTAACATTTGTATGCTATATTATGTTCATAGACCTGCGCTTGGACCAAGGGGGTTAGGAAATTCGATTTTTTTCAGCCCACCCTCCTTTAAGGGCGTGGTTAAATAAATTAATTAAAAATAATGATCAAAATTTATTAATTAAGCGCAAATATCATATACAAATAATTTGTTAACATATAAAGCGGGGGTACAGGTGCCCCCACCAACTCCACCCCCCCCCCACCAAAAAAAGACGCCCCTGCGATTATTATTTTTTTTTTAATTTTAAAAGTGTTGGAGGGTATAAAAGATTCGGCACAGCCGAATTAACCACTCTTGTTTTTTAATTTTTTTGTGTAAAACTTCTATCGATTCTACAAATTTTTTGCCCAGGAGGATCGTGGGCTAACGATTATTACTATTTTTTAAATTTTTTGAAAAAATTTTATTGTAATTTTCCAATCTTAAAATCATTACTATTGCTCCAATGGTGCGTCATAGAGGGGTCATTTCCAGGACCGACCCGCATTAATTTTTACGTCTAAACATTTCTTCGGAACAAACTAATACCCTTTCTCCAATTTCTAAGGGGGCTCCCACACAAAACGACATTTCTTAAAATTTGCTCCAACCGCTCTAACTGCCCTAAAAGTGCCCTTAGAGCAACAAAATGTATGACCGACCCATAATATTTTTTTAGTCCAAACATTTTCTCTGAACGCACCTACCCTCTATCTTTAAATGTTAAGGCGGTCCCCATACAATTCATTTTATTTTTTTGTAAATTTGTTTTATTTAATCAGCTTCTACCGGTCCAATGGTGCGTCCGAGAGGAGTCATTAGTGAGACCGACCCCCATTTATTTTTACCCTACAACATTTTTTTAAAACATACCTACGCCCAAGGTAGATTTATACAAGGTAAGACCCAATAACCTCACTTTTCCTCCATAGTAAGTTTTTTGACAAATTTGAAAACAATAATATTTACGAATTTTCAAAACGAAATAAAAATATTTTGTTCGGCATAAATGTCTTGAGTTTGCACTACACTTTTTAGCTTACAAAAATATAAATTTTTTTTTAAATTTTTGTCATGGAAAATAAAAGAATTTCGTTTGAATTTCAATATTTTTTTATAATTTAGTTGTTTTCTAAAATTTTAAAGTCTTAAGAAGGGTTTAAATTGGTTAATGTGTGCATTGAACATTTAAGTAATTTTTGCCGACTAAAATGGTTTTGAAAGAAAATTGTTTTCATTAACGTCACTAAAATATTAACTTATATAAATCTACCTTGCCTACGCCCTATCTCCACTCCCTAAGTGGGCTTCCATTCCAAATTACATTTTTAAAAAATTTGCTCCAACTCTTATTTGTATGGGAGCCTACTTAGGTATGCTTTAGAAAAATGTTGTAGGGTAAAAATAAATTAAATTTTTTGTGTGTTAATATAGACCCTAAAAGGCAACTTTCCCGAACCCGACGTTTTCAAAATTCGAAAAAAATATATATTTGCTCCACCCTAATATATATGTATGTACTTATAAGTCATCCACCCTCAATGATATTATAATTTTGTCATTGTAATAAATAAAATTTATAATAAACTTTTACTTTAGCTTCTCTGTTGTTGGCTGATTACACTGTGCAACAAATTTGGGTTCTTTGAGTGTATCTTGAAATAGACAAAAAAAAAGAAGACCCCCGAAGGGTTTTGAAAACTTAGTTCGAGTTTTTTTCAAGCTAAGTTTTCAGCAAAAATAACTGAACCGATTTTGATGATTTTTATACCCTCCACTTAGTGATAGAGGGTATATATAAGTTTGTCATTCCGTTTGTAAATCATCGAAATATCGGTCTGGGACCCCATAAAGTATAAATATTCATGATGCCCAATCGATTTTTAGACATTCTAGCGATGTCCGTCTGTCTGTCTGTGGAAAATGCTATTACGGACAAAATATTGCACAGAGATAACTGATAACTGAGATATATTGGAAGTTCTCCCGAGAAGTTTGGTATTGCATATGAGCGATGTCGGTTCAGCGGTTCAAAAGTTATGAACGAAAATGTAAGCATACCTCAAAAATTTCAGTACATTCAACATAACCTAAAAATACAAAATGCTTTAAATCGGCTTCTGGTTGACATATGTAAACATAATTGAACACCAAATGGTATTTAAACAAGTACGAACATATTTTTTGACAAAAAAACAAAAAAAAATCGCGGATTTTTTTTTTACCAAAATTTTTTTTTCGCGGAAATTTTTTTTTAAAAGTAATTTCCTTTTAAATTAAGTTTTTTGCAATAATCTTTTTGAAATTGTGGAGGGCATCACTACATTCGGCAAGGCCGAATTTAACTTTTTTACTTGTTTTTTTTTTTTTGATTTGTAGATTATTAAACTCTTCAGGACTTACCGTAGAAATTTTTTTGAAAAATATTGATTTTTGTTGAAATTATTGTAATAAAAAATTAAAAAAATTACTCTTCTTCTTTCATAAAAAAACATAATTATATCAAAATTAAAAAAAAAAAAAAAATGGCCACTATAAGTACTAAAGAATTTAGTAATCTACAAATAAAAAAAAGTTTCATCAAAATCGGTCCAGTACTTTTAGCTGTCTTTTAAAAAAAGGACGAATTTCAGTTCACCAAATTTTGAGTTATAAAATTTTAAAAATATTACAATAAATTATCATTCAAATAAAAAACAAGTAAAAAAGTTAAATTCGGCCTTGACGAATGTAGTGATGCCCTCCACAATTTCAAAAAGATTATTGCAAAAAACTTTATTTAAAAGGAAAATTCTTTAAAAAAATTTGAAAAAAGAATTTTGGTAAAAAAATCCGCGATTTTTTTTATTTTTTTGTAAAAAAATATGTTCGTACTTGTTTAAATACCATTTGGTGTTCAATTATGTTCACATATGTCAACCAGAAGCTGAATTAAAGCATTTTGTATTTTTAGGTTATGTTGAAAGTACTGAAATTTTTGAGGTGTGCTTACATTTTCGTTCATAACTTCTGAACCGCTGAACCGATATCGCTCAAATGCAATACCAAACTTCTCGGGAGAACTTCCAATAAATATGTCAAGTTTCAGTTATCTCTGTCCAATATTTTGTCCGTGAGAGCATTTTCCACAGACAGACAGACAGACGGACATAGCTAGAATGTCTTAAAGTCGATCGGGCATCATGAATATATATACTTTATGGGGTCCCAGACCGATATTTCGATGAGTTACAAACGGAATGACAAACTTATATATACCCTCTATCACTAAGTGGAGGGTATAAAAAAACAGAATTAAAAAATATTGTGTATTTATTTTTTTATAGCTGTTTAAAAAATCACATGAAGTCTGTTATTTTTTTCTTTAAGGGGGGTTTAATATTATTTACCTCAGAATTACATTTAATACTTTTTTCTTTGACGCCTTTGAAAAAAATTTGAAAACTTCAGTAGGCCATAAAAAAAAGAACTCGAGCTAAGTTTTTAAAACCCTTCGGTCGTTTTGGTCTACCAATAATATACTTTCATTTTTTTGGTCCCATCCAAGATACAAAATCGTGTTGCACAGTGTTATTAAAGACATTCTCTACATGCTTGTTATTTTGATAAAGAATTCAAATTTAAAGTTTATTGTCTTAAAAAACTAAAAAAAAAGATAAACTAGTATAAAAAATAGAACATAATAACAATTAAGAAATAAAACTTTATTACAATCTACTCTAGACATAACGTAGTCTCCATTCACATACTCTTAACTAATTATTATTTCTTTTTTTCTATATTTTTTTACAGTCTCAACCCAAATATGTTGTTGCTGCTACTTCTGCCACAATATAATTTTTAACAAAAAATTATTTATATTTTTGTTTTTTTTTTATTTATTTATAATAATAATTGTGTAACATCAACTCAACGATAGAAAGAAAAAGCAACAAATATGTTTTAAAACGGCAGCGTTTCGAAAATTTTTCTATATATTATTTTTATTTTTTGTGTATAAATTGTATTTTATTTTAAAATATGAATAAGTTGGAATATCCCCGACGCAATGGAGCACACAAAATTCGTATAACAAGTAAGTTGATTTTTGTATCTTATTTTTTTGTTGTATGTTTTTTTTTTATTGATATGGAATCTTTAATAATGTAGACATTATTAAGCGTTTTTTTTTCGATTTTCCAAAATTTTAGCTCAGTTTTGTGTGAGGGTAGGGTAAAAAAATTTACAAAAATATGAGCTCGATCGATTTAAATTGTCGTGCCGCATGAGCATTGAAATTTGCGAGAATGCAATTTGTGCAAAATGGAAAGAAAAAAGATTTAAAAAAAAATCTTAAAATTGAATTTCCTTGACACTTTAATAGAGTTCATAGAGCTTGAGACAAACTTTTATTTAAACTTAATTTGATCCAAATCGGGTAACTCGTAGTCCTTTAATCCAACCCAAGTAAAAAAGTTTTTTATATAATTATATATAATTTGATAAAATTATATCAAATTATATATAATTACATAAAATTATATAAAAAGGTTAAATTCTTCAAAAAGTTGAATAAAATTATATAAAATTATATGTGATTTGATAAAATTATATATAGTTTTTTATATAATTATATATAATTTGATAAAATTATATCAAATTTTATATAATTATATAAAATTATATAAAAGGTGAAATTCTTCAAAAAGTTGTATAAAATTATATAAAATTATATGTAATTTGATAAAATTATATATAATTTCATATAAAAATGGATTTTTGGATATTTTTGATAGTGATCCCCAAATTTCGTCTATTTTGCTCTATCTCTTATATTTATGGAAATAATGGCAACTAAAGATTTTACGAAAAATTTCATACAAAAATGGATTTTTTGAAATTTTTAATAGTGATCCCCAAATTTCGTCTATTTTGCTCTATCTCTTATATTTAAGGAAATAATGGCAAATAAAGATTTTATGAAAAATTTCATATTAAAAATGGATTTTTGGAAATTTTTGATAGTGATCCCCAAATTTCGTCTATTTTGCTCTATCTCTTATATTTAAGGAAATAATGGCAAATATAGACTTTATAAAAAATTTCATATTAAAATGGATTTTTGGAAATTTTTGATAGTGATCCCCAAATTTCGTCTATTTTGCTCTATCTCTTATATTTAAGGAAATAATGGCAAATAAAGATTTTACGAAAAATTTCATACAAAAATGTATTTTTTGAAATTCTTGATAGTGATCCCCAAATTTCGTCTATTTTGCTATATCTCTTATATTTAAGGAAATAATGGCAAATAAAGATTTTATGAAAAATTTCATATAAAAATGGATTTTTGGAAATTTTTGATAGTGATCCCCAAATTTCGTCTATTTTGCTCTATCTCTTATATTTAAGGAAATAATGGCAAATAAAGACTTTATAAAAAATTTCATATTAAAATGGATTTTTGGAAATTTTTGATAGTGATCCCCAAATTTAGTCTATTATATATAATTTTATCAAATTATATATAATTTTATATAATTTTATCCAACTTTTTGAAGAATTTAACCTTTTTATATAATTTTATATAATTATATATTATTGGATATAATTTTATCAAATTATATATAATTATATATAATTTTTTTACTCGGGAAATCATTTAAAGTCGAAAAATCTTTATTTTCTGGAGATTTTAATAGAATAGGGCTCAGTTTAAATGAAAGCTCGTCTCAAGTTCTATGAAAGTGTCAAGGGAAAGAAATTTTGCAACTTTTTTTAAAAAAATTTCCTAAACTCAGGAAAAACAACAGCTACTTTTTACAAAATTAAAAAATATGATTTATCGCAAGACATTTTATTTTTTTCCTCCCATTTTGCACCAATTACGTTCTTACAAACTTCAATGCGCGTGCGGGACGGTACAAATTTTGTTTACCTTAATGTCACACAAAACTGCGATACGATTTTGGAAAATCGAAAAAAGAAAAATAAGGTCCACCTTAAGCTTTAAGTAACCGCCACTTTATTGATCAGTTCTCAATTAAATCAATCAGTGACTAACAGTTTTTTTTTTTTATTTTTCATTAATTTATTTACAGTATTGTGTGCTAGAAATTTAGTTCGAAAGGATTTATTTCGTAAGTATTCGCATAATATATTTTCTAAAAAAAAAAGTTCAAAAATTACTTCTTAAAACGGGTGATAGCAAAGACTTATTATATAATTTCATAAAAAAAACATGGAAAAACTATTTTTCACTAGTTATTTAGCACTAATTTTTTTAAGCATCTCATACCGCATGAACTTTTAACCTTTGACAAACCCTATTGAAATTTTATGCGAAAAATATTTGTTGAACGTATTAACCTTGTAAATGAACGTCTCAGAATCTGTGAAATTTTCTATAGAAAAAAATATCTCAGAATCTGAGAAATTTTCTATAGAAAAAAATGTCTCAGTATCTGAGAAATTTTCTATTGAAAAAATGTCTCAGAATCTTAACATTTTCTGCAGTTTAAAAAATGTCACAGAATCTAAGAAATTTTCTATAGAAAAAAATGTTTCAGAATCTGAGAAATTTTCTATAAAAAAAATGACTCAGAAACTGAAAACTTTTCTTTCAAAAATGTCTCAGAATCTAAAAAATTTTCTACAGAAAAATATGTCTCAGAATCTGAGAAATTTTCTATACAAAAAATGTCTCAGAATCTCAGAATTCTATAGAAAAAATGTCTCAGAATCTAAGAAATTTTCTATAGAAACAATATCTTAGAATCTGAATAATTTTCTATAAAAAAAATGTCTCAGAATCTGAAAAATTTTCTATAGAAAAAATTGTCTCAGAATGTGAGAAATTTTCTATAGAAAAAATGTCTTAGTATCTGAGAAATTTTCTATAGCAAAATGTCTCAGAATCTGAGAAATTTTCTATAGAAAAAAATGTCTCAGAATCTGAGAAATTTTCTATAGAAAAAAATGTCTCAGAATCTGAGAAATTTTCTATAGAAAAAATGTCTCAGAATC
This sequence comes from Pegoplata infirma, assembly GCA_963921195.1. Classification (NCBI taxonomy): domain Eukaryota; kingdom Metazoa; phylum Arthropoda; class Insecta; order Diptera; family Anthomyiidae; genus Pegoplata; species Pegoplata infirma. Next base: position 205,288,368 of record OY992538.1, read on the forward strand.
TGAGAAATTTTCTATAGAAAAAATGTCTCAGAATCTGAGAAATTTTCTATAGAAAAAAAAATGTCTCAGAATCTGAAAAAATTTCTATAGAAAAAATTGTCTCAGAATCTGAGAAATTTTCTATAGAAAAAATGTCTCAGTATCTGAGAAATTTTCTATAGAAAAAATGTCTCAGTATCTGAGAAATTTTCTAAAGAAAAAATGTCTCAGAATCTAAGACATTTTCTATAAATTTTTTTTTTTCAAAATCTCAGAAATTTTCTTTAGAAAAAATGTCTCAGAATCTAAGAAATTTTCTATAGAAAAAAATGTCTCAGAATCTGAGAAATTTTCTATAGAAAAAATGTCTCAGATTCCGAGAATGTCTCAGAATCTGAGAATTTTTCTATAGAAAAAATGTCTCAGAATCTGAGAAATTTTCTATAGAAAAAATGTCTCAGAATCTGAGAAATTTTCTATAGAAAAGATATCTCAGATTCTGAGAATTTTTCTATAGAAAAAATGTCTCAGATTCCTAGAATTTTTCTATAGAAAAAATGTCTCAGAATCTGAGAATTTTTCTATAGAAAAAATGGCTCAGAATCTGAGAATTTTTCTATAGAAAAACTTTTCTATAGAAAAAATGTCTCAGAATCTGAGAATTTTTCTATAGAAATAATGTCTCAGAATCTGAGACTTTTTCTATAGAAAAAATGTCTCAGATCTAAGACATTTTCTATAATTTTTTTTTTCAAAATCTCAGAAATTTTTTATAGAAAAATGTCTCAGAATCTGAGAAATTTTCTATAGAAAAAATGTATCAGAATCTGAGAAATTTTCTATAAAAAAAAATGGCTCAGAAACTGAAAACTTTTCTATCAAAAATGTCTCAGAATCTGAAAAATTTTCTATAGAAAAAATTTCTCAAAATCTGAGACATTTTCTATAGAAAAATGTCTCAGTATCTAAAAAAATTTTCTATAGAAAAAATGTCTCAGAATCTTAGAAATTTTCTATAGAAAAAAATGTCTTAGAATCTGAGAAATTTTCTATAGAAAAAATGAGTCAGAATCTGAGAAATTTTCTATAGAAAAAATGTCTCAGTATCTAAGAAATTTTCTACAGCAAAAATGGCTCAGAATCTGAAAAATTTTCTATAGAAAAAAATGTCTCAGAATCTGAGAAATTTTCTAAGGTCTAAAAAAGGTCTCAAAATTTAAGAAATTTTCTATAGAAAAAATGTCTCAGAATCTGAGAAATTTTCTATAAAAAACATGTCTTAGAATCTGATTAATTTTCTATAAAAAAAATGTCTCAGAATCTGAAAAATTTTCTATAGAAAAAAATGTCTCAGAATCTGAGAAAATTTCTTTAGAAAAAAATGTCTCAGAATCTGAGAAATTTTCTATAGAGTAAATGTCTCAGTACCTAAGAAATTTTCTACAGCAAAAATGGCTCAGAATCTGAAAAATTTTCTATAGAAAAAAATGTCTCAGAATCTGAGAAATTTTCTGCAGAAAAAATGTCTCCAAAATCTCAGAATTTTTCTATAGAAAAAAATGACTCAGAAACTGAAAACTTTTCTATCAAAAATGTCTCAGAATCTGAGAAATTTTCTATAGAAAAAATGTCTCAGAATCTGAGAAATTTTCAATACAAAAAATGTCTCTGAATCTGAGAATTTTTCTATTGAAAAAATGTCTCAGAATCTGAAAATTTTTGTATAGAAAAAATGTCTCAGAATCTGAGAATTTTTCTATAAAAAAAATGTCTCAGAATCTGAGAATTTTTCTATAAAAAAATGTCTCAGAATCTGAGAAATTTTCTATAGAAAAAGTGTCTCAGAATCTGAGAAATTTTCTATAGAAAAAATGTCCCAGAATCTTGAATTTTTCTATAGAAAAAATGTCTTAGAATCTAAGAAATTTTCTATAGAAAAAATGTCTCAGAATCTGATAAATTTTCTACAGAAAAGAAAGTTTTTCGATTCGAAAAACTTTCGGAAGAAAGTAGCTTTTGGGAATTTCGATTCTAAGGGGACACAAAGTTGCTAAAAGTGGAATTTATTTAAACATTTCCATTCGATTCCCGTTAAAATTCAACTTTAAATTAATTTTATTTTCTTTTAGTTTCTGAACCCATTCAATAAAAAAAGTAATTTAAACTTTAAACTCTCTTCAAAAAATGTATTTAAATAAGTTTTTTTTTATCTCTTTTTAAAATTTAAACCATAATTGTTTTATATAAATGCTTGTTTGTACTTTTTTTTTTCATTCAATTTCCGTTTCATTTTATTTAAAGCTGATTTTACTTTCGTGTTTAACTTTTTGTTTTTAATAGTTTTTCATGTACATTCTTCCATTCCAATGCACATTTGATTGCCGTTTGTTAGTTTATTAGTGTCAGTATGGTTAAGTTACTTTTAGTTTTTTTGTTATATATATGTTTTTTTACATATATATTTCTTTTCTTTTCAATTTCCTTAATATATATATTTTTTTTAACAATTTCTCTTGTTTATTTTTTATTATTACCTTCCCTAGTAAAAATGTTAAACTTTTAGATCTAACAAGGGAAGTATCTCAACCCTTATGAACCGATTTGCCTGAAACTTGAAATGTATATAAAAGAGACGATTTTAAGGTTGGGGTGTCTTGGCTTTACGGCCATATCAGTGTTTCAAAATTTCGCTGTCCCCTTATTAAACAATGTTGACCTCCGGGAAATTTTCGATGACTCCCGAACTAACAAGAATATCGTATAAAAAAAAAAACAAGTAAAAATTTTAAATTCGGCCTTGCCGAATGTAGTGATACCCTCCACAATTTCAAAAAGATTATTGCAAAAAACTTTATTGAAAAGGAAATTACTTTTGAAAAAAAAAAAATTTTTTGGAAAAAAAAATTTCCGAGAAAAAAAATTTTTATAAAAAAAATCCGAGATTTTTTTTGTCAAAAAATATAAATACCATTTGGTGTTCCATTATGTTCACATATGTCAACCAGAAGCCGAATTAAAGCATTTTGAATTTTTAGGTTATGTTGAATGTACTGAAATTTTTGAGGTGTGCTTACATTTCCGTTCATTACTTTTGAACCGCTGAACCGATATCGCTCAAATGCAATACCAAACTTCTCGGGAGAACTTCCAATAAATATGTTAAGTTTGAGTCATCTCTGTGCAATATTTTGTCCGCGACAGCATTTTCCACAGACAGACAGACGGACAGACGGACATCGCTAGAATGTCTTAAAATCGATCGGGCATCATGAATATATGTATATACTTTATGGGGTCACAGATCGATAATTCGATGAGTTACAAACGGATTTACAAACTTATATATACCCTATATCACTAAGTGGAGGGTATAAAAATAGGTGTCGACTTAAATTTAATAAAGATTTCAAAAAACGATTTTTGTTTTGCCATTTTTTTACCCATTTTTAGAACCCCATAATCCCTGATATGGCCAATAAGCCGAGACACCACAATCTTAAAATTGTCTCTTATATATATTATAAATTTCATGCAAATCGGTTCATATGGGTTGAGATACTTCCTTTGTAAGTGTATTGAGTTAAAAGGAGATTATGTTAAAAAATTATTTTTTTTTTTGCAAAAAAAAAAAAACTGTGTTTTATTCGAAAAGTTACGGAATTATTGATCTGGCCACGTTTATAGATAACAAATTTGTACGAGACCATACTATTTTCTAATATAAAGTTTTAAGTTTTAAATAATGAAATTACACCCAAAATAAATGCAATTACTCCCAAATAAAAATGAAATGTTTTTTTTTTACATTTTTAATTTTAATTTTTTTTTTATTTTAAAGTTTTTATGATTATATCAGAACATTTTTACTCGGGTTAAGTCTTAAAAAAACATTATCAATTTAACAGTCATTTAAATAAATAACAGAATTTAAAGGCAGCACACAGAATTAACGAAGCATAACTGACAACATATTGATGTTTAAAAGAATCATTTTTATAAACAAGCCATTAGAATCGTTTAAAGAAATTTTTTGAAAGAAAGTGACGGGGGGGTTTTAGTTGTACTTGAGCGTTAATTATTTTAATAAGAAATAATTAGTTTTATTACTCTTACAAGGGAAGTATGTCAACCCTTATGAACCGATTTGCCTGAAACTTAAAATATATGTATATAAATGAGATGATTTTAAGGTTATGGTGTCTCGGCTTATCGGCCATATCAGTGTATAAAAATTTCGTTGTCCTCTTATAAAACAATGTGGACCTTCTGAAAAATTTCGATAACTCCCGAACTAACAGGAATATCGTCTAGAGCCAAAATACGTGTCGACCTAAATTTTATAAAGATTATTTCGTATTCATATGGAAAATTTATCGCTTAATATAAATTTTCTTATACAAAATTTATCACTTGATATAAATTTATCGCTTGATATAAATTTTCTTATAGAAAATTTATCGCTTGATATAAATTTTCTTAAAGAAAATTTATCGCTTGATATAAATTTTCTTATAGAAAATTTATCGCTTGATATAAATTTTCTTATAGAAAATTTATCGCTTGATATAAATTTTCTTATAGAAAATTTATCGCTTGATATAAATTTTCTTATAGAAAATTTATCGCTTGATATAAATTTTCTTATAGAAAATTTATCGCTTGATATAAATTTTCTTATAGAAAATTTATCGCTTGATATAAATTTTCTTATAGAAAATTTATCGCTTGATATAAATTTTCTTATAGAAAATTTATCGCTTGATATAAATTTTCTTATACAAAATTTATCGCTTGATATAAATTTTCTTATACAAAATTTATCCCTTGATATAAATTTTCTTATACAAAATTTATCGCTTGATATAAATTTTCTTATACAAAATTTATCGCTTGATATAAATTTTCTTATTCAAAATTTATCGCTTGATATAAATTTTCTTATGGAAAATTTATCGCTAGATATAAATTTTCTTATAGAAAATTTATGGCTTGATATAAATTTTCTAATAGAAAATTTATCGCTTGATATAAATTTTCTTATAGAAAATTTATCGCTTGATATAAATTTTCTTATTGAAAATTTATCGCTTGATATAAATTTTCTTATAGAAAATTTATTTATTTATAATTTTTTATCGAATTCAATATAATGTCGATATAAAGCGTGTTATCGCTTGATATAAATTTTCTTATAGAAAATTTAGCGCTTGATATAAATTTTCTTTTAGAAAATTTATCGCTTGATATAAATTTTCTTTTAGAAAATTTATCGCTTGATATAAATTTTCTTATAGAAAATTTATCGCTTGATATAAATTTTCTTATACAAAATTTATCGCTTGATATAAATTTTCTTATACAAAATTTATCGCTTGATATAAATTTTCTTATACAAAATTTATCGCTTGATATAAATTTTCTTATACAAAATTTATCGCGTGATATAAATTTTCTTGTGGAAAATTTATCGCTTGATATAAATTTTCTTATAGACGCTTGATATAAATTTTCTTGTAGAAAATTTATAGCTTGATATAAATTTTCTTATAGAAAATTTATCGCTTAATATTAATTTTCTTTTAAAAGAAAATTATCGCTTGATATAAATTTTCTTATACAAAATTTATCGCTTGATATAAATTTTCTTATACAAAATTTTTCGCTTGATATCAATTTTCTTATACAAAATTTATCGCTTGATATAAATTTGCTCATAGAAAATTTATCGCTTGATATAAATTTTCTTATTCAAAATTTATCGCTTGAATAAATTTTCTTACAATTAATTTTCTTATAGAAAATTTATCGCTTGATATAAATTTTCTATTAAAAAAATTTATCGCTTGATATAAATTTTCTATTAAAAAAATTTATAGCTTGATATAAATTTTCTTACAGAAAATTATAGCTTGATATAAATTTTCTTATAGAAACTTTATCGCTTGATATAAATTTTCTTATAGAAAATTTATCGCTTGATATAAATTTTCTTATAGAAAATTTATCGCTTGATATAAATTTTTTGATAGAAAATTTATTCGCTTGATATTAATTTTCTTATGGAAAATTTATCGCTTGATATTAATTTGCTTATAAAAAATTTATCGCTTGATATAAATTTTCTTATAGGAAATTTATCGCTTGATATAAATTTTCTTATAGAAAATTTATCGCTTGATATAAATTTTCTTATAGAAAATTTATCGCTTGATATAAATTTTCTTATACAAAATTTATCGCTTGAATAAATTTTCTTATACACAATTAATCGCTTGATATAAATTTTCTTATAGAAAATTTATCGCTTAATATAAATTTTCTTATAGAAAATTTATCGCTTAATATAAATTTTCTTATAGAAAATTTATCGCTTAATATAAATTTTCTTATAGAAAATTTATCGCTTAATATTTATTTTCTTTTAGAACATTTATTGCTTAATATTAGTTTTCTTATAAAAAAATGTATCGCTTGATATCAATTTTCTTATACAAAATTTATGGCTTGATATAAATTTTCTCATAGAAAATTTATCGCTTGATATAAATTTTCTTATACAAAATTTATAGCTTGAATAAATTTTCTTACAATTAATTTTTTTATAGAAAATTTATCGCTTGATATAAATTTTCTATTAAAAAAATTTATTGCTTGATATAAATTTTCTTATACAAAATTTATCGCTTGATATAAATTTTCTTATAGAAAATTTATCGCTTGATATAAATTTTCTTATAGAAAATTTATCGCTTGATATAAATTTTCTTATAGAAAATTTATCGCTTGATATAAATTTTCTTATAGAAAATTTATCGCTTGATATAAATTTTCTTATAGAAAATTTATCGCTTGATATAAATTTTCTTATAGAAAATTTTTCGCTTAATATAAATTTTCTTTTAAAAAAATTTATCGCTTGATATAAATTTTCTTATACAAAATTTATCGCTTGATATAAATTTTCTTATACAAAATTTATCGCTTGATATAAATTTTCTGATACAAAATTTGTCGCTTGATATAAATTTTCTTATAGAAAGTTTATCGCTTGATATAAATTTTCTTATAGAAAATTTATCTTATAGAAAATTTATCGCTTGATATAAATTTTCTTATAGAAAATTTATCGCTTTATATAAATTTTCTTATAGAAAATTTATCGTTTGATATAAATTTTCTTATAGAAAATTTATCGTTTGATATAAATTTTCTTATAGAAAATTTATCGTTTGATATAAATTTTCTTATAGAAAATTTATCGTTTAATATAAATTTTCTTATAGAAAATTTATCGTTTGATATAAATTTTCTTACAGAAAATTTATCGTTTGATATAAATTTTCTTATAGAAAATTTATCGTTTGATATAAATTTTCTTATAGAAAATTTATCGTTTGATATAAATTTTCTTATAGAAAACTTATCGCTTGATATAAATTTTCTTATAGAAAATTTATCGCTTCATATAAATTTTCTTATACAAAATTTATTGCTTGATATAAATTTTCATACACAAAATTTATCGCTTGATATACATTTTCTTATACAAAATTTATTGCTTGATATAAATTTTCTTATACAAAACTTATCGCTTGATATTAATTTTCTTATAGAAAATTTATCGCTTAATATTATTTTTCTTAAAGAAAATTTATCGCTTGATATAAATTTTCTTATAGAAAATTTATCGCTTGATATAAATTTTCTTATAGAAAATTTATCGCTTGATATAAATTTTCTTGTACAAAATTTATCGCTTGATATAAATTTTCTTATACAAAATTTATCGCTTGATATAAATTTTCTTATACAAAATTTATCGCTTGATATAAATTTTCTCATACAAAATTTATCGCTTGATATAAATTTTCTTATACAAAATTTATCGCTTGATATAAATTTTCTTATACAAAATTTATCGCTTGATATAAATTTTTTTATACAAAATTTATCGCTTGATATAAATTTTCTTATGAAAAATTTTTTGCTTGATATAAATTTTCTTATAGAAAATTTATTGCATGATATAAATTTTCTTATAGAAAATTTATCGTTTGATATAAATTTTCTTATAGAAAATTTATCGTTTGATATAAATTTTCTTATAGAAAATTTATCGTTTGATATAAATTTTCTTATAGAAAAATTTATCGCTTGATATAAATTTCCTTATACAAAACTTATCGCTTGACATAAAATTTCTATAAGAAACTATATCGCTTGATATAAATTTTCTTATGGAAAATTTATTGCTTGATATAAATTTTCTTATAAAAAATTTATCGCTTGATATAAATTTTCTTATAAAAAAGTTATCGCTTGATAAAAATTTTCTTATAAAAAAAATTTATCGCTTGATACTCGTATATAAATTTTCTATAGAACATTTATTGCTTGATATATAAATTTTAGAGTATTAAAAAATTTGTTTAAGTCCCTATTGCTTTCTTGAAGAAAGAAAAAACTTTAAAAGATACAAACAAAGAAACATGCTATGAATATGAATTAAAAGAATAAAGCGTATCATACTTTTTATACGTTAGTTTATATATAAATTTACTTTTAGAAAATTTATCGCTTGATATAAATTTTCTTATAAAAAATTTATCGCTTGATATAAATTTTCTTATAGAAAATTTATCGCTTGATATAAATTTTCTTATAGAAAATTTATCGCTTGATATAAATTTTCTTATAGAAAATTTATCGCTTTAAATAAATTTTCTTATAGAAAATTTATCGCTTGATATAAATTTTCTTATAGAAAATTTATCGCTTGATATAAATTTTCTTATAGAAAATTTATCGCTTGATATAAATTTTCTTATAGAAAATTTATCGCTTGATATAAATTTTCTTATAGAAAATTTATCGCTTGATATAAATTTTCTTATAGAAAATTTATCGCTTGATATAAATTTTCTTATAGAAAATTTATCGCTTGATATAAATTTTCTTATAGAAAATTTATCGCTTGATATAAATTTTCTTATAGAAAATTTATCGCTTGATACAAATTTTCTTTTAGAAAATTTATCGCTTGATACAAATTTTCTTTTAGAAAATTTATCGCTTGATATAAATTTTCTTATAAAAAAAATTATCGCTTGATATAAATTTTCTTGTAGAAAATTAATCGCTTGATATAAATTTTCTTACAAAAAAAGTTAACGCTTGATAAAAATATTCTTATAAAAAAATTTATCGCTTGATACTCGTATATAAATTTTCTATAGAGCGTTTATTGCTTGATATATAAATTTTAGGGTATTAAAAGATTTGTTAAAGTCCCTATTGCTTTCTTGAAGAAAGAAAAAAACTTTAAAAGATACAAACAAAGAAACAAGCTATGAATATGAATTAAAAGAATAAAGCGTATCATCCCAGTTGGAAAATGTGTCACTGAGGAAATTTCCACAGTGATTCCTTGAGGAAATGTCTTCAGGTTCTGACAAATCATTGGCAATCCTTGATGACATGTCCAAACATTGTCAGCACTGAATGTTTGCTTTAAGAGTGTGGACAATTCCTCTAAGACGTCTAAAAGGAAATGTCCTCAGAATAGCAGTATATTAAATTAGAATTTTAAATCTGGGCAACTCTTCAATTTCCAAGAAAAAGATGGCAATATTATCGACTTAATTAAAATAAAATCAAAATCTAACAAGTAGAATAAAAGTAATAAATAGACAAACAATTTTAAAAATAAAGTTTGGAACAAGTGGTTAGGTGTGGGACTAATAAACTGGAGGTTCCAGGTTCAAATCCAGTTGGGACTAAAAAAGACGAAAAGTTTTTTCTAAATATGAGAAAGATAATTTACAAAGGAAAATGGATAAAAGTAAAAACTAAAGGAAATACGAAAATTTTTTGTATTTTCGCATGACCTATGTCAGACATTTCCCCAAAGAAGTCGTAGGTGACATGTCCCCAGAAGGTCAGCCCTGACCACTGCTGACTTTGAGTGAGGACATTTTGAAAATTTGTATGAAACTGTCCTCAACCCAGTACATAGAGATGTCTTGTGGATGTCAGGTGTGACTCTGACATGTCATCGCTCCGTCACTGAGGATGGCTCGAGGACGTTGCCAACTGGGATACTTTTTAAGCATTTGTTGTAACGAAAAAAGAAATATGATATTTTATTCTTTTACCGCAACAACTTCAAAGATACTAAAAGTAAAAAATCATCTTTGAAATCAAATTGAAACAAAATCACCTGCATTATATCTTTATTTTATCTGTAATGGAATTCACGTTAGCAATTTGAATATTGCAAAAATGCATAATGTTAAAATTTTAACTTCATTGGCTTTTTATTTTGCAAAGAGTTGCAATAATATTGACGGTATTCATGTCAGAATTTTTTACCCTTACAAAGTGCGAAATTTAGTTAAAAATTCAAAATGGTGATAACGCGAAATCTAAGCGTTTTGGCGGGGCCACAATGTAGTCAAATTTACTAATTCATTTATGCTTTTTGCACTATAATAATAAAATTTTACCATTATTTAAAATAGTTTTTTTCACGCCCACTAAAGGGGGCGGACCAAAACAAATGACATTTTCCAGTCCTCTGAAACCAACTCCAGGACTTTGAGCTTCTTCTCGCATAAAAAGTTTCATTTGCTATGCAAAAGTACAAAAACAGTTGATCCGAATGTTCAGATTTCTGAACTTAATCAGCCAAAGACCATAAGACATATTCGTAGCAAACTTTAGAAGTCTAGCTCTTTTACTTTGGACTGTATTGTGCCTTCCACAGACTAACGGACGGACGGACATACGAACGGACACACGAACGGACACACGCACGGATGGATAGATACACTTAAAAAAAGACTTAACTTATACTTTGGAAAAATTTTCTTCAAAATAGTTTATAAATTTTCCCACAATTTAGTTAAATTTAACTAAAACTTGGGAAATTTTCTTAAGTGTTAGGAAAAAATGTAAGTTCATGTACTTTTAAATAGTCCATTATTTTCCTTAAATGGAATTCCCAAATACATGGAAGAAATTCTTACCGCCAAAGAAATTTTCCCTAAATATATTATAAAAATCTTTATTTTTAAGACATATTCCTCTTCTTTAGTTTTAGGACGTAATTTTCTACCAATTAGTTCATTTTCTTAGATTTGACAATTTTTTTTTTTTTTTCAAAAACTTAAAATGGCGATATCTTGAAAACTAAGCCAGATAGAGCAAAATGGAGGCCATTTTGGTTCTTTGAATCACCATAGTATCGCCGGTCCTCTTCACATGTGTGGACCCCAATGGGTCCTAACTTTGGATTTAAAAAAGTTGGCATTCCCGAAAATTTTAAAATACTCATATCTCGGTAAATAATGCCAACACAACAAAAAAGTTCAAAAGCATTTTTGTAGCCCTTAACACGGAGAACAAGGCCGACAAATACCGAAAAGCTCTTCGAGTAATAGTTTTAAAGTTATCGAGTTTTTAAAATTCTCAAGACCCCAGTGGTCCCCTAAATTCACGTATTTCAAAAACTAAGCAAGGTAGAACGAAACGAACAAAAATTTGGATCAAAAAATATGAAGATTCCTCAGAAACCCAACTGGGTCTGGGCCCATCGGGGTCTGAACCTATCGGTCCGAACCCAATGGGGCCTTCACCCAATCGGTTCTCAAATGTGTATGAACTAAATTGAAATAACATTTTTCCCATTTTTTAGTTCAAATTGGCATAATATTAATTTTTTTTTCTTTCCTTATTTTTAAGAAAAATATGAACTTAAAAGAAGGAAAACATGACAATGAAGCTAAATCATTATCAATATTCCTTGAATTTAGTTAGGTTTTCCATTTTTTAGTTAATTTTTTTTCTGAGTGTAGACGGAAATCTCTAGAATGACTTAAAATCGATTAACTATCAATAATAAATACACTTTTTGGGGTCCTAGACCAATATTTCGAAACATTACACACCGTAAATGACCGAAATTACGTAAAATGCCAGTCTAATGTACATAGTTATCCCCGATTGATTTTAAGTCGAACCAGCGATGTCCGTCTGTCTGTTAGAATGGCAATCACGTCCAAAATATTACGCTGATAGTTATGTAGCTTTAATATATTTACTTGTTGTTGCTTAGAGAAATTTGGTATTAGATTTGAGCAATATTAGTTTAGCGATTCAAAAGTTATGAGCGAATATGTGAAACTATTTAAAAAATGTTGATATATTCCACATAACCTAAAAAGACAAAATGCTTTAATTTGGCAGTAGATGGATACATGCGGACTTAGTTTGATACAGAATTATATTTAAGAATTATATTAAAAAAGTTTTCACCAAATTTTATTTCACTAACGGTTTTTCACCAAATAGTTTTGGTACTGAAAATTTTCACATCATTCACTATAATCGCCTTGTTAATCAAATCGATTTCGTAATTACTTTGTTGCAGGGATATCTTTATGTGATGATACTATGGGGAAATTTCACTATGTATTTATATTTTATTAATTATAATATTATTTTTTGTTTATTTATAATTATTATGGTTTTGTTATGACACTCAGTCATAATTTTATCAGTAACAAATTAAAAAAAAAAAGCTTTAAATACTACTATTTTTTTTCTTTTCTTTAAGTGATAAATGGAAAAAGTATTAACTGTGTTGGTTTGTCAGCAAAAAAAAAACAATATTTAAAAATATCGATTGAATTGATATCAGTTAAAGAAATTGCAAATTTTTTAAGTAAATAACAGGGATTAAGGAATACGGTGAATCATTTTTAAAAACTTTGTTTTAAAAATGTTTTTTTTTATGAAAATTAAAACATATGAAATTTAATATTTTTCTTTAGTTCTGCAGGTAGTTGTGAAACAAATAGCTTTTTTCTTTAAAGCTTTTGAGTTATGATTTATTTTTTAAACTTTAAATTTTTGATTTATGCAATTTTGTTTACTATAAAAAATTTCCTTTTGCAATTTTACACTTTTGCAATTTTTACTTAAACGTTTTTCAATACTATTTTTTTTAAACAAAAAATATTAATTAGACTAGATTTAAAATTCACGTGCAAAAAATAGGGAGTCCCTGTTGTTCCTTTTCGTATAACACTTACACACTAAAAATATTGGCTAAAAATTTTTAATTAAATCTATTGATCAACAAAATTTTAATGAGTTAATCAATGTTTTGATTAAAATTTTTGTTAGTTTCCTTAACTGTCGAATTACAAATTTTCAGTATGCCAGATTTTTTTTCTCTTTAATTTATTGGAATACATTAATTTAAAAATATACAAAATAATCGGGTTTTACTTTTTTTTTTATTGTTGGAAACATATTGGAAAGCAATATGTTAAATCAATCATTATTTTGATTGACTATAAATAAAAAATTGATCAAATTTGTGATCAAAATTGAAAAAATGTTGGATTGAAAAAATATTCAATTAATCACCTACAATTTGATGATTGGTATTAGAGATGGGCGCGTGAGTGGATTTTGACTCACACTCACGCTCACGCAAAAAATAATCGAATCACTCACTAATCACTCACGCAATTTTTTTTGTTACTCACGCTCACTCACTATTCACGTGAGTAATAAAAAAGTTACTCACGCTCACGCGTGACTCACGCAAGATTCAATCACGCTCACGCGTGAGTCACGCAAAATCTACTCACGCAATAAAATTTTTTACCAAAAAAAGAAAAAAATTCCAAAAAAAAAATTTTTACAAAAAATTAAAAAAAAATTGGGCAAATCAAAAAATCTAATCACGCAAACTCACGCAAAAAATAAATGACTCACTCACTAATCACTCACTCAGATTTTTTTTCAACTCACACTCACTCACAATCACGTGATTGAAATGAAATTCACTCACACTCACGCGTGATTCACGCGTGATTCACGTGAATCACGCAAATCACGTGACCAGCGCCCATCTCTAATTGGTATAACAATTTTCTTTATTGGAGGAATTTCAATAAAAAAATTTATTAAATTCGCGTTTTTGTTGATTAAAATTCGTTTTAAATTCTTTCTGTGTACAAACAAGAAAATGGAGCAGTACTCGTATATTGTTGTTGTTTTTGTAGTTGTTGTTATGTAATGTTTTTATACATAGTATCTGAAATAAAATTAATAAATTGATTTGTTGTTTGTTCCATTGAGCAAATATTAAAAACTAGCTATACCCGGTCCGCGTTGCTGGCCCTAAGAAAAAAACTATTTTATATTGCATCTTAATTTAAATATAGTGTCGGACAAAATTAAAGCACGGGTCCGGGCCCAGCTAGTAACCTTTGGTTCCATCCACAGTTAGCACTATCTATAGAGAAATCTCAACAAAATCGGTTCAGCCGTTTTTGCGTGATTTCGAAACAGATAGACATAACGTTAAGTATAGTACAAAGGGGCATGTAATTTAACGCATTTTTATCGAATCTTGATAGTCTAAAGTTCCATGCTGCATCCTCGCAAATTTCATTGACATCAGTTTTGTCGTTTTTGTGTGATTGCGAAAGAGGAGGAAATAACTTTTTATTTATGAAAAACGGGAGTGATATTGTAAACCCTTTTGCCGAATCGCGCTATACATATGACCTACAGTTCCCGCTCGGTTAGTTCTATTAATAGTGACAGATTCGGCTTATCCGTTTTTGCGTGATTTCACAACAGGTAGATATAACGTTCAGCATAAAACTAAGGGGCTTGTCAATTTACGCCTCTTTGTTCAATCGTGGTTGGCGTTGCAATTTTGATCCCTTTTTCCAATAACGATCTTATATGGCCTACATATACACTTGGTTAGCACTGTATGTAGTGAAAATGTCAAGAGAATCGGTTCAGCTCTTTTTGTGTGATTGCGAAACAGGCAGACAATGTCCATTATAGTACAAAGGGGCGTGTCATTTTACGCCCCTTTTTCCAATCGAAGTAAAACATGGCCTATAGTTCCGCACTTGGTTAATACTATCAGTGCTGAAAATTTAATTAAAATCAACAGTTTTTGCGTTATTGCTGAGCATGCAGAAATAAAATTCAATTCAATACAAAGGGGCATGGCATTTCACGCCCATTTGTCCGATCACGCTCTAATTTGGCACACAGTTAGTACTTGGTCAGTACTATCGGTTTAAATTTCATCGAAATCAGTCGAGCCGTTTTTTATATATAGATGTCATTGTGCAATGTAAAATTCGACTTTGACCACCCCTCCGCCCACTGGCAAAAAAGCATGGCATTTTACGCCCATTAGTCTGATTACGCTCTAATTTGGCATATAGTTAGCACTTGGTTAGTACTATCTTTGGTTTAAATTTCATCAAAATCGGTTCATCCGTTTTTTATATATAGATGTCATTAGTGGTGCAATGTAAAAATTCGATTTTGCCACGCCCCTCCGCCCACACGCAAAAAATTAAAAATCCGACTTGACAGTGTTACTCGCCAGGCTATTCTGAATATTCCCTGAAAATTTCATCAAGATCGGTTCAGCCGTTTTCGAGTCCATACGGAACATACATACATACATACATACATACACACATCCATTTTTATATATATAGACTAGCTGTTTTGCACCCGGCGTTGCCCGGGTTAAAAAAAAATATTATGTAATGAATGAGTTTTTTATTAGTCATTTTATTTACTTCTTCGTGACTTTTCACTGGTGAATATAAACCTATTCATGAGGTTTGGTCGATTTTTTTTCGTTTTTGCTTAGCGTCGGGAACATGGTGTGTAAGTGTTCCTCCTTCATAGGAACAAACCTAATAATGTATTTCATTAATGGCTTTTAAAAGGAACCTATAGTTCCCTCCGCGGTTAGAACTTTATGTAGTGAAAACATCAATAAAGGCACAACTTCACTGTAGTTGAAGTGGGTGTGGCATTTAACGCATTTAGTTAAATTTTGGTCTCATGTGACCTATAGTTCCCCTATTGGTTAGCACGTGAAGAAAATTGCAACTAAATTTTCTCAGCAGACATAACTCTCACTAAAGTACAAAGAGGCGTGCCATTATATGCCTTTTTATCAATCGCTGTTTTTTTTTTGGCTATATCACTATTTGTGTTGGAAATTTCATTGAAATCGGCTCAACTGTTTTCAGGTTCTGATATAGCAAATATTTCGCGTTCAGTTAGTTCTAACAATAGTGTTTAAAGGAGTTGGTTAAGCCGTTTTTGCATGATAGCAAATAAGCCAGAAATAGCGTTCTGTATATAACAAATTGACGTGGCATTTTACTCCCATTTGTCTAATCGCGGGCTAATATGGCATATCGTTAAACAGATTTTTTTTTTTAATTTAATAAAAAGGGGTGCGGAATTTTAAGCCCCTTTTCCCGATCGCCACGTTAAATACCATCTGTGGTGAATAATTAAAATTGGTTTCACCGTCAACGCGTGTGTACGGATCTGGCCGAAATAAATTTCAATGTATTGTAAAAGGACGTGTCAATTCACGCCTCTGTCTGGTAGTGTTTATAGTTTCCGCCTCAATAAGTACTAACTAACTGTCGTGAAAATTATAATAACCATTTAAACGTGATTTCAGTACATTGCAAAAGGCGTGGCAGTTGACACATACTAAAGTGACCGCCTCTGTTAGTACTATCTATGGAAAAAATGTTGTTAAAATCGGTTTAGTCGTTTAAGCGTTATTAAGGAACAGACAGAAACACTTTCAGTATAGTACAAAGGCGCATGTCAATTTACGCCCCTTTGTCCAAACGCGCTCTATTTTAATCTATAGTTCACGCCTCGGTAAGTACTTACTATCTGTGGTAAAAATTTCATTCTATCGGTTTAGCAGTTTATGCTAGATTACGGAACAGACAGAAATAGCGATCAATTAAATAAAAAGGGGCGTGCTATTTTATTTATTTTTATAAATCGGAATGGTTGTTTAAGCATGATTACGGAACATGCAGAAAAAACTTTCAGTATAGTAAAAAGGGGCGTGACATTATTTCTATTATAATTTCTACTTTCCGGCTCGGTTAGAAATAACGGAAGAAATAACTTTCAATGTAATACAAAGGGGCGTGGAATTTTACGCCCCCTTTCTTTGATCGCCCTTTATTGTGGATCATACTTTTCGCTTCGGTTAATACTATCTGTGGTGAAAATTTCATAAAAATCAAGTTAGCTGTTTAAGCGTAATTGCGGAAAAGGCAGAAATAGCTTTCAGTTTAACAAAAAGAGGCGTGGCATTTTACACCCCTTTTTTCGATCGCCCTCTATTGTGGCTCATAGTTTTCGCCTCGAAAACTATTTCATTTCATTTCAGTGAAATCGGTTAAATCACTTTTCAGTGATTGCGGAACAGGCAGACATAGTTTCTGTTTAGAACAAAGGGGCGTGGCATTTTACGCCCATTTTTCCTATCGCAGATTTTTCTGACCTATAGTTCCCGCCTTGGTTTGTACTATCTGTGGTGAAAATTTCATGAAAATCGGTTCAGCCGTCTTTCCGTTATTGCCGGACAGGCAGATAAAGCTTTAGCATGGTACAAAGGGGCGTGGCATTTTACGCCCCTTTTTCCGATCGCGGTCGCTTATGGCCTATAGTTCCCGCCTCGGTTAGTACTATCTGTGGTGAAAATTTCATGAAAATCGGTTCAGCCGTTTTTCCGTTATTGTCTGACAGGCAGATATAACCGTAGCATGGTGCAAAGGGGCGTGGCATTTTACGCCCCTTTGTCCGATCGCGTTCGTTTATGGCCTATAGTTCCCATCCTCGGTTAGTACTATCTGTGGTGAAAATTTCATACAAATCGGTTCAGCCGTTTTTCCGCTATTGTCTGACAGGCAGATATAGCTTTAGCATGGTACAAAGGGGCGTGGCATTTTACGCCCCTTTGTCCAATCGCGGTCGCTTATGGCCTATAGTTCCCGCCTCGGTTAGTACTATCTGTGGTGAAAATTTCATGAAAATCGGTTCAGCCGTTTTTCCGTTATTGTCTGACAGGCAGATATAACTTTAGCATGGTGCAAAGGGGCGTGGCATTTTACGCCCCTTTGTCCGATCGCGATCGTTTATGGCCTATAGTTCCCGCCTCGGTTAGTACTATCTGTGGTGAAAATTTCATGAAAATCGGTTAAGTCGTTCTGTACTTATTGCGGAACAGACAGACAGACAGACAGACAGAAAGACAGACAGACAGACAAACCAACAATCAGATTTATAATATTAATAGGGATTGAATATTAAACAAGTAGAAAAGTTAAATTCGACTTTGTCGAATCTATGAATACCCTCCACAATGCCTTTTTTAAAGTATAGTAAATTTTCAACGTGAAAAAATAAACAATTGTGATTAAAATATTTTATTTTGAGTCATTAAAAAAAAAAAAAAAATTACTAATTTTTTTTTTTTAGTGTAAAACTTTTTTCGAGTGTAATGTTTTTTTTACTGTAAAAATATTTCTGAGTGAATGTACAAAATATTGACTACAAAAATATTGAATACACAACATATTGACATTTTTGTAAAAAACAACAAAATTTTTTTTTGAGTGTAAATTTTTTTTGTGTGTAAAATTTTTTCGACTGAATTTTTAAGTTACCAATGCTTTTAAAACTAAACAAATTTAAAAAGCATTGCTTTAAAACTAAACAAGTTTGAAAAGCATTGCTAAGTTACCACCAATGCTTTTAAAACTTGTTTACCACGTGGCATTTAAGATGAACAAAATCTGAAATTCGGGGTTTTGCTTATAACTTTTGAGCCACTGGACCGATTGAGCTGAAATTCAATACCAAACAGACCTGAGGAACGGCAAAGATACATGCCACGTCTCAGCAGTCTCGTTATTGTCTTTCGAACGTTATCGTGTTTTTTACACGATATTTACTCTTTTGCTCATAACTTTTGAACCACTGCACTGTGGCCGAAATCACTGATCTAGCGGCGTTTTAGTCAAAATTAAAAAATTAAAACTGATAAATGTTTTGCACTGTATCGATTACCTATACTTTACAGAGAAAATTAACGTTTTCACTTTTGTTTTTCTCTTAATATTCGCACAGCTGTAAGCTACCAAATATACATTTTCTGCGGCAAGTGTATTAAAGGAATTTGGGGCCTAATTATTCAGTGAGTTTTTCTTTTTGAGCCAAAAAGTTTTGCTTAAAGGTAAAAGGTATGTTTTAATTAAAAAATTAATGTTTGTGGCCTGTGTGTATCTTCTTTATTATTAGTTCATTATAGAAGTGAATTTACGAGATAAAAAACACGCTAACTTTCGAAAGCCAATTCTGTGGATGCTTGGCATATATATTTGTCGTTCCTCTGGCCTAGTTCGTATTGAATTTCAGCAAGTTATTAGCAAAACCGTGAATTTCAGATTAGCTTCACTTAAATTCACGTGTTGAAAACCCGTTAAACCTGTTTTAAAAACATTGGGAAGTCACAAAAATATTTTACAACGTATTTTTGTCACTCAAAAATATTTTTACACTTCCAAAAAAAAAAATACACTCGAATAAAAATGTTACACTCAAAAAACATTTTACACTCAAAAAAATTTGGTAAATAATTTTTTTTTCAAATATTACTTAAAAAAAAATGTTTTTTTACACAAAATAAAATACATCTAATCAAAAATGTTGTTTTTTTCACTTTAGAAAATTTACTATCACTTAAAAAATGCATTGTGGAGGGTATTCATAGATTCCCAGGAAAATTTTTTGGAACAAATTCCTGGTTCAATAGATTCTTGAATACATTCTACGGTAATCACAACAAAATTTTCTATGTAAAATTATTTTTCAAAAAACTACTTGCTCTATAAAGCGATTGCTTTCGGGACAATTTCAAACAAAAATCATTGATTCTGGAATGTTAAGTAGAACCGGTTGCAGGGTAGTTTAATGCGTTCTGTAACCGATTATTTGGAACAGAAAATTTTGCTGGGTTCGGCAAAGTCTAATTTAACTTTTCTAATTGTTTTCAGTGTGGTTTGTATCTCACGCAATTCACATGCCTGGCATTTATCTCTAGTCTAACGCATTAATAATTTAACCAAAAATATTTAACCTACTTTTTTTTTTAATAACTTTAATTAAGAATTTTTGTTTAAATTTGATTTGTTTGCTAAATTTTTGCATAAACTAAATAAAAGGGTCAAATATTATTGGGTTAATTCACAATGTAGTCAATTTATTTATCTGTATGTTAGTTTAATAGTTAGTACATGTGATTTTGTTATTTTGCAATAACAATTTGTATACCCTACACTTAATGTTAGTGGGTATAAGTTTGTCGTTTCATTTGTAACACCTTAAAATATCGGTCTGGGACTACAAAAAGTATCAGAAATATAAAGTATATTACTGACACCCAATTGATGTTAAAACTATCTAGCGATAACCGTCTGTCTATTGAAGGGTATCATATATTCGACAAAGGCCGAACTTAATTTTTTTATTTTTTTTAAATTTCGTTGCTGTAAACTCATAAGGTTACAATAATTGCGTGTTTATATAAAAAAAAAACAAATTCAATGGAATTTACAATTTTAATACAAACGAAAAAAAGAATATGTTAATTATTAATTTTATTTGTTGTTGGTAATTAAAATAAAATATTTACATTTAATTAACAATTAAACTATTGATATTCATATTTTAAGTATTTTTAGTATTTTTGTTTTTTTTTGCTTTTTTTCTAAACTAATTGTTCCTCCTCTACCAAGCTGGTCTGGCATTTGGATTAAAGGGTGGTGTATGTGGTATTTGTGGTCTCTGACCTCCTGGATTAGGTCTACGTCTATCAACAAATGGTTCTGCTTTTGTCAATTGTGTTGTCAGTGCCATCAATGCCAATATGACAAACATAAAAAATTGTTTTCCAAACATTTTTATTTTTTATTTTTAGTTTAAAGAAGACTTGTAGGATTTACAAAAATTAAAATATTGTTTATATTTTAATAACTTTTACTTGACTGTTGATTATATGCTAAATTTGTTGTCTTTTTATATTAAAATATAACAAAAGATTCTTCTTTATACAACTTAAGTCTTAAAGGTGGTTTACCGTAAATACTCTGATAAGGACCGGGGGATTTTTTTTTTGTTTTGATGTTAAAGAGGGTTTCACCTAGATTTTAGGTATTTATAGTTTTGCTATAGAAAAATAAATTTATTGATTTTTTTATGAGTTTTATGTATTGTATAAGTTTCTTTAAAATTCCAAAAGAATATTTAAAATTTTTTCTAACAGTTTTTAAAAATTTTATTAATTTTTCTTTTTTTTTGAAATCTTTGTGAATTTTTATACTTCTACACACAACAAATTATTGGCTAAAAATTTTCAATTAAATCTATTGATCAACAAAATTTAAATGAGTCAATCAATGCTTTGATTAAAATTTTTGCTGTTAACTGTCGCATTATAAATTTTCAACATACCGCTTTAATTTATTTGAATACATTTATTCAAAAATATGCAGACTAATCGGGTTTTACTTTTTTGTACTGTGGGAAACATATTAGAAAGCAAAAAAACGTTAATTTTTTCATAATTTTGTCATAAACTTACAATTCATTCGTTAAATCAAACATTATTTTGATTGACTATAAATAAAAAATTGATCAAACTTGTGATCAAACTCGAAAAAATGTTTGTTTGAAAAAATATTCAATTAATCACTTACAATTTGATAAATGCTATAACAAATTTTCTTTATTGGAGGAATTTCAATAAAAAAATTGATTTTTGTTGATTGAAATTCTTTTCAAATTCTTTCTGTGTACTCTTCTGATTTGTGTAGCCTACACCGCTATGTGATACAGGGTATAATGAGTTTGAGCTGATGTTTTTTTGGACAAAGACTATTGTTTGGACTAAGCCTATTAAAATTGAAAGAAATCGGTCGATGTTTTGACCTAGCCCCCATACAAACGTCGCCTTTTAATTTGCCTCAAACGACTCAAACAACGGTTTCGAAATTTGGCTGGTAAACGTATTTTGTGTTCGCACATCACCATTTTAAAGTAATCGGGCCAGTTCTTCTTGTAGCCCCCATACAAACTAGAGAGGGGCGCGTGAGTGATTTTTAACTCACACTCACTCACGCTCACGACAGGAATTTTTGAATCACGCACACTCACTCACGACCATATTTTTTCTACTCACACTCACTCACAATCATGTGAGTAAATTTAATACAACTCACACTCACGTGCACTCACGCAAGCTTCACTTACACTCACGTTGACTCACACTCACGAAACTCTTATTTATAAAAAAAAATCAAAAACTAAAATTTCAAAAATCTTTCAAATTTTTTACCAAAATTTAAAGTTCAGCGAAATTTTACATTGTTTTTTAAGCCAAATTTTACAATTTTTTGTTGCTTTTTTTGGTACGAAAAAAAATATGAAGAGATAATAAATCACGCAAACTCACGCAAAAAATCGACTCACGCACACTCACTCATGCAAAAATCTTACTCACGCCCACTCACTCATGCAATTTTTTTCCCCACTCACACTCACTCACAATCACGTGAGTAAAATTGAATTCAGTCACACTCACGCGTGATCACGCTCTAATCTGCTCATGTGCCCATCTCTATTACAAACCACCTTTCCGATATTCACAAAATTATCTTAAATTTCATAAAAAAAATAAAAAAATATTTAATTGAAATTTTGTGCGTGTTTTACGCGTACTTTAATAACCTAATCAAATCTGCTTATAATCGGACAATTTTTCGCCCGATATTTTGTTAAAGCGGTTTATTGGTTTGTGAGTGTTTTTTTTTACACTTATTAAAGGTTTGACAATAGATGGATCCCATCGGTCCATGTTTGAACTTACAGTGGGCTTTTGAGTTTGGTGCGGGGGGGGTAGGGGGGGAATTTTTTTTACTTCGAAAAACAAAATCATCAATTCACCGTTGTCGGACAAGCAAAAAAAGTAATGGGAAAGCTATAAAATCATAAAATTTTGTACATTTTGCCAAAACACTGCAGCCGATTTTCAATCAAAAAATAAGAGCCCTCCATAAAGTCAATTTTTATACCCTCCACTTAGTGATAGAGGGTATATATAAGTTTGTCATTCCGTTTGTAACTCATCGAAATATCGGTCTGGGACCCCATAAAGTATATATATTCATGATGCCCGATCGATTTTAAGACATTCTAGCGATGTCCGTCTGTCTGTCTGTGGAAAATGCTATCGCGGACAAAATATTGCACAGAGATGACTGAAACTTAACATATATATTGGAAGTTCTCCCGAGAAGTTTGGTATTGCATTTGAGCGATATCGGTTCAGCGGTTCAAAAGTTATGAACGAAAATGTAAGCACACTTAAAAAATTTCCGTACATTCAACATAACCTAAAAATACAAAATGCTTTAATTCGGCTTCTGGTTGACATATGTTAACATAATTGAACACCAAATGGTATTTAAACAAGTACGAACATATTTTTTGACACAAAAAGAAAAAAATCGCGGATTTTTTTTTACCAACATTTTTTTTCGCGGAAATTTTTTCAATTTTTTTTTTTTTTTTCAAAAGTAATTTCCTTTTAGATAAAGTTGTTTGCAATAATCTTTTTAAAATTGTGGCCGAATTTAACTTTTTTACTTGGTTTTTTTAAATTTGTTTTAAAGAAAATGCTACATTTTCTATGTAGACGAAAGCCTCAGATTCTAACACATTTGACGAATGAAAAAGTATAAATCTGAGAGTTTTTTTAATAGAAGAAATTCTTTCTACAAAGAAAATTTCAGATTCTGAATCATTTTTCATATAGAAATGCTTTTTCTCAGACTCTGAGGCCTTTTTCCTATAGAAAATGTCCAGATTTGGAGACCCTTTCCTATAGAAAGTCTCAGATTTTAATGCATTTTTCTTATATAGAACAAGTTTAAGATTCTGGCACTTTTTTTTCCTATAGAACAAGTCTTAAATTCTGAGATCTTATTCGTATAGCAATAGTATAAGATTCGACCTTTTTTGTATCGATTTTTCCCATTTTTTTCTATAGAAAAAATCTCAAATTCTGAGACATTTGTCCTAAAGAAAAGGTTTCAGATTACATTTTTTCTATAGAATAGCTTTCAGATTCTGAGACATTTTTCCTATAGAAAAGTCTTAGATTCTGAGGCATTTTTCCTATAGAAAAGTCTCAGATTCTGAGACTTTTTGCCTACAGAAAAGGTTTCAGATTCTGAGACATTTTCCTATAGAAAAGTCTCAGATTCTGTGACATTTTTCCCATAGAAAAAGTTTCAGTTTCTGAAACATTTTTCCTGTAGAAAAAGTCTCAGATTCCGAAACTATTTTTTTTGTAGAAAAAGTCTTAGATTCTGAGTCATTTTTCCAATAAAAAAAGGGATTTTTCTTATAGAAAAAGTCTTAGATTCTGAGAAATTTTTTACTATAGAAAAAGTCTCAGATTTTGAGATATTTTTTCTAAATCTCAGATTTTGAGAAAATTTTTCTACAGCAAAAGTCTCAGATTCTGAAACATTTTTCCTATAGATAAATTCTTTTAAATTCTGAGGATTTTTCTCTATAGAAATACTCAGATTCTGATACATTTTTCCTATAGAAAAAGTCTAATTTCCCCAAAGATTTTTTTTTCCTTTGGAAGAGTTAAGATTTTTTTATCTATACAAAATTTTCGGATTTTAAAATTTTTTCCTTTAGAAAATTTTTTAGAAAGTTTCGTTCTTTTTTTTATTTTTTCTTCTTTGTCTTTCTTTTTCTTTCTTTTTTTCATTTTCTTCCTTTTTTTCTTTTCTTTTCTTTCTTTTCCTTTTTTAAATTTGGTCTGGTTGCGTAAATTTCCACTTTCCCCCCTTTTCTGAATTTTTAAAATTTAAATAAACATTTCTTTGTAATTTATTTATACATGTTATATATATTAATAATTAAATTTATTAAATACATTTGGAATTTCTAAAAAATTCATAACTTTCAAAAAATTGTGAAAAAATTCTTTACCCTTTTTTTGTTTATCGTGGATCAAATAATATTTCATCACGTTTGGGAAAGCCAGGACGTTTATGTTGTTTTTGAGGTGATACAATAGAATTTTCCCCTGTAAACAACAGTATTATAACAATTGTAAATTTTAATATAAAATTTAAACTCAAATGCATATTTATTATATTCGTGCCAGAGTACAACTAACAACAATACAACAAAAAATTACTTAATTTTAATATTTTTGAAATTTTATAAAATTATATTCATTAAATTTTAAATTTATTTATTTTTAATTTGAACTCAATCACTTTTAATTTAAGTTTTAATATTTTCAATTCAATATTTTCATATCTTTTTTTTCCCCCATATTTTACAGGCCTTCCAGATCCTTTTGCAAAGGTTCAAGTTGATGGCACTGGCCAGGTTTATTCAACGGACATAAGTAAATCAACATTAGATCCAAAATGGAATGCCCATTACGATTTATTTTTGGGACGCAACGATTCTATAACAATAACTGTCTGGAATCAACGAAAAATTCACAAAGGAAGTGGATTTTTAGGCTGTGTCCGTATACCACCAGAAACCATACAACGTTTAAAAGGAGCTGGATGTAAGTTTAATACAATATTTATATATATAAAGATTGGGTGACTGTTGACATAAGGGGCCCAACTTTTTTTTTGTAATTAACATATTTTGGATTTTTTTCCCGCCCTCTTTCCCTTGAACTAAAATGTAACTGATTCAGAAAAACGATATTCTGAATATTTTTCTTGAGTCTCAGATTCTATAAAATTGTTTCTGAATTAAATGTCTCAGATAATGAGAAATTTTTCTTTTAGATACAGTCGAAGATCCTGAGACTTGATTGATACAAAAATGTCTGATTATGAGACCGAAAAAGTCACAGTTTCTGAGACAGAGGGCTTCCCGATTCTTAGACATGGTTCCTATAGAAAAATCCTACATTTTTCCTACAAAAAGTCTCAGCTTTTGAAGAATTTTTCTTATGGAACAAGTCTCAGATTCTGTGATATTTTTCCTATAGAAAAAATCTCAGATTCTGAGTTATTTTTCCTTTAGAAAAATTCTCAGATTCTGAGATATTTTTCCTATAGAAAAAGTCTTAGATTCTGAGATATTTTTCCTATAGAAAAAGTCTCAGATTCTGAGATATTTTTCCTATAGAAAAATTCTCAGATTCTGAGAAATTTTTCCTATAGAAAAAGTCTTAGATTCTGAGATATTTTTCCTATAGAAAAAGTCTCAGATTCTGAGAAATTTTTCCTATAGAAAAAGTCTCAGACCATCAGGTTCATGGGATTTATAGGGCCTGAAGCTTTTAATCGCCCTGATTAATGTTGGCATATTTATTGTTTCCGAAGCAATTTCATATGTTTGGGCTTCAGAACGTTCCCAAGCTTGAAGCGGCGTCATGGAATTGCCCAGAAAATGCGAATTTAGAAGGAGATTCAGGGACTCTTCCTTCAGGTATCCTAGGGTGCAAGGACAAGAAGCTAGAACTTTTTAGAACGCAGCCTGGATGTCTCAGAAACGTCTTCTATGTTTCCACAGAAGTTTTTCCAAGAATTACATTTGGCAGTTGTCGATATCTTCTTTAAACTCTTATGTTGCAGCCTATATGCAGACCAGTCCTCGTCCGCTCTTGAGAATTTAGCCTTATTAAAGAGCTTTGTGCAGGAATCTCTGCTCGCCTGCAAACTCATTTGACCACCAAGGTGTTTTTTCCTCCTACTATTTTCAGAAGGACAGGGCGCATCCAGGGACCTATTAAAAACATTTGTTATGTGGTCAACCAGGCAGTCATTTTCCGCCAAACTATGAGGTTCAGATAAGGGCACTTCATCTAAAATCGCAGAAAAATTCTCCATATATTTTATATTTGAGAAGGACTTATACGATCACTTTTCTTTTAAACAATTAAATAAAACAAAGATTCTGCACCCTTTTACCATCCGAAATATAATAAATATTAATTATATTTTTTTTGTTTGTTTTTTGTAGTCCAACGTCTAGATTTAGGCAAATTTGCCTCAGATGATGATGAAATGGTGCGTGGCCAGATTATTATTGCATTTCTATCAAAAGATGGTCCTTGCAGTGGCAATCCTTTGGCTATAGTCGGACCAGGCGGTGATGTTCGTGGTCCTTCGGAAGATGATTCTTCTGAGGAAAGTCTACCCGAAGGCTGGGAGGAAAGAAGGACCGGTAACGGTAGAGTTTACTATGTAAATCATACCACAAAAACCACACAATGGGATCGTCCCAGTAAACACAATAATCATCATGCAACACAACCAACACAACATCAACATCGTTCTAATACACAACAAAATGGTAGCAGTATACAGCAACAACATCATCCAGCGGGTCCAACACGTTCTACTACCTGTACCAATTTATTAAATGGTCATAGTAGTCGTAGTGCTAGAGAAAATGACGAAAGGCGACATTCTACAGAAATTTTATCAACTCCAAATACCAGCGCTGTTAATTTGGGTAAAGAAAATTGTAGTCCTACCCGCGGAGATGTCACTAAAGATGCTAATACAGCGTCAACTCCGAACAATAAGAAAAATAATCGCTCAAATACTTCACCAACATCAGCCAACTCCACTACCACTACAACAACGACAGTCAATAATAGTTCATCCACAACAAATGGTGGAGATCATACCACAGTTACAGTTGCGCCACAAACACCTAGACATCATTCAACACAAATTAATGATACACATGTTAGTAAAACGCCAAAGCATGGAACACCAGCAACACCCTCTTCAATAACAAATGGTCATCATATACAAAATGAAACAGCCAATACAACGACGCCGCCACAACGTTTGCAAACTGTACAAAATTTAACAAATGGCAATACCAACTCGACAACTACTTGTAATGGTACACCGCAATCTGCTCAACCACAATCGGCTACAACAACAACCGCAACACATACGTCCACAACATCTTGGAATGCTAATGAAGATGAAACAAATACAAATGTCACCTCAACAACACGACATAGTCCAACCACAAATGGTAATAACACTCCCAATAGTAGCAGCAATGTGGTGCAAAGTCCCAATGCTAATACAACAAACTCTACTTCCAATGCAAATCAACATTCAAATGTTCCAGCAACTCCCACAAGTTGTTCTAGCAACAATCATGCCAATACACCACGTGAAAGAGTGGTAAATGCAGAACCGCCGCCGTCACGAGGAGAACAACAACGTCAACAAATTAATAATACACCAACTTCAGCTTCTTCATCGACCTCAGCAAATGCTGGTGGTTCTCAACGTTCACAAAGACGTTCGTCACGTACAGCAGAAGAATCGGCACGTAGACGAGGATCGAGAAGTTCCCGATCTAGCAATACAGCCGCTCATAGATATCCAGGACCGCCACCAACGGGACCAGCAAATCAAGCTGCTAGACCTTTTATGGATCTGCCACCGGGTTATGAAATGCGTATAACACAACAAGGTCAAGTATATTTCTATCATATACCTACCGCTATTTCAACCTGGCACGATCCTAGAATACCTAGAGATTTTCATGCGGAAAATTTAACATTAGATGCTATAGGACCATTGCCCAGTGGTTGGGAACAACGAAAAACCGCTTCAGGCCGAGTATATTTTGTGGATCACAACAATCGAACTACACAATTTACAGATCCACGTCTAAATGGTAATATATTGCAGTTAATTAGACGTGGAGTTGTGCCACCTACTTGTGGCAATAACAGTCCTAGCAACAATGTTAACAGTAATACAACAGCAAATACTTCTTCACCTGGTAGTGGTGGTGGTGGTGTAGGATCAGGTAATGGTAGTATCATACAGCATTTATCACCAGCATCCTCGCATCCTTTGGCAGGTTCGGCTAATAGCACAGCCAATACACCTAATACTACCACCACAACCTCCTCCTCATCCTCCTCAAACACACCCCATAGACCAGGCGTTAACAGCTCCACAACAACAACGACGATAACAGTAATACCTACCGAAGGTCGTGCTGTGCCTGCCGATTTACCACAAGGTTTACTCGAAGGTGCCGATTTATTACCTAAATATCGCCGTGATCTTGTTGGCAAATTACGTGCTCTACGCACAGAACTTCAATCTTTACAACCACAATCCGGTCACTGCCGTTTGGAAGTATCACGCAATGAAATCTTTGAGGAGAGTTATAGACTGATCATGAAAATGCGTCCTAAGGATATGCGTAAACGTTTGATGGTGAAATTTAAAGGCGAAGAGGGTTTGGATTACGGTGGTGTTGCCCGTGAATGGTTACATTTGCTATCAAGAGAAATGCTTAATCCACAATATGGCCTTTTTCAATATAGTCGTGATGATCACTATACTTTGCAAATAAATCCCGATTCGGGTGTTAATCCCGATCATTTATCATATTTTCATTTTGTTGGGCGTACTTTGGGTATAGCTGTATTTCATGGTCATTGTTTGGATGGCGGTTTTACCACACCATTCTACAAACAATTGCTCAATAAACCAATAACCTTAAGTGATATTGAGGGTGTAGATCCGGAATTGCATAGAAGTTTAACATGGATGTTGTAAGTAATAATTTTAATAAACTAAACTTTAAATTGCATTTTATGACTTTGCTGCACCATTTACGTAATTCGAAAAATGTCAATTGTAATTTGAAGATTATACTTGTAATTTGAAGATTCTATTTGAAGTTCGAAAATTCCTACTTTAATTTGAAGATTTTAATTGTAAATCGAAGATTACAACTGTAATTCGAAAAAGATCAATGGTAATTCGATAACGATCAATTGTATTTCGATAAAGATCAATTGTAATTCGAAAAAATCCATTTTAATTCATAAAAGATCAATTGTTATTGAAAAAAGATCAATTGCAGTTCGTGAAAGATCATTTGTACAATTACAAAAAAGATCAATTGCAGTTCGTGAAAGATCATTTGTACAATTACAATTGATCTTTTACGAATTACAATTGATCTTTTACTATTTACAATTGATCATTTTCGACTACAATTGATGTTTTTCGAATTACAACTGGAATTTTCGAATTACAATAGACCTTTCTCGGATAACAATTGATCTTTTACGAGCTATTTGATCCTTTTCGAACTTCAGTTGCTCTTTTACGAATTACTATTGCAATTTTCGAACTACAATTGATCTTTTTATATCCTACACCACTCTGTGGTACAGGGTATAATGAGTTTGTGTTGATGTTTGTAACTACCCGAAGTATTGGTCGTAAACACACAGAAAACCGATCGACTTAGAATCACTTTTTGAGTGGATTTGGCGATGTCCGTCTATCTGTCCATCTAAATGTTGTATACACGATACTGGTCGCAATTATCAATATATTTGGCTGAAATTTGAATCATAAGCTTCTTCTGGCCCAAGGACGAATTCTATTGAATGCTTAGACCTAGCCCCCATACAACGTCCCTTTCAAATTTGGCTTAAATTCCACTAATTACTGTAAAAAAATAGATATCCCTTCGAAATTTGACTGGTAACTTTATTTTATATTCGTTAATCATCATTTGGAATTTCAAATTTCTATTTTCCAATAGAATTCACTTCCCGATATTAATACATAACTCTCAAAATACTTTGAAATGGGTGATATTTGACTTAAATTGTGTTTTCAGATGTTTAACGTATACTTTGATGCCTTAATTTAATCTCATTCTTGGTCTTAGTCCCTTATAAAAATTTCGCCCGATATTCCGTTCAATGGGTCCATTGGCCCCAAATACCGGCCGATTTCAATCATATTTGGTTTGCGTGTATTTTCTACACTAATGAAAGACCTTACCAAATATAGATCCAATCGGTCCATGTTTGGACTTGGGCCCATTTTTCGTAAGCGGGCAAAATCGAACCAGGAGAAAAAAAGTTAAACCTCTAAAAAACCATTGTTTTACAGTTTTTATACCCTCCAACCACAGTGTGGGGGTACACTCACTTTGTCATTCCGTGTGTAATGCATCGAAATATCGGTCTAGGACCCCATAAAGTATATATTTTATTGATCAGTGATCGATTCTAAGACATTCTAGCTATGTCCGTCCGTCTGTCTGTAGATAACACGATGCAGTCCAAAATAAAACAGCTAGACTCCTGAAGTTTGGCATAAATATGTCTCATGTTTATAGGCAGGTTAAGTTCGTGAATGGGCAAAATCGGGCAAGGGGGAAAAAAGTTCCCCCTTGAAGAACTGAACCAACATCTGAAAAAAATACACTTTTTTACATGTTTTTTGTTTGTATTTTTGTTAAAAAAATGAAACATTTGGTATATTTATCGTGATGGGAAGGTGCTCTCTAATTCCCCCCACTGACCCCCATTAACCCCCCCGCCCCTGACAATTTTTATTTTATTTTTTTTACACTCTCTCACTTGTTTTTTTTATTTTTGTTAAACAAAAGTTTAATTTTGAATGCACAAGAAGTTCAACGTCCTGCACTTGGACCCAGGGAATTAGAAAGTGTCTTTTTTTATCGGTCCGCCCCCTTTTGTGGGCGTGAAATAAAAAAAATCGTTTAAATAGTGTTACAATTTTATTTCTTTAGCGGAAAAATCATAAAAATGAATTTGTAAACATATATTTCCATAGGGAATTTGACACCCCATGAACCGCTGGCAACCTTCCCAAAAAAAAAAACAAGTAAAAAAGTTAAATTCGGCCTTGCCGAATGTAGTGATACCCTCCACAATTTCAAAAAGATTATTGCAAAAAACTTTATTTAAAAGAAAATTACTTATGAAAAAAAAAAATTTTTTGAAAAAAAAATTTCCGCAAAAAAAATTTTGGTAAAAAAAAATTTTGGTAAAAAAAAATTTTGGTAAAAAAAAATTCGCGATTTTTTATTTTTTTTTGTCAAAAAATATGTTCGTACTTGTATAAATACCATTTGGTGTTCAATTATGTTCACATATGTCAACCAGAAGCCGAATTAAAGCATTTTGTATTTTTAGGTTATGTTGAATGTACTGAAATTTTTGAGGTGTGCTTACATTTTCGTTCATAACTTTTGAACCGATATCGCTCAAATGCAATACCAAACTTCTCGGGAGAACTTCCAATAAATATGTTAAGTTTCAGTCATCTCTGTGCAATATTTTGTCGGCGACAGCATTTTCCACAGACAGACGGACAGACGGACATCGCTAGAATGTCTTAGAATCGATCCGGCATCATGAATATATATACTTTATAGGGTCCCAGACCGATATTTCGATGAGTTACAAACGGAATGACAAACTTATATATACCCTCTATCACTAAGTGGAGGGTATAAAAAAGAAAACGTCCCTGCAATTTTTATACCCTCCACTTAGTGATAGAGGGTATGTATATATAAGTTTGTCATTCCGTTTGTAACTCATCGAAATATCGGTCTGGGACCCCATAAAGTATATTCATGATGCCCGATCGATTTTAAGACATTCTAGCGATGTCCGTCTGTCTGTGGAAAATGCTGTCACGAACAAAATATTGCACGCAGATGACTGAAACTTAACATATTTATTGGAAATTCTCCCGAGAAGTTTGGTATTGCATTTGAGTGATATTGGTTCAGCGGTTCAAAAGTTATGAACGAAAATGTAAGCACACCTCAAAAATTTCAGTACATTCAACATAACCTAAAAATACAAAATGCTTTAATTCGGCTTCTGGTTGACATATGTGAACATAATTGAACATCAAATCGTATTTAAACGAGTACGAACATATTTTTTGACATAAAAAAAAGAAAAAAATCGCGGATTTTTTTACCAAATTTTTTTTCGCGGAAATTTAAAAAAAAAAATTTTTTTTTTTTTTTTAAGTAATTTCTTTTTAAATAAAGTTTTTTGCAATAATCTTTTTGAAATTGTGGAGGGTAGCACTACATTCGGCAAAGCCGAATTTAACTTTTTTACTTGTTTTATTTTTTTTTCCATGTTGGAGGGTATGAAAGATTCGGCACAACCGGATTTAACACTCTTTCTTCTTTATGTTAATTTTTTTTTTTACAATTTGATATTTTACGAATTACAATTGGAATCTTCGCAAAATTATAAATTGAATATTCGCATTACAAATAGAATATTCGCATTACAAATAGAATATTACAATAGAATATGGCATTTTTGAACTACAAGTAGAATCTTCGAATTACAATTGATCTTTTTCGAATTACATGTGTAAATGGTGTAGAGGTGCTAAAGCAAACTTACTTGCATTTTGTTAAATTCTGTTTTGTTTTAATTTTTTTTTAGAGAAAACAATATTTCCAATGTTATTGAATCTACATTTAGTGTGGAAAACAATAGTTTTGGTGCTTTAGTTGTACACGAGCTTAAACCTTCGGGAGCTTCCATACCAGTTACAGAAGATAATAAACGGGAATATGTTAAACTTTATGTTAATTATAGATTTATGCGTGGCATTGAACAACAATTTTTAGCATTACAAAAAGGTATAATTATTATCATAACACAACTATTAGTTTTATTGTTAAACTTTTTTTTTATTTCTTTAGGTTTTTGTGAATTGATACCCAGTCATTTATTACGACCATTTGATGAACGCGAATTGGAATTGGTTATTGGCGGTATATCAAGTATTGATGTTAACGATTGGCGCAACAATACTAGACTGAAACATTGTACACCAGAAACACAACAAGTTATATGGTTTTGGCAGGTAAGTGTAAATTAAATAATTAATACTTTAAATACATATTCACTGGCGCAGTCGGGTAGTAAATAGAATTTCCCCAAAGACAAATTGTAAGGACCAAACAAATGTCTAAAAAAAATGATGTTTAGGTTATTAAAATTAAAGCTTGCTAACCGTCAGTTTCTGTTAATAAAAAAAAAAAACAATTTATAAATGTTTACTCGTCTTGGCCAAATTCATTTAACGCAAAAGCACTTTTTAAGTGATTGCAATTTTTTTTTTTTTTTTCAATATGATAAAATTTTTTTACTAGATTCACTATTATTAATTCAATCTAAACTCTATTAAGCTTAAAGTTTGATATATTACCTATAAAGCATTTTTTAATGGCGACAAAAATAAGGACTGTGATCACGTAAAACGATAGTTAACTATCGTCGATTTTTGGAGCCTTGTTGCTCCTAAAATAATCAACATACTTCCAATTTTTTCTAATGTTTCTGGATTAGACAACACTCTTTAATAATTTAATAAAGAAAAACTTTCAAATTTCCCTTCAAAACGATATGTACATATTTTGATGTCGTTTGTGCATCGTCTATCGTTTTCGTTTTACGTGATTAGCCCCTAGGTTTGGTATTGTTAACTTTAAATTATTCAATCCTTGTTTTTTCTCTTTTCTTTTAGGTGGTGGAATCATATTCTTCGGAAATGCGTGCTAGACTATTACAATTTGTTACTGGCTCATCACGTGTTCCTTTACAAGGTTTTCGTGCTTTACAGGGCTCTACGGGTGCCGTAGGTCCTAGACTTTTTACCATACATTTGACACAAGATGTACCCACACAAAATTTACCAAAAGCTCATACTTGTTTTAATCGCATTGATTTACCGCCCTATGATAGTTATCAATTATTGTATGATAAACTTACCCAAGCCGTTGAAGAAACATGTGGATTTGCAGTGGAATAAAGTAAAAATTAAAGTAAAAAAAGGATAAAGAAAAATGTGATGAAATTAATTAATAATAATGACAAAAATATAAAAAAAACGACGAACAAATTGAGACCAGGATATTGAACATTAAATATTTAAGGATTTTCCTTTTCACAATAAACCTTCCTTTCCTCCCTCTCTCTCTCCCTTAAAAATACTACTCACCAATACAAAATGTGACCACAATTCTATTTATTTGTTATAAAATCAGTTTGTTAAAGTGAAATCAAGTTAGGGGAATTAGATTTTAACACTTTTTTTTATTGTCTATTAAATTTTTTACGATTTTGAAACCACGGTTTCTTTTTTAGCATCTGAGAATTTTTTTTATACTCCATTAAGTGGTAGAGGGTAGAGATGCGCGCGTGACACGAATTTTTCGTGATTCACGCGTGAATCACTCCTGATGGTGAGTGAAATTTATTTTTACTCACGTGATCGTGAGTGCGCGTGATTATAAAAATTAGTTTCGTGCGTGAGCGTGCGTGAGTAATTTTTGTTTCGTGAGTTTGCGTGATTGTTTTGTGCTGTTTGAAACAGAAAACGAGTAAAAAAATCGTCATTATATTGAATTTAGGGGGTGATTAATACAAAATTGTGATTTAAACAGTGTTGCCACCAACAAAATCGTAAATTACACGTGGATCATGTCAAAATTACACATGAAATCACGAATTACACATGGATCATGCCAAAATTACACAGGAAATCACGTTTTTTTTTTTTTTTTGTAAATTTTCAAAATATAACGGTTAAGTCTGTCGATTAAGTCGATTTTGACATAAAACTCCGTTAAATCGACAGTTAACAGCTAACTGGACATGTAATCCGCCCTAAGTCTGGTTTTTACTGCTCAAAAAACCTAAAATTTATCGTTTTGTGCGAAATTTCTGTCGGGATAACCTAAGTCAAATCAGAAGAAAATCGGAAAAACAGCAAAAAAATATATTGATTTCAGCTGAATATCTGCTCATTTTAACAGAAAACCCTGCTGATTAAAGCGGAAAAATTCAGCTAGAATATTCACAAAAATATTTTTGTAAACTCAGCAAACAGAATCAGTAAAATTACTAAAAAAAAAACGGTTATTTTTTAAAACTGAATGACAGAGAATTTCGTTAAAATATTCATTTCTGCAGAAAAATCTGCTAAAAGTTTGCTTTTTTAACTGAAACCCCGTTTTACAGTTTTTTTAACATGCGAATTCGTTATAAAATCAATCCAAAATTCACGGTTTTGCTTATAACATAACCGAATTTGTTAAAACAAATTATAAAAAAAATTCTCAAAAAAGGAAAAATTTTAAATTACACATGGGCTACACATGAAAAAACAAATTACACATGATATGTATAATTACACATGAGGTGGCAACACTGGAACACTGTTTATTGTTGTTTTAAGGAAATTAAATACTTTTTGTGCAAGAATTCGAAAAAAGTAAACAAAAATTTGTAAATTTAAATTTCGTGAGCGTGATTGTTTCGTGAGCGTGAGAAAAATTTTAGTTACTCACGTGAGCGTGCGTGAACGTGAGCAGAAAAAATAATTTCGTGCGTGAACGTGCGTGAGCAATATTTTTATTTCGTGAGCGTGAGCGTGCGTGAGTCAAAATTCACTCACGCGCCCATCTCTAGTAGAGGGTATGTATTAGATTGTTATTCCGTTTGTAACTCTTCAAAATATTGGTCTGTCGGACCTCATAAAGCATATAAATTCATAATCCTTGGTCGATTTTAAAAAGATCTAGCGATGCCCGTTTGTCTGTTGTAATTACGAATCCGAGAATTTTTCTATATGAAAAATATCTAGGAATCTGAATATCTCAGAATCTGAGAATTTTTCTATATAAAAAATATCTCAGAATCTGATAATTTTTCTATTTGAAAAATATCTCAGAATCTGAGACTTTTTCTATAGGAATAATATCTCAGAATCTGAGACTTTTTCTATAGGAAAAATATCTCAGAATCTACGACTTTTTCTATAGAAAAAATATCACAGAATCTGCGACTTTTTCTTTAGGAAAAATGTCTCAGAATCTGCGACTTTTTCTATAGGAAAAATATGTCAGAATCTGAGACTTTCTATATGAAAAATATCTCAAAATCTAAGAACTTTTCTATAGAAAAAATAACTCAGAATCTTAGAAGTTTTCTATATAAAAAATATCTTAGAATCTGAGAAGTTTTCTACATAAAAAATATCTTAGAATCTGAAAATTTTTCTGTGTAAAAAATATCTCAGAATCTGAGAATTTTTCTATTTGAAAAATATCGTAGAATTCGAGAATTCTTCTATATGAAAAATATCGTAGAATTTGAGAATTCTTCTATATGAAAAATATCTCTGCATCTGAGATTTTCTCTATATGAAAAATATCTCAGAATATGAGAATTTTTCTATGTAAAAAATATCTCAAAATCTAAGAATTTTTCTATAGAAAAAATATCTTAGAATCTGAGAATTTTTCGATATGAAAAATATCTCAGAATCTGAGAATTTTTCTATATAAAAAATATCTCAGAATATAAAAATTTTTCTATAGAAAAAACAACTCAGAATCTGAGAATTTTTCTATAGAAAAAATAACTCAGAATCTGAGAATTTTTCTATGTGCAAAATATCTCAGAATCTGAAAATTTTTCTATATAAAAAATATCTCAGAATCTGAGAATTTTTTTATATGAAAAATATCTTAGAATCTACGAATATTTCTATGAGGCATTCCACACCAAATGTCCCGCTACAGAAAAACATGTGTCTCGTAAATTTCTGAATAGGTTGTTTGGATAGCCCTATATGAAACTAAGAAAATTGCGTTTTTGGTTTTTCAAATTTTCAAAAACTGGGCTTAGGAGGCGTGGTCAAATATTGGAAAAATGGTCAAATTTGTGGCGAGTTGTCTTGATTAAATATTTATCACATTAAAACGAAATGCACCACAATCTCAAAAATTGACATTCTTAAATAGTTTTGTATGGGCTATCGATTAAATTTTTTTTTGGAAAATTTCAGAACCCGTTCTGAAATGTTGCATTTTTTAAAAAAGTCAATTTATCAAAAATCCGGCCACTTTTTTTTTTTGTTTTTAAATTTTTTTTTAAAGT
Organism: Pegoplata infirma; assembly: GCA_963921195.1. NCBI lineage: Eukaryota > Metazoa > Arthropoda > Insecta > Diptera > Anthomyiidae > Pegoplata > Pegoplata infirma. The sequence continues at coordinate 205,326,118 of OY992538.1, forward strand.
TAAGATGTTTGTCCATCCACACAAAAAAATTCAGAAACACGTTCTTCGTTTTTTTTCGAGAAAATCGCATTTGAATTTTAAGTTTCATAACAATTTTGTAATTTTCTTGTATTTTCTTGTTTCAACAGAGCGTATGAGAAATAATTTTTCAATTAATAATACTCATTCGCAAGGTTAAACAAGAAAATACAAGCAAATTACAAAATTGTTATAAAATTTAAAATTCAAATGCGATTTTCTCGAAAAAAAAACGAAGAACGTGTTTCTGAATTTTTGTGTGTGGATGGACAAACGAATGTGTGTGTGGAAGAAGGTGCTAAAATCCAATTTTTGGAAATCGCGTTTTTTTGCAAAATCGTATCTCCCTTCAATAGTTCGATCTATTTGCAAACAAATTTGTTAAAAACTTGATCGTTTTCTTTCATAAAATTGACCTTGAAAGTTCAATTTTAACGATTTTTTGAAATATTTTATATTTTTCCCCCGAATACTAACATGTATTTTGCAGTTAAACTAAAGGTGGTATATCAAAATTCTTGCATGTGAGATGGTTAACGTGTAGAAAACATCCAAGGCTTTAACATGTGCCCATTGGTTTGGCAAAAAACGCTTTCATATCAAATCTATCTATAGTTAAAGTGTGAATATGGAAAAAGGTGCTATATCCATACAAAAACACAACATTGTTTTACGAAATACTGAGGGCGGATTTTTATAATCTATCCAATTTTTGAGTTAAAACTTATATTATAAATTGCGCAAATTTTTTTTAACCCATTACGCGAAAATCTGTTCAAAATAAACCATAAACCACTTGTTTTTTGTTAAATTAACTACCTTTTATTATTCTTATATAAAAATGAGTATTGCTGGACCCCGTCTAAATTTTGCAGAATTCATCATGCCAAATTTTAATTTTTAAAAAATAACACAAAAAACAGAAAACTACTTGGCAAATGTATTGAAATTCCTAGTAGAAATTGTAACATAGCACCTTATTCCACTAGAACAAAATTTCACATGCAATTTTTTGCTACTTCCGCTCATTCTATTTTTATGAAATTGTACATAGATGCAAATGGTCAATCTTTGTCGATCTGCAAAAAGAAAATTAAGAAATTAAATTTTTTTCGCGACTTATTCAGTTTTTTGCTTCTCCTATACAATTTGGTTTTTGGATTATAGCACCTTGTTCCACACCCACATTCAAACATCTAAACTTAAAAAAAAAAATAAAAAACAAAAAAAAAGTGGCCGGATTTTTGATAAATTGAATATTTTAAAAAATGCAACATTTCAGAACGGGTTCGGAAAATTTTCCAAAAAAAATTTAATCGATAGCCCATACAAAACTATATAAGAATGTAAATTTTTGAGATTGTGGTGCATTCCGTTTTAATGTGATAAATATTTAATCAAGGCAACTTGCTACAAATTTGACCATTTTCCAATATTTGACCACGCCTCCTAAGCCCAATTTTTGAAAAATTAAAAAACCAAAAACGCAGTTTTCTAACTTCCATATAGGGCTATTCATACAACCTATTCAGAAGTTTACGGTACACATGTTTTTTCGCTGGACATTTGCCTCCTATGTGAAATTATATCTCAAAATTTTTCTATAAAAAAAAAACATTTTTCAGAATCTAAAATTTTGATTAAAAAAATCGTAAAGAAAAATTACAAAATCTGAAACATTTTTTTATTCAGCAGTCACAAATGTTAATCCGACGCTTTTAAGAATATTAAATCAATTTAAATAACATCCTTATCCCCTGTCAATCTAATTCCCTGAAAGATTTCATAACAGGCTGAATATTTTAATTTGCTGCATATATATATATTTTTTTTTGTAAACCATATTGTAGGTTTAGCTTTTCAAAACAATTTAGAATTATTAACAAAAAACACAATTAAAATATATTCATAAATAACATATTTATATTCAATAGTTTAGAAATGTAAAATCTTTTTATTTTCTTTTTTTTTTAATTATGTTTCAATCTCGTTTTTTAATTTTTGTTTTTTTTTTTTTTTTTTGAAAGTGGTTAAAATCTATCTATTGTAAAGTTAATTTTAATGTAAAAAAAATAATAATTGATATAAATGTATTTATACGAAAATTTTTTGGTTTATTTTATTTTTTTTTTTCGGGAAATACAGTTTTAAAAAAATATTTTTTATCTCTACTTGCCTCAAAGGTCAAAATATCGTTACCACAGGATATTTGAAAAATTAAATTTTTAGAAAATTTGAGTAAATATACATACATTTTTTTTTAAATCTCGACTTCTTTTTTTTTAATTAAAATTATTAAAACAAATTAATTATTTACATATAAAAAAAAATATAGTTAAGCATAAAATATTTCCTCTCCTTACAAGTTCAAATATTTTATTATTGATGACTGTAATTGGCTTTAAAAAAGATGAAAAAAATGAGTATAAATATTTTATAAAGTGATATTAGTTAAAATCTTTACAAAATTTTTACATTTTAAAAAAAAAAATCTCCCCCTCTTAAATTAGAGCAGCAAATATATAAGTGGTCTTTGTTTTTTTTAGTTTGTTTATGATAAATAAAGATGTTCTAAGTTTTAATTTATAAACAAGAATATTTAAAAACAAAATATTTAATCTAAAAACAGGGGGGTTATTGCGTAGTTCGATTCGAAAGAAACTGTTCGAATTCGGAAAATTTTGATCCTCTGTAAAAAGTACTTCGCTATGAAAAAATTTATTTTTTGGTTATTTTTAGAATGAAAGAACAAACATTAATATGCCACAAGATTTTCGCTCAGATAAAAATAATTTTAGGTACTTTAAATTTGAAACAAAAATGTCGTTCGAATAGCTTCTCTTTTCGAATCGAAATACACAATTACCCCCCAGATCTTTTAACTCAAGTTAAAAAAGAGTAGCCGAGTTGTAACTAACCAACGATAAATCTCCACAAAGTAATTTGAAATTTAAGGCATCTTTGTTAAATTTTGTGTAATTCAAATGTAAATGGATGTCAAGGTTTCCAAACAGGCTTAGGACCTGGCAAAAAAAAATAATGCTTCAATGCTCACGTCCCAACTGGGTTTCCAACACCTTATATTTGGGGTTTGAAACTTTATTATGTCTGTCCTTCCGACCGTCTGTCTTTTGAAAGCCTAAACGGAAAGAGATAGAAGGCTGACTGAACCTTTTTAGGAATGTCTTGCAAAATCGGTAAAGAGGAAAAAAAATTCCTGTTAAAACCGCAATCATACTTTGAAAAATTGTTTATTTTTAAAGATTTTTGTATTTTTATCAAACATAAAAAATATGTTAATGCGAAAGAGGACTAATAATGAGGTCCGCACATTTTTGTGGGCGTGGTCACAAAAAAAAATGAGTTTTTTTTATTACCTTAATGAAAGTACCTTCATGGCTTTAAGGTGAACATTTATAGAGCCCCCGAGAGAGATAAGGCGCAACGAAGTGATGTCAGAAATGTATACAACCTTCCAGTCATTGACGGACCATCAGTTTTTCTGTCGTGTGAAGTTGCATATGCCATCAAAAACGCGAAACCATCCAAAGCGTTAGGCCCCGAATGAATATCAATGCTAATGCTTAAGTACTTGGCCGTGTCGGGAGTCAAGTACATGACAAAACTCCTCAACTTGTCGCTAATCACTGTGGTTATATGGGTTTTAAAAACCGGTTAACTCGCGAACCAAGGAGTATTGTACTAGCCGATCTCCTTGCTGTCTCCCAGCATCGGAATGTGGGTTGTGAGTGATATCTATCGATATTATCACGGTAAGTGTTTAGCTGAGATAGGCGAACTCATCCCCGAGACGGGGATGCATGCACGTAGTACTCGCCTTTTCAGCAGATCACATCCGTTCGAGGTCGACTGTCTACAATGTCCACTGTATCACACAACCCATTACAGAGAAAATTAATTTTTCGGTCGAACTAGCCGTATGTGGAATAAACTCTCCGCAGACGTCTTTCCAACCAGCTACAATTTGGAAAAATTCAAATTAAACGTCCAAAAACACTACTCCCTCTTATCCTAATACCAACACAATGCATTGCATTAGTAGGAGGCATCCCCTGAGTGTTTGCTCAAAGTAAAAAAAACACCTTCATTAAAGAAAACATGGTTGCCTATTCCGAGGAGCAAGGAAAGCACAATGGACCAAATGTTGAATATGAATTGCAATTGGTCGAAAAATAAAAATAAACGGATCTTTGGTAAGTGATTTAGGTAGATTTTAGATGTAATTAAATTAGATACATTAATTAATTTTCTATATATTACATATTTACTTTTTAGGAAACTTTGATGTCAAAACCTTTATAGTACCGTTACCATTTTAAGCCCCTTTTAATTTGAAAACCAGTAGCCGAAGCTATTAATTTTATACTCAAACGATTATGTAAGTAAAATCAACTGAATATGACTATTGAAAACAACTGTAAAAACAACTAACAAATGTACAAATGTACAGTCGGATCTTCGAAAATCCGAAACGTCACGGAGAGTCATCTCCGACCAAGGACTGTCACCCCAGCAACCCCAGCTTATGTATTTTTGTATTTTGTTTTTTCCCTTCTGCAGCAAAGCAACTGCTCTGGCCTTAGTCATCATTGGAAATGGAATAATAGCTATATTGCCCTATGCTGCTTAAATAGGCAACGTAGCCCCTCGGTGTAGTCGGTAGCATCATCATTGACGTAGATATCATTGGCATTATCAGTGACTTCGATATCGTCATCCTACAACGCCTTTCCCTCCCCAACAGCATTTACCGCGGCAAATTACCTCCAGAATCTCTGAAGTTCTAAACAGTAACAAAAAGCCACATAATAGGTCAATATTGGTTACGTTGGACCTATCGAAGCCTTCGATACGGTGTGTCACACCACGCTACTCACGGATATCCTGAACACTACCAAACTCCCTCAAAAGATGGACTACTATTTAGATGTCTGGAGTTTAGAGGTGAAAAGTGGTCATTAAGAAGGAATAAACAGGGTGTACCATAAGGGGGAGTATTGTCACTCCTCTTCTTCAATTGATACGTCTACAAGGCCCCTTAACCTCCAAGCTATGTAAGCATCATATCATATGCGGACGATTTCTCCATAATAACAAACGGAAGAGAAGTAAGCGACCTAGTAGCCAAACTGAACTACTACCTCTCTATCCGCAAGGGATTCCTGAACAACAGGAACATACAACTATCGGAACCAAAATCCATAGCCACTCTACTTAGAACGAGGAACTCGGGATCCACATTGATGATCAACGGCAAAAAATCCGCAAATCCTATGATTAAACTTCGATAATCTCTTCGTGTTTATCAAACATGCTTTGAATTTGGCGAACAGAGTGAAATCCAGAAACAAGAAACTGAAGTCGGAAAGTGCTTGGGGAAAGAATAAGAAGGCAATACTCTGCACCCATAAGGCCATAGGCAGATCCTTACTGGATTATGCACCTGTATGATCTTTGGGCATCACCGATACCCAATGGAGGAATCTTAAGACGGTGCAGAATTCCGCAGTCAGGGTAATGACAGGGTGCCACTCTAAGGCACCAGAATATCACCTACAACAGGAAACTGAGATGCTGAACGTGAGAAGACACTGCACTCTAATTACAAGGCAACACCTCCTAAAATGTGAAGAACCCAGTCACCCAAACCGCGCATCCACCAGATTCCAACCGTCGAAGAGGCAAACCGCCATAAGGTTTGACCTGAGAACGGAAAACCAGGCCATAAACCACCTAAAAAATTAAGTTAAGAAAGGTATGCTGAAGAACGCACAAAAACAGGCACATACCGAGATCGTTTAGCTCTTCGGCGGTAGACCTTCAATTGCAGAATCTGAGAAATCTCTACCAAGGGAAACAAGAAACATTTTATCCCAGCTGAGTTCGGCGATATCGAGACACCTGAATGGTTATCTCTCCCTGCTGAACCCGGTGATAACAGATAACTGCACTCTTTGTCAAGAGGAATCACACACCACCAGGCATCTTTTCGCGTACTCTGCAAGGCCTACTGAACAACAACTCCAGCCTCCAGAGTTATTATGGTTACAACATTCTGAGCTTAGACCGCACAAGAAGCGGAGAGGGTATCGCGTTCATAATCCACCTCACAGTGCAGTACAGAATGATCTCGCGCAATACCTTGAATACCCGGGTATTGCTGTCCGGTCTGGGACTGCAGAGATCGAGCTGTACAACGTCTACATCCCGCCAGTGAATAGTTATCCGCCCGGTTATCACTCTAATATTAGCTGTTTGCTAGAGGGTGATAACCGTCTGGTTATGGGAAACTTCAATGCTCATCATGATCTCGGGAACTCGATTCTCGGGATCAGAGAATAGCGGCACTGGCGGAACAAATAGATGATTCGACGTTTTGCACTCTGAACGAAGATACCCGCACCAGGATTGTGGAAAAAATGCGCTAGCTCGCCAAGTTAAGGTCTAATAAATAATACTATATGGCGAGCAATGGTATAACTTGCATTAGACCACCTTTCTATAACCCTCACGCTTGACCGACCAAACAATTTTGTACTCTTTGAACGCCGAACCTATGTAAATCATCGAAAGGCAGACTAAGTTGGCTTCAGAGAGTATACTAACCGCCATTTCAGTGATCTATCCACACATTCCGACGTACTTTCCGCGGAGAAGTTGTTCTGAAAAATCGTCACTGCAGCAGTCTCTCTTTATTCATACTGGTCGAATACAAATAGTCAGATCACACTTCCTAGCAGAGGCGGCGGGACTGGCAGATGAGCGTGACGATATTCGTAGGTCCAACCAACCCCAGTGATCCTAGACTTGGCCAACTAGAGATCAGCAAATTGGTCAACGAATACAAAAAGAACAAGTGGATAGATCACCTGAAGTACTGCAACCTCAGCTCCGGAGCCAGTAAACTGTGGTCGACATTAAAAGCTCTCTCGCATCCCACGAAGGTAGATGACAGGGTCGCAATAACCTTCGGCAACAACACGTTGTTGGACCCTTAGCGGTGCGCGGTCATGTTTCGGCGAAACGAAGTGTTGTCAGGAAAGTATACAACCTTCCAGTCATTGGCGGACTATCAGTTTTTCTGTCGAGTGAAGTTGCAGATGTCATCAAAAACGCGAAACCATCAAAAGCGTTAGGCTCCAACGGAATCTCGATGCTGATGCTTAATCACTTGGACGTGCCGGAAGTCGAGTGCATGACCAAAATCCTTAACCAAGGAGAATCGAACAGGTCGATATTCTTGCTGTCTCCAGTCGCGAATACAATTAAGGTACTTCTTCTCCCCAGCCTAGCACAAAACCTCCCAGCAGCAGCAGATCAGCAAGGATTTCGAAAGCACCACAGTATAACAATAGCTTTAACTTCAATTACCACACATATATGCCATGGACTGAATAACAGTAAGCCATGTGAGCGCGCATTGATGGTTGCGCTTGACCTGTCACAAGCCTTTGACACGGTCAGTCATGCCATCCTTTTCGTAGACATCGCCAACTCTGTCTTTCCAACACCAAGAGGTGGGTGGTAAACTATGTGTGTGGCCGTCAGTCGTTTGTAGAGTTTAGAAACAAGAAGTCAAAACCGCGTAGAGTTTAACAAAGAGTCCCATAGGGTGGTGTTCTCTCTCCGGTCTTGTTTACCTTCTACCTTTCTAAACTCCCGGCAGCACTCCAAGGGGTGGTGGGTCATCTTAATGACACGGGGCCATAACATTGATGAGCTACGCGGTAAGTTAAACGCATGTATCCATGCGAGGAAAGAGATACAACTGGAACTGGATGTTATATTCAATGGCGCCGAAATTCCGACGGTGAACCACCCCAATATATTGGGGGTAACATTTAATAGTTTGTATTCATCATCGGCGCATGCCACTGCAACGTGCAATAAATTTCGCAGTAGAAACAAGGTTATCAAGTCGCTGGCTGGCAGCACTTTGAGTAAGGACAAAGAAACCTTGTTGGCTACCTAAAAAACGATTGACCGGTCAGTGCCAAACTAAGCAGCGCCGGTGAAGTCACCGAGTATGCCCACACCGCCGTGGAAGAAGCTTCCTAGTTGTCAAAATGCAGCCCCTTGGATACATTTACAGGTCGACCTGGTACAACAACAACAACTAACAAGTAAAAAAGTTAAATTCGGCCTTGCCAAATGTAGTGATGCCCTCCACAAAAAAAAAAATTAAAACGAAATTACTTTTGAAAAAAATTTGGTAAAAAAAAATCCGCGATTTTTTTTCTTTTTTTGTCAAAAAATATGTTCGTACTTGTTTAAATACCATTTGGTGTTCAATTATGTTCACATATATCAACCAGCAGCCGAATTAAAGCATTTTGTATTTTTAGGTTATGTTGAATGTACTAAAATTTTTGAGGTGCCCTTGCATTTTCATTCATAACTTTTGAACCGCTAAACCGATATCGCTCAAATGCAATACCAAACTTCTCGGGAGAACTTCCAATGAATATGTTAAGTTTCAGTCATATCCAAGTAGTATTTTGGTCGTGATAGCATTTTCCACAGACGGGCAGACGGACATCGCTAGAATGTCTTAAAATCGATCGGGCATCATGAATATATATACTTTTCGGGGTCCCAGACCGATATTTCGATGAGTTACAAACGGAATGACAAACTTATATATACCCTCTATCACTCAGTGGAGGGTATAACAAATGTTGTCTGAACTGTCAGAAATGTAACTGACTTTTTGTGTTTAGATTATTTTTTCCAGAGGCAGGGCATTGCTTCAATGGCAATACCGGAAAAAAAAGTTGTCTACTTTTGTCTCGATGGCAGCACCCAGAGTCATAGAGTAGGATAGCAAATGGCGTTTGAAAAAGTAGTAAACAAAAATCATATGGTATTGTTTACGAAATTTTGTCACAAATCAAAATGTGAGCGAGATGGAAGATACCAGTTTTACAGTGAGAATGCAGATTGTTTTTTGTCTCTCTTTGCTTTACGTTTTAACTTTAGTTTGGCATTGCCAGAACTTTCCAATTATCTTTTGTGATGCCAGATCTACAAAACGGTCGATGGATTACTTTATAACTTTGGCAGCTCCTGCCAGATTTTGGCTATTATTCTTGGCGATGCCAGATCTACAAAACGGTCGATACATATCTCGTTTATTAGTTTTACTCTTTCTAATGCAAAAAGTACAACAAAAAGAAGAAATTAAACATATGATTCAAGAACTAGTACATATGAAATGTAAGGAATAATGGAGTTTTCGCTTCTTAAGCGGTAAGTACACAAGATATTAATATAAAGTACATATGAGGCATTCCACACCAAATGTCCCGCTACAGAAAAACATGTGTCCCGTAAATTTCTGAATAGGTTGTTTGGATAGCCCTTTATGGAACTAAGAAAGTTGCGTTTTTGGTTTTTCAAATTTTCAAAAACTGGGCTTAGAAGGCGTGGTCAAATATTGGAAAAATGGTCAAATTTGTGGCGAGTTGCCTTGATTAAATATTTATCACATTAAAACGGAATGCACCACAATCACAAAAATTAACATTCTTATATAGTTTTGTATGGTCTATCGATTAATTTTTTTTTTTTTTGGAAAATTTTAAGAACCCGTTCTGAAATTTTCCATTTTTTAAAAAAAGTCAATTTATCAAAAATCCGGCCACTTTTTTTTCTTTTTTACATTTTTTTTTTTAAGTTTAGATGTTTGTTCATCCACACAAAAAAATTCAGAAAAACATTTTTCGTTTTTTTCGAGAAAATCGCATTTGAATTTTAAATTTCATAACAATTTTGTAATTTGCTTGTATTTTCTTGTATTATCGTTGCGAATGAGTATTTTTAATTGCATAAATATTTCCCATGTGCTCTGTTGAACCAAGAAAATACCAGCAAATTACAAAATTGTTATAAAATTTAAAATTCAAATGCGATTTTCTCGAAAAATGTTTTTCTGAATTTTTTTGTGTGGATGGACAAACATCTAAAGTTTAAAAAAATAATTTAAAAAAAAAAGAAAAAAAGTGGCCGGATTTTTGATAAATTTACTTTTTTTTTAGTAAATGGAAAATTTTAGAACGTGTTCTGAAAATTTTCCAAAAAAAAAAAAATTAATCGATAGCCCATACAAAACTATATAAGAATGTAAATTTTTAAGATTGTGGTGCATTCCGTTTTAATGTGATAAATATTTAATTAAGGTAACTCGCCACAAATTTGACCATTTTCCAATATTTGACCACGCCTCTTAAGCCCAGTTTTTGAAAAATTGAAAAACCAAAAACGCAATTTTCTAAGTTCCATATATGGCTATCCATACAAGCTATTCAGAAGTTTACAGTACACGTGTTTTTTTTCGCTGGACATTTGGTGTGGAATGCCTCATATGTATTTACACAAGAGTAGTAATCACACGCAAAAAACACTCACACTTATTTACCAAATTTTTGGTAAAAATTGAACTCACCAAGTGCTTTTGCGTAATTTAACCAAGTTTTTGTTCTAAAAACTGATGCTAAATTACGCAAAAGCACTTGGTAAGTTCAATTTTTACCAAAAATTTTATAAATAAGTGCAAGTGTTTTTTTGTGAACTATAATGATGGTTTCTACATCATTTACCGATGTAATTCGAAAAAGATTAATTGTAATTCGAAGATTCAATTTGTAGCACAAAGATTGTGCTTGTAATTCGAATATTCCAATTGTAAATCGAATTTTGAAAAACAAATGAAATTCAGTTGATATTTTTCGAATTGCAATTGGAATCTTCAAATTACAATTGATATTTTCGAATTATAAATGTAATATTAAAATTACAAGTGCAATATTTGAATTACCAATGAAATTTTGGAATAACTACTAGAATTTTTGACTAACATATGAGCGATATGAAAATTTCTAGAAAACTTTTGGGGGCCCCTTTAGGCTGCCTCCCTTATTTGTTTCAATTTATAACTTAGAACATCTTGAAACATTTTTATATATATTAATTTAGTTTAAATAGAAATAATAATTATAAAAAAGACTTGATATTTTCTTAAATAATATTTCAAGAAATATTTTAAAAAATGGTCTTTTCTAAAAATTCATATCATTTTATGTTATAAATTTATTTAAAAAAATAAATAACTAAAAATAAAAATTAACTGAATTGTAAAACAAAAAGGATTTTTTTTTATAAATATACAATTTTTTTTACTAAAAAAAATTATTGATTTAAAAAGAAAAAAAAAATGTCATAAACCGCACATATTTATTAAGCATATTTAAAAAAAAACTGTAAATTATCAATATATTTTTAAAAAATAAAACAAAAAAAAAATATTAGACTAAAGTAAATATTGACACAAAAAACAAAAAAAAAAAAATGGCTAAATTACACTTTATGGGGGAAACCCTATAAAAAAATGTCAACCCCTTTAGAATTTAGAAAAAAAGGTTATTTTAATAAAATACGTCTTAACATTTCTTTGGAACAAGCTAACACCCTATCTCCAATTTCTAAGGGGGCTCCCACACAAAACGACATTTTTTAAAATTTGCTCCACCGCTCTAACTGCCCTAATAGTGCCCTTAGAGCAACAAAATGTGTGACCGACCCACAATATTTTTTTAGTGGTTGTGTGGTTTTTACACTAATTAAAGTTCTAACAAAAGATAAATCGAATCGGTCCACGTTTGGACTTGGGACCCATTTTTCGGAAAACACACTGTGGTCATATGGTCGGTCTTGACCGACTATAATTTTCTTACTTGTTTATTTCGTAAATTTGAACAACTGGACCGATTTTTTTTTTTTGAATTCTATAAGACTAAGAATTTATTTTACAGGAGCTGTCTTTTTTCTATAGAGATTTTCCCTTTAAAGTAAAATTTTGTCATAAAAAAAAAATTAAAATGATAATAACAAAAATATTGTTTTAGAAAGTTAACAAATTGTAGTAGAATAAATAAGTATATTACAAAATATTTAAAGAAAATATTAAAAAATAAATAAAAAAAACAAAAATTACAAGCATGTAACATCAACAATTTAGAAATACACATTTATTTGAAAACAACAACAAACATTTGATAACAATTTTTTTTATTCAATTTTGTGGATTTGAAGCCAGAACAATTATTTTTTTAATTTAAAATTTTTCTGCCAGTTGTATTATGCCATACTCTCCAGTAAACATCCAATCTGACTTTTGTTTATTTAATTCTTCAGCTAATCCTGGTTTTAAACCACATATCAGGTCTCCTTTAACTGTGCGTAAGGTACATAGATTAGAGGGTCGAAATCCTCTAAGACAGGTATCGAAATTTTCCGTAAAATCCCAATTAAAATCACCTAAAAGTTTGCGATAGTTAAGATCACCTTTAAAAATTATTAAAGCCGATTCTTCGAGGGATTTGTATAAAGAAGGATTTATTTCAAGCATTCTGAAAGGAAAGAATTTTTTGAACAAATTTAAAAAGTTAATAAAAGATCAAATGTTTATTAAAAAGTAGACATTTTCTTTAAATTTATCCCGTTGACATTAGAAATCGATTGGCCGATTATGAAAATGAACAGAAGAATCAAGCCACGTCATTTTATAACGATTTGACAGTTAAAATCGGTGACCAACACGGCAAAAATTGTTATTTTTTTCCACAACGATTTAATCGCTAAACACAATTTCAATGTCAACAAGGTGACCACACTGTAAGTGTGGTTGCCATTGTGAATGAAAAAATGTCTCAGAATCTGAGACTTTTTCTATATGAAAAATGTCTCAGAATCTGAGATTTTTTCTATAGGAAAAATGTCTCAAAATGTCTCAGAATCAAGAGACTTTCTATAAGAAAAATGTCTCAGAATCTGAGACTTTTTCTATATGAAAAATGTCTCAGAATCTGAGACTTTTTCTATATGAAAAATGTCTCAGAATCTGAGACTTTTTCTATATGAAAAATGTCTCAGAATCTGAGACTTTTTCTATATGAAAAATGTCTCAGAATCTGAGACTTTTTCTATATGAAAAATGTCTCAGAATCTGAGACTTTTTCTATATGAAAAATGTCTCAGAATCTGAGACTTTTTCTATATGAAAAATGTCTCAGAATCTGAGACTTTTTCTATATGAAAAATGTCTCAGAATCTGAGACTTTTTCTATATGAAAAATGTCTCAGAATCTGAGACTTTTTCTATATGAAAAATGTCTCAGAATCTGAGACTTTTTCTATATGAAAAATGTCTCAGAATCTGAGACTTTTTCTATATGAAAAATGTCTCAGAATCTGAGACTTTTTCTATATGAAAAATGTCTCAGAATCTGAGACTTTTTCTATATGAAAAATGTCTCAGAATCTGAGACTTTTTCTATATGAAAAACGTCTCATAATCTGAGACTTTTTCTATATGAAAAATGTTTTAGAATCTGAGACTTTTTCTATATGAAAAATGTCTCAGAATCTGAGACTTTTTCTATATGAAAAATGTCTCAGAATCTGAGACTTTTTCTATATGAAAAATGTCTCAGAATCTGAGACTTTTTCTATATGAAAAATGTCTCAGAATCTGAGACTTTTTCTATATGAAAAATGTCTCAGAATCTGAGACTTTTTCTATATGAAAAATGTCTCAGAATCTGAGACTTTTTCTATATGAAAAATGTCTCAGAATCTGAGACTTTTTCTATATGAAAAATGTCTCAGAATCTGAGACTTATTCTATATGAAAAATGTCTCAGAATCTGAGACTTTTTCTATATGAAAAATGTCTCAGAATCTGAGACTTTTTCTATATGAAAAATGTCTCAGAATCTGAGACTTTTTCTATATGAAAAATGTCTCAGAATCTGAGACTTTTTCTATATGAAAAATGTCTCAGAATCTGAGACTTTTTCTATATGAAAAATGTCTCAGAATCTGAGATTTTTTCTATATGAAAAATGTCTCAGAATCTGAGATTTTTTCTATATGAAAAATGTCTCAGAATCTGAGACTTTTTCTACATGAAAAATGTCTCAGAATCTGAGACTTTTTCTATATGAAAATTGTCTCAGAATCTGAGACTTTTTCTATATGAAAAATGTCTCAGAATCTGAGACTTTTTCTATATGAAAAATGTCTCAGAATCTGAGACTTTTTCTATATGAAAAATGTCTCAGAATCTGAGACTTTTTCTATACGAAAAATCTATAATAAGAATTAAAAATCTTCTTTAAGAAATATGTCTCAGAAGCTGAGATTTTTTCTATAAGAAAAATGTCTCAGAATCTGAGACTTTCTATATGAAAAATGTTTCAGAATCTGAGACTTTTTCTATATGCAAATGTCTCTGAATCTGAGACTTTTTCTATACGAAAAATGTCTCAGATTTCTTATTTTTTCCGCTGAGTTTAGTGCCAAATAAAGTTTTATTAACAAATTCAGAAAAAAAAAATTAAAAATGTTAGCCACTTACCTATAATATTCATATGGTGATGTCCAAAATTGTTCCGTTGTTGCCAATTGAAATTTACCATCTTCAAAATATTTTGACCATTGTTTGCCCAACGTATTTAAGTGCTCCGATTTATAATCTTCCAGATATTTTAAAGTACAGCGTACATCATTTGGTGTCGTATCCGATACATACCAGGGTATTGCTTTAATATTAAAACGTACTGCATCCGCCAATTTATGTTCAATTAAATAATGTGCCATTAAAAGATCCGTAAACAATTCAAAACCAGCATTATCACATATAAAATCTACTATTATGGAAGATTCTTTTTGTTGAGTTAATTTTTGGAGACAGTTCCATATTTTGTCGCTATCATCTATTAAGATATTTCCATTTAAACTATCGATGAGTTCGAAAAGATTGCCAATAGGTCGTACTTCTTGACCGGAAGTAATGGATAAATCACAACGATTAGACCAAAGGTTAAGCTGGGAAAACAAATGGGTAAGTGATTTATTAATAGATATTAGTTTAAAGCAAAGTCCTTAATAAATCTGAAATTTTTTCTGTTTGAAAAATGTCCCAGAATCTAGAGAGTTGTTCTTAAAGAAAAATATCTCAGAATCACAGAATTTTTATTTTTTTTTATAAGAATCTGACATAAAAAATGTCTCAGAATCTGAGAATTTTTCTATAGATAAAATGTCCTAGAATCTGAGAATTTTTTTATGGGAAAAATGTCCCAGAATCTAAGAATTATTTATAGGAAAAATGTCTCAGAATCTGAGAATTTTTCTATAAGAAATATGTCTCCGAATCTGTCTCAGAATCTGAGACTTTTTCTATAAAAAAAATGTCTCAGAATCCGACACTTTTTCTATTAGAAAAATGTCTCAGAATCTGAGACTTTTTCTATAAGAAAAATGTCTCAAAATCTGAGACTTTTTCTATAAAATTTTTTTTCAGAATCTGAGACTTTTTCTATAAGAAAAATGTCTCAGAATCTGAGACTTTTTCTATAAGAAAAATGTCTCAGAATCTGAGACTTTTTCTATAAGAAAAATGTCTCAGAATCTGAGACTTTTTCTATAAGAAAAATGTCTCAGAATCTGAGACTTTTTCTATAAGAAAAATGTCTCAGAATCTGAGGCTTTTTCGATAAGAAAAATGTCTCAGAATCTGAGGCTTTTTCGATAAGAAAAATGTCGCAGAATCTGAGATTTTTTCGATAAGAAAAATGTTTCAGAATCTAAGACTTTTTCTATAAGAAAAATGTCTCAGAATCTGAAAATTTTTCTATAGAAGAAAATGTCTCAGATTTTTCGAATTTTTCTATAGAAAAAATGTCTCAGAATCGGAGAATTTTTTTATAAGAAAAATGTCGCAGAATCTGAGAATTTTTTTTTTTGAAGAAACATGTCTCAGAATCTGCAATTTTTTTTAGAAGAAAAATGTCTCCAAATCTGAGAATTTTTCTATAGGCAACATGTTTCGGAAATTTTTCTATAAGAAAAATGTCTCAGAATTTTAGAATTTTTCTATAAGAAAAATGTCTCAGAATTTTAGAATTTTTCGATAAGAAAAATGTCTCAGAATTTTTCTATAGGATAAATGTCTCAGAATCTAAGAGTTTTTCTATAGGAAAAACGTCTCAGAATCTGAGAATTTTTCTATATAAAAAATTTCTGCAGAAAAATGCCTTATAAAAAACAGGGCGTATTCTTATTAATTTTATTATTAATTAATATTAATCATACGCTTTGTGTTAAATACTGTATTAAATAATGTGAAAATTTTTCTATTAAAAAAATTTTTTGAATATGAAAATGTTTGGTGTAGAAACAATTTGAAAACGTTAACACAAGATAGAAATTTGCTAGAGGTAGAGCAAAATAGAATTTTGTAAAGTATGAAATTGTATAGAAACAAAGTTTTATTTTGTTCAATCTCTAGCAGTTTCATATCTAAAGAAAATCTTGGATAGTGAAATAAAGCGAAACGTTTTATTCAAAATATTTATTAAAAGTGAAAATTTTCTTTTTGATTAAAAATGAAATTATAAATTTAGAAAACTATGTTTTTAGAAACAATAAAATAAATCAAAGTGTTATTGTACACAGTAAACCAAAATAACAATAAATAATAAATCAACACCCCTTCGCAATAACACAATTTTGATTAATCTTGTAAACCTAATAAATTTCTAAATTTACAATATTTTATTTTTGATAAAGGCTTAGTAAAAATGTCAGCTACCATTTCTTCTGTTGAAAGATATTCGAAATTTATAGTTCCAGATTGTTTTAAGTCTCTAGCATAAAAATATTTAACATCTATATGTTTTGATCTTGAATTTATCTTTTCTGAATCCAAAATTTTTAAACTGCTTTGATTGTCGACATACATCTTAGGTGTTAATTTAAAACCAAAATCATGTAGTAACTTCATGAGCCACACAGCTTCCTGACTTGCTTCTGTTAATGCTACCAATTCTGCTTCTGTAGATGACAGTGTTACTAAGTTTTGTTTTCGAGCAGCATAATGAATTGTGGCAGCACCTAATTTAAAAACACACCCACTGGTTGATTTTCGACCATTGTTGTCACCAGCCCAATCGGAATCTGTGTAACCTTCTAGAACCATTTCATCATTTGTTCCAACACGCAGTTTATGATCTTGACTTCCATTTAGATATCGCATTACTCTTTTAACTTCGTTCCAGTCATTTTGGGTAGGCTTATTAACTTTTCTTGATAGAATAGAAATTGCTAATGCAATATCCGGTCTAGAGTTACCAGCCAAGTATAGTAAAGAACCAATTGCTTTTCTGTATTGATCGTTATTTTCTAAAAAAATATTGTTTTCTTCAATTTTAAAATAACCAGGATCCAAAGGAATTTTTGAAACTTTCGCATCCTTCATGTTATGATCTTTCAATATCTTTTCTATGTAAGGCTTTTGATCCATATAAAATATACCATTCCGATCTCTTGTAATGTTTATGCCCAAATATAATTTAAGTGATCCTAAGTCGGTTATTTCAAAATGTTTTTTAATGTCTTCTACTAAATTTTTAACATCTTTTTCGTTTTCAGATGCTATAATAATATCATCAACATATATTAACACATAAATAAAACTACCTTTACGTTCTTTAATGTACAAGCAATTATCAGCAATTCCCCTCCTGAATCCGAATTGCATGAATATTTCATTGATTCGTTGATTCCAGCACCTTGCTGATTGCTTTAGACCATAAATGCTACGATTCAACTTACACACTAAATTCTCCATCCCTGGCTCCACAAATCCTTCTGGTTGTTTTATATAAATTTCTGTATCAATTATTCCATTTAGAAAAGCAGTTTTGACGTCAATATGACGAACAAACATGTCTTTATACGATGCAACAGCTAACAAAGTGCGTAATGTTGTAATTTTAACAACTGGTGCGAATATTTCATCGTAGTCTTGACCAAATTTTTGGGAATACCCCTTCGCAACCAAACGAGCTTTATATCGTTTACCATTATCGACTGTTGTTTTCACTTTATACACCCATTTGCAGCCAACTAATTTCTTATCCTTTGGCAACTCAACAAGATCCCATGTATTATTTGCATTCATCGAATTTATTTCATCCTGCATAGCCAGAAACCATTCATTATTGTTAGCACTTGTGACAGCTTCTTTGTAAGTTTTGGGTTCTTCTAATGTTGACGTCATATTTGCATAGCGTTTAGGTGGTATACCCTTCGTAGTTCTAGATGATATTCTTCTTTGTGTAACTTCAGCTTCAGAGGTAGAACTGTTTTCTATTGTTTCAAAACCAGCAAAATCAGTATCGGAAGATTCATAACTATCATCATTTGTTAAAGTGGCATCTTTATTTACATCCGAATTCAATTCCTGATCGTTATTCAAAATAGAAATTTCATTATTATCCTCTTGGTTTATACGCTCATCGCTTGAAACAGAATTTTCTTTTCCATCAGGCTCATCATTACTAGAAATAGGTACTTTATTTACCTCAGACTCTTCAAATTCATCTTTTGATAAATTAACAGAAAACATATTAGTCGATTTTGTACTTATTTTCAGTGTTGTCAGCTTCTTCAAGAAAATGTACATCTCTACTTATAACAATTTTATCATTTGCGGGGTTTAGCAATCGGTATGCTTTTGATTCTTCACTATAACCCACCAGAATAAACTTTTCAGAAACTGGATCAAGCTTACGCCGTTTTTGTTTGCTTATATGAGCGAAAGCAAACTTTCTTACATAACTCAAATTTGGTTTTGTTTTGAACCACTCTTCATATGGAGTTATCTTTACGACAGTTGAAGGTAAACGGTTTTGTAAATAATTAGAGGTACTTACTGCTTCTGACCAATATTTTAAATCCATACCCGCATCAAATAACATACATCTGGCGATTTCCATTAGGCTCCGGTTTTTCCGCTCAGCAACGCCATTTTGTTCTAGCGTGTATGGAGCAGTTAGTTGATGAACAATACCTTTACTTTTCAAAAAATCATTCATTTCGTTACCACAAAATTCACCTCCCCTGTCAGTTCGCAAAATTTTGATTCGTTTTCCAAATTTGTTTTCAGTATTAGCAACAAACTCCTTTATTTTATCAATAGCATCACTTTTCTTTTTAAGGAAATATACGAAACAATAACGGCTTTTATCATCAATGAGAGTTAAAAAATAACGGCTTCCGCTTGGTGAAGGATTTTGCATTGGCCCACATAAATCACTATGTATCAAATCTAATATTTCTTCTGCCCGATGCTCAGAATATTTTGGAAAAGGTTTCCGGGACATCTTACCCTTCAAGCATATTTCACAACTATTAGTACAATTACATTTTGATAAACTCACCCCATTTATAATTGAAACGTCAACGCCAGATTTTATTGCATTTATGTCTCGATGGCCAAAACGTTTGTGCCATGTATGTATGCAGCCAGTTGCTGAAGATGTTTTTCTTGCAGAATTGTATTCATCAAGTTCAAATAGATTATTTCTTAAAGTGGCGGTAGCAAAAACCTGATTTTCTAAAGCAATTAAACACTGCTCTCCTTTAAACGTAACTGTGAAATTTTCCAATACCAGCTTTCGAACAGATAATAAACTTCCATCAAGTTCTGGTACGAACAACACATTTCTTACCAAAACTTTGTTGTTTTCAAATTGTAGAAACCCTTCGCCAACTCCTCTTGCTTTAATTAATGATCCATCAGCTAAATATACATTTTGATTTCTTGATGTATCTAACTTATCAAAAAAATTTTCATCACAACACATGTGTGATGTAGCTGCCGAATCTACAAACCAACCATGTTTTGATTTTTCTGATAAACTTCCGAAACAAAATTCTAATTCATCACATTCAACATATTTTGCAGAATCATTTTTTTTTTTTCTATTTAAGAAACAATTTTTCTTCAAATGTCCTTGTTTTCCACATAAAAAGCATTTAGGAACATTATATTTATATTTGTTTTCAGTTTTCATTGCACTTTCTTGATAATCTACATCTGTAATTTTTCTCTTATATTCTTGTAACAGCTTTTCCTTTATCATATCGAGAGTAAGATCCGCTTCCGGTCGTACCTCAAGAGCAGATACAATATTGTTGTAGTTTTCGGGTAAACTTCCTAACAAAAATGCAACAATTTTATGCTCAGGAAATTCTTCTCCCATGTCTTGTAAGCGATCAATAATATCGAGAAATTCGGCAATATGATCCTCCATAGATTGCCCATCTTGAAGTCTCTTCGACGACAATTGCCTTAACAGACTTACCCGGTTCGTTAGATTTGCTTTTTCATGATTTTTCTTGAGTGCTTCCCAATACTCTTTAGCAAACTTGAGCTTTTTGACTTGAATCTTTTGGTTTTCTTCTAGTGATAGACCAATCACTGCCCGAGCTTTACCGTCTCGTACCAGCCATTTTGCATCCGGCTGAGGTGGAACATCATTTTCTATTACATCCCATAACTCCCTTTCTAATAAAAGCATCTCCACATTAAATTTCCATGTGTGATAGTTGGTGTTATTGAGTTTTGGGAACATTGCCTTGAAATTCATTTTAATTTTTTTTTTTATTAAATTTTCAATCAATAATATCTAAAGCACAATTAATAATATTCGTTTTAATCCGCGAAAGAATGGAGGCCCATAACCTCTTGGATAGTGAAATAAAGCGAAACGTTTTATTCAAAATATTTATTAAAAGTGAAAATTTTCTTTTTGATTAAAAATGAAATTATAAATTTAGAAAACTATGTTTTTAGAAACAATAAAATAAATCAAAGTGTTATTGTACACAGTAAACCAAAATAACAATAAATAATAAATCAACAGAAAAAATGTTTATAGAACTTGATAAAATTTCAGTAGAAAAATTCAGTGATGCCAACTTTTTACAGGCAAAACGCGCAAAACAGTGACTCTAAAAGCGCTAAATTTGAATGAAGTAAAAAGCGCCAAAAAGCGCTAAAAAACTATGTTTAATTTAACGGTTTTAACATAAATTTTTGTAAAAACATCAGACATATTCGCAGAATAAGTCTAATAAAATGGATAAATACAATTTTCCAACTAAATTTGTTTCTGTTTTTATTATAAAAGCCACATTTTTTTTTTAATTTTCAATAAAGTTTCACTTTTCTATGGTTGTACTACAGCATCTATGTGAAAAATATGGATTTAAGACTGTTATTATGATGTTTCTGTTATAAAATGTTAATTTTTTTCATGCAGTGATTAGTTGTAGAAAGAAAGCGCCAAAGGCGCTAAATGAAAAAGTGAAAACGCGCCAGTTTAGCGCCTTTTTTTAAAAAACGCGCTAGATTTAAAAAATGCGCTTTTTGGGTGGTCAGAAAGCGCTAAATCTAGCGCGAAACCCGCTGAGTTGGCATCGCTGGAAAAATTCTATAAATCTATAGAATCTGAGAATTTTTCAATAGAAAAAGTTTTCCAATAAAAAAATTTTTCCAATAAAATTTTCTTAATATTCTGAGGGATATTGAAATTTTGTCTGTATTTTAATAATATTTTTATACCTTGAGTATCCTGGTAAAAGTTTGTACATTATTTTCAGTTATTTTAGTATTTTTAGCCACTTCATCCATAACGTCTGTTGATAATTTGAGGGCATTCAATTTCTGAGGACCAAAATAATCATAATCTTTTAAAGTTTTTGTGGCTTCAAAAAATGAAGCTAATTTTCGGTACATATAACATTCGGCATATAGCCAACATGCCTTATAAAATGTTGCTTTATCCTGGGGTAAATTGCATATAAATGTATTCCAAACGTCCTTGTCAGGTTCTGGAAATAAAATAGAACAAGTGTTAATATTAGCTTTAAAAATTTAAATAAATTGTATTTCACACCGGCTCCGGTCAACGGTTTTAGAGTACAAACAAAACAAGACCCGCAACACTTTTCCTTACGATTTGACAGAGAAAATTGGAGACCGGCGGCGGTCGGGGAAAGGGGAACCTGTTTCCCCTGGTTTAAAAAGGTGCAATTTTTTACAGTTTTTTTGTAATTCAAATAAAACATATTTATGTTAAAGGAAGTTAAAACGTTTTTTTGCCGCCCCCTCCCCTCGTCTGTAATTGTTTTCAGGACTGTTTATACTCTAACATCTGTTACAAAAAAAACAAGTAAGAGTGTTAAATTCGGCCGTGCCGAATCTTTAATACCCTCCAACATGCAAAAAAAAAAAATCCTGGGTCGTTTTTTTTTTTTTTTTTGGGGGGGGGATGTCGGCAGTGGTCTTTGGGGGGACAAATTTCCCCTCGAAATATATGTTTAAAAATTCATTCTTATGCTTTTCGCACTAAATAAATACAAGTTTATCATTATTTTACAACTTTTTTTTAATCCACGCCCACAAAAGGGGGGCGGGCCGAAAAAAACGATATTTTCTAATCCCCCGGGTCCAAATGCAAAACTTTAAGCTTCTTGAAGCATAAAAATGTTGCATTTATTAAACAAAATCACAAAAATCATGTAAAAATATGGTGTTTTTTAGAGGCTGGTTTAGTTCCTCAAGGGGAAACTTTTTTCCCCCTGGTCCGATTTTGCCCATCTCCAAACTTAACCAGCCTATGAACATAAGACATATTCCTGCCAAACTTCAGGAGTCTAGCACTTTTATTTTGGACTGTATCGTGTCTTCCACAGACGGACGGACAGACGGACGGACGGACAGACGGACATCGCTAGAATGTCTTAGAATCGATCACTGATCAATAATATATATACTTTATGGGGTCATAGACCGATATTTCGATGCGTTACACACGGAATGAGAAAGTGAGTATACCCCCATACTGTAGTTGGAGGGTATAAAAAAAAAACTTACCATTTCCTTTAAATATCTCTAATTGACCATCAGTTTCTAATTGATGTTTTAGCTGCTCTATATGTTCAATAACAAAATTTAATTCATCCGGTGTTGAAGCGGGTAAACCATCTGTATGTTTTGTATCCTTTAACGATTTCAATATAGTATTCAAAGTATTGGGCAAACGTTGACGGAACGTATAATAAGCAAAACTTTTTTTATATTGACCACTTAAAGGGGCATTTTTTGGTGTTAAACCATCAATGATGCTATATTTATGATCAAATTCATTTAAAATTTCATCAGAAGTTTCTTGCCTGGTTAAAATTTTATCATTTTCTGTAGATTCTAAAGACTAAAATATCAAGGACGTCATAAGAAAAAAAAAATTGACACACACGAGATATCAAAAAAAAAAAAAAAAGATAAATAAATTTAGCAAGAAAATTTACATCATTTTATTTTTACTAAAAAGAAACTCACCATAGCCAAAAATTTTGTTATTGCAGCTCTTAAATTATAATATTTCTTTTTTAAATTAAAATTTCCAACTCAAAATTATTTATTTTTTTACATATATTCAGTTTTAATAAATTTCTTTTAGTTTTAGTTAGAGCTTGTATGTAATAAATTTTGTTGTTCTTAAATAATGGCAATGATAATAATGACGATTTGCACCAATAAACACTAAAGATGTCAGTGTAGTACTGAACATGCA
Organism: Pegoplata infirma; assembly: GCA_963921195.1. Classification (NCBI taxonomy): domain Eukaryota; kingdom Metazoa; phylum Arthropoda; class Insecta; order Diptera; family Anthomyiidae; genus Pegoplata; species Pegoplata infirma. The sequence goes on from OY992538.1 coordinate 205,349,646, forward strand.
ACAACGTTGACAGCATGACAGAGAGAGAAAGAGGTGTCAAAAGAGGTAAATTGCAAATGTCATGTATACAAATGTAGAAATAAGAAATGCAGCTAAAAAAAGTGCAGCAAATAAAATTTTATTGATTTTTTTTTTCTTTTTTACTTTTGTTGCTTTTTGTTGTTATTCTTTATTTATGTGTTTAGAATATGTTATTGGCGTTTTTCTTTAATATTTGATATTGAAACACAGGGCGTATGAGCAATTTTTTTAAATTTAAATTAATATTAATCATACGCATTGATTAAAACTATATAAAGTTTTTTAATAGCACGAACTTTATACGAACTTCAATTAAAAAGACAATTAGAGCATTTTTTCATTAGAAAAATCCTAAAATCTAAAATTTTTTTCTATAGAAAAATTCTCAGATTTAGAGACATGTTTTCCAAAGAAAAATATTCCGACTTTGAGACATTTTTTTCTATAGAAAAATTCTCCGAGTCTGAGACATTTTTTCTATAAAAAAATTCTTCGAGTCTGAGACATTTTTTCTACAGAAGAATTCTTTGATTAAGACATTTTTTCTATAGGAAACTTCTCAGATTCTGAGACATTTTTTCTATAGAAAAATTCTCAGATTCTGAGACATTTTTTCTTTAGAAAAATTTTCAGATTCTGAGACATTTTTTCAATAGAAAAATTCTCAGAATCTGAGATATTTTAGCTATACAAAAATTCTCTTATTCTAATACATTTTTTTTTTATATAAAAATTCTCAGATTCTGAGACATTTTTTCTATATAAAAATTCTCAGATTCTAAGACATTTTTTTATAGAAAAATTCTCACATTCTGAGACATTTTTTCTATAGAAAAATTCTCAAATTCTGAGACATTTTTTCTATAGAAAAATTTACAGATTTTGAGACATTTTTTTCAATAGAAAAAATGTCTCAGAATCTGAGAGTTTTTCTATAGAAAAAATTTCTCAGAATCTGAGTTTTTCTATAGAAAAAATGTCTCAGAATCTGAGAATTTTTCTATAAAAAAATTTTCGCATTCTGAGACTTTTTTTCTATAGAAAAATTCTCACATTCTGAGACATTTTTTCTATAAAAAATTTTTCACATTCTGAGACATTTTTTCTATAGAAAAATTCTCAGATTCTGAGACATTTTTTCAATAGAAAAATTCTGAGATGCTGAGACATTTTTGCTATAGAAAAATTCTCAGACTTGAGACATTTTTTTTATAAAAAAATGCTCAAATTCTGAGACATTTTTTCTATAGAAAAATTCTCAGATTCTGAAACATTTTTTATATAAAAAAATTCTCAGATTCTGAGACATTTTTTTCTATAGAAAAATTCTTAGATTGAAATTTTTTTTCTATAGAAAACTTCTCAGATTCTGAGACATTTTTTCGATAGAAAAATTCTAAGATTCTGAGACATTTTTTCTATAGAAAAATTCTCAGATTCTGAGGCATTTTTTCTATAGAAAAATTCTCAGATTCTGAGACATTTTTTCTATAGAAAAATTCTCAGAATCTGAGATATTTTTTCTATACAAAAATTCTCTTATTCTAAGACATTTTTTCTATAGAAACATTCTCAGATTCTAAGGCATTTTTTCTATAGAAAAATTCTTAGATTCTAAGACATTTTTTCTTTAGAAAAATTTTCAGATTCTAAGACATTTTTTCTATAGAAAAATTCTCAGATTCTGAGACATTTTTTCTATAGAAAAATTCTCAGATTCTGAGACATTTTTTCTATAGAAAAATTCTCAGATTCTGAGACATTTTTTCTATAGAAAAATTCTCAGATTCTAAGACATTTTTTCTATAGAAAAATTCTCAGATTCTGGGAAATTTTTTCTATAGAAAACTTCTCAGATTCTGAGACATTTTTTCTATATAGAAAAATTCTTAGATTCTGAGACATTTTTTCTATAGAAAAATTCTCAGATTCTGAGATATCTTTTCTATAGAAAAATTCTCAGATCCTGAGACATTTTTTCTATAGAAAAATTCTCAGATACTGAGACATTTTTTCGATAGAAAAATTTAAAATTACTTTCTTTTACAAATTTGTTTACATTTTTTACCAAGGTTGGTTACCGAAACGAATAACGGTAACGGTAACGGTATCTAATTTTTATTTATTTCGGTAAAGGTAACGGTAAGTGTTTTCAAATCGTTTCGGTAACGGTATGTACCGGGACCGAACCAACCAAACCGGTACGTACCGGTATTATTAATTTAGTTAAAAATTAAAAAAAAAAAATAAAACTGAAAGCTAAAAATATTTTATAGACCCAAAAACCAGTATAGATTTGATATGATTATTATTTTTGTTATTTATTTTATGATAATTTGCAAATTATAAATTTAAAATTATGTTAGCAATTTGATTTTATTTTTTTGTTCGTTAAAATCCCTTAAAACAGGTAAAATTTTGAATACCGGTACAATACCGGTAACTTCTAATAATTATAACGGTAAGGGTAACGGTATTTTAAAAATATTTTTAGCGGTATCGGTAACGGTAACGGTATTCGATTTGAAAGGGTTTTGAATCGGTAACGGTATAATAAGGGTAACGGTAACCAACCATGTTTTTTACTTAATCGTTTTATCTCCATTTTTTTTTACTTTTTCTACTTGTTTCTTGTTTCTATAGAAAACTTGGTTGATTCTGAGATATTTTTTGATATTCCATTTGCTCGAAATTTGGTATTGCATTTGAGCGATATCGGTAAAGCAGTTCAAAAGTTAAGAACGAAAAAATTTTCACACACATCACTTTTTTCCCTGAAATTAAAAAAAAAAAAAAAAAATCGCTGAAAATTTTATTTCGCCAAAAAAAAAAAAATCCTCCAATTTTTATACCCTACACCTCTTTGTGGTACAGGGTATGAGTTTGTGCTGATGTTGCTGTCGACATCTCCACTTAGCCTGTGTTGACAATTAATTTTTTCAGATTTTCTCATTGTACAAAAATTATTATTTCTCAGAAATAATAAATATGGACTCAAACCGAAATAAATAAAACTTCAGTTTTTGAAAATGTTCACCAGTGAACTTACGGTGCTTTAATACACATTGCAACACCCAAAATCGGAATGGGATGAAACCAAAAGCAAATAAAAGTTGACATATTCCATAACAAACCCCTCAAGGATTTTTTCTATTTCAGAGCTAGATTTTTTTTACACGCATTTGAAGTTAGTGCACTTTTATTATAATTATAATAATCAGCGTTGCCAGGTACTTTTTTCCGTTGTCCCCAAAAATGTAACAAAATATCCCCAAAAATCCCCAAACAATAAAAAATACGTTTTTTTTTTAATTGCACAAAAAAAAATTTTCTTCAATTTTAGAAAAAAAAAATTATTACCCGGCTAAAAATGTTGTATATCATCATATATGAGTTCATATATGAGACCATATACAGTATCATATATAGTATCAAATATGGTCTCATATATGAACATATTCCAAAATTGGCGCTTATATAAGACACGATCATATATGATGCAATATATGTGATCATATATTAGATCATATATTGAATCATATATTGGATCATATATTGAATCATATATTGGATCATATATGATGTTGTTTTTAATTTGTTTTACATTTTTTTTTTATATTTTTTATTTATTTTTTCTCTTAAACTATATGTAATAGATTATTATGTATATATTCACCAGAATTGCAAACGATGTACGTAAGTTTAATTAAAAATAAAAAATATTTTTTATTCATACTGGTGTTCTCATATATTTTAATGAACACCTTTAGTTTGATGATTTTGATTTTTTAGTTACTATCGTTTGCATTTTTGGTGACCATATAAAAATATATAATTAAACTTATAGATACGAGAATACATTTTGATATTCAAAAGAATAAATTGAACATAAAAGATCTAATATATAAAGTTTTTCAATTGATCAATTACGAAAGATGCGAACAAAGGCTTATTACAGGAACGATGATTTCCTTTGTGTTTTCTTGTTTTAGTGTTAATTTTGATTATCTTCATACTTAGCGTTTTTGTTAAAAAAGTCAAAATCTAAAAAAATGGATATAAAATAAAATTAGTATGCATGTAAGATATTTCCAGAATTTTTATTGTATTGAATTATTACCAACAACAGCATTTGGTGCCATGTACCTTTAAAGATTGGCTTGATACTGCTAGATACATACATACATGTTAATGGAGTGTATTTTGTTAAGACCATGGGATGCTTAAGACCATGAATGCTTTTCACGGAAAGATATATTGTCTTTCAGAACTCGATCTGATAAAATATTAAAAATTATTCCATATTCCTTTTTTATTCCAAAAAAAAAGAACTTGCAACTACTAAATGCATGTTTTTTACTCAAAATTTTTAGAAGGCACATAATAACTTAAGACTTCGATTAAAAGCAATATATTTAGTAGTATGTATTTTATCTTTCTGGGTTATGTGTGTAACGATATTTGAAGGATAGGGATTAGAAACTATTTTTACTTACATCATGGCGACAATGTGCCAGGTTGTCACTTTCGCTAATTGACAGCTTTCTTGTGATTGTAAGTAAAAACGTTGTCCTTCCGAAATAGTAACTCAACCTTAAAACTGATCATAACTTTTTTTCATTTCGATTTTCTATGGCGACAGTAAGCAATTTTAAAATAGTTTATAATGTTGGAACCGTAGTGATAACGTTATGGTGGTGCATATGCCTTCTCCTCCATCTTGGGCGAGCTTAACGTAGCTTCTCATGGTTGAATTTTCTTTAAATAGTAACTCGGCCTCCAAACTTATACGTTCTTTCCATTTCCAATTTGCTATTGCGATAGTATGGGATTTCAAAATAATTTATAGTGATGGAATCGTAATGATAACATTTCTGGTGGTGCATATGTCCTCTTCTCCAAGTTGAGTGAGCTTAACTTAACTCGGCCTTAAAACGCTTATACGATCTTTCCACTTCCAATTTGCTATGGCGATATTAATGGTTTTTTAAATAGTTTGCAGTATTGCAATCGTACTGATAACATTATGGTGGTGCATATGCCCTCTCCCCCAAGTTGCACGAGATTAACGAAGCTGCGTAGTTTAATTTTCCTAAACATCAAATTACTAAATAATATTGTATTTGCGACATATTTACATTCACTCATTTTGAATATGATAATGTTTTGGAATAAAATGTCCACGCTTATACTTGTTATGACGATGAACTGGAAAAAAATAAAACATGATTTTAAAATTCAAATACATATTAATGAAAGCTCACCTTTTCCAAATTTTTTTATGTTAATTTAAATCATGGCGACAATGTACCAGGTTGTCACTTTCGCTTATAGACTGATTTCTTGTAATTGTAAGTAAAAACGTTGTCCTTCCCAAATCGTTACTCAACCTTTAAACTGATCATACCTTCTTTTCATTTCGATTTGCTATGGCGAAAGTAAGCGTTTTCAAAATAGTTTGTAGTGTTGGAACCGTAGTGATAAATGGTGGTGCATATGCCCTCTCTCCAAGTTGAGCGAGCTTAACGTAGCTCCGCATGGTTAAACTTTCAGCAACTAGTAACTCGGCCTCCAAACTTCTTATACCTTCTTTTCATTTCCAATTTTCTATTGCGACAGTAAGGGATTTCAAAATAATTTATAGTGTTGGAATCGTAGGTATAACAGTTCTGGTAGTGCGAATGTCCTCTTCTCCAAGTTGAGAAAGCTTAACGTAACTCGGCCTCAACACTGCTTATACGGTCTTTTCATTTCCGATTGGCTATGGCGACATTGAGGGATTACAAAATAGTTTGCAGTATTGCAATCGTAGTGAAAACATAATGTGGTGCATATGCCCTCTCCACATAGTCGCACGAGATTAACGAAGCTGCGTAGTTTAATTTTATTAAACATCAAAGTACTCAATAATATTGTATTTGGATAAAAAAAAGTCCACGCTTATACTTGTTATGACGATGAACTGGAAAAAATTAACACATGATTTTAAAATTCTAAATACATATTAATGAAAACTTACCTTTATCATTTTTTTTATGTAAAAGTAACGATTTTAAGCAGAATATTTTGCAGCTAGGAAACAATATTTGTTAAATTATTGATATATATTAGAGTATGAATATATATCAGTCAATCGATGGTAAGGTAATAATATAATTTTAATTGCTAATAACTTTTATTTTATAATTCTGGGTTCAAATTTGCATACACATGTACTATGATTTAACATTTTATGATAACATATATGGTTCCATATATGATATCATATATGGCACATATTTTATATACGACCACATATATGGGATCGTTTCTTGCATATATGGTCACATATATGTTTCCATATATGTCATATATGGTCATATAAAGATCAATACATAAGCATATATGAACATACACATTTATTTTTAGCCGGGTAGTGTAATTTTTAAATTTTATTTCGTAGATTTAGCAACTAAAAAACCCCCAAAAATTCCCAAACGCGTAAATAAACGGTTTTTGGCAATGTTTATATACATTTTACAGCCGATAAATGCAAGTTTTACTGAATGCGTTTTGTAATTTCGTACCAAAGAGTAGTTATCACTAAAATTATTGTTAAAAATGGCTGATAACATTCAATTTAGCTTGTATTATTAAATAGATTTAGTTTCGAATATCCCCAAAAAATCCCCAAATTATTTTGCGAAATCCCCATAAAAATCCCCAATCCCCAAATGAGATTTCTTGTCCTTTTTGCTCGCATGATATCCCCAACTTTGGGGATAAATCCCCAAGTCTGGCAGCCCTGATAATAATAAATGCTTGAAAACTATATTAGTGGCGAATGATTAATATTGTTATTGCCTTTAAATAACAATCATACGCAACGGTGTCCAGTGGTTTATATTAATAATTGCCTTTAAATAACAATCATACGCAACGGTGAACAATGGTTTATTTTAATAATTTGGCTATTCAGTAAATAGGTACTGGACCGATTGCAGCAAAATTCATACCAGTCATAGCTGAAGTAATTGTGAGCTTAAGTTTGGAAACTGGACCCTACATGTCCAATAAGGGCACCATCAGGGGGCTTTAAAGTAGGACATGATTAGTACACAAAAACTTTAAATGCTTTAAAATCACCAACTTTAAATACGTGTAAAATAAAATCTAGCTCTGACCTAAAAAAAAACGCCTTGAGGGTTTTGTTATGGAAAACGTCAGCTTTCATTTGCTTTTGCTTTCATCCCATTCCGATTCCGAAAGTTCGATTTTGTATCACTGTGATATTATAAAAAAAACATGCTTCCTCTCATATTCAGTTTTGTTAAAAATTTTATTCATACTTTCGGCCATGTCGAATTTCAATTTTTTCTAGTTTTGATAAAATAATTATATATTTTAAAGTTAAAAAAAATATTTACAAATTTTATTATAAATTTAATTAAATAACATGATTATTAAATTCATTATCCTAGAATATGTATTTTAAATATGTCTTTAATTTATAACTATCATTTCTTTTCTACACCATTTAGAGATGAAATTAGAAAAAGATTATTTGGAATTCGAAAATTCCGTTTGTAATTCGAAGATGCCATTTGAAATTTAAAGATTCCACTTTTAAATTGAAGATAAGATTAAAAAATTCGAAGATCCATCTGTAATTCGAAGATTCTACACCAATTTAGCAATATCAACTGGATATCAGTTGAAGAGCTTATTGTAAAAACTCGATAAGCAACATTTCATTTTATGGTGGTTTTTGCCTTAAAACTTTTGAAATTAGGTAGAAAATAGATCTTTTGAAGAACTTTAATACACAAGATGTACGAAGAGTTTAAGCAAAAATTCGGCCTATAATCTGTCAAGGGAACATCAGTAGAAGGCAAAAAACATCAAAAAATAAAAGGTTGCTTATCGAGTTCTTGCAGTAAGCCCTTCAATTGATCTTATTTTGAAATTAAAATTGGAAACATCGAATAAAAGTTGAAGGGTTTATCGTAAAAACTTTATAAGCCCTGTTTAATTTTTGGTGTTGTTCGCCTTCTTCTAATTTTCCATTGGCAGATTTTTAGTAGAGGTCTTGCTTAAACTCTTAGTATAAGTATCTTGAATAGGAGAGTTCTACAAAAGTAATATTTTCTACATTATTTTAAAACTTTTAAGGTAAAAACATAAAATAATTAAATGTGGCTTATCGAGTTTTTACAAGTCATCGTATTACAATTGAAATTTTTGAATTATAAGTAGAATGTTCGGAATACAAATAAAATCTTTAAATTACAAGTAAAGTTTTCGAATTACAATTGATCTTATTGGAATTACTTCTTTGAAATTCTCGATTTTTATATTTAATTTAAGGATAAATAATTTTCATTCGTAACACCGTCCGACAAAAAATGAAAAAAATTCGTTAAACACAAACTGGCTAATATACGTTTTAAACTAGAGACTAAATGTAGTAAAACTGCATTTACAGTTTTTCTTTTCGTGATCCTCTTTCCTTTTAAAACGACTTCAAAGTTTTAGAGGATTACATTTTATAAAATATTTTTTTAATATTTGTACTTGTCCTAGGATGCCACTAGTGATAGCAAATGAAAGAGAAGGATCTCCCCTAATTTTCCTACATTATTATTTTTACATATCTGGAAAAATGAGGTAAGTTACATCCTTTTAAAAATGTATCCTTCAATATCATTAAAAATTTTCAACAAAATATTTTGATAAATTTTTCAAATGATTTTATACACATCCCTTTATCCTGATATGGCAAAATAAAGAAATGGAAACATTAGGGGAGATCCTACTCTTTCACTTGCCATTACCAGTGTCATCCTAGGCAATATTTCAAAAATATTTTACAAAATGTATCCTTTAAAACTTTGAAGTTCTTTTAAAAGGAAACAGGATCACAAAATGAATAAGTTTTACTCCATTTGATCTCTGCTTTCAAACGGATATCAACCGGTTCATGTTTAATATTAGCTGTCGGACAGTGTTATAATTTGATAGCCATTGTTTTGATAAATTTTAATTTTCGTGTTTCTCATTATTTTCTAAACTACAACCACCCTTCGTTTTTGCCATAAATTGTATAACACCATATTCTCCCGTACACATCCATTGTGTATCCAAACGTTGTAGCTCTTCCGCCTTACCTTTTGCTAAACCACAAACTAAATCAGCTTTTATGGTACGTAAAGAACAAATATTTGTGGGTTGAAAACCTCTAAGGCAAGTTAGAAAATCATCAGTAGGATCCCAATTAACATCACCCAGTAATTTACGATAATTTAAATCACCTTTAAAGATAACTAAATAAGCCTCCGCTAGATAATTATATAAGTCATTATCGATTTCACGCATTCTAGAAGAAAATAAAACAAACATTTTTTTTTTTATAATAATTAATAAATTACACAGTGCAACAATCAAAATCGGAATGGAATGAAAGCAAATGAAAGTTGACATATTCCATAACAAAACCCTGAAGGGGTTCTTTTTAGTTTAGTGGGGATTTTTTTTTCCTCGCATTAGAAGTTGTTGTATTATTAAAAATATAATTACTTGAAAACTGTATAGAGGCGTATACTTAATTTTGTAATTGCCTTTAAATAACAATTATACGCAACGGGGCATAGTGGTTTTTTTTTAATAATTCGGCCATTTAGTAAGTACTCAACCGATTGCAGCGAAATTTATACCGGTTATAGCTAACGTAATTTCGGAAGCTGGCCCCACGTTTCCAATAGGAGGTGGTGCCCCAGGGGCTCCTAAAGTAGGACATGTTTAGTAAACAAAAGCTTTAAATGCTTTAAAATCACCAACTTTAAATGCGTGTAAAAAAAATCTAGCGATAAATTAAAACAAGTAAAAAAGTTAAATTCGGCCTTGCCCAATCCAGTGATACCCTCCACAATTTCAAAAAGATTATTGCCAAAAACTTTATTTAAAAGGAAATTACTTTCGAAAAAAAATTTTGGTAAAAAAAAATCCGCGATTTTTTTCTTTTTTTTTCAAAAAATATGTTCGTACTTGTTAAAATACCATTTGGTGTTCAATTATGTTCACATATGTCAACCAGAAGCCGAATTAAAGCATTTTGTATTTTTAGGTTATGTTGAATGTACTGAAATTTTTGCAATGCAATACCAAACATCTCGGGAGAACTTCCAATAAATATGTTAAGTTTCAGTCATCTCTGTGCAATATTTTGTCCGTGATAGCATTTTCCACAGACAGACAGACGGACATCGCTAGAATGTCTTAAAATCGATTAGGCATCATGAATATATATGAGTTACAAACGGAATGACAAACTTATATATACCCTCTATCACTAAGTGGAGGGTATAAAAAAACCTTTGAGAGTTTTGTTATTTTAAATATCACCTTTCATTTGCTTTTTGTTTTAACCCATTCCGATTTGGAAAGTTCGATTTTGTATTACTTGGTTATTAAAACTTACTTGTAAAACTCATAGGGTGATACCCAAAAATAACTTATTGGACTTAAAACAAATTTAGACTCTTCAAAATATTGTTTCCATCGTATAGCCTGTTCTTTAACTAGCGGTGATTCATGTTTACTTAAGTAATCCAAAGTCCAGGTGACATCGTTAGGTGTTACATCTGATACAAACCATGGTATTGGTTTAACACTAAAACGCACCGTTGAAGCTAATTTTTGTTCTATTAAATAATCGGCTATAACTAAATCTGTATAAAATTCAAAACCAGCATTATCATTAACAATTTCCACAATAACAGGTTTTGAATGATCAGCCGCCGCTAGACACTGCCAAATTTCTGTTGTATTATCCACTAATATATTGTTATTAAATGAATCCAATTGTTCAAAGACATCATCGGAAGGCTTAAATTCTTTGGGTATTATTAAAGATAAATCACATTTGTTGCCCCATAAATTAAGCTGAAATAAAAAGGTATATTAAGGAAACATAAATCTTAATAAAAGATATTTTATATATACCTTAAGTAAATGGCTTAATGTCTTTTGATCTCTTTCTGCAAGTCTTACAACTTTAGCTACTCCCAAAATGCCATCAACTTTTAAACCATTTTCTTTTTGTTTAGCAAAATAATCGAAATTTTTTAAAGTTTTGGTATTTTCAAAATAGGAAGATACTTTGCGGTACATATAACATTCGGCATATAACCAACAAGTACGAAAAAATGAACATACATCTGGACGCAAGTCTGAGAGAAAATTATTCCATAATTCTTGGTCGGGTTCTAGGAAATTAAAAAAAAAAAAATGTATTATAGGGCTAAATGCAAAAGGAATATAATACTTACCCTCCCCCTCAAATTTTTCAAACTTTTTATCGGTTTGTAATTGATATTTAAGTTTTGAAATTCTACCCACAACTAATTTGATTTCTTCGTGGGTTTCCTGTAATGACAAAAAAAGAATCAGATCAAATTATTAAGAATTTTTTTATAGAAAAAATGTCTTAAAATTTTGAGAATTTTTTTTATATAAGAAAAATGTCTCCGAATCTGAAAAATTTTTTATACAGGAAAAATGTCTCAGAATTTGAAAATTTTTCTATATAGGAAAAATTTCGCATAATTTTTCTATATAGGAAAAATGTCTCAGAATTTTTCTATATAGGAAAAATGTCTCAGAATTTTTCTATATAGAAAAAATGTCTCCGAATCTGAGAATTTTTCTATATAAGAAAAATGTTTCAGAATCTGAGAATTTTTCTATATAAGAAAAATATTTCAGAATCTGATAATTTTTCTGTACAAGAAAAATGTTTCAGAATCTGAGAAAAATGTAAGAAGAATGTCTCACAATTTGAGAATTTTTCTATATAAGAAAAATGTCTCAGAATCTGCGAATTTTTCTATATTAGAAAAATGTCTCACAATCTGAGAATTTTTCTATATAAGAGAAATGTTTCAGAATCTGAGAATTTATCTAAGTATATAAGAAAAATGTCGTAGAATCTGAGAACTTTTCTATATAAGAAAAATGTCTCTGAATCTGAGAACTTTTCTATATGAGAAAAATATCTCAGAATCTGAGAATTTTTCTATAAGAAACGTGTCTCAGAATCTGAGAATTTTTCTATATAGGAAAAATGTCTAAGAATTTTTTTTAAAAGAAAAAAGTCTCAGAATCTGTGAATTTTTCTATAGGAAAAACGTTTCAGAAACTGAGAATTTTTGTATATAGGAAATATGTCTCAGAATCTGAGAGTTTTTCTATATAGGTAAAATGTCTCAGAATCTGAGAATTTTTCTATATAGGAAAAATGTCTCAAAATCTGAGAATTTACAGTGTGGTACAGGGTATAAAGAGTTTGTGCTGATGTTTGTAACTACCCGAAATATTGGTTGTATACCCACCTTTAAGCATACCGATCGACTTAAAAAAGTGATTCTTTTTGAGTCGATTTAGCGATGTCCGTCCGTCCGTCTGTCTGTCTGTCGATGTAAACGGTGTAAACACGATACTGGTCGTAATTTTCAATCAATTGACTTGAAATTTGAAAATTAAGCCTCTCTTGGCTCAAAGACGAAGCCTATTGAAATTGGAAAAAATCGGTCCATATTTAGACCTAGCCCCCAAACAAAGGTCCTCTTTTGTTTTGGCTCAAATGACTCTAATAGCCGCATTTTAATAGGTATTTGGCAGGTAATCATGTTTTATCCACACAAATCACCATTCCGAATTTTAAAGAAATCGGACCAGTTCTTCTTGTAGCCCCCATACAACCCACCTTCCCGATTTTCATATAAATCTCTCAAATTTCATGAAAATAGAAAATATTTAATTAAAATTTTGTTTGTGCATGTTAATCGCGTACTTTAATAACCTTATCAAATCTGATTATCATCAGACCACTTTTGGACTTAGGCCCCATCTGAAAATTTCGCCCGATATTCAGTTAAAGCGAAATTGGCAACAAATTGAAGCCTATTACACTCAAATTTGATTTGCAAGTGTTTTTTACACTTATTAAAGATTTAACAAAATATAGATCTAATCGGTCCATGGGACCCATTTTCCGGGAAACTCTGGTGTAGGGTATTATATGGTCGGTATTGACCGACTTACTTGTTTTATATAAGAAACATGTCTCAGAATCTGAGAAGTTTTCTATATAAGAAAAATGTTTTAAATGTCTCAAAATCTTAGAATTTTTCTATATAGGAAAAATTCCTTAGAATCTGAGAAGTTTTCTATATAAGAAAAATGTCTCAGAATCTGAGAATTTTTATATATAGAAAAAATGTCTCAGAATCTGAGAAATTTTCTATATAGGAAAAATGTATCAGAATCTAAGAATTTTTCTATATAGAGAAAAATGTTTCAGAATCTAAAAATGTTTCTGTATAGGAAAAATATCTCTAGAGTCGGTGAATCCCAATTTAAGTGGATTTTGAGGCTTTTGTACAATATGTTGATACATATATGCATGCATGTCGGAACACATTATTTGCAATTGGTTTATTCTACTATTTCTAATCCCCTATTAATATTGATCAAATAAAGGTGACTTAATTGACCTCGATTATTTGCATTCTATTCAATTCTATTAAAGAATTTCCGTTCGTCTTTTTACCTCGCCATTTAATTTTTCAGCAATTTCATCATAATCTTTTGTTAGTTGATCAATAATCTGTGTTAATATAACTGGTAAACGTTCCCGTAATGTATGGTAAGCAAAACTCCTAGATATTGAAAAAAATATCAACAAGTATATTAGCTAAATAAAAGATATCAAATCCGGAAAAATACACACTCACTTTTTATAACGTCCAGATAAAATGGTATTTCGTGGAGTTGTTGTGTCTATAATATCGTATTTACGATCAAAATCTGCTGCTGTTATTAGGGTATTCATAATGTTAATTATTAATTTTAATAAATTTTATGTTGATTTATTCTAATAACACGAGAATTTAACAATTTTTTTGCAAAAATTTTCTAAGAGAAACAAAAATGTTTAACAACTAGGAATTTTATTCAATCACAATTTTTTTTGCTATAAATGGCATGTTGTTGTTGCTAGAGAAGCGGCAATTTCGATAAAAAAAAATGATTCGATTAAAAAAATGTCATCGCTAAACATGATTGCCAAATCTCAATTTAACAAGTTTCTTAAAAGGATGTAAAAATCACAATACAAACCAAACAAATTCAAAATGGTCAAGTGAAAATGACAAAAACTTTTTATTACACCTAAAAAATCAAGTAACGAGTGTTCATATGCCAGTTTTGCCATCCGTTAACTATTTTTCAAATGACAACTTTTCTCTAAATGACTTGCTTAATGTCTTAGATGCAAAAAAGAGACCATCTGCTGCAGGACTTGATAATATAACGTACGAAATGATAAATAAATTATCAACAAACTCAAAGGAAACACTACTTGTAGCTCTAAACAAGGCATGGGAAAATTGTGAGTTAAGCGAAGACTGGAGAATGATCAAAATCGTTCCAATTCCAAAAAGACACAAAAATCTGGATATTTTCACAAATTTTAGACCAATTGCACTATTGTCAGTCTTTCTAAAAATTTTAAACTTAATGGTAAAACAACGATTTGAAATATTTTTAAACAAAAACAACATTCTTCCATCAAGAACTTATGCTTACAGGAAAGGTTGCTCTGCATCAATATGTATAAATGACCTTCTACATTCTATTGTTACTGCAAAACAAGGAGGTGAAAAGGTAATTCTTATGTCTTTAGATATTTCGAAAGCGTATGACTGTGTCAATATCGAGCGGTTACGCCAAATTTTGGAAGCTATTAAATGCCCACACCATATAACATCCTGGTTTATCCAATTTCTACAACGTCGTATTTTAGTTCTTGGCGATGAGAAAGCTGAAATTTGTAATGGACTTCCACAAGGCAGTTGTCTTAGCCCTACACTTTTCAATGTATACACAAAAGGATTACACAATATAGCAGATAAAAAAACGCAAGTATTTCAATTTGCCGATGACTTTGTAATAGTCTCCACACACAAAGATTTTGACACTGCATGCGCAAACCTTCAAAACAAAACAAATCAATTTTGCTCTATGTTAAAGGTTTTAAACCTATCATTCAACCTAGAAAAGACTGCGGTGATGTATGTTGCAAAAGGTCCAAGATTAAAACCAAATATATACATCAACAATACACCAATTGCAAGTGTAAAATCTATCAAATTTCTAGGAAGACACATAAAAAATAGCCTTTCTCTGAAGGAACACTATAAAGAAGTCCTGTCTCAATGTCAACCGGCGGTAAATGCTGTTAAAATGATCTCAAGCGCTGGAATTTCTCCTCAAGTTGCATTAAAACTGACCAACACTTAAAAAATTATGTTAGTAAAATCAACTGAAAATTTCAGTTAAAATAACTACTTTGTAAGTTGTTTTGGGGTCAACTACTTTTTCAGTTAAATCAACTAACAATGTTAGTTATTTTAACTGACAAAAAACAACTGACTTATGTAGTAAAAACTACTTACATTTGTAGTCAAAACAACTAAAATGTAGTAAAAATAAAAAAATAAAAATATTTTTTTTTTCAAAATATTTTTCAGAAAAAAAAATTGAAGAACAAATTTTTTCCAAGTTTTTTTTTTTAAAAAAAAGTTGTGAAAAATAAAAATAACGAAATTTTTTTTTTTTTTGGAAAAAAAACTTTAAAACTTTTCAGAGATAAAATAAATAAAATTAACTACTTTAAATAACTGTTACTACATCACAGTACTTTTTTGTTAGTTGTTCAAAAAAACGACTTAAAATAACTAACAGAAATAGTTGTTTGATATTTTTCATACAAAAACAACTGACTTTGTAGTTGAAAACAACTAACTACTGTAAAATATACAAATAACTAACATGTAGTAACTTACATACTTTTCTGAGTGAAATCGTTAGTCTTCTCGAAATCCCAATATTCAATCTCATCAATGGCCCATGCCCCAACTTATATAAATACGAAAATAACATCTTTTCAAAATCAACTGTTAAGAATAAACCTTGGACTTGCCAAATCAACACCAGTCCAAGTAATTTATGCCTTAGCCAACATAATGCCTACAAAACAACGTGCTCAATATTTAACTGCAAAAGAACTTCTCAGAATAAAACTATCAAATCCTACGATTTACAACAAAATATCATCTAATCCTTGTACTAAATCTAGTCTTGGCTACATTTATCTAAAATTTCAACCAATTTTTGAATCGCTAAATCTACTAACAAGAACAAACCCATCATCTAAGGTGAAAACAAAAATGGACCTTTGTCAAATGCCAAAAAACACAGCTCCTAAAGAAATGCTAAAGGCACTATACTTAGAAACTATAAACAATCTTAAGGGTGAAGGTTTTTCCATCTGGGCTACAGATGCATCAGTGGGAAGTAACACCACTGGCTGTGCTGTATGCAACATTTCCTGTAATCATAATTTTCTTTTTAAAATTGAATCCAAAGTATCGTCTCTTACCGGTGAACTACATGCAATTGACAAAGCCATTGACATTATTATTGAAGATGGAATGGAAAAAGCCGCCATTTTTACAGACAGCAAAAACGCCTGCATTCTCCTACAAAAGAACACATCTCAAAATTATTTAGTGAGCAAGATCTTGGATAAAATAGACAAATCTAACATAACCTCAATAATATTTGTTTGGACACCATCTCATGTAGGAATCACGCCAAATGAAACTGCGGATTACTTTGCAAAAGAAGCCTCAATAGCAGGGTGTACCATAAACACCGATGTGTCCCTGAAAGATGCTTGCAGATCAATCTATAACAGATTGTGGGAAGAATGGACTGACGATTACCAAAAAATGTCTTTAAAAACGGGAAACCACTTTTATAGCATGTTCTCAAAACCGGAAAAAAAATTCTGGTTTCAAAAAATTTCTCTTTCAACGCACAAAATGAAATTATTAAATCGACTAATGTCAGGACACACCAGATGTAAAGCTGACCTTCGTCGCATTGGAATTGGATCCTCAGACAGATGTGATGACTGTGGATCCGTTGAAAACACCGACCACCTTATCTTCACATGTCCAAATTTTGAAAATCAAAGAAAATACTTTGATTTCTTTGGCAAATACAACCATACTCATCAATTACTATCAAATCACAAAGCCTCTGAATTTGAACAATTGCTAAATTTCATTGAAATTGCAAAAATAAATCTATAAAAAAAAAAAAAAAAAAAAAAAAATTATGAAAACAAACAAATTTTAAAAATTTTAAAAATAACAACCACATATGTCTACTTATATGTGGAACGGACATCAAATACAAAAAAAAAAAAAAAAATAAACATACTACTAATGTAGAAATCAGTCCTGGTACATGAGTATCTCAAAAATACTCGACCAACCCTGTCTTTTTTTGACAGACACCAAACCCAAAAAAAAAAAAAAAAAAGTTGGCAACGCAAGTTTATGAAAAAAACACGATTTGACAGATAAGTGTAGGAACAGAACAAGCCCGGCACGTCTTTTTCTATACACCGAACCAAATATGGCAGTAATATTTACGAAAAAGCATGTTAATTTGACGAAAGAACAATCATTATACAGCTAACAAAACAGGGGTGTTGATTTGAATAAAATTTCGTTAATTTATATTTGAGATAAATTTGACGAAATTTTGTCAAATTAACAGAATTATTTTCGTCAATTTGAATAAAATAGTTTATTCAATTTGAATAAATATCATCAATTTAACAAAATAGTTTTCGTTGATTCTACGATATTTTATCAATTTTTACTAAATTTTTCTACCCTTTCAAAAAATAAAATATCCATAAATATTATTTTTATTTTTGAAATTATATTAATTTTTTTTATTAAAAAGAATATGTTAATATTTAAAAAATTAAAAAAATAATAAAAAAAATTTACAAAATAATAAAAACTTACAAGAAGTGATGAATTTATTAAAGACGAAGAAACTGCTGCCGTGTATCCACATTTCCCATGTGTTAATTTAAATTCTGGACGAAAACTATTAATCTTTGCCTAAACCTTTGTCAATGTAATGTACACTCAACCAAAAATCATTGTATTCCCAAAGAAAATCGTTGTAAATTCAACAGAAATCATTGTTGATTTTGACCCTACAAATATTTATGTTGATTTCAATAAAAATTGCTGTCAGTTTTTGTAAAAGTTGATCAACTCGTTCTTTTGTAAATCAACTCGTATTTTTTGTAAACTCAACTCATATTTTTGTTGATATAAGAAATTTTATTAATAAAAAAAAGCTTGTTGATATTTGTTAATATTCTTTTATTAAGTAAAAATCACAATATTTTTTAGAATTATCACCGGCTTTTTAAGCTGCACGAGATTTTCACACACACTTCGTTTATTTATGTTATGCACTCGTAAGCCATTCTCCAGTTTTCTAATGACACCAAATCAAAAACCTTAAAAAAAAAACAAAAAAAAAATTATAATATAGTATGAATACATAAAGTAACCAATGTATTTTATTACTTACCAAATATTTACAGATCAGAATCTGATCATCAGATCCTATTTTTATTTATTTTTATAATATTAAATATTTTTATAAGAAACAAACACATTAAATAATTTTATAAGAGACAAACAAATTTCACATTGCAATACATTGCTACCAACTTGATAATACAAAAATGAACGAACAGGGTTGTTTTTTCTTTTTTGGTTTTATCTATTGAATTCTGTATAAGCGTTGTAAAAAGTTGATTCAACTTTACTGATTATTCAACGATATCAACATTAATTTTTGTTGAATACGGCAATATTCTGTAAAACTTGATCTACAATGGGTTTACTAATTTTTCTACTAAGATATTTCTATGAGTGTATAGAATACCTAAAAACATTAATAAAAATAAAAATTAGTTTATAAATTTTATTATTATATACATAAATCATTACTTACATAAAGTTTCGTTTTCATATGAAGTTTTGAAGTTTCATGAAAAAATAAATAAATTTTAGCAAAACACAATTTTTTTTCATGACACTGCACAATGCAAAAAGTATGGCGTCCAAACTTATAATTTTAGTCAATTTGACAAAATTAAGTCAATTTGATGAAATTTTGTAAATTTTACTTCTTTAGAGGATGTAAAATTGACGAAATTTTATTGATTTGAATAAAATTTGTTGAATCTTAAAAAAAAAATTGACAAAAATTCGTTAAAGATCTACAAAATTTTTTTGTTGATTTTACCTACGTGTAATGTCATTTATATAATGATGGCAACCCTTTTCATTATTTGACATTCCTTTTATATATTCATCCTTAATTGAATGTATTCTATTATTCATATATCATATTTCAACACGCGTGCTTTAACCCGATCTTTTTGTAAATTACACAACATTTTTATACCATATTAAATTTATAGTTATTATTAATAAAACACATTGGATTTTAATAATAGAACATTATAAAGTCGTTTTATTAATAGTAGCAAACACAACAGTATTGGCGACGACGGTAAAAATAAGAAGTGAATAATCGTATATAACCTCACAAAATGGAGGCTCAAGTGCAACAATTGTTACAAGCAATTACGGCGATGACCACCGCAATGCAACGCCAGCAAGTCCAGCCGAACCAACAAACCACCAACACCAACGTTAACATCATCTCAAACTTTGATGCGTTTGACCCGAAAACAGAATTATTTAAAACCTATAGGGAACGCCTGGAAATTCATCTACAAATAAAGAAGATTTTTGAAGACAAAGAAATGTGTGCTAAATTGCTGCTGCAGTACATTGGTTCGTCAACTTATACGCTTTTGACTACGTTGGCGGCACCTAAAAACATAAATCAACTAAAGTACGATGATATTGTGGCACTTTTAGAAACACATTTCTGTCCTAAGAAAAATGTTTTGGTAGAGCAACACCGTTTTCTTTGTGAAGTTCAGAACGAGAACCAGTCTATTTCAGATTTTGTTGCGGTTTTGCAGAAAAGGGGAACTGAATGTGAGTTTGTATGCGACTGTAAAAAGTCTGTGGCAAACATTTTCCTTAGAGCTCAGTTCATCCGAGGGGTACGTGATGGATACATTCGCGAACAATTGCTACAAAACCCAAAGTCAACATTTGCAGAAATCGTAGAAAAAGCAACAACATTAGAAGCGGCAAAAATAGACAACAAGGTAATTGGTAATAGTTCATCGTGTGCAACAAGTGACATTCATCAAACGCAACACCAATACACCTACAATCATAGAGGGCGAAATCGTAATCGTAGCATCTCTAGAAAACAGCCATCAAAATCAACAACAAGAGTAAATTACAGCGAATTAGGTATCGAAGGGTTGTGTCTTAGATGCGGTCGTAACAATCATTTATCAACAGAGTGCACCGTAAACAAAAAGAACTTAAAATGTCGAGCATGTGGTAAAGCAGGGCACGTCAAGCAAGTGTGTATACAGAGCAAAATGAAACAAAGCAAATCAAAGAAAATTAGCAACAACAACAACACGTCAAATTCAATTGAAACGTACACAAGTGAAGAAGAACATTTTGGAGTAAATCAAATTATCGACATTTACAATAAAAACGTAATTTCATCAATAGATTCACAAAAATTTTTTATAAATGTGGCAATAGAAGGCAAAACACAAAAGTTTGAAGTGGATTCAGGTGCAGGGTACACCCTTATACCTGAGACAGATTTTAAAAAATTAAATATCAAGTCAACAATCAACAAAACTAACATTGCTTTTCGAGCATACACCGGGGATGTGTTTGTGCCTCTGGGTGTTGTAAACGTCAACGTAAAATATAAAAATAAATCATCAAAAGAAGATATGTACATTGTATCATCAAAACATGCTGCATTATTGGGTCGTGTCTGGATACGTCATTTAAAAATCAACCTTACAGACATTGACCAATGCGAACGTAAAGAAGAAGAAGAAAATGAACAAGTAAATTCAATAACACAAATTGAGCAGCAGTTCTCAGAAATTTTTCAGGAGAAGGTGGGGTGCATTCCTGATTTGGTTTGTAGTCTAAAGCTACACAAATGTGCTAAACCTGTATTTATTAAAGAAAGACAAGTTCCTTTTGCACTGCGCGAAAAAGTAGAACGTGAGCTTGACAGTTTAGAAAAAGATGGCATAATAACGAAGGTAAATACCAGCAATTGGGGGTCACCATTAGTTGTGATACCAAAGCCAGATGGTAACGTACGGCTGTGCGTCGACTATAAGGTCGCGGTAAACCCACAGTTAGAGTCAGCTCACTATCCAATAAAAAGGATAGATGAAATTTTCAATAGCTTGAAAAATTCAAAATACTTTTGTAAGTTAGATTTGTTCAAAGCATATCTCCATGTATTAGTAGACGATGAGAGTAAACAAATCCAAACCATTTCAACCCACCGAGGTACGTATCAAATGAACCGGTTATCATTCGGAATAAAAACCGCTCCAAGTGAATTTAATCGAATCCTTGATCAAATTTTACAAAATTTAGAAGGTACTGTTTCATATTTTGACGACATCATAATCCATGGCGAAACGCTAAATCAGTGCGAAGATAGACTCATTAAATGCTTGGAAAGGTTGAACAAGTTCCAGCTACACGTAAACAAAAAGAAGTGCGAATATTTCAAAAATCAAATAAAATACCTTGGATATGTGGTAAGTCACAATAAAATTTCAAAATGTCCGGATAAGGTACAGGCAATCGTAGATCTGCCAAAACCACAAAACGTAGAAGAAACACGAAGATTCCTTGGCATGATTACGTATTATGCTAAATTTATACCACACGTTTCAACAATAACATTTCCTTTACGTCAGCTACTAGAAAAAAATAAAAAATTTGTATGGACAGCTAAGTGCGAAGAATCGTTCAAAAGATTAAAGCAAGAAATACTTACTGATAGAGTGCTAATACCCTATAACGAAAACTTGCCTGTCACATTAGCATGTGACGCTAGCCCAACTGGCATAGCAGCAGTTTTGTCTCATGAAATAAATGGAGGAGAACGTCCTGTGGCATTTATTTCTCGATCGTTAACAAAAGCAGAGCAAAATTATAGTCAACTTGACAGAGAAGCCTTGGCAATTATTTTTGCGGTTGACAAATTTTTTATGTACCTACATGGTAGAGAGTTCACTCTTTTAACTGATAATCGTCCACTTTCACGAATTTTTCACCAAAATGCAAAAACACCAGCAATGACGTCAGCAAGACTTCTTCGATATGCATCGTTTCTTCAAGGGTTTAACTACAAAATTCAACATCGTAAAGCTGAAGACAACATCAACGCTGATTGTTTATCTCGAGCACCAATCAAAGGATCAACAACATTTAAACATTTTCTGGATGAGGAAGTACGTATCATTCAGGATCAAACAATCAATGAAATTTCAACATTTGCAATTACTGCCACAAAAATAGCCGATGAAACAGAACGTGACTCAGAGCTGTCGAAATTAAAACAAAATCTGGTAAACGGCGAAAATTTTGAAGCTGACTACTCAATTCAAGATGGCGTTATTTTCAAATGTAATCGAGTTGTGATACCATTCAACTTACGTGAAGAAATTTTGAAAGAGCTGCATCACACTCACGTTGGTATCGTAAAGATGAAACAGTTAGCGAGGAAGTATTGTTTTTGGAAGGGGATAGACTCTGACATCGAACGCGTAGTAAGATCATGTTCCAGCTGTGCAAAGGTAAGAAAAAATCCACCAAAAGTAGTTACACATCATTGGGAGGAGCCCGTTGAAAACTTTCAACGAGTCCATATTGACTATGCAGGGCCATTTCAAAATCATCATTTTCTCGTGCTAGTAGATGCCAAATCAAAATGGCCTGAAATTCGTTTAATAAAAGATGCCCCAACTTCAGAAAAAACAATATCATTATTACAAGATATTTTTACTACACATGGTCTACCTCAAATTATTGTATCTGATAATGCTACCATTTTTCAAAGTGCCACGTTTAAAAATTATTGTGCAAACAACGGAATCATGCAAAAATTTATTGCTCCAGGGCACCCAGCAACAAATGGCTTAGCAGAGAGGTACGTCCAAATATTAAAATCAAAATTGAAGGCTATGGAAGACGATAAATCACAGTTAAACATAAAAGTGCAGGAAATTCTTTTTCGATATAGAGCAACCCCATTAGCAAATGGGCAAAGTCCATCACAACGTTATCTTGGTCGGGATCTTAGGATCCAATTGGATGCCATACGTCCGTTAAAGCAATCAAAATCAATATTAGTCACGCCCGTAGTTCGACAAATTAGCGTGGGAGATAGGGTGCAGTTGCGATGGTTCGATAAAAATAAAGCAATTTGGCAATTTGGAATAGTGAAGGCAAAGCTTGGTAAACTTCATTATCAGGTTAAGCTTGACAATGGATACGAGCTGAAACGGCACATAAACCAGCTGTACAAATCAGGCGTAGCCAAGCCAGCAAAAACTGTTACGTTTTCTGACTCACCAGCAATAAAAGAAAAACCTAAAATTGATGAAGTGCAAATAGAGCGTAGAGTTGCCACCACAATCAATCAACCAGTTCCAGAACCACCTGTACAACCTCAGTCCTTTGGAACACCAGGCAGCGTAAGAAGGTCCAACCGGGCTAGAAGACCTCCAGCCCATTTTGCGGACCATGTTCCTCATTAAGCGTGGGAGATTGTAATGTCATTTATATAATGATGGCAACCCTTTTCATTATTTGACATTCCTTTTATATATTCATCCTTAATTGAATGTATTCTATTATTCATATATCATATTTCAACACGCGTGCTTTAACCCGATCTTTTTGTAAATTACACAACATTTTTATACCATATTAAATTTATAGTTATTATTAATAAAACACATTGGATTTTAATAATAGAACATTATAAAGTCGTTTTATTAATAGTAGCAAACACAACACGGTGTACGATTTGACAGCTAAGTGTAGAAACATATAAACATAAAGCTACAAACGCACACAAAACAACAAACTAAAAGTTGTTATTGTTTTGTGTGTGTTTGTTGCTTTATGTTTACATAATTATGGAAGGTGGAGCTGAGGCGTTAAGCACTCAAAAACATTGAACCCCACATAATACCCTATTCACACTTACAGTTTTAAATCGTTTTTAGCAATTATTTTTAGCATTTTCTGTCAATATACTGTAATAGAATAAAGAAAGTGCTAAAAATATTACTGCTAAAAACTATTTAAAACTGTACGTGTGAATAGGGTATAATACATTTTTCTTTCTTTTCTTGTTTCTAACACAAGTTCTACACGTACCAGAAAAGCATAGATTTTTGTGTTAACAAACGTCAGTTATTTTATGTTAACGCATCGTAGACATAATTGTAAAGCATTTTCCCTTAACAATTATGTTAGAGATCAATCAAAAAGTAATGTCTACAGTATTATTTAAATTAAATCGATGTAAATACATTAACAAAAAATCAAGTGACATTTGTTAACAGAAAAATATATGCATTTCTGGTACGTGTAGAACATGTGTAACTGCCGTGCCGTTATTGTTCTGTGCAATCTTCTTGTCATTTTTCACCTTTTGTTATTGGCAACACTGGTACGTTTTTGTTCTATTTTCTAAAACTTGGCAGCTCTGTTTTGATTGATAAATTTCTTTATACACAGTTTGCAGATTTGACTTTGCAGAAAAATAATTTTCAACGGGAGATAAATGGTAAAGTAAAAGAATTTACATAAAAATTGCACACAAAAGTTCTTTTCTTTGAATATTATATGCATCTATAATTAAAAAAAACTGAAAAATTGTATAAACAAAATAAAAGCTAGTGAAACGTTCTAAAAAGTGGGTGTATTAAATATTTTTTGCAAAAAATAAACTAATAAGAAAAGGGTAAAAGGTGAACTTGAAAAAAAATGTATTTTTCTGGAATTCCAAATGAATAATGCAAATATTTAAAGAATTCATTAAAAATAATCAGAAATAACCGTTATGTATCAAGTTTTTATTAACAATTTAATTATTTATAATTATATTTTTTACAGTAGGGTTATTCGGTCTATTATCAAATCAATGTAATTTTGATGACATTTACAGTTAATATCGATTTTTTGCTATTTTTAAACCTTGAATTTCTAATAGGACTTTTTTTTATTGGTAGAAGACATTTGAAGAGGTATTGTTGGTGGTGCAGAAAAGTGCAGATAAAAAACTGAAGTTTTTTTTTATTGGAACCAATTGGAAAGAAGACTTTCATAACTTTTTTTTTTAATTATTGAAGAATATAATTTAAGTTATGCACAAGTTTGTCTTTGTCTGGAATAATTGCTGATTTTTTTGTTCTTTGAAATTTGATATGGGGAATAGAACAGCTCCCTAGATCCCAGTAAAGCAAGTCTCTGACCAGAAACTGCCGGGCAATGGCAAATAAAGTGTTCGATAGTTTATAATTCCTTCTCATCCATGCAAAAATTTGACAGCCTTAAAGACAGTTTCCCGTAGTTACAGTCACCATCCGTCGAAATCTCTCCTCAGCTCACTTGTGCGCTGATATCGGATGTACAGTCCACTTTTTGTGGTATTGTTATCTTCAAAATTGGCCACAATCGCTTCTATTGTGTTCAATCTCGAATTGCCGACGTTGTTGCATACTGCCTACCCATTATGTCCAATGGTTTTATATGAAGGAAAAGTTCTAATTCAGCAGTAGGTGTAGAACGGAGGGTACCAGTATTAAAAATCGACGCCATTCTCCGTAACCTTTTTATAAGCTAGGGTTATCCGCCGGGTAATCGCCCGGTAAGGGTGATAACCGCATTATTATGGAAGACTTCAATGCCCATCATGATCTCTGGCACTCGATTCTCGGGGAAGACCAGAGAGGAGCGGCACTGGCGGAACAAATTGATGATTCGACGTTTTGCACTTTGAACGAGGATGTCCCCACCAGGATTGTGGAAACATGCGCTAGCTCGCCAGACATCACCGTCGCAAGCGCAGTTCTGATAAATATAGCGACGTGGTGAGCAGTGGCATCACTTGCATCAGACCACCTTCCCATAATCATTACGCTTGACCGACCCAACGATTTTATACTCTGTGAACGCCGAACCTATGTATATCATAAAAAGGCAGACTGGGTCGGCTTCAAAGAGTATACCAACCGCCACTACGACGTACGTTTTGCGGAAAAGTTGTTCCGAAAAATCGTCACTGCAGCAGCCGCTGACTTTATCCCTGCTGGTCGATTACGCATTGTCAGACCAAACTTCACAGCAGAGGCGGCGGGACTCGCAGATGAGCTTGAAGATATTCGTATAACCAACTCCAGTGATCCCAGACTCGGCCAACTAAATCTGGAGATCAGCAAATTGGTCAACGAATATAAAAGCAACAAGTGGCTAGATCACCTGAAGAACTGCAACCTCAGCTCCGGAGCTAGTAAACTGTGGTCGACAGTCAAAGCTCTCTCTCATCCAACGAAGGTAGATGACAGGGTCGCAATAACTTTCGGCAACAACACCTTAATGGACCCTAAGCGTTGCGCGGCATGTTTCGGCCGCCAATTCATAGAGCACTCCAAAGGGTGTCTAAGAGCTTCCAGCCTCCAAAAAAGGAATTCACTAATTTGCAAGCGAGTTCCCGTGGAGAAATATTTGTCTATTTTCATTTCTCCTTGTCCGCAAAAAAATATTTTTAGAAGTGTGTATTGGTAATTTCTAATTCGATTTGAGAGTGTGTTAGTGGATTTTGACAGATTCTGATTGAATTTTCTAATTGGATTCAAAATATTTTTCTCCACTACGAATGAAAAACTAATAGTACGAACAGAACAAGCACGGCACGGGGGAGGTTTCCAATTAGAATGAGTTTTGCCACCTTTAAAAAATAGAACAAGTTTTATTTCACACCGGCGCCGGCCACCGGTTTTATCTGTCAAATCGTATGGAAAAAGTCGTGCCGGGCTTGTTCTACTCTAAAAAAGAATTCATCCAAATCTCTACGCGGGAGTATTTTTCCAGAGGGTTCATCCACTTTCCAGCGTAATACGTCTTCCTTAATAGTCTTTGGAGCACTCCGAGAGAGATAAGGCGAAACGAAGTGTTGTCAGGAAAGTACATAACCTTCCAATCATTGACGGACCACCAGCTTTTCTATCGAGTGAAGTTGCAGATGCTATCAATAACGCGAAACCATCCAAAGCGTTAGGCCCCGACGGAATTTCGATGCTGATGCTTAAGCATTTGGACGTGCCGGGAGTCGAGTATATGACCAAAGTACTCAACTTGTTATCCACTCCGATCATACCCGAAGTCTGAAAAATGGGTAGAGGGTCCCGGTTTTAAAACCCGGGAAAATCGCAAACCAAGGAGAATCGTGCTTCTCCTCCCCAGCCTCACAATACACCTCCAAGCGGCAACACATCAACATGGATTCCGAAAGCACCATAGCACAACAACAGCTTTAACTGCCATTACCACACATATAAGCCATGGTCTGAATCAAAGTTAGCCATGTGAGCTCACAGTGATGGTTGCGCTAGACCTGTCAAAAGCCTTTGACACGGTCAGCCATGCCACCCTCTTCGGAGACAACGCCAACTAGTCTCCCCAACACCATCAAAAGGTAATTGGTAAATTATATGTGTGGCCGTCAGTCGTTTGTACACAAAGGTCCCACAGGGTGAAGTTCTCTCTCCGGATCTTGTTTAACTTGTACCTTTCCAAACTCCTATCACGAAAAACTAAAAACGCAGTTCTTAATATTTTTCCATTCCCTACACGATTTTGCCTTGGGAGAAGTGATATTTGCAAAAAGTGCAAAAAGTTATAACCCTACTGTACACTAATGGCACGGTGCCATAACATTGATGAGCTTTGCGGTAAGTTAAATGCATACATCCATGATCTTACGAACTTCTTCACTGCTAGGAACATGCAACTTTCCCCTGCCAAATCATCGGCAACGCTCTTTACCACATGGACGAAAGAGGTACAACTGGAACTGAATGTTATAGTCGATGGCAAAAAAATTCCGACAGTGAATCACCCCAAGATATTGGGGGTAACATTCGACAGTTTGTATTCGTCCTCGGCGCATGCCATTGCAACGTGCAATAAATTGCGCAGTAGAAACAAGGTCTTCAAGTCGCTAGCCGGCAGTACTTGGGGTAAGGACAAAGAAACCTTTTTGGCTACCTACAAACGATTGGCCGGTCAGTGGGAAACTACGCAGCGCCGGTGTGGTCACCTAGTGTAAGCGAAACGCAGTGGAAGAAGCTTCAGAGTTGTCAAAGTGCAGCCCATAGGACCGTAACGGGCTGCCTTCAAATGTCCTCAGAACACCATCTACATGAGGAGACGAAGATACTTCCGGTTAAGGAACACAGTCACATGTTGGCGAAACAGTTCCTTCTGGCGTGTCATCGGAGGGATCATCCGAACAATTATCTAGATTCCATCTCATATCGGACAACTATGAATAACATTCACAGGGAATTAAAAAAAAATTCCAAGATTTTAAAACATTTTTCCTTTAAAAATATAACTTTATAATCACTTTTCTCTCGTTTTAAATTAATTTACTTATTATTCTCATTACAGATGTATCTCCCTTAAAAAACTCCAAAAAACTTATAATCCTTCATATAAACAACAACAAAAAAAAATATTGGAAAGTTTTAAAAACAAATAAAATATATTGTTTTCCTATTAGCAGTAACTAACCAAATCCCATTTAACTAACAAGATGGCGATGTCCAAAGTAATTAGGGTTTTGGAGAAATCCATAGCCCCTTCACCGCATAGTGTTTTAATGGAATATCGTAATAAAAACGATAGTATTTTATTTGAATCCCATGCGGTTGCTTTGCTATCACAACAAGAAACCGATATAATACGAAAACAATATACCAAAGTTTGTGATGCTTATGGCTGTTTGGGCGTTTTACAACTAAATGCTGGCGAAAGTACCGTATTATTTCTAGTGCTGGTCACTGGTTGCATATCTATGGGCAAAATTGGTGATGTCGAAGTGTTTCGCATACAACAAACACAATTTGTATCATTGCAAAATGCAGCGCCCAATGAGGACCGTATATCTGAAGTTAGAAAATTGCTCAATTCGGGTACCTTTTATTTTGCTCACATTAATCCGACAGCAAATACAATGAATAAATTCGATATAACGCTGTGTGCTCAACGACGATTTCAGACCGATGAAACAGATAATCGTTTCTTTTGGAATCGTATGATGCATATTCATATGTTACGTTTTGGTATCGATTGTGATGCATGGTTATTAAAAGCCATGTGTGGTTCTGTGGAAATACGTACCGTATATATAGGAGCAAAACAAGCTAGAGCAGCAATAATATCGAGATTATCATGTGAAAGAGCTGGTACACGTTTTAATGTTCGAGGTGAGATTTTTTTTATTTTTTTTTTTAAGTTAAAAAATTTAAAAATCTAAAAATTCTGAAGATTCTGAAACATTTTCCCTATATAGAGAGATTCTCAGATACTGAAACATTTTTTATATGTAGAAAAATTCTCAAATTCTGAGACTTTTCCTAAAAATTTTTATATTTTATATTGTGAGACATTTTTGCTTTATAGAAAAATTTAGATTCTAAGACATTTTTCCTCTAAGAAAAAATTTTCAGATTTTGAGACATTTTTCCTATATAGAAAAATTCTAAAATTTTGATACATTTTTCCTATATACAAAAAATGTCATATTCGGAGTCTTTTTTTCCTATATACGAAATATTTCAGATTCTGATACATATTTTCCTATATAGAAAAAGTCTCAGATTCTGAAACATTTTTGTAATATAAAAAATTCTTAGATTTTAGACATTTTTTTATATATAGAAAAAGATTCTAAGAGATTTTTCCTAAATAAAAAATTTTCAGATACTGGGACATTTTTCCTATATAGAAAAATTCTAGATTCTAAGACATTTTTTTCTATATAGAAAAATTCTCAGATTCTATAACATTTTTTCAATATAGAAAAAAATATCAGATTCAGAGACAGTTTGCCTTTATAAAAAAATCTCAGATCTTGAAACATTTTTTCTATATAGAAAATTCTCAGATTCTGAGAAATTTTTTCTATATCAAAAAATTCTCAGACCTTTTTCTTTAAAAGTATTAGAATTTTAGATATTATTAATATTAATATTTTTTTTAAATAGGTACTAACGATGAAGGTTACGTAGCTAATTTTGTTGAAACTGAACAGGTGATTCATGTTGACAATGATATTACTAGTTTTCTACAAACTAGAGGCTCTGTACCTTTATTTTGGGAACAACCTGGTGTCCAAGTTGGTTCTCATAAAGTTAAACTATCACGAGGCTTTGAAACTTCAGCCGCTGCTTTTGATCGTCACATGTCAATGATGAAACAGCGTTATGGCTATCAAACCATTATAAATCTTTTGGGAACCTCTCAAGTTGGCAGCAAAGAAGGTGAAGCTATGCTTAGCCATGAATTTCAAAGACATCATGGCATGTCAGCTCATAAAGATGTGCCACATATCATCTTTGATTATCATCAGGAATGTCGCGGCGGTAACTTTGGAGCTTTGTCTAAACTTAAAGATCGCATTACAGCATGTGGTATAAATTATGGCATATTTCATGCGTCTGGCGGTCAAGTTTTGCGTGAACAATTTGGTGTTATACGCACCAATTGTTTAGATTGTCTGGATCGTACTAATTGTGTGCAGACTTTTTTGGGCTTAGATACACTCTTATTGCAAATTGAAGCTTTGGGTATGGGTGAGAAGAAGAATTACACTAGATTCGAAGAGATCTTTAAAACAATGTGGATAAATAATGGTAATGAAGTTAGTAAGATATATGCTGGTACCGGAGCCATACAAGGTGGTTCGAAATTAATGGATGGAGCTCGTTCGGCGGCAAGGACTATACAAAATAATCTATTGGATAATTCGAAACAGGTATTTTAGGGAATAAAAAGTAGTTTACTATACTTACTAGAGAAGTATCCCTTATGAGCCGATTTTCTTAAAACTTAAAATATATATAAATGAGAGGGTTTTAAGGTTGGGGTGTTTCGGGTTATCGGCCATATCAGTGTTTAAAAGTTTCGTTGTCTCCTTATGAAACAACGTGGAACTTCGAGAAAATTTCGATAACTCCCGAACTAACAGAAATATCGTCTAGAGCAGCGGTTACCAACCATTTTGGTTAGCGTACCCCTAATTTTAAATTTTATCAGCAGCGTACCCCCCAACCAGTTTTTTGTTTTCGTTAAAAAACTTCACATATTAATATTAGAGTAAATTTTGAAATTTTTCATCTGCGGGTATATAATTTTTTTGAAGGAAAAATGTTCGCTCCTTAAGGGTGCATCTGAAAACGCGGATTTTGAGCTGATTTTTCTGCAGAGCAAAAACGGCTGAAAATATTGCAAATTTGATTTCACCAGTCGATTCTACACCAAAAATTAAAACAGCGAACGTTTTTTGAACTCTTAAAAAAAGTTCCAAAACCTATTACAGGGGGCGGAAATATAATGTTTTTATTTTTTTAATACGAGGGCAGATCAATAATTGCATGACTTTTTGAATGAAACACCCTCGCATATACAATGAAAATGCATTTGGAGCTTAACAAAATGGTACCAAAATTTCCATACTATCACACCCCGTCTCAAAAATGCCCAAAAATACGTTTTTGAGAAATTTATCATAAATGTTCTCATAAACCTGACATCATAGAACAATTTGGAAACCATATTCGGAATCAGCATGGAAAGGTTAATCGAAAACTAGTGGTCAGATCTCAAAATATCATTCAAAAATATCGATAAAAAATTTCTCTAAATTGCACATAAATACGTTGTTTGTGAACTTCCACATCAACTTTCTTAAAAACCTGTTATGAAAAACTTTGGAAGACAGATGCGGAACCAGCATTGAAAGGTTAATCTAAATCGAATGTCCAAATTACTAAAATTTTGCGTACCCCTGCAGACAGTTTCGCGTACCCCCTAGTGGTACGCGTACCATAGGTTGGTAACCGCTGGTCTAGAGCAAAAATTAGTGTGGAATTAAATTTAATAAAGATTATTCATATGAATATCGTAGGTCTTTGTCTTCACATAAATACCCCAAAAATTTAAACATTTTCATGAAAAAAATATTTAACGAAGCCGAATTTTTACAAGGTTATTCCACCGTTGGATAGACAACCTTTATTCTCATATCGAAACATTATATAGTTTCTTAGAAAGAAATGGGTGAAAAATCCAAAAAAAGATTTTTTCATCATTTTTTAACCCCTTTTTTGAACCCGAAACCTTCGATATGGCCGATAAGCCGAGACACCCCAACTTTAAAATCGTCTCTTTTATATATTTTAAGTTTAATTTTTTTTATATTTTAAGTTTCAGGCAAATCGGTTCATAAGGGTTGAGATAATTCCCCTGTTGAGATAATTCCCCTGTTTTTTTTTTCTTCGATCGAGTTAAAGTCGATCTAGCGATGCCCTTCTGTCTGTTGAAATGTCGATCACAGCTTAAATATTATTCAGAGATTACTGTTTCTAGAATATTAATACTTGTTGATGACTCGAGCAATTTGCTATTACACTTGAGCGATATCGGTAAAGAAATTTCAAACTTTTTTGGTACATTCAACATAACCTAAAAATACAAAATGCTTTAATTTAGTTACAAGCGAACACATACGAACGGAATTGATATAAAACAATATTAAAATAAGTAAAAACATTTTGTAGACATAAACAAATTTTTTCGCGAACATTTTTTTTTAATTTTTTTTCGCGAAGTTTCTAGAACCATTATTTCGGAAGATAGAAAAAGTACCAAATTACAATTTTTGTCCATTTTTTCCCCCATTGAAAAGCTTTTTTTTCTAATTTTTTTTTTCCGCTAAAGGATTACACATTTTAAATTTCAAATTTCTAGGACCATTATTTCAAGAAATTTAGAAAGTAGCAAAGTACATTTTTACGCCCTTATAATCACAATTTTGAAAAACCCAGCCATATTGTACATTGTACAACAAAAACCTTTTAAAACAGGAACGTTCAAATTTAAAGTTCATAGAACAATAATTTAAGAAGATAGAAAATGTACCAAATTACAATATTTACCCTTTTTTTTTTGTCCCTTAGAATCGGAATTTCCAAAAATAACTTTATTCGGAATGTTTTTTTTTGCTAAAGTATCATACATTTTAAATTTCAAGTTTCTAGGACCTTTATTTTAAAGAAATGTAAAAAGTACAAAAGGACTTGATGATGATGAAAAAGTACCAAAGTACTTGTTTTTACCCCCTTAAAATCAAAATTTCCAAAAACCCAGCCCTATTCTATAACGAAAAACTTTTACATACAATTTTTAAACAATTTTAATTAAAAATAATTAACTTATGCATATTTAATTATTTTGTTTTTAATAGGAAGCCATTGATATTTTATTGGTTGGTTCCACTTTAAGCTCGGAATTGGCTGATAGAGCTCGTATATTATTACCCTCCAATATGTTACATGCTCCTACCACAGTCTTACGTGAAATGTGTAAACGTTATAATGAATATGTTACTCCCAAAACCGCTCGTGTTGCAGTTGGTACCTACAATGTCAATGGCGGTAAACATTTTCGTAGTGTAGTCTTTAAGGATACCCTATCCGATTGGCTATTAGATTGTCATGCTTTAGCACGTTCCAAGGCTTTAGTTGATGTCAATAACCCGTCAGAGAATGCCTCAAATCCGGTTGATATTTATGCTATTGGTTTTGAGGAAATTGTCGATTTAAATGCTTCCAATATTATGGCTGCCAGTACAGAAAATTCCAAGTTATGGGCTGAAGAATTACAAAAAACCATATCACGTGATAATGATTATGTCCTATTGACTTATCAACAATTGGTTGGTGTGTGTCTATACATTTATATACGTCCCGAACATGCACCATATATAAGAGATGTGGCTATAGATTGTGTTAAGACGGGGTTAGGTGGAGCTACGGGTAATAAGGGAGCCTGTGCTATACGTTTTGTTATGCATGGTACCTCAATGTGTTTTGTGTGTGCACATTTTGCTGCTGGACAGTCACAGGTAAGTGAATGTTTGTTTTTTTCCATTTTATTTTTAAAAGTTAAAAAGGGTGAAAACGAAATCAATCATATTTTACATTTTCCCTTCTTTTTATATTGTACACAAAATATTTATGTATTTATTGAATTACCATATACATAATAAAAAATCATCGCATTATTTCACCGAATTGAGAACTGGTAACAATGACCATTGTCTCCTTGTAAAGAATCAAACAAAGGCCTCTGTTGGGAATCGAACTCACGACCCCCATACTCTTAGCCAAGCACGCCATCAACTAGCCTAATGGGGCGCCTTTACACCAAATACAGTCAAACTCGGTCATAACGAACTCGGTATTAACGAATTCTCGGTTATAACGAACTAATTCTAAAGTCCCGACAACAATTTTCACACAAAAAAACTTCTTTTATAACGAACTCAGTTATAACAAATCCTCGGTTAAAACGAACTACTTATTATGGTCCCACGAATGCAATTTCATGTGCATTTACCTTTTTTTAACGAACTCCCATTAATAAGTACTTTTTAAAGTGCAGCAATCACGCTCATCAAACTCAGAAAAGGTTGGACATTTTTGGTTTATATTACAATTTAAATAAATTTTTTTTTTTTTTTACTTTCAAATGCATAAAAGTTTAAAGAGGCTAATAAGAGGTTTATAAAACAAATTCTGTATGGAAATTTGATTAATAAACCTGTTATAAAACGCTTTTATTTTTTTATGAATTTGGACGTTAATGTTTTCTTCTCAATAAGTAGTTTTTTTCCAAAAAACATCAAATAAAATAAAATTGAAACTTTTTTTTTGGAAAAAAAAACTAGGTTGATATAAAATATACTATGCTTATAGCGAACTTCGCTTATAACGAACTATTTTTAATGGTCCGCCGGAGTGCGTCATAACCGGGTTTTACTGTATTTAGCTTTGGCGAAATTTATATACTCTCCATTATTTGTTTTAAACAAGAGAAAGAGAAAAAAAAATAAATTGGTAGTTTTGGGTTCATATTAAAACGCTATTCGGCTGTGAATTATAAAGAAACCCTCACCCACACTTTAATTAAAAAAAATTTTTTTAAATTTTAAGTTTTTTTTATTTTTTTTAGCTTTAATGAATTTTTCTATGCTTTTCTGAGTTTTCCAGCCTTATTTACTTAATTTTTTGCTTTTGACTTTTTTTTTTAGTTTTTACGAATTTTTTATTATTTTTGTGCATTTTTTAATTATTAATTTTGATTTTTCTGATATATTCAGAACTTTTCTGAATTCGACTTTTGATTTGTTTTAATATTTTCTGAACTTCTTCCACCATTTTTCGAACTTGCCGGGTTTTTTTCTTAATTTTTCTAATTTATAAATTTCTGGGTTTTTTATTTTCTTTTTATTTTTATAATTTTTTTTTTCAGAACTTTTCTGAATTCGGCTTCTGATTTGTTTTAAATTTTTCTAAACTTCTTCCACCATTTTTCGAACTTGCTGGATTTTATTTTTCTTAATTTTCCTAATTTATAAATTTCTGGGTTTTTTATTTTTCTGAATTTTTCTAAATTTTTTAAAAATTTTCTGAATTTTTCGAAATTTTCCTTACTTTTTTTTTTGGAATTTTAGTGATTTTTTCTAAATTTTCTAGGAAAAATTTTCTAAATTTTCCTTGCCATAAATTTTAAGTTCTTCAAAGGTAATTTTTTCCCCTCTGGTCCGATTTTTTTCATTTACGAACTTAACCAGCCTTTAAGCACAAAACATATTCGTGTTATACTTTGGAAGTCTAGTTCTTTTGGCTTGGGCTGCAGTGTGCTTTTCACTGGAATGTTTTAGATTCAATCAAAGATCATTTATGGGCTCCTAGACAGATGTTTGAATGCGTTACACACGGAAAGGTTGGCGGTAGAGATGGGTGCGTGAGTGGATTTTGACTCACACTCACGCAAAAAATAATCGATTCACTCACGCAATTTTTTTTTTACTCACGCTCACGCAAAATATACTCACGCAATAAAATTTTCTTACCAAAAAAAAAACTTCAAAAAAAATTTTTTAACAAAAAATTAGAAAAAAAATATATAATTACGCAAACTCACGCAAAAACTAAATGACTCACTCACTCAGATTTTTTTTCAACTCACGCTTACTCACAATCACGTGATTGAAATGAAAATGACTCACACTCACGCGTGATTCTTGTAAATCACGCAAATCACGTGACCAGCGCCCATCTCTAGTTCGCTACCTCAAAACACGAATGTCGTATGTAGCAAAACAGTAATTAATATTATCACTTTCGTAATAGGTGCAAAATCAATTAAAATAGTAATTGATATAATCATTTTAGTGATTAAAACTAATTTTAATTTTTAGTGTGTACAATGAAAATTTTGTTGTATATTCTAGAATTTTCTAAAATATTAATCTGTTAAATAGGAATCTGCAACGGAAATAACTTTAAAGTGTAAATTTGAAATTTCGATTAATTAATTTATCAATTATCCAATCAACTTTAATTAATTTGAACTTTAAGGCCCCGTTTACTGTTCGAGGAAATGTTTTTCATTAATGTTCACAAAATTTATTTTAAGTTTTTGTTTGTCTTGTGTTAAATAAATAATCCACATTAAAGTTGTAAGATTTTTATCTAACTTCCAACAAATATTTTGCACTATTTTCATTGTTTAATTCACTTAAGGTGGCTGAACGTAATGCTGATTATGCAGAAATAACACGTAAATTAGCATTTCCTATGGGTCGTACTTTAAAATCACATGATTGGGTATTTTGGTGTGGTGATTTTAATTATCGCATTGACATGGATAAAGAAGAACTTAAAGAGGCTATACGTAATGGTGATTTAAAATCAGTATTAGAAAATGATCAATTGCGTAAGGAACAAGAAGCGGGCAATGTATTTTCCGATTTTCTAGAGGGTGAAATAACATTTGATCCAACATATAAATATGATGTATTCAGTGATGACTATGATACTTCGGAAAAACAACGAGCTCCCGCTTGGACAGATCGAGTTTTATGGCGTAGACGTAAAGCTTTGGCGGAATCGGATTATACTGTGGCCGAATGGAGTCCTGGAAAATTAATACACTATGGCCGTTCGGAACTTAAACAAAGTGATCATCGTCCTGTTATAGCTATTATTGATGCCGAGATAGTGGAAATTGATCAAAAACGTAGAAGAGAAGTATTTGAACAAGTCATTAGGGATTTGGGTCCACCAGATTGTACTATAGTTGTACATGTTAAAGAACCATCGTTGGATGAAGAAGGTCCAACCATATATGATGAAAATGTTATGTCTTCATTGATACAGGAACTTTCCAAAATGGGTGAAGTTACTTTAGTGCGCTATGTAGAAGATACCATGTGGGTTACATTCCGGGATGGTGAGGCTACACTCAATGCTGTTGCCAAAGGTCATATAACAGTATGTGGCTTAGATTTAGAATTTGAATTAAAATCGCAAAACTGGAATCATTATGTAGATACGGAGATAGAACTGTGTACCACAAATACCATTCCTCTATGTGCAAATCCTCAAGAACAGGCACAACTATTAAATGCTACACCCGAAGTACCGCAAAGACCAAAACAACCGCCTACGAGACCAGCTCCGGCCAGACCTCCAATACCAATGTCACCAAAGAATTCACCCCGACATTTGCCACATGCTGGTGTAATTAGTGTGGTACCAGAAATGCTGCAAAAATCGGCTAAGCCGCCAATGCCACCACAGCCTCAACAGCCGCCACAATTGCCACCTCCTTTAAGACCCGTACAGGTAGGTTCTGGTTCCGATACGGCTCCCTCATCAAAATCTCAATCGCCAACTGATCAATCCTCACCCATACATTCATCATCGGGTAAAGTCTCGCCGTCGGGCTCAGGTTCACAAGCCGGTTCATTGCCTCCTACACCTCCACGGCATACTCAAAGTAAAAATGTAACACCAGCCTCAACACCATCTCGCCAATCGAAACAATCTTCCGTCGATGTACAAGATACCTCCGCTTACAACGAGAGTAATATCTATGAAGAAATACAAGATGATATACCAGCACCTAGGCATCCACCACCACCATTTCCACCACCAACTGGTACGGATAATTCGAATGAAAGTCCTGCAAGACGAGCTCCAACTCTACCAACGAATGCTCCTATGGGTCCTCCACCACCATTACCAAATAGACGGGGACCACCACCTATACCAAATCGTACAGGGAATGCACCACCCTTGCCGAATAGACCAAATAATAATTAAAATTAATATATTTTACTAATCCTCGCCTAAACAGCGTACTTAAATGGTAAGTAGTAGTAAAGTTTGCAAACGAAATCTCGAAGAATGTTCAAACTCGAAATGATAAACATTCCCGTTATAAGATAATAGAAAGTTCACTCACACATTGCAATTGTAATTCCAAAAAAAAACACAAAACGAAGAAATATACTTCAAGAAGTACTAAAAAGCTAAAAAAAATCATATTCCTTTTTTTTATTTAAAATTTTATTAATAACATTAGTTTTTTTTAAGAGATGCAGAAGAATTAATTATTTTTTATATATAAATTTAGCATTCTATTAAACAAATTAAACAATTTAATTAATATTGATGAATTTTTTTTAACAATTTTGATGAATTTTTTAACCAATTTTGATGAATTTCTTAATTAATTTTGATGAATTTCTTAATAAATT
The DNA here is from genome assembly GCA_963921195.1 of Pegoplata infirma. Taxonomy (NCBI): domain Eukaryota; kingdom Metazoa; phylum Arthropoda; class Insecta; order Diptera; family Anthomyiidae; genus Pegoplata; species Pegoplata infirma. The sequence goes on from OY992538.1 coordinate 205,388,496, forward strand.
TTGATGAATTTCTTCTTAACTATAAGTAATTTTTTAGTAAATTTTAATTAATTTAATTCATTAAATTTGATTAATTTCTTTATTAGCTTTTATACATTTTTTTTAACAATTTTAACAAGTATTTTCATCTATTTTGATTATTTTTACTTGTCTGTTTTAATTATTTTCAATTTTGAATAGTTTATTCTTAAATTTATTAATCAATTTTGATTATTTTTTATCTTTTTAATGATTTTTAATTAATTTCATAATCAAGTTTGATTAATTTGATAAATATCTTAATCAATTTTTATAGAATTATTAGTTTTTTTAAAATTATTTTTGATTAATTTTTAAATTAATTCTGTCAATCAAAATTAATTAAATACTAGCTGTTTTGCGCCCGGCGTTGCCCGGGTTGAAAAATTATTATTTAATAAATGAGTTTTTATTACTCAGTTTATCTACCGCTTCATAAACCTATTCATAAGGGTAGAGCGATTTTTTTCGATTTCGCTTAGCGTCGGTGTTTGGAACAGTTAGGATAACAACAAAATATTCGACTTGAGGGGAACTTTTTTTTGGGGTTCCTGTGTTGACTTTAAAACATGGAAGTTTTAAACAAAGTGAAAAAAATATTTTTTTTTCACTCAAAATATTATTTAATATAAGGAAATTACTGAAAAATCATTTTATGGTAAACGAAAAACTTTGTTGAGCTGTAAAAAATTTAAATTTTATTTTAATAAAATATTTTAATTAGTTTTTGCTAAAAATACGTGGCAGTTTACACCTCCTTTGTTGGTCGTCCGTTGATAAAGACTATAGTTCCCGCCTCGGTTACTAATTTCTATGGTGATAATTTTATAAAAATCGGTTCAGCCGTTTTCACCTGATAGCAGAACAGACAGGTGTCTGTGGTGAAAGTTTTATTAAAATCGGTTTAGTTGTTTAAGCATGATTACGGAACACGCAGAAAAAAATGTAAGTGTACGACAAAGGAGCGTGCCAATATAGGCCCCATTATCCAAACGCGATCTCATAGTTTTCGCCTCGGTTAATACTACCTGTGCTGACAATGGGTTCAGCCGTTTTAGCGTGATTGCGGAAAAGGCAGAAATAACGTTCATTAATATACAAATGGCGTGTCATTTGTCCAAAAGCGCTCTATTGTGGCTCATATTAAAATCGGTTCATCCGTTCATGCGTGATTACAAAACGGGCAGAAATAAATTTAAATGTAATACAAAGGAGCGCGGCATTTGACGCCCCATTTTTCGATCGCCCCCTATGGTGTCTCATAGTTTTTGCCTCGGTTAATACTATCTGCGGTGAAAATTTAATGAAAATCAGTTCAGCCTCTTAAGCCTGATTGCGAAAACACAGAAAAAACTTTCAATTTAATACAAAGGGGCCTGGCGTTTTACGCCCGTTTTTTTAATCGCCCACTATTGAGGGTTAATAGTTTCCGCCTCGGTCAGTACTACATGTGGTAAAAATTGCATTAAACCGGTTCAGCCGTTTATACGTTAATACGGAAAAGGCAAAACAACGTTCCATAAAATAAAAAGGGGCGTGGCATTTTACGCCCATTTTATTTGATGGCCCACTATTTAGGCTCATAGTTTCCACCTCGGGCAGTACTACCTGTGGTAAAAATTTCATTAAAATCGGTTCAGCCGTTTATGCGTTATTACGGAAAAGGCATAGCAACGTTCCATAAAATAAAAAGGGGTGTGGCATTTAACGCCCCTTTGTCCGATCGCTCTCTCGTATGGCCTATAGTTCCCGCCTCAGTTAGTACTATGTTTGGTGAAAATTTTATTAAAATCGGTTCAGCCGTTTTCCCCTGATGGCGGAACAGATAGACAGACAAACAATATGCGTTTAGGCCGTTTGTACGTGATTGCGGTATTGTAGGGTTCAGCTGGCCATAAAATATAAAGGGGCTTGGGTTTTTACGCCCCTTTGTCCGATCGCTCTCTTTTATGGCCTATAGTGCCCGTTTTGGTTAGCACTACCTGTGGTGAAATTTTAATGAAAATCGCTTCAGCCGTTTAAGTGTTTTTTGCGGAAAAGGCAGAATACCGTTCAATATAATAAAAAGGGGCGTGTCATTTTACGCCCCTTGGTCCGATCGCTTTCTCTTATGGCCCGCCTCGGTTATTGAAAATTTCATGAAAATCGGTTCAGCCGTTTAAACTTTTTTGAGGAAAAGGCAGATGTAGCTTTCAATAAATTCAAAAGGGGCGTGGCATTTTACGCCCCTTTGTCCGATCGCTCTCTTGTATCGCCTACAGTTTCCGTTTGGTTAGTACTATCTGTGGTGAAAATTTCATTAAAATCGGTTCAGCCGTTTATGCGTTATTAAGGAAAAGGCAGAATAAAGTTATATAAAATAAAAATGGGCGTGGCATTTTACGCCCCTTTGTCCGATCGCTTTCTTTTATGGCCTATAGTTCCGCCGTGGTTAGTACTATATGTGGTGAAAATTTCATGAAAATCGGTTCAGCCGTTCTTCCCTGATTGCGGAACAGACAGACAAACCAACACTCAGATTTATAATATTAATAGGGATGTATAATTGATTATTAAATTAATTAGCAATTTAAAAAATTGAACAGAATTGATTAATAATTTAATAAACAATTATCAATAAATTATTCAATAAATCAACCAAAACTTTGAAATTAATTGACCACATTTGATTAATAGGTTAATCAAAAATAATAAAATAATTAATCAATAATTGAGAAATAAATCAAAAATAATTATTTTTGATTTCATAATCTGAATCAATTTTTATTTATTTTTTAATCAATTTATATTATTTATTTATTAAAAATTAATTATTTTTCAATAAATTTTGATTTCCCAATCAAATTTGATTAATTCCAAAATCAATTTTAATTATTTTTTAATCAATTTTGTTTAATTTCTTAATCAATTTTGTTTAATTTCTTAACACATTTAAATTCATTTCATAATTAACTTTGATTAATTTTTTAGTCAATTTTGATTATATTTGTAATAATTTTTTTTATTATTCCTTAATGAATCAATTCCATTGTCAGTTTTGTTAAATTTATAAATCTTGTCAATTAATATAGGATTAAATCTATTTTAGTTTATTTCTAAATTAATTTTGAAAAATTTTATTATAAATTTCAAATTAGTTTATTACTTTTTTCAATAGATTTCATTATAAATTTTGATAATTTTCTTAATCAATTTTGATAAATTTCTTTATCAGTTTTAAACAATTTTATTATCAATTTTGTTTTATTTGATACAAAATATTAACTCACAAAAGAAGTCAAAATTGGTTTATATTTTAATTGATTAGTAAATTAATCGGAATGTATTTAAAAAATTGAAAAGAATTGATTAATAAATTAAAAAAAAAATATCAATAAATTATTCAATATTGATAAACAAATCAATTAAAACTGAAAAATAAATTAAACACTTTTGATTAATAGATTAATCAAAAAATAATAAAATAATTAATTAATAAAAAATCATTAATTGATAATTATAATTATTATATCAAATATAATTATTTTATATAAAGAACCCATAAAAATAATTGATTAATCAATTTAGATTAATTTGTTTATCGATAATTATAAATTTCTTTTAATAAATTTTAATTAATTTCATAATCAATTTTAATAAGTTTCAAAATTGATTTTGAGTAATTCCTTAATCAATTTTGATAATTTTTTTTAATCAATTTTGATTAATTTCTTGATCAATTTTGATTAATTTCATAATCAATTTTGATAAGTTTCAAAATTGATTTTGATTAATTCTTTAATCAATTTTGATAAATTTTTTTAATCAATTTTGATTAATTTCTTGATCAATTTTGATTAATTTCTTAATCAAATTTGATTAATTCCTTAATCAATTTTGATTATTCAAATTTGATTAATTCCTTAATCAATTTTGATAAATTTTTTTAATCAATTTTGATTAATTTCTTAATCAGTTTTGATTAATTTTGTAATTAATTTTAATTTATTTCTTAATCGATTCCATTGTCAGTTTTAAGCAATTTGATCAAATTAATCATTAATTGAGAAATATGTAAATCAATATTAATTAATTTATTTATTGAATCCATAAAAATAATTGTTTAATTATTATTTTAAGAATGTTAAACAATAATTATTAAAATTTAATTTTAAATTTAATTAATTCTTTACCCTATTTCCGATTGCTATAAATTGCAAAAACAAAAAACAAATTCAAACCGCTATAGTGCAAATTTGAGAACGATTAATAATACTAGATAACACACAATACGCTTAAAATAAACAAATAAAAATGAAATAAATGCGTAAATTTATATTGTATACACTTATTAAATACAACAACATGAAAAACATTAACAAAAAAAACTAATTGTAAATTTTAAGTAAACGCTAAAGTATTAAATACATATTAATGAAGAAAGAACAAATAAAAAAAAAACCCGAAAACCTAGTCAAATATCCTAGCGGAACATAAATTCAAATTATTTTTTTTTTCAATTGGAAAATTTATTTAATGAATTTATTTTTTCTTAACATTTTCAACATTAAAAAAAAAATTCAATCGGTGACGTTGTAAAAAAGGATTTTGAAATCAAATTTTTTTGACTCACAATTCAATTTGAGAGAATCATAGGTCTTAACAGAGAAAAATTTGTTAGAATAGGGAAGCTTTTCTAAAGAAACAATGAATAAAGGAGTTTTTTTTAAATAGAAATTTTTTTGAAATATTTTGAGAAAAATGTTTCAAAATTAGTCAAACGAGAAATACATCATGGGCTTACATATATATATATTAAAAACGCTTTATCTCAAAAAACAAAACTTTTCAGAAGCTTTTAAAACACACAATTGCACAGGAAAATTACAGTTGATAGCCAGGCAAATGACGTTTTAACGTAATTTTTCGAAAAACAAAATAATTTTAAGAAAAATTATTATAAAACTTTATTGTAAAGTAAATAATAAGTGGAATATTAGAGAGCTTAATTGAATAAATTAAAAAAGCTTAAATTTTTAGGAATGTCTTTTCAATTTTGTGAAATATAAAATTGTCAACGTTTGGTACAGAAAACTTTTCCATTCCTTTCATTACAAGCTTACATGTTATCGTATTTTGAGAAGCTTTTTATACTAAAAGTAATTTTTCTCTTAAAAGCTTCACTATTTTCGTCAATATTCCAAAACATTTAATGAAATTTCATTTAATGGAAAATTTAATTGGAAAATTCTTTGGAATTAATTAATTTAAGCTTTTTACTGTGCGATTTTTTTTATCAAAAGCCTTTGCTAATAACAACTAGCTTTTACTTTTTATTGTACTCAATACTACTAGTTCAGAAAAGATTTACTGTGCGATTCGCTATCTCGGTCGAAGTGAGTGACTAATTTGTACGTAAAACAAAAACAAATGTGAGTTTTTTCTAGTCACTCACTGTTTACGACATACTTAGGGTTTTCACAGTGACGATTAAATTTGCCTGTTTTAGTATGGTATTTGGCAAATGTGCCAAACGTCAAAAAAAATGCCAAATTGAATGTGGCATATTTTTCTTAAAATGCACAACTCAAACCTTGTCTAAAAACAAAATGCCATTGTGCAAATAAAAAAAAAACGTAAAAATGACAACAGCTGTGATTGTTTATGCTGAAATTTCGAACGCGGCAACAAAAACATTTATACACAAAGAAACATACACATTTTTTGTGTTTATTTTAAAATTGTGAATGTAAAAAGTTAATTAAAGTTATTTTGTGCAAATTATTAACGAAAAGTGCGCTCACGATATGAAAAGAAAAAATGGTGGCAAATACTTGACGTTTAGTAAAATGGCAAATTTGCCAAATACCCAACTAAAAAAGGCAAATTTAATCGTTATTGTGAAAACCCCAACTGAATCAGGACATTAGTTTTACAATACCTAGAATGTTTTCTTACTAAAAGTAGAGTAGATTAGTCAAACCATTCGAAATCCTCTATCTCAAAAACACTATTTTTCAGGAGTTTGAAAAAAAATGTATTTTGCTATTCGAAACATAACTGATTTTTGGAAATTTTTGCAAAAGATAAAAAAACAATCTAAGATCGACCCTTCTGAGCTTATTAACCTTTATTCAGTATTTAATGGGTTATTTTTATGTTTCGGGTGCAATTCTACTGATGCCATAATTGCACAGGAAAATGACAGTATATAGCCAGGCAAATGACGTGTTAACGTAATTTTATATATAATAGACCTAATTATTATCAAATAAGTATTTTTGTAAAAAGTCGTGTGTATGTAATTAATCAAGCTTTAATTAAAGATTAATGGCGTTTAGATTGTCTAAATATTAAATGTTCTACGAGGGTCGAATTGGAAATTGAAATTATTGAAAGACCTTTTTTAGAAAATTTCTTAAAAATATTTTTAGGTTGATTTTATCCAAGCTCAAACATGAGAAATTAAAAAAAAAATCCAATAGTTAATATTCATTTATTAAATATTTTTTCCATTGACCCAAACAATCAAAAATCAAAATTTTTTAAATGCAGTCGAAGAAATCCGAATTTTTTGACCTCCAATTTTGACCACCAATTTTTTGTAAACAATTATTTTCATATCTCATTACTATACACTTAGGTGTACTAAAATTATAAAACAATTAAATCGTTTCTTTGTTTACAAAAAATTGGTGGTCAAAAGAATTGGAGGTCAAAAAATTCGGATTTATTCTACTGCATTTTAAAAATATTGATTTTTGTTTGGGTCAGTGGAAAAAATATTTAATAAATGAATATTAAATATTGGACTATTATTTTTTTAATTTTTTATGTTTGAGCTTGGATAAAATCAACCTAGAAATATTTTTAAGAAATTTTTCAAAAAAGGTCTTTTAATAATTTCAATTTGCATTTCGACCCTCGTAACACATTTAATATTTAGGCAATCTGAACGCCATTAGGCTTTCATTAAAGCTTGATTAATTACATACACAGGACTTTTTTTTTAAATACTTATTTGATAATAATTAGGTCTATTTTGGTTAACTTTGTCTTGAATGGATTGCTAACTAATATCTTTCACACGAAATAAGCTGCGAGCCACTGTATATAGTGACTGCAAAGGATATAATGGGTGATGCAAGTAGAGATAATTTTTTCAATAGCCTTTTTTTGACAGATCACGTGTGAGTCGTGTCATGCTGTCATGCTATTTTTGTTTAGTATTGTTTGGCATTCCATAATGGAAAGACTTACGCCTGAACAACGTTTACAAATCGTTCAACTTTATTACGAAAATTCACGTTCTGTGAGGAATGCGTTTCGTGCACTTCGCTCAACTTATGGTCAACATAATCGGCCTACTGAGCGTACTATTCGCAACACCATCACCCATTTTGAGATGCAGCATTCATTGTTGGATAATATTCGACCGAAAAGACCACGTCCAGCACGCTGTGAAGATAATATAGCGGCCGTAGCTGTGAGTGTACACGAAGACCGTGGAGAGTCGGTTCGGCGCTGTTCGCCAAATAACTAACCGACTATTTGATGATAATAACCGACTATTTGATGCCTGAAATTGAAGCTCGTGATCTCGGCGACATTTGGTTTCAGCAAGACGACGCCACTTCCCACACATCGCATCAATCAATGGATTTATTGAGAGAACACTTCGGTGAGCACATAATTTCACGTTTTGGGGCGGTCGATTAGCCACCAAGATCGTGTGATATCACACCGTTAGACTTTTTCCTGTGGGGATATGTAAAGTCTAAAGTTTATGCGGACAAACCCGCTTCGATTCAGGCCTTGGAGGAAAACATCACGCGTGTCATTCACCAGTTACCAGTCGGAATGCTCGAACGGGTCATCGAAAATTGGACTCAACGGATGGACCATATGCGACGTAGCAACGGCCAACATTTGATAGACATAATCTTCACAAAATAAATGCCAAAGAATGTTCTTTCAAATGATAATAAACATTCCCCATTAAATTTGTATTTTCTGTGTTTTTTCTTTAAAAAAGTAGGGAACTAATTTTGATACACATTCCAAGAAAATGTACTTATTTTAGTGTCATTGCGAAAAAATGTACTGGTTTTAGTACTATTTGTAAAACATACTAATTTTAGTATTTCGTTTTAGTACTATTTGTAAAATATACTAATTTTAGTACATATTTCGTTTTAGTACCATTTGTTTAATATACTAATTGTACACTCAAAAAATTATGTCATTAACTGTTTGTAGTTTATTTAAAAAGTTTTCCGTTTAGTCGTTTTTAAAAGAAAAAACATTTGTTTGATGTTCAGTTTTTAATAATGACTACATCAGTCCTTTGTTTCAAAAATAACACACTAAAAAATAAAGACTTTCACTAACATTTAATTTATAAAGTCATTTATTTTTGTTCTGTAAGTAAAAACTACTGATTATTCTTTAAATTTTTAATGATTTGTGTAAGTAATTTTCTTTTAAATTGTTGGTATTTTTTAATGATATATTATTAGTTTTTACCTACACAAGTCAGTAATTTGTTTGTAGAAAAAAAATTCAAAAAATTATTTATAGAAATATAAAAACATATTTGTATCAAGTGGCTTTGGCACGATGGGTAGAGTGTCTGGCCAGAATGTAGTTGATTGCGGGATCGATTCCCCAAAATTTTATTAAAAAATTTTAAAAAAATATTTCAATGGAAAATTGTATAAAATAACCTACGAAATCATTAATTTTTAATGTTTTGGTAGGTTATTTTTTTGGAATTTGTTGGTAAAAATAACAAAACTATCATTAATTTTTAATGTTTTCGTAGGTTATTTTTTTCGAATTTGTTGGTAAAAAAGAATAAAAAACCCGTAATTTTTTAATGTTTAGTGTTATTTATTTTAGAAAATTTTGCCAACAGTAAAAAATAAATGTTGATGTTTTTAAAATAAATGAATAATTACTGGGATGGTTTTCAATTGTTTATTCACTGGTTTTAAGTGTGTTTTTCTTTTGTTTTTGCCTACAAAATATTTTGAGTGTAGTATTCTTTTGAAGGGAAAATATTTTTAATACATTTTTTAAGGAAAGAGTAATAATTTCAGTAGACTTTCGAGAAAATGGTACTGGTTTAAGTCATCTTTTTAGAAAAGGTACTAATTTTAGTACCCTTTTAAAGAAAATGTACTTGTTTTAGTACTCTTTCGAAAAAAGGTACTAGTTTTAGTACAATTTGGAAAATATACTAGTTTCAGTACAATTTTTTTATTTTAGCACATTTTGAAGGAAAAAGTAGTAAATTTTAGTACACAAGAAAGGTTACTTTTTAAAGTACATTTTTAAGGAAATGAAAAATAGTTTTTTGATGAGATAGAGTGTTTTGCATTAAAAAAAGTGTTGTGTGAAATAGAAAAATAAAAAATAAATATTTTTACACTGAAATTGATATAATAGTTAAGAACTGTTTTACTGATTTGTTTGCCATTAAAAAAAACTCATTTACGTGAAGGATTTTGAATATAAAATAAAGGACCCTAAGCTCATGCAGCGTCATTAGGTTACTCGTTTCTCAGTCTCTTTCCAACGGGTTTTTATCTTAGGCAATTCCAAGACATTCTTCAAATTTAAAACACATTTCCTAATTTATTTAAAAAATTCTCCGCCAATGATATTTTATTCTTATTTTCAAAAAAATAAGAGAATTTCAAAAAATCTAAAATTTTCTACGCTATGACTCAAATCTTCAACCGATTATAATATGTATAGAGCAAAAGCTTTTTCTATTATCTAGAAACTTTTAAATGTTCCATAAGTTAACAATATTAAAACAATACTTGCATAACAAAAAACATAAACTATTACATAAAAAAATATCACAATACTATATTTAATATATAAAGAAAAAAAAAGAAACAATCTGTTAATGTTTAATTTAAAAGTTGTCTGTTAATTGTAGAAAACTATTTATTGAAAAAAAACCAACAACAACTAAATAATTAAATAAAACTTTATCCATTAAGTAAAAAAACAAACAAAGAACAATGTTATAATTTAATCAAAATTATTAATTAATTAAAATATTTATGTTTATTAAACAAAAAAACACTCCAAAACTAACAAACTAACAAAACCACACATATTGATTGATGTGTATTTGAATGTTAATGCTCTATATATAATATATATAATATTAAATACCCGAGTAAAAAGGAATTTATATAAATGTATATTATTTTATATGTTTTCATAAAACCGTATAAAACTATATGAGTCAAAGTATAAAATTATATCTCACTTTGAAATTTTCCAATTTTTTTAAATGATGTCATATAAAATCATATCTAATTATATTGTTCATAATATATTAATATAAATGGTAGATGTAATCATACGTTGCACATAAAACTTAATCCGATTTCATACATTATTATACGTGACTTTATATCTAATTATGTATAGGACTTCACTAAACAAAAAATCCAGTATCAATTTATGTATAATTATATATGACTAATATAATACAATTTAAAACTATATATGGTTCCATACTAAAAAAATTTCCAACAAAAATAATAGATATAATTATATGTGTCTTAAACGATATCATATCTGTGTTTGTATGGTACTATATATACGCAAATTTCGTCTAAACTCAATATATATTTATAAATGGTCGCATATGTAATGGAATATATATTTTGATATAATCATGTATATAAAAAATATTTTTTTGACCAAACAACTAGCCATATATAATTATATATGCCAGTATTTCAAAATTTATTTTTGTGTGTCAACATATATGGTTATACAAAACTTTTTATTGGATCACATAAGATTACATATGATTTTTGGGAACCCGAGTTTGATTCCCGGCCCAGTCGAGAAAAAAAAAGTTTTTTTTTAATTTTTTTTAAATAGAAAACACTTTTTTATTGCATTTAATTTTTTTAGAACTAAAAAATTTTCATTTTTGGAATTTTTGCAATCATTTTTAAAAAAATATTTTTCTTTTATATAGTTATATATAACTATATTTGATTTATTATAAAATAATCTATAATTTTTGGGAACCCGAGTTCGATTCCAGAATAAAAATATATTTTTTTTTATTTTTTTAAACAAAAAACACGTTCTTATTGCATTTATTTTTTTTAGAACTAAAAATTTTTCCTTTTTTTGAATTTTTTTTCTTTTTTCTTTTTTTGAATTTTTGAAATCATTTTTAAAAAATTATATTGCTTTTATATAGTTATATATAACTATATTTAATTTTTTATAAAATTATCTATCATTTTTGGGAACCCGAGTTCGATTTCAGAAAAAAATATATTTTTTTTATTTTTTTTTTTAAATAGAAAACACTTTTTTATTGCATTTCTTTTTTTAGAACTTAAAAAATTTTACTTTTTGAATTTTTGCAATCATTTTTAAACATTTACATTGCATTAATATTGTTAATAATAGCTTACCATGGAAGCCCCTAATAGCGCTGTACGTCATTCCAATTTTTTTTTTTTTGCAAATTTTATCAAAAATTTTCTAAGTCTTTTTGAAAATTGTTTACAAGTAAATAACATATTTAATTGGATGTAATCATACATTACTATATGTTAGATCAATTTGATATAATTAGATACGATCAATTTATTTAAAACTAAGTCTTTTAAAGTTGTTATTTGCTAACAACGTCCGCTGGTGTAGAGGGTAGAGATTGCGATTACAAAACGGAAGACTTGTGGTTCTAATCTCCGTCCGTTCGAAGTTTTTTTTTTTTTTATTTATTTTCAGTTTGACATTATTATATCTAAAAATAAATCTAAAAGTAGAAACATTTTTTGGATAAAAATGTATCCAATAATTTTTTTATAAAATCAAGATATCAGATATTATAAGATTACTTTGGCGCGGCCAAATTTCGGATGAAATTACATTATATAATATCCAATTTAATATTAAATCATGATATTGGATATTTTAAGATAACTTTGGCGCGGCCAATTTCCGGATGAAATTACGTCATATCATATCATATTTAATACAAAATCATAATAATAGATAACTTGGGATAACTTTGGCGCGGCCAATTTCCGGATGAAATCACATACAATCAAATATTAAACTGTAACTTCATATATTATAAGATGTTATGAGATAACTTTGGCGCGGCCAATTTTCGGATGAAATTTAGCAAAATCAGATCCAATAAATTATATATAATTTTATAAGATAACATGTTTTACCATACAATTTTTTTTTACTCGGGTAATTAAACTAAAAACATACTTATAAACAAACAACATTATATTGAATAAATATTTAAAAAAAAAAAAAAAAAAAACTTAAAATCACAAAATGTTTAAAATGTTTCTTTTATATTTATGAATTACATATTCCAAACAAACTAATATGACATGATTTTTATGACAAAATTAATCAAACTTGTACGAAAGCTTTATTTTCAATTGTCACAAATGATTTTTTTATTTTGAAACATCACAACATTGTATAAAAAAGCTCTAGTACATAATTGGCAACCGTCGCAAAAGCTTTTTTACATGACAAGCTTTATTGTCATCTAGAAAAGTTCAACCAAAAATTGAACGGCTGCAGTTTGTTAGAGTTTTTCCTAAACTCTGATTAATTTTTATTAATAAATAAAAATTGTTTTATTCGACCTTTAAAATATTATATTTTGTGAGGATGTTTATTCTGGCTCGAGGTCATTATTTTCTTTACTAATTAAAACCATGATATTCTCATAGCATAATTTTCAAGAAAATTATTTTTTTGTTTTAAATTTATTTATGTTGGTCATTTTTGCAAGACTTAATTGACACGTGTTTCGGAATTTGTCAAGATTCCATTGTCAAGATTATTTAGCAAAAATAGAAACGATATACTACAAAGTAGCAAACGAGTCTAATGACAAATCGTTTGTGCACAAACTAAAGCATTAATACATATTCGACTCTATCCACAATGTGAATTAGAAAGACGAAGAAATTGTACTATACTAGTAAGTAACGAATTGTCAATAACCAACAAAAATATTTAAAACATTTTACATACGATAGTCCATTGGACTACAACAATATGTTTTTTGTTGTTGTGAATGAAATTATACCATTATTAGGGCTATTCATCACTATGGCGTGCCAACCATTATGTTCAAATTCTGATTAATTTTTATTAATAAATAAAAATTGTTTTATTCGACCTTTAAAATATTAATGGAATTCACGTCAGAAATTTTAGTCTTGCGAAATTGCGCAATGTCAAAATTGCAACTTTTTTTGCTTGTTTCTTTGTAAATAAAAGCAATTGTATTTATATTAAAATAAATTGCAAATCTTTTCTTGCAACTACGCATCATATAAAAGGTAATAGAAAAATAAAAAGTTTATTAAAATAAAAAAAATGTTGCAATATTGCACTGTTGCAAGGGTCAAAAAATTCTGAAGTGAATACCCTGATTATATTTTGTGAGGATGTTTATTCTGGCTCGAGGTCATTATTTTCTTTACTAATTAAAACCATGATATTCTCATAGCATAATTTTCAAGAAAATTATTTTTTTGTTTTAAATTTATTTATGTTGGTCATTTTTGCAAGACTTAATTGACACGTGTTTCGGAATTTGTCAAGATTCCATTGTCAAGATTATTTAGCAAAAATAGAAACGATATACTACAAAGTAGCAAACGAGTCTAATGACAAATCGTTTGTGCACAAACTAAAGCATTAATACATATTCGACTCTATCCACAATGTGAATTAGAAAGACGAAGAAATTGTACTATACTAGTAAGTAACGAATTGTCAATAACCAACAAAAATATTTAAAACATTTTACATACGATAGTCCATTGGACTACAACAATATGTTTTTTGTTGTTGTGAATGAAATTATACCATTATTAGGGCTATTCATCACTATGGCGTGCCAACCATTATGTTCAGGGCAAAAAATTTGTAGAATCGATAGTAGAAATCGAAGAGTACAAACATTTTCAAAAATGAGATTTAAATTTTAAAACTTAAGAATCGCATACTAAAGCGCTTTTAAGAATTTTTCGGGATTTTTTTTTTAAAGTACGTAAAAAAACAAACATTTTGAAGAAAAAAAAAATGGAAATTTTGACCATTATTGAAGAAGTTATGAGTAAAAGAAATTTGAGTAAAGGAACAAACTACCAATTTTAAAAAATTCGATATCTTTTGAACGGGGCATCAAAAAAATCTGAAAATTAACACGAAGGAGTTTTCGAAGGGTACTAAGAACTGTAAACAAATTGGGAAAATTTAAAAAAAAAATTGTTCAAAGTGTCCGATTTGACATGGAATGCCCCATATATATTTTTTAATAAATTTTTTCGTTCTGGAACCGATTATTTGGAACGGAAAATTTTGCTGGGTTTTTATATTAAAATAATTTTTCTCTTCAAAGTTAAGAAAAGCGTTTTTCAAATAATTTTTTTATTAAACCCCGTTTTCAAAGTTTTCAAGTTAAAGCGTCCAGTCGTTTACTTGCTCTTGTCAAGTGCAGTTGTCTAGTGCGTAATCGTCTTTTCTTGTATTCAGTGTGCGAGTAGAGGGATCATTATAATCTCTCTTGTCTCTTTCGTGTTTGTTTTGATTTTTTCATTTGTTTTTCTTTTTTGTTTGTTCAAATAAAAAAAATTAACAAGTGGATTATATGTAAAATTCCCACGTGCTCCCTTGGTGGTAATCATGGGAAGGAAAAAAACCAAAGGTTTAAGGTCGACTATATCGACCGCTGCAATGGATACCCATCTGAAAAATCAGATGCCTAATTCCAATAGATATAATAAATTTGATATTTTATCTAGACTTGCCACCTTTTGAAATTTCCAAAACGGGACACCACTAAAAAACATAAAAAAATTAAAAAAAAAAAAAAAATCGACGTCTCAAAAATTCTATAACGTCTCAAAAGGACTTAGATTCAGGACATCAACCTTTATTTATCATATGTTACACTTTAACACAAGTTGCACGGTTTTTCTGTAGCATCCAATAAGATGAAAATCTTATTATCTCAAAAACCCCACTAACGATTTTTTTCAAATTGGCCTTAAAATGTTTGTACGGGTGCCAACTAGCATAATCTGCAATAAAATTTCATATGCAGCGAACTTTTAATTAAACTTGTTCAACCACAACGTGATCTGGTTGAAATTTGCAATACCTTTTCGTTCTATTTTCATCCTTTTCCTGTGTTGCTGCCGATTCATTTATATCTGCAGCTCTTTTTCTGTTCATTTTCCTGTGAAAAATTTAACAGTTTAACATTTGTGCAAATTTATTGGAAAGAATATTCACTAAAATAATAAAAAAATACCTCTACAAAAAATCACGCTCTGTTAAAATTTTAATTCATTTGAAAGTTGACAAATGAAATAAAAAATATATTTAAAAAAATGCCAGTGTTGCTAATAAAAATAAGTACTAAGTTTACGATTTATTTTTTGTGACAATGAAAAAAATGAACGCGTCCCGTTCAGGGTATCGTCGGGACACGGGACACTCCACTCTAAAACTGGTCTGTCCCGACGAAAACTGGACGGTTGGCAAGTCTAATTTTATCACAAGTTGATACAATGAAAGTTGACACCCAACCGTCAACTAGCAACCATGCTGCTGCAGCTACTGTTAAAAAGCAGAAGATTCCACCAGTTGTAATTGACTCATCAATTGAGTTTAAAGAAGTAATACAACTTATCGGTACCGCTGGTTACTTTTACCGCAGAACGTCTATGGGAACTAAAGTTTTTTCCGAAAACATGGATAAATATATACAACTTCTTGCGGATTTAAAGCAAACGGATCTTAGATATCATACTCACAAAATTCATGATAATTCTACTTATAAGATGGTACTAAAGGGGCTTCATAAAGTCTCACCTGACTTGATAAAAGATGAACTCCTAACTTATCATGGAGTTAAATGTATTGATATTAAAGAGGTAGTTACTCAAAGATCATCTATGAACGATGCCTTATATCTACTTTCATTCAATCGCATGGAAGTAAATAAAAAAGTGCTTTTAAAAATAAAATATCTTCAAAATATATCCGTCATGTGGAAAAATCAAAAATCAGCCCCAAACAAAGGCCCAACTCAATGCCAGAATTGTGGGATATACGGACATGGCACGGAAAATTGTTATAGACAAGGCGTCTGTTTCTTATGTTCTAGTAAATCTCATGATACTAGTAAATGCACAATGAATAATGCCTCCGGTGGGAAAATATACAAATGTTTTAACTGTGTTTCCAAGGGTTACACTAATGTTACACATAAAGCCGATGATCCAAATTGCCCATGTAGGGGTAACTATTTGGAGGCTCGCAAAAGAGCCACAGGTAAAAACACTGCTACTCAAAGAAAAAATTCTGGAACTCCAGTGTTTAACACGAGCAACCACAATTTTCCAAATTTGCCTAAATCTAATGAGCCACATGTTTTTAATACAAACGAGAGACCGTCGTATGCAAATCATTTTAAACAAAATAACAATGCTCAAAATGATCTCTTTTCAATGGATCAGCTGTTTACTATTTTTCAAAATGCTATTGCAGATCTGAAAAAATGTTCATCAAAGTTTGACCAACTTAATATAATAATGGGCTTGCTTAAATATGCAGTCTAATTCAGAATTAAGAATCATGTTTTGGAATGCTCAGGGCATCAACTCTTTATCAAAAAAAATTCAACTACAACAAGTTTTAAAAGCTAAGTATATTGATTTAGCTCTCCTTTGTGAAACTCATTTAAATGAAGACTCTAGTTTTTCTCTCCCAGGTTATCAAATTTATAGACAAGACAGAACTAGTGCTGGAGGAGGAGTAGCTATTGCAGTAAAAAACAACATAAAAACGAAAAATTATCCAAATTACGCAACAGCTGTAATTGAGAATGTATCAGTGGAACTATTTCTGCAAAATCGATCGATAGTTGTTACTTCAATATATTCGCCTAGATATTATGATACCTTTAAACAAGATATTGCAAAAATTACTCCATCAAATAAAGAATACATTATCTGTGGAGATTTTAACGCAAAGCATTCGAGCTGGAACTGTCCCAGAGCAAACACAGCGGGAAATGTCTTATACAATGTGCAATTAAGATCAAATTTTTTTATATATTATCCAAGCACTCCCACTCGTTATCCACAAAGTAATATCGGTCAACCTACAACCATTGATTTGATGCTCACAAACACAAACTTTTTAATATCGCCCTTGGTGTCACATGATAGCATTCTTCCATCAGACCATTGCCCTGTTACCTTTTCAATTGAAGCTGCAGTCAGAATGGAGAACACAAGCAAACTAGATCTGAAAAACGTTGATTGGGATCAGTTTAAGCTCACAATAGAGAATATATTATTGCAATCCAATATGAGTTTAACAAATATATCCTCAACTAACCGTATTGATAATGCTCTTAATATATTTACTCATGCTCTTGATTCAGCAAAGTCGTCAATGCCTAAAAAACAATCCACACCTCACTTGTTAAAAATATCTAGCAACACAAAGCTTTGCATTCAAACGCGAAACAAATTTAAACGTCAGTACCAAAGAGCCAATGATCCAAATATTAAAAACACACTTAACGCAGTTGTTAAACAGCTTAATAAGCTCATTGAAAAGAATGTTAATATAGATAGAAATGAGAACTGGAATAATTTTCTCTCCCATCTTCCTACAGGTTCAAAAAGGTTTTGGCACATCACAAAAGCTTTTCGTGGTAAAAAGAGTAACCAAGTTACCACATTAAAACAAAATGATTGCAACTTTTTTTTAGAAACTGACAAAGTACGACTTATTGCCGATCAATTCGAAAAAGCTCATAAACTAACATCACATATGACATCTACCATTGAGAGAAAAGTTACAAAAACTATTAGGGAAATAAATTGTGAACAATCTTACATCAATAATGAAAATCTTGTAACAATTGATGAAGTTAAACTTCATGCTATGGGGTTAAAAAATAATAAATCTCCGGGTTTCGACGGAATTTTAAACATATTTATGAAAAAACTACCTGAGATTGCGTATGAAGTTCTTAAAAATATATTTAACGCTTGTTTTAAACTTGGGTATTTTCCCTCAAGTTTTAAATGTGCAAAGGTGATAGCTATACATAAGCCAGGGAAAGACCCAACATCACCGTGTAGTTACAGACCGATAAGTCTTTTAAGTTGTGTTGATAAGATGCTAGAAAAAATTATTCTCTCAAGAATTAATTTAGTTATTGAAGAAAAACACCTAATTAACAGGGAACAATTTGGTTTTCGTCACCAACACTCGACCGTGCACCAAGTAAAGAGAATAACTAACATGGTTAAACGAAATAAACGCCATAGGCTGTCAACGGGTGTTGTATTGTTAGATATTGAAAAAGCATTTGACAGCATATGGCATAATGGACTTATTCATAAAATTAAATCTTACGGCTTTCCATTCTATATTATAAAAATTATACAGTCTTTTCTGACTGAAAGATCATTTAAAGTTGTCATAAATAATACAACTTCATCTGCTCGGAATATTTCCGCTGGTGTACCACAAGGAGCAGTTCTTTCACCAACTCTGTACTCACTTTACGTGGCGGATTTTGTGCCCAGAAGAGACACCGAATTAGCCCTTTATGCCGATGATACGGCTATGATTGTTAAAGGTAAACTTTCCAATGCGATTGTCCAAAAGCTTAAAAAAAGTCTTCATACATGTATAAAGTATTATAATAAATGGAAAATCAAAATCAACACGAACAAAACACAGGCCATTTTGTTTCCCTTTAATAAGAGTCCAAAACGCCGTCCAACAATACAACTCCTAAATGAAAATACAGTTATTCCATTTAGAGACTCGGTAAAGTATCTAGGAGTACACTTAGACAAAAAATTGACTTTCAAGAATCATATTGAGCATACTGCAGATAAGGCCACAAAGTGTTTTAGAGCTTTATACCCCATCCTCAATAAAAATTCTCATCTTAATACTAATAATAAGATCATAATATATAAAACCGTAATTAGACCAATCTTACTATATGGATGTTTCGTTTGGGGTAGTGCAGCTAAAACACATATCAAAAGACTCCAAGTTGTTCAAAACAAATCTCTTAAAATAATTTACAAGCTCCCTCGCTTATACCGTACACGAGATCTTCACTCAAGATTCTCTCAACAAACAATAAAAGAAGTAATAGACACTCAGAATCTAGCGTTTACAAATAAATGCAGTATTTCTGAGTACGAATTAATAAAAAATTTATCCGAAGACACTCCATAGTTTACCTTGGTAAACTGTGCTAGTGTAATGGAAAAATGCAGAGTAAATTGTTCCACTGGTACAACTTAATTTTAGATATTATACAAAGGTTTTCCTATCATTTTTCCTTTAACAGTATTTTAATACCTTGAATTTTAATATTTTTATTTATATGATTTATATGTTGAAATATCTTATATATACAAATAGATAGTATCTCATAAGTTTTGTCTTTTAACACATTGTATACTGAAATATGATAGAAAATAAATAAAAAAAAATAAAAAAAGTTAAAGCGTGAAAGTTGAATTTCACATGTTTCTGTAAGATAAATTGTTGGATCGCTTGAGGGCAAAAGATTTTTAGTTAATTTTTTTATGACGTGATGTTAAAATTTTGGAACTAGATTCGGAATCAGCATCAAAAGGTCAATCGAAAATGAAAAATTCATCAAAAAGTTCTCAAAAATGCACAACAAAAGTTTTATTTTGTGAACTTTGACCTAAATTTTGTCAAAAATCTGATTTAATAAACAAATTTTGAATCTAGATTGGGAATCAGAATCAGAAGGTTTACCGAAAACGTGTAGCTATGTATATCCCAGACGAAAACAAAAAAATCACAAAAAAGCTCTCTAAAAGTCCAAAAACCACGTTTTTTGTGAACTTCTCAAATATAATGTTGGCCAGTAAAAAAGTAAAAAGATCAAGTATTCGAAAATATAAATAATTCAATAAGAATAAACGGTTTATCGAATAATTCGGAAATCGGTTTTGACAACTCTTCACTACAGATTATGAGTTAAGCAAATATTTTGTTTTACAGTATCGAGAAGGAACCTATGAGTTATCTAACTTTCCTCTTCACGCAAGTTCAGGTTTTATAAAAATGGTGACAAAATAGGGAAATGGCATTTTATTCTTTTTTATTTAGAACTTGAAAAATCTTTACACGAAAATCCTAGCTGAAAAATCTTTACACGAAAATCCTAGCTGATCCTGTTTTCCAACTCATTCTTATAGATTTTGCTTTCCTGATTCTCAATTCTGCCATCCAAATTTTTTCAGCGCTTACCGTTGTTGAGATATTCGCTGTTAAAAAGTAAAAAAAAAAACTAAAACTTCAATGACAAATTTTTCTAGCATCTTCCGTTTTCGAGATATTCGTGTTTGAAATTTGTTTCTCGCTAGAAAAATTTGGATGGTAGATTTGAAAGCAGGAGATCAAAATCAAGAGTCAGTTGGATATTTTTTAGCAATGACCCGAAAACAGGATCAGCTAGGATTTTCGTGATGATTTTTGAAGTTCTTAATAACGAGCAATGAAATGCAAATACCCGATTTTTCACCAGTTTTACAAAATATAATCTTGCTTGATAAGGGGTGTGATCTAAGACCTTGTCATGTTTGTTTGGATTATGTAAATGCACTTAACTTTTTTTTTGTTATAAACTTAAAACCATCTAGGCATAGCATCCATTGGTAAATTTTTATGATTCGGTAATGCCGTACACGGTCTTTGTTGTCTCCAAAACTCTTGACGTTTATTTAGAAAATCTACTGCTTCCTTAGCAAATGTTGATATATTTTCAGTATTTGTATCTGCCCTTACCAAATCGGGATGCTTTAATAAATTTTCCAAATATTCTTTATCCACACACAATTCTCCTAAAAGCTTTCGAGCATTCCTGCGTTCCAATTCAGCTTTTGTTGGTTTTTGTCTTTGGGGTCTCGAACTATTTATCTGTGATTTAGGCGTATTATCACCAGATCTTTTTGTTTTACTTTTAGTAGTTGCTGTTGAGGGTTTATTATTTTTGACACCTATAGTATTTTCAATAGCCTCTTGAGTTTTTTGTACACCCAACCGAAAGGAAGCTAATTCAGGTCTAGCTCTTAGGCCACGATGAAAGTACATAAGACTTTGTTCAAATTGTCCTAAATAATATAAAGCTTCAGCTTTTTGATATATGGCTCTAATGTTGTTTTTCTCTTCACCCAATGCAGTTTCAGCATCAACTAAAGCTTTAGAAGCTTCACCTAATAGTAAGTAGCATTTACTTCGCGATACTAAAGCATTGATATCGGTGCTATTAAGTTCTAAGGCCTAAAAAGAAATAGAAAGAAAAAACAGTTTAATACTGAAAGAATGGAGAAATAGCTTTTGATTTGGAGAGATGTTTTCTATAAAAAATTTTTCGGATTCCAAAACATTCTAAAAATAAATAAAAAGAAAAAACATAACAAGGAATGAAAAGAATGAAAGTTTTGCAGATGCGAAAATATTTTTCAGATTCCAAAAAATTCTAAAAATTTATTTAAATTTTTTTTTAAAGAATTACTAAAAAAAAATCCTTTAAAGTGTTATTAGTAGGGATGAGATTTTCATGCACTAAAAAATCAAAAATATGCACTAAAAAATTCAAAATATGCACTAAAAAATAAAATGTGTGCAATAAAAATCTTGTTTTCATAGAAAAAAATTCTTAAAAAGCAAAAAGTAACGCCGGGTTTAAATAGTAACATTCAAAACTTTATATAAACAAGATTTTTTTAGAATTTAAGACAATTTTAAAAAATAAAATTTTAAAGAAAAAAAAATAATTTTTTTATTTCCAAAATAAATTTTTAAAATTTAAAATAGTTTTTGAAACAAATAAATTTGAATTTGTGTTTTTGCTAATTTATGCCAAAATATGTAAAAATATGCACTTAAAAGTTGGAAATATGCACAAAATAAGCATTTAAAACCAAAATATGCAAAAATATGCATTTTCACCAAAATATGCAAAAACAAATTGATGCTATTTTAACGCAAATTTCTTGATTCGGAAAGATAATTGGTGGATATCGTTTAAGACTATCGACAAAAACATGCATTTGCATGGAAATCTCATCCCTAGTTATTACTATTTAGATTGACTAGTAAATCTGTTAAATAAATGTTACGAAAAATCTCAGATTCTGAAACATTTTTCGTATCGAAAACTTATTCTATAATAATTTTCAATAGAAGTAGATTCTAAAGATAAATTTAGAATCTACGCTCCCAATTTGAATTGGGAGCGTCCGTCATATCTCGATTTGTCAATAAGGGCATACCACAAGGAGGTGTTCTTTCGGCGAAAGACTTTCGCCGCTTATTTGGAACCTGGCCACTGTTGCCAACTATTTTTGACCAAAAACCTCTAAATTTCACTAAAAAAGCGCTAGAAACCGCTAAAAATAAATTTAGCGAGGAAAATTTAAAATTCTCCCGCTAAATTACGAAAAAAGCGCTAAAAACCGAAAAACTTGGCATTTTTGATTGACAAAAAAGAAAAATTAAAAAAAAACCTCCAAATTATTTTTTCTACAAAAATTGACTTTTCACTAAAAACGCACAAGAAACCACCGAAAAAAATTTAGCGGGAAAATATAACATTCTCCCGCTAAATTACAAAAAAGCGCTAAAATTCGACAAACTTGACGTTTTCGATTGAGAAAAAAAAGAATAATTGGAAAAAAACCTCGAAATTTTTCCCACTAAATCGAAACAAAAAGCGCTAGATTTTCCCGCTAAAGCACTGTTCCCGCTAAAACCAATTTTCTCCCGCTAAATCCAAACAAAAAGCGCTAGATTTAGCGGGAAAACCTCCAACTTGGCAACAGTGAACCTGGCACTGAATTCAATGCTGCTATCTCTGGAAGCACATGGTTTTCATGTTGTCGCATATGAGGGACATTCTTCAGGGTTCTCTTAAAGATCTGTCTAAATGGGCAAGAGACTGTGGTCTAGGAGTTAATCCAAGTAAAACAGAGCTTGTTTTGTTTACAAGGAAAAATAAGATTCCTGCTTTTGATCCTATTTCTCTGGACGGCACTGAAATCACCTTTTCAGATGGAGCCAAGTATCTTGGAGTATTTCTAGATAGGAAGTTGAATTTCAGGCGTTATATTGAGGAACGGGTGAGAAAAGCAACGATTGCTTTATATTCCTGTAAAAGGGCCATTGGAAAACGATGGAGTTTTAGCCCTCAAGTCGTTCATTGGATCTATACAGCAGTGGTGCGTCCAATTTTGCTGTATGGAATCATTGTCTGGTGGCCTGCTTTAGAAACAAAAGCGAACTGTGTCTTTATCACGAAAGTACAGAGAATGGCGTCGATGTGAATCACTGGTGCTCTTCGTACTACACCTACGGCTGCATTAGAAATCCTCCTTCACCTGATACCATTGGACATATTAGGTAGGCAGTATGCGGCTGCGTCGGCAATTCGACTTAATAGCACGCTGCAATGGAGGAGCAGCGATTGTGGCCATAGTGCGATCTTGAAGAAGATAACAATACCACAAAATGTGGACTGTGCTCCCTCTTTGAGTGCCACTTTGGATACCATCCAGGGAGGACATTCCGGGTAGTGGAGCCACCGTAAATTTTTACACAGATGGATCGAGGCTGCACGAACAAGTAGGCTTTGGAGTCTATTCGGAAGAGCTTGGATTGAGCCTGGCTCGAAGATTGCCAGACCATTGCAGTGTTTACCAGGCAGAGATACTGCCAATAAAGGAAGTGGCTGACTGTTTGAGCTGCAATGTCTTGTCTACAACCGCAGTCAACATCTATACTGACAGTCAAGCCGCGGTCAAGTCCCTGGATTCAATGTTTCGGAAAACAAGATCTGCCCTTAACTGCCGCACGTCTTTAAATGAGATGGCCAAGTAGTTTAACATACGACTCATATGGGTCCCAGGGCACAGAGACATTCCAGGGAATTGCAAAGCCGATGAGCTTGCAAGACTAGGAACTACCTTACAGGTTCCAACAGAATTGGAATTTGTTGGATGCCTCTAGAAACTTGCAAGCAAAACCTACGGCTTTGTTCTGCGACGGAGACTAATCAAAGATGGGCAAATGATGGACGTGTGAGACAACACGACTGATTTGGCCTTCTCTTAATCAGGGGCACACAAGTGAGCTAATTTCGACGGTGGTTTCTATAATTACCGGACACTGTCTTATAGGGAAGCATGCAAAGCGGTTAAATGTGCCGTCGAATGACTTTTGCCGAATTTGCATGGATGAAGAGGAGTTGGAAACTATCGAACACTTTATTTGCCATTGCCCGGCACTTTCTGGTCAGAGACTCGCTTCACTGGGATCTAGGGAGCTGTACGATCTTTCTGATTTGTCGGATGTCAAAATTCAATATCTAAGAAGTTTCATAAGAAGCTCAAACTGGTTTAACGACAGGGACTAGTAGGGAAACCTATTACGGTCCCGTGGTATCACAATGGACCTCAGAGTCTACGTGTGTTGACGTAAAACGTCAGCAGCCACTTACAACCTAACCTAACCTAAGTCGAATTTAACTTTTCTGCTTGTTTTTACATATTTTTTTTTTACTTTTTTTAAACAAATTAATTGCATAAATATTACTCATTCGCAACGTTAAAACAAAGAAATACAAGCAAATTACAAAATTGTTATATAATTTAAAGTTCAAATGCGATTTTCTCGAAAAAAACGAAGAACGTGTTTCTGAATTTTTTTGTGTGGATGGACAAACATCTAAACTTTAAAAAAAAATTTAAAAAATATAAAAAAGTGGCATGTTTTTCAATAAATTGACATTTTTAAAAAATGGAAAATTTCAGAACGGGTTCTGAAAATTTTCAAAAAAAAATTTAATCGATAGCCCATACAAAACTATATAAGAATGTAAATTTTTGAGATTGTGGTACATTCCGTTTTAATGTGATAAATATTTAATCAAGGCAACTCGCCACAAATTTGACCATTTTTCCAATATTTGACCACGCCTCCTAAGCCCAGTTTTTGAAAATTAGAAAAACCAAAAACGCAATTTTCTTAGTTCCATATAGGGCTATCCAAACAACCTATTCAGAAATTTACGGGACACATGTTTTTCTGTAGCGGGACATTTGGTGTGGAATTCCTCATATATACAATAAATATTGTAAATTTACCACTTTTTATTGTAAATATACAAGTTTTTTGCCATAAAAACAGTAGTTTAGCCAAACAATTTGTAAATTTACAATTTTGGTTTTTGATTTTCTACTTTATTTTAAGTTTACAATTTTTTTTTGTAAATTTTATTTTTTTTTTTACAAATTTACAATTTTTATTGTAAATATGCGTGTTTTTCAATATTTTTTCTGGTAAAAACAGTAGTTTAACCAAATAATTTGTTAATCTACAATTTATTTTTTTCATTTTCTATTTTTTCTTTGTAAAATAACAACCTTTTTCTATAAGTTTACAATTTTGGTTTGGAAATTTACCAAATTTTTTGTAAACTTACAAAAAAATGTTCACCTCGGAGTTAACATTTTACAAAAAAAAATGTAAATTTAATTTTTTTTTGTTAAATCAATTTACAAATTATCCCCGTAACATTACGGGGATTCTTGCTAGTACATATTTTACAAAACCTGTCCCGTAAAATCACGGGGATTTTATGTCATTTTACAAACTTTTTTTTTTTTTGAGTGTAATTATTTTAAAATCTTTACCCAACATTTAAACAGTTATTTCTGTGGATGTTAGAAATATGCTTTCGAAAAGCTTTCTAAACTTTAAAGTTATTAAAGTTTATATTAAAATAAATTAAACTCTTTATCTAAAATTTCAAAGCTTTTTTTAAAGTTGCCTTTAGTATTAAAAATTAAATTTAACTCTTCACCCAACCTTTGAAAAAAAATGTATAGCATTATCGGGATTTGCATTTTTGATCTCTTTTAAACCTAATGCTATTATCGAACTAATATCTGCTTCATCCGATATTAGTAGGGTTTCATTACGATCCTGTTTCTGTTTAATTTGTAAACTTTGTTTTATATCAAAAGCTCCAGCACTAACAGCTGCTGCACGATCTTTATCCGTATAATAATCTACAAAGTTTTCTTTAACTTTTTTCTTTTTTGCATTTTGCTCTTCGGATTTTTTGCGTACAGCTCGTAATTCAGCTTCAATACGATTCATACGTTGACCACCAGTAGATTTTTCTGTTGTGCCCTCATCGGCAAATTTAACAGATTTTCGACGTTCGTCAGTGGTTGCCTGTCCCGATCTGGATCCTTTTGTAGCTGCAGTATAACTAACACGTCTTCGAGAACCTTTTTTATTGTTTGTTGTTTCTTCATAGGGTTCATCATCGGATGGTGCACCGAGACGTGTAAAACTTTGCAACAATTCTTGTTCTTTATCAACTGCTAAGAAATCTTTTAAAGCTCTAGACATTGTTTTTATTATATTTTTTTTAAATAAATAAATAATTAGAATTTTTGATTTAGTAATAATTTAGTTGAAAATTTTATTAAAATTAAAAATAAGCAAGTTGCTTGGTTACCAATTGGTTAATATTGATAATCCATTGATTCATATGACACCTTTATTTTACACATGTGGTATAATTTATTAGTTCGTAAATTAAATATTTAAAAAATGCCTTAGAGTAGACAACCAACATATGAGTAAGCTTTGTAATGCAAAGCTTATTAGGTGTGTGTATTTGCTAATCTGAAAATAACATGGTTGCAAACCATGTTAACCCTTAAAAGCTACGAATATAATAGATAAAAGTTTTTTTTTGAGTTAAATTTTAAAATAGAAGACTACCCAGCCAGAAATTGCCAACGGTACAAAAAAAATGTACTGGTAGAACATTGGCTACACAAAAAATACTACGCTTTGCAGAAATATCGAAAAGTACAAAAAAACATGTACTGGCAAAACATTGGCTACACAAAAAATACTACGCTCTGTCAAAATTTCTCATTACATTTACAGTACAAAAAAAAATGTACTGGCAAAACATTGGCTACACAAAAAATACTACGTTTTGTCGAAATTTCTCACTACATATACAGTACTAGGGTTATATAGTCGCAACAAAAAGTCGACTTTTCGACTTTTTCAATTTCTAAAAAGTCGATTTTTCGACTTTTTAAAAAGTCAACTTTTTTCGACTTTTTTTGACTTTTGGGGATTTTTTTTTTGACTTTTTTCTACCTTTTCATTTTGTCGATTTTTTTTTTAAATAAAAGTTTAGTTTTGACTTGTTATAAGCATTTAGGTGGTATTTTTTAATTGTATTTTATTTATCAATGTTGGCTACCAATGAAGGTTAAAAAAAGTCGAAGAAATCGAAAATGTGGAAAAGGTTGAAGAAATCGAAAGCAAAAGTCGACTTTCGATTTATAGAACCATATCACTGAGGTGTTTACAATACCCAGGTAAAAATGAAATATATATGATCATATATGAAGATATATGGATCATATATGGATTTATATAACCATATATTATCATATATGCCTCCATATATGTTTATATATGATCTGATCCGAAAATTGGCCCGATATGAGCCCATATCGGGCCAATTTACGGATCCGATCATATATAAACATATATGGTGTCATATATGGTAATATATGGTTATATAAATCCATATATGATCCATATATCTTCATATATGATCATATATATTTAATTTTTACCCGGGTAATCAAAAATATTGGTAAATATTGCACTTAACACTTTCTAACTCATGAATTTGGCATCGACATTTTTGCTTCACATACAAAATACATGGAAATACCAATAGCTTCAGTTGTTATTAAACTCGGCTCTCATTTGATTTTTTTTTTTTCAGAAGAAAGAAATTATTTTCATCTGGCAAAAGTAAAAAAAAAAAATAAAAAAAAAAATTAAAAAAAGTCGAAAAAATTCGAAAAAGTCGAAAGAAAAAGTCGACTTTTCGATTTTTTTAGAACATACAGTACAAAAAAAAATGTCATAGCAAAACATTGGCTACACAAAAAATACTACGCTTTGCAGAAATATCGAATAGTATAAAAAAATTTAATAGCAAAGCGCAGTTTTTACACAAAATATTACACTTTGTCGAAATTTTCTCATTATATACAGAAGAAATTTTTTTTTTTAATTTATTTTTAAAAACTTATTATTAAATAATGATTACACAGCTCAACAAGAAAATGCGTATTGGATTCTGGTTAGTGATTTGGATAGAGTTTGTTGCGCTCAATCCAAATCCGGAACCCAAATTTGTCTATCACGTCAGGATTTTGAGTAATTCGCGGTTAAAGTTCCAAAAAAGGTCATTTTTGCCATTTTAGAAAATTAAATTTCAAGAAAATTTGATCTTGTCTGAAAGAGAAAATTACAGACTTTCGAATGAGCTTGATACCAAGTCAGGATCTTATTTTATAGGCCTTCAAAAATGGTAAAAATGGGCCTTTTTTGACAATTTAACCGCGATTTTCTCAAAATTGTGACGTGATAGAAAAATTTGAGTGACGGTTTTTGAATCGGGGCACCAAAATCTATCAACTTTTTTTGGTTTCATCCAAAACGCAGCGACAAACCTTAGATTTGTAGAGCGGTGTTATCTTTACATTTCAGAAATGAATAATAAAACTGATAAATATTATTTAAATTACGCATGTAAAAGAGTCATTGCAATTTTTTCGTTATGAGATGTTGTAAGAATACATTTAAATTCAACCATGCTTATATTAATTTCAGTACAAATTTCATCTAAATTTTCAACACGATACAAACCAATTTCACTTGAAGGCATTGGATAATCAAAATAATCAGAAATTTTAAGAAAAATGTTTCCCTTTAAAAATATGTCTTTAGAATGTTAACGCATAGACTGTTTACGCATAGCATTTTTTGTTTTGACCACTGTTTGCCAGCGTTTGCTAGAACCGTGGGCACACGTACAACTGGCGTTATCATTTAGATATTGTGCCAGTACAGTATTTTTTGTTTTTAATACGGTTTCCCAACATTGGCTAGAACCGTGGGCACACGTACAACTGGCGTTATCATTTAGATATTATGCCAGTACAGTATTTTTTGTTTTGCCCACAGTTTGCCAACATTGGCTAGAACCGTGGGCACACGTACAACTGGCGTTATCATTTAGATATTGGGCCAATACGGTATTCGTTGTAGAACGGATGTTTTGCCAACGTTTGTTGTACCGGTTACAACGTTTTGCCAATGTAGGCACCACCGTATTTTTCTGGCTGGGTAATTAAAAGTCTTAAGATTCTAGAACAGGAAAATAATTTTTTTTAGGTGTAATTTCATATTTAGCATAACTTTATGATTATTTTTTCCGTAAAATTTATAAAATATAAAACATTATTGTGGAAAAAATCCCAGATTCTGAGAAATTTTTTTATAGAAAAATTTTCAGTTTCTGAAATATATTTTTTAGAGAAAACAAGTAAAAAAGTTAAATTCGGGCTTGCCGAATGTAGTGATACCCTCCACAATTTCAAAAAGATTGTTCCAAAAAACTTTTTTTAAAAGGAAATAAAAAAAAAAAATTTAGCAAAAAAAAATTAAAAAAAAAAATGTTTGGTAAAAAAAAATCCGCGATTTATTTCTTATTTTGTCAAAAATATGTTCGTACTTGTTTAAATACCATTTGGTGTTCAATTATGTTCACATATGTCAACCAGTAGCCGAATTAAAGCATTTTGAAAGTTCTCAGGAGAACTTTCAATAAATATGTTAAGTTTCAGTCATATCCACAGACAGACGGACATCGCTAGAATGTCTTAAAATCGATCGGGGATCATGAATATATGTACTTTATGGGGTCCCAGACCGATATTTCGATGAGTTACAAACGGAATGACAAACTTATATATACCCTCTATAACTAAGTGGAGGGTATAAAAATGTCATATTCGAAATACTTTTTGCTAGAAAAAATCGCTAATTCTGCGTTATTTTTATACCCTCCAACCACCGTATGGGGGTATATTTTGTCATTCCGTTTGTAACGCATGGAAATATCGGTCGGGGACCGATATATATAGACCGAATAATATATATATTATTGATCTATGATCGATTATAAGTCATTCTATGAATGTCCGTCCGTCCGTCTGTATAAAGTAGAGATGGGCACTAGACTTGTGCTTAATCGTTCAATTGAGTGAGCGCTCATTTTCGTTCATTTCAGATTAAAGACCTAGTTCGTTCATCTAGTTCAATCCCTCTTTTGTTGTGTTCGTTCAACAGTTCGTGAACGAAACATGTTGATCATGTCTGTTGGTCGTTCATCTAGTTCAAATCGGTCAATTTTTGTTGTCGTTCGTGATCGAATCATTTTAATCATTTCTGTTGTTTTGGCTTTCATTCAAAAAAATGTTGAATAAAAACATTAATTAAAAGAAATATATACAATTTTTGTAAAAAAAATATAAATTATGAGAAAGCGTGCCAAAAGAGGAGAGAAAACTAGCCGCGTACCCCCTAACGAGTTTTTTGTTTTCGTTAAAAAACTTCACATATAAATATAAGAGTATATTTGAAATTTTTGATTTGCGGGTATTATAATTTGTTTTGAAGGATTTAGGAAAGATCAAAACAATGGTGGTATTTTTTGGACAAATGTTCGCTCCTTGGGGTGGTCCAATGCATCAGAAAACGCGGATTTTGAGCTGGTTTTTCTGCAGAGAAAAAACGGCTGAAAATGTTGCAAATCTGATTTCACCAGTCGATGCTACACCAAAAACTAAAACATCGGACGTTTTTTGAACTCTTAAAAAAGTTCCAAAAACCCATCACAAGGGCGAAAATATAATGTTTTTAATTTTTTTAAATGTTTTTTTTTAATACGAGGGCAGATCAATATTTCCGTGACTTTTTGAATGAAACACCCTCGTATATGCAATGAAAGGGCATTATGAGCTTAACAAAATGGTACCAAAATTTCCACTCTATCACAACCCGTCTCAAAAATGCCCAAAAACATTTTTTTTGAGAACTTTGACATAAATTTTCTCAAAAACCTGATATCATAGAAAATTTTTGGAACCATATTCGGAATCAGCATCGGAAGGTTAGTTGAAAACAAGTGGTCAGATTTCAAAATATCACCTAAAAATATCTCAAAAAATGCTCTCTTAATTGCACAAAAATACGTTTTTTGTGAACTTTGTCCTCAACTTTCTTAAAAACCTGACGTTATGGAAAACTTTGGAAGCCAGATGCGGAACCAACATTGAAAGGTTAATTTAAAACGAATGTCCAAATTACTAAAATTGTGCGTACCCCTGCGGACAGTTTCGCGTACCCCCTTGGTAACCGCTGCTCTATACAACTCTGTGGTACTGGGTATCAAAAACTTAAATATATAAAGACTAGGCAATAGTCAATTCTTTTTGACGTTTAAAGGTGGTGTTAGTTTTACAAATGGTATCTGGGAAAGCTGGAAATTTTGTTTACCTTTTATTTTTAGTTTAATTTTGCTGGTTGTTTTGATTTAATTATATTCATTTCGTTTTTTTATTATGTATTTTTTTATTTTCAAGTGACACAACAATAATTTTCATTCATAATTTTAAAATTTTTTAATGTTTATTTTTCGTTATTCCCAAATCGTTCCCAAAAAAAAGATTGCCACCTGTAGATAACGACTTCGTTTTTACTGACACTACTATTCATGAGTTACCCCTGCTGGGTATAATGCCTTTGTGCAGATGTTTGTAACTACCCGAAATATTGGTCCTAGAACCACTTTTAAGTATACCGATCGACTTAGAATAACTTTTTAAGTCATTCTTGTGATGTCCGTCCGTCTGTCTGTCCATGTAAACGTTGTAAACACGACACAGGTCGCAATTGTCAATTTTAAAAATTTAATTTTAGCTCAAATGGCTCTAATAACCGTATTAGAATAGGTATCCTTTCAAAATACAAACGTGTTTTGTATTCAATAATTACCGCTTCGAATTTTAAAGGAATCGGACCAGTTCTTCTTGTAGCCCCCATACAAACCACCTTCCCGATATTCACATAAATTTCTCAAATTTAATGAAAATAGAAAATATTTTATTAAAATTTTGTTTGTATGTGTTTAACGTGTACTTTAATAACCTAATGATTATAATCGGACCATTTTTGGACTCAGGCCCCATATAAAAATTTTGCCCGTTATTCAGTTAAATCCGTTTATTGGCAACAAATATAACCCTATTTCACTCAAATTTTGTTTTGCTAGTGTTTTTTACACTAATTAAAGATTTGACAAAAGATAGATCCAATCGGTCCATGTTTGAACTTTGAACCCATTTTCTGGGAAACACTTGTGTAGAGTATTGTATGGTCGGTCTTTACCACTATTATTTTCTTACTTGTTATATTTGTATTAAGCAAATGAAACATTTTTATGTCAAAAGAAGTTGGACACCCAGCACTTGGACCCAGGGGATTAGAAAATGTAATTTTTTTGGACACTTTTGTGGGCGTGGATATTGTATTATTAAGTGCAAAAGGCATAATAAATAACTTGTTAACATTTACCGCTATTACTAAAGTGTCCCCCAATGACCCCTTCCAACCCCCCTCTCCACCCAAAAAACGCCCCTGCAATATATATGGGGCATTCCATGTCAAATCGGACACTTTTTTTTTTTTTTTTAGATTTTCCCAATTTGTTTACAGTTTTTAGTACCCTTCGAAAACTCCTTCGTGGTAAATTTTCAGATTTTTTTGATGGCCCGTTCAAAAGATATCAAATTTTTAAAAATTGGTAGTTTGTTCCTTTACTCAAACTTCTTTAACTCATAACTTCTTCAAGTGCCCTTAGAGCAACAAAATGTATGACCGGCCCACAATATCTTTTTAGTACAAAAATTTTCTCTGAACACACCTACCCTCTATCTTTAGCTGTTAAGGCGGTCCCCATACAATTTTTTTTATTTTTTGTAAATTTGTTTTATTAAATCAGCTTCTACCGGTCCAATGGTGCGTCCGAGAGGGGTCATTAGTGAGACCGACCCCCATTTATTTTTACCCTCCAACATTTTTGTAAAACATACCACATCCCTATCTCCACTCCCTAAGTAGGCTTCCATTCAAAATTACATTTTTATAAAATTTGCTCCAACTGTTATTTGTATGGGAGCCTACTTAGGAAGTGGAGATAGGGCGTAGGTATGTTTTTAAAAAATGTTGTAGGGTAAAAATAAATGGGGGTCGGTCTAACTAATGACCCCTCTCGGACGTACCATTGGACCGGTAGAAGCTAATTAAATAAAACAAATTTACAAAAAATAAAAAAAATTGTATGGGGACCGCCTTAACAGTTAGAGATAGAGGGTAGGTGTGTTCAGAGAAAATGTTTGGACTAAAAAAATATTGTGGGTCGGTCATACATTTTGTAACTCTAAGAGCACTATTAGGGCAGTTAGAGCGGTAGGAGCAAATTTTAAAAAATTTCGTTTTGTGTGGGAGCCCTCTTAGAAAGAAGAGATATGGTATTAGTTTGTTCAACAGAAATCTTAAGACCACCATTGGAGCAGTAGAAATGATTTTAAGATTGAAAAATTACAATAAAATTTTTTCAAAAAATTTTAAAAAATAGTAATAATCGTTATCCTCCTGGGCAAAAAGTTTGTAGAATCGAAAGAAGTTTTACACAAAAAAATTTCAAAAAAATCGAAGAGTACAAACATTTTCAAAAATGAGATTTAAATTTTAGAACTTAAAAATCGCATACTAGAGCGCTTTTAAGATTTTTTTGGGATTAAAGTACGTAAAAAAAACAAAATTTTGAATTTTTTTTTTGAAATTTGGACCATTATTGAAGAAGTTATGAATAAAAGAAGTTTGAGTAAAGGAACAAACTACCAATTTTTAAAAATTCGATATCTTTTGAACGGGTCATCAAAAAAATCTGAAAATTTACCACGAAGGAGTAACATGTTTTTTGGGCAAACAAATAAACATCCCCGGCGGACCCTTCGTGCCCATAAAAAAAAAACATCTGACAATTTTTTTTTAAATTTTTTCCATACATATTATATAAAAAATTTGGCACAGCCAAATTTAACACTCTTAGAAAATAATCACAATTGGAGCGGCAATCGGTTTTCCGCAATTGTCCTCATAAAAATAGAATTCAATCTAGTTTGGCGGAAAAACGCGGCGGTTTTTTGTTTTTATACAAAACGTGTGTGAACAGTTGCAAAAAAACGCTTCCCGCCCCAATTGTGATTATTTTCTTACTTGTTTTTTTTCACAAAAATTATTCAAAATAAAATTTTTGTATTGAAAAACATTATTCTCAATCACGAAACAAGTGTTTTTGTATTACAAATTTGTATTTCAAAATGTTTTGGGAATTTTATAGGTTATTAATGGATTCGGCCAAGTCGAATTAAGCTTTTTTTTTTTATTTTTTTTTTAATTTGAAGGGTATTAAAGATTCGACACAACCGAATTTAACACTCTAACTTTTTTATAGTGTAATAACGGGTATTTTGTTATACCTGATTATATCCAATTAATGCTTTATCATATTCCCGAGATTTCATATGATTTTTCGATTGATCACAAAATAATTTTATGCATGTTTCTATTTCCTCAATTGTATCCTCTTTAGCCTTTTTGCGTGGCATTTTCGAACAATTAAAAAATTTGCCAAGTTTGGTTAGTCAACGGTAGATTTATAGTTTGAAAATATTCAAACATAAAAAGAAAAACAAAAAAAAATATATAACAACCGAACCGTCGTAACAACCGTTTGGGTAGAATTTGAAAAATCAACTGAATTCAACAAAAATAGTTTTAAAAATGTTCGACAGCCTTTAAGGATTTGCATTTCAATAATTTTTTTGGGGGAGGGGGGCGTTTGGTGCTCATAAAAAAAAAAAATACAAATATTATGGTTTATTATGGAGTATGAGTATTTAAATTGAGTTTTGTTAGTGTTATTTTTATTTTGTTGTGGTATTAAAAATGTAAATAAAGTTTTGTTTTTGCTTTTTCTTCAAAATATTACAATTAAACATTAAAACTTTTTTAAGAATGTTTTTCCTTAAAGAAATCCATCAACAAAATTTCAATAAAACATTTTTGTTTTCATATCAAGTATACGTCCGACGTATCCCGGAAGTTAATTCAATGTAAACATTATGGTAATTATCAACGTTTTTCCCTTGTTTCCTATTCATTTGAATTTCGCAAAAACAAAACGCAACAAAACTAAAGTTTAAACTTAAGTACGTACACGCAATAAAGTTTTCAAAAGTTTTGTTTACAAATTATTTCCCAGCAAAAAAAAAAAACTAACAAGCAAATTACAAAATTGTTATGAAATTTAAAATTTAAATGCGATTTTCTCGAAAAAAAACGATGAACGTGTTTCTGAATTTTTTTGTGTGGATGGAAAAACATCTAAACTTAAAAAAAAAAATTTAAAAAAAAGTGGCCGGATTTTTGATAAATTGACTTTTTTAAAAAAAGAAAAATTTCAGAACTGGTTCTGAAAATTTTTCAAAAAAAAAAATTTTAATCGATAGCCCATACAAAACTATATAAGAATGTAAATTTTTGAGATTGTGGTACATTCCGTTTTAATGTGATAAATATTTAATCAAGGCAACTCGTCACAAATTTTACCATTTTTCCAATATTTGACATCGCCTCCTAAGCCCAGTTTTTGAAAATTTGAAAAACCAAATACGCAATTTTCTTTGTTTCATATAGGGCTATCCAAACAACCTAGTCAGAAATTTACGGGACACATGTTTTTCTGTAGCGGGACATTTGGTGTGGAATGCCTCATATCAGAAAACTCAGCAAAATTAAAAAAATTCAAAAAAGAAAATTATAGTCGGTGAAGACCGACCATGTAATTTAAAAATTAAACATTGGGAAGTAGGGCTTCCAATCGGGATATCCCGATCCCGGAAATCCCGGGATTTTCGGGATTAGGCAAATCCCGAATCTCGGGATTTCTAATTTTCAATCCCGGGATTTTCGGGATCCCGGTTTTTTTTATTTTTTTTCAATATTTTTAGATTTTTTTAAATAATTTGTATAATTTGTATAAATTTTGTGGAACAAAATAAAAAAAAATCGACAAAAGTTACACTCACGCAAACAATAATAGAATCACTCACTTGTGACTTACGCTCACGCGTGAGTCATGCAAACTCTATTCTCGCACTCTCGCTAACACATTTTTTACCAAAAAAACAAAAATATTTTTTTGCAAGAAATGAAAAAAAAAAAAATCAAATAAATTAAAAAAAAAAAAATCAAAACACGCAAGCTTTAGCAAAAAATTAATCACTTATGCAAAAATTCGAAAATTCATTTATTTTTTTTTTTTTCATTTCACACTCACTAAAAGTTGATATCGATGAGCCACGACGAAAGATAAGGAGTGAGATCATAAAAATGTTAACACACATAAAGTTAAATAAAAAACAGACTACTGAATTTTAAGACTTCAAACCAAATTTTTATTAAATAAAATTTAATACAAAATCATAACAAAAAAACCGCATGGAACTCTAACCACTACGAACAAAGTTATCCACTTTTTCCGGAAACCCTCCCATTAAGGCTTTTATGGTAGTTTCTGTCACCTTTTTAGAGCAGGTGGTCCATCTACGTTTGAAATCTTGCATGTCCTGGGAGACCTTTTTTGTGCCCTTTAATTCTTTTTTAACAAGAGCCCAATATCTCTCCACTGGCCTGAGCTCCGGGCAGTTTGGTGGATTTGCCTCTCTTGGTACAAAAACCACATTATTATCATTATACCACTCCAGCGCTTTCTTGCTGTAGTGACAAGATGCTAAATCGGGCCAAAAGTAAGTGGATACATTGTGCTGACTCAAGAACGGAAGAAGTCTCTTCTGCAAACACTCCTTGATATAAATTTCGCTGTTTATAGAGCCAGATGTCACAAATGACTGGCTTCTTTGGCCGCAGCTACATATGGCTTGCCATACTAGGAATTTTTTGGGGAATTTCGTTTGCTTTTTTGACCGAAATTTTTCCGCAACATTTCCTCGAACATCGGAAACATAAAATTCTTGACCAGGGAGCTGCGCAAAATCAGCCAGGACATAAGTTTCGTCGTCCATTACACAACAGTTGTATTTTTTTATAAAATTTGATTTCAATTTTCTAGCTCTGGTTTTGGCCTCCAAATTTTTAAAAGCGTTTCTATCGGGAACTTTTTGAACTTTGTAGGACTTTAGTCCCGCCTTACGTTTCACTTTACGTACAAAAAAGTCTGAGCATTGGGCTAACCGAGCTGTTTTTCTGCCAGATGTGTTAGGAGCTCTCTTAAGGATGCTTTTAACTTTATATGCCTTACCAATGTTACGATAACCAGTCGTTGTTCCTGTTCCCGGCTTCCTTTCAATTGTTAGGTGTTCCAGATACCTTTTTACCACTTTTGAAACTGTTTGGCGGCATACATTAGTTTCTTTGGCAATTTTTTTGTATGTCCATGTTTGGTTTTGTTGAAAATATTTAATTATTTTTGAACGCACTTTTCTTTCATCGTCCATTGTGTAAAAAATTGCAAATTAAAACTCATGATGTAAATTAATTTATTAACTGACATATTTTTAAAATGTAAACTGCCGAAAAAAAAAAAATTTGGAAGCTTTACACCAAAGTTGTAGGCAAAAATGTGTGTTAACATTTTTATGATCTCACTCCTTAAGCAAGATAACCGAATACGGATATTCTTCACAGGAGGAATCCCAAATTTTTTTTTGAAGTTCACAACATCAACTTTGCTAATCTTTACGAACGCGTGTATTTTTCAAAGTGACAAAAAATACTAGAAATTTTTGAAAATCCCGAAAAATCCCGAAAATTTTCAAAAAATCCCGTGAATCCCGGGATTCAAAATATCCCGAAAATCCCGGGATCCCGAAAATTTTTCTTCAATCCCGAATCTCGGGATTCAGAAAATCCAATCCCGATTGGAAGCCCTAATGGGAAGTGTGTTTTTTAATTCGACACAGTCGAATGGCGTTCTTCTTGTTTTTATACCCTCCAACCATACTGTGGTTGGAGGGTTCCGTTTGTAACGCATAAATATATCGGTCGGGGACCCCATAAAGTAGATATATCATTGATCTATGATCGATTATAAGTCATTCTATGAATGTCCGTCCGTCCGTCTGTAAAAAAGAGCTAGACTCCTGAAAATTGGCACGAATGTGTCTCTTGGTCATAGGCCGGTCAAGTTCGGAAATGGGTTAAATCGGATCAGGGGAAAAAAGGTTCCCCCTTTTAGAACTGAAACAAGTAAGAATGTTATGGTCGGTCAAGACCGGCCATATAATACCCTACACCAGTGTTTCCCGGAAAATGGGTCCCAAGTTCAAACATGGACCGACTCGATGTATCTTTTGTCAAATCTTTAATAAGTGTAAAAAGCACTCACAAACCAAATTTGAGTGAAAAAGTGTTTCATTTGTGGCCAATAAACCGATTTAACTGAATATCGGCCGAAATTTTCATATGGTCCAAATATAATCAGACTTGATCATGTTATCAAAGTACGCGTTAAACACACACAAACGAAATTTTAATAAAATATTTTCGTGAAATTTGAAAGATTTATATGAATATCGGGAAGTGCTTTGTTTGGGGGCTATAAGAAGATATGGTCCGGTTCCTTTGAAATTCGGAATGGTGATTTGCGAATATAAAATACTTTTACTTGTCAAATTTCGAACGGATACCTTTTATAATACGGGTATTAGAGTCATTTGAGGCAAAATTAAAGAGGACCTTTGTATAGGGGTTAGCTCTAAACATGAACTGAATTTTTCCAATTGCAATAGGCTTCGTCCTTGGGCCAAGAGAGGCTTAAGTTTAAAATTTCAAGTACACTGATTAAAAATTGCGACATGTATCGTGTTTACACCGTTTACATGGACAGACAGACGGACGGACATCGCTAGCTCGACTCAAAAAGTGATTCTGAGTCGATCGGTATACTTATAAGTAGGTCTAGAACCATTATTTCGGGTAGTTACAAACATCAGCACAAACTCATTATATCCTGTACCACAGTGTGGTGTAGGGTATAAAAACGTCTTAAAAAACTGAATTTTTTACCGCTTTTTTGCATTTGTTAAACAAATGAAACCTATTTATGTCAGAAGGTGTTTAAAGTCCTGCACTTAGACCTCGGGGGCTACAAATTTATTTTTTTTTGGCCTGCCCCCTTTTGTGGGCGTATATTTAAAAAAATAATAAAAATTATCATTATATGGTGTTACTAAAGTTCAAAGAGCATAATAAATAAATATGTAAACATTTATCGCAATGGGAAAGGTATTCCCAATTTCTTTCATATATTGTTGGAGGATATCAAAGATTCGGCACAGCCGAATTTAACACTCTCATTTGTTTTTTTTTAATTCTCTTACAAAGTGGAAGTACCTATGCCAACTTAGGCAATATTACATCATTTTTTTTTTGTGTATGTACCCACTTTTTTTTGCTGGGTTGTTAAGGAAATTCTTTGATTTTCATTAATTCATAAATTAAAACATGCATGAACGAAACAGTTAATCTAATTAATGTTGTTATTATGAATTTTGATGCGTGTTAAATCATAATGTTGTTCTCCAAACTTAAAATCAATAAATTATCAAACAAAACAACAATCTAGTGGGATGTTCCGGATTTTTAGACAAACTGTGCGCATTTGGGTGCTAACTACCCTACCTAACAGAGATTTAGATTCACGATATTTGGCAGTTGTATTCCATGTACAATCGCGCTCTGAATACCAAAAGGAAGTTCAAAGGTAAAAAAGTAGAACAGTTTTCGAGAATTGCTATTTTTTTTCATTTTCGATCCGATTATCAGAAATTTCCGCAGCAAAATGTTTTTAGTGAAAAAGAAATTCTGCGAAAAATTTTTGGGGTAAAAAATATGTTTGTAGTTGTTAAAATATCTTTCGGTATCCAATTCTGTTCACATACATATGGGGCATTCCATGTCAAATCGGACACTTTGACATTTTTTTTTTTTTAGATTTTCCCAATTTGTTAACAGTTTTTAGTATCCTTCGAAAACTTCTTCGTGGTAAATTTTCAGATTTTTTTGATGACCCGTTCAAAAGATATCGAATTTTTAAAAATTGGTAGTTTGTTCCTTTACTCAAACTTCTTTTACTCATAACTTCTTAAATAATGGTCCAAATTTAATTTTTTTTTTTCAAAATTTTTGTTTTTTTACGTACTTAAAAAAAAATCCCAAAAAATTTTTAAAAGCGCTCTGAGTAAAAATATATATAACCATCTGACTGATCTGCATCACCCTTTCAGAACTGGATAAAAATTGGTTTAAATGTTGTATTCAAGTAGGAAAAGAAAAATTCCAATTTTTGGGCCGCTGGACCAAATAGTTCCGGAGATACCACGGTTTGAAAAATGAAAAAATCATAAATATCTTACTGAAGTGGTCATACGTTTTTTACCATATCTCTGTCAATCTTAATGATATGAATCTCAGTGATATCTCATTTTAAAGGTAATGGGGTCCACATTAAAATAAAATTTAGCAAGATTTTTTTTTGTTGATGCTTAAATGTCATATATAGGAAATCCGTGGTTTAAGATGAAATATCTTAAAAAAGGGTATTTTTAAATCTTTTGAAAAAATATATGTTAATCCTTTATCCCTTCTTTATACGTATGTTCAAACCGTAGAGTGGTATCTCAACTGGTTCTCGAGTTATGCAAAAAATTCTTACGCCGCATTAGAAAAAATTTGTTATTTTCATGGTAAAATTTACAAAAAATTTTAAAGTTGACAAGTTAGTGATGCTCTTCTTCGATTCTAATAGGTTTTGGGATGTAGATTACGAATATGATCTCAAAGTTGCGAAATTAGCACTTGTTCTAGTGTTATTTGCAAAAAAAATACATTTCTTAAAGTATATGCATTTGTCATGCCACACTTTGTTTCTAATAGAAACAATAGATTTTGGGGTGAGAATAACGAATATGATCTTAAAATTTCAAAATATGCAATTTTTCTGGAGTTTTTTGCGAAAAATTCGTACTTTTTTAAATTTTATTGCTACGTGATGCCGTACTTTGTTTCTAATAGATTTTGGGACGAAGATCAGGAATACGATGTCAAAATTTTAAAATTAGCTCTGGTTCTTCGTTTTTTGCAAAAAAATTGCAAACTTTTTTTTTTGCAAATATTAAAAAAAAAAAAACAGTTAATATTGCAATTTTAATACCATATTCGTCTTCTGCATCAAAAAATCTATTAGAATCGAAGAACAGCATCACTAACTCGTCAATTTTAAAAAATTTTGTAAATTTTACCTTGAAAATAACAAATTTTTTCTAATGAGGCGTAACATTTTTTTGCATAACTCGAGAACCAGTTGAGATACCACTCTACGGTTTGAACATAAGTATAAAGAAGGGATAAAGGATTAACATATATTTTTTCAAAAGATTTAAAAATACCCTTTTTTGAGATATTTCATCTTAAACCACGGATTTCCTAAATATGACATTTAAGCATCAACAAAAAAAATCTTGCTAAATTTTATTTTAATGTGGACCCCATTACCTTTAAAATGAGATATCACTGAGATTTGTATCATTAAGATTGACAGAGATATGGTAAAAAACGTATGACCACTTCAGTAAGATATTTATGATTTTTTCATTTTTCAAACCCTGTTATCTCCGAAACTATTTGGTCCAGCGGCCCAAAAATTTAAGTTTTTCTTTTCCTACATGAATACGATATGTTTACCAAGTTTCATCAAGTTTGAGAGGGGTCATGTCCAAAATGCTCATTTTATTGGATGGTTATAGATGGATTTACCCTCTAGTATGCGATTTTTAAGTTTTAAAATTTAAATCTCATTTTTGAAAATGTTTGTACTCTTCGATTTTTTTTTTTGAAAGGAAGATCGTGGGATAACGGTTATTACTATTTTTTAGAGTCCGACCGAATATTCGGTTTCGGTCTCGGTTTCGGCCGAATAATAGGGTTTCGGCCTCTATTCGGTATTCGGCAAAATTTTGGCCGAATATTAGCCGAAACCGAAACTTTTTGGTATTTTAAAAAATATGCCAAAAAGTCGGTGAATTTTTTGATTTCGTATTTCATTACACTTGTTTCAGTTCAATTGAAGAAAATGTTACAAGTTTATGCAATAAATGTAAAACTGTTTCAGTTCAAAAATTATTTTCTCCTAATCTGCAAATGAAATATACAATTTTTTTGTAAGTTTTTTAAAAAACATATTTTTTTTTTTTCAAAAATACAACAATTCCTATGGTTTAAAAGCATTTATATGCTGTATATTAATCTTTAAAAACTTTTTAATAATTTTATTCATGCCAGGTGGTAATTTTTTTAAAGTTTCGGTTTCGGCCGAATATTACTTTTTCAGCCGAATATTCGGTTCGGTTTCGGTTCGGCCTCGAAAACTGGTTTCGGTCGGACTCTACTATTTTTTAAAATTTAAAAAAAAAAAATTATTGTAATTTTCTAATTTTAAAATCATTTCTACTGCTCCAATGGTGCGTCATAGAGGGGTCATTTATAAGACCGGCTGCTAATTGAGATACATATGGGGCATTCCATGTCAAATCGGACACTTTGAATTTTTTTTTTAAGATTTTCCCAATTTGTTTACTGTTTTTAGTACCCTTTGAAAACTTCTTCGTGGTAAATTTTCAGATTTTTTTGATGACCCGTTCAAAAGATATCGAATTTTTAAAAATTGGTAGTTTGTTCCTTCACTTAAATTTCTTTTACTCATAACTTCTTCAATAATGGTCCAAATTTCAAAAAAAATTTTAAAAAATTTTTGTTTTTTTACGTACTTTTAAAAAAAAAATCCCAAAAAATTCTTAAAAGTGCTGTAGTATGCGATTTTTAAGTTTTACAATTTAAATCTCATTTTTGAAAATGTTTGTACCTTTAGATTTTTTTGAAATTTTTTTGTGAAAAACTTCTATCGATTCTACAAATTTTTTGCCCAGGATAACGATTGTTACTATTTTTTAAAATTTTTTGAAAAAATTTTATTGTAATTTTCCCATCTTAAAATCATTTCTACTGCTCCAATGGTTCGTCATACAGGGATCCTTTATAAGACCGACCCCCATTAATTTTTACGTCTTAACATTTCTTTGGAACAAACTAATACCCTATCTCCAATTTCTAAGGGGGCTCCCACACAAAATGAAATTTTTTTAAATTTGCTCCAACCGCTCTAACTGCCCTAATAATGCCCTTAAAGCAATGTTGGCAATCGATACCTTTTCAATACCGTTATCCG
Organism: Pegoplata infirma; assembly: GCA_963921195.1. NCBI lineage: Eukaryota > Metazoa > Arthropoda > Insecta > Diptera > Anthomyiidae > Pegoplata > Pegoplata infirma. The sequence continues at coordinate 205,431,961 of OY992538.1, forward strand.
TTTCAAAACCCTTTAAATTGAATACCGGTACCAATACCAATACCGAAACTCAGTTTTGGTATCGGATACCGGTATCCAAAAACCTTTTCCTTCGCTACCGGTACGTACCGGTATTGAAACGGTTTTTTCTAAAAAAAACACGTTTTTTTTTACAAAAAAAAAAAAATTAATAGAAAATTTTAATTTTTTTTGGTTTTTGTAAATGAAAAATCGTACCCCAAATGCCTCCCCGAAGTCTCATAAAAATCAAAAAATCTTTGGGCACCCACATCGTGGATTAAGTTAAAATTTCCAAAAAGAAATCATACTTCAACCGCTATGCGGGAGCAGAAGGAAGTTATTGATTTTCACGAAATTTTCTTGAAATCATTTAGACTCTCAATAGAAACATTCTGAACCCCTCAGAATAGTTTATGTTTTGGAGATTTTTATTTAATCCGCGATGTGGGTGCCTAAGGATTTTTTTTATATTTATAGGACTTCGTGGTTCAAAAATTATTAGCAAAACCGTGAATTTCAAATTGGTTTCACCTTTAGTTCACGTGTTGAAAAAGTCAGAAAATTATTTTACAAAGTATTTTTGTCACTCACAAATATTTTTACAATTAAGCAAAAAAAAAAAAACGCTCGAAAAAAATTTTACACTCAAAAAAAATTTTTGTAATTTTTTTTTTTCAAAAATGACTAAAAAAAGTTTTTTACTCAAAATAAAATATTTCTAATCAAAATTGTTAATTTTTTTTTAAGTTAGAAAACTAACTATCACTTAAAAAAGCACCGTGGATTCAGCTAACAAGGGAAGTCTCCCTAGTGTAACCCGCGGATCCTTATGGAATTGGTTTTATTTTGTAGAGCAGAAAAAATAAAAGGAAACGTATTTTTTTTTTAGCGGCCCAAATTCATATTTAGGGGAGAAAAAGGGGGGGAAAGACAAGGCAATTTTCAGTTTTTTTCGTTTATCTCCAATATTCATTGCATCGCAAAATTTTTTTAAAATTTTGTAACCTAGTGTTATGGAAATAATTATTTAAAAAAATGGTGCAAGGCTTTAGCCCTTTTATTTATACTTTGAGTTGGCTACCACTATTCTCAAGCTTAAGTATTTCTCGTCATCCTTGTTATTTTACTACACTCTTATTCTTTTATCGCCCAAAACTACCCTATAAAATTAATTTTATGTAAATAATAAAAACTCGTTATCAATTTGTTTGGTATTGTTTTTATTATGGGTTAAAAGTAAATTTTTTGATGGCATGTTTAATTTTATTTTATTATTTTTTGTTAACATACATAAAGCCACATAAAGATATATGAGGTATTAAAATGCAACATTACCTCAACCCGTGTAAAAAAAAAATTTAAGATACATGATTTTTTGAATTTGTTGCAATGATCCCCAATTTTTACTATTTTTGTCTAGCACCTTTTGTTAATAAATTGCAATTAAAGTTTTTACATTTGAAAATTTATAACGATGAATTGCTATTATTTTGCTAACAATTGTGGAATAAATAGCCAAATGTGGTGATCATCTAAAACTTCCAAAAATCTATATTTAATGATTTTTTTTAAAAACTTAAATTGCAATTAAAAACTTAAATTGCAAAATACTAACGGCCGCAGAGCAAAAATGGAGAAATCTGGTGATCACTACCAACAATTTCTAAAAATCTATATTTAAATATTTTTTTTTTTAAAACTTAACTTGCATTTCTGCAACTAACGGTCGTAAAGAAATAGCAAAATATATGAAAAAATCAATTTAATAAAAAAAATTATGTTTTTTAATTAAATTGCAGCTACTACCTATACTAGCAGTCGTATAGAGCCAAAATAACAAAATCTGGTAATCACCAAAAATTTCAAAAATAAATATATTTTAATGATTTTTTTTCAAAAAACTTGAACTACAGTTATTATTTAACTCATTTAAATAAAGGAATAAATAGCCAAATCTGGTGATCATCACCAAAAATTTTAAAAATCTATATTTGATGATTTTTGTTTAACCTTAAATTGCAATTATTTTCTCAACTATTGCAATTATTTTCTCAACTATTGCAATTATTTTCTCGCACAGCCAAAATGGCGAAATCTGGTGATCACCATCAAAATTTCTAAAAATCTATATATTAATATTATTTAATATATTTTTTTATACCCTCCACTCTAGTGATAGAGGGTATATATAAGTTTGTCATTCCGTTTGTAACACCTCGAAATATTGGTCTAGGACCCCATAAAGTATATATATTCATGATCCTCGATCGGTTTTAAGACGATCTAGCTGTGTCCGTCCGTCTGTCTGTCTGTCTGTTGAAAACACGCTAACTTTCGAAAGACTTTACGGAGGCTCCTGAAGTTTGGCATATGTTGGGCGTTTACCTGGTCAGGTTGGTATTGCAATCCAGCGAAATCGGTCCAGTGGTTCAAAAGTTATAAGCAAATGATGATAAGAGTGGCATATATATTTGCCGTTCCTCTGGTCCGGTTCGTTTTAAATTTCAGCCAAATCGGTCCAGTGCACTATAGGAAATTTTACCCATTTTTTGGCCAAAAGTCAAAATTAAAATTTTTGCAAACATTATTTTTGTTCACATTAATATAAAAAAAACTTAACAAAGTAAACAATTCTTTCTCAATTTTTCGACAGAATTGATGTACTGTCACTTTATCAGTAGTTTTTCTTGCAATTTCTTACTTAGTTATAAAATAACGATTGAGAGCAGCGAATTTTGTGATAGCTTCTAACAAAAGTTTTTATATTAAGAATTTATAGTTTTTAAAAACTAAAAAATGGAAAATAATGTCAAAGGTGAGTACTTTAATGATAAATAGTGAAATGTTGGTGAAATCATCTATTAGATCGATTTTATTGGAAAAATTGAAGTGACCTTAAGATGAACTTATTGAAGTATGAATTGGAATTTTATTTTGACTTTAAAAAAAATGATAGCATATGTTAGCCATAAAACCATAAAAGTTCTCTAGGACAATCAATTACCTTCCGAATTTAAAAAATTTCAAGGTCGGATATGTGCAAACTTTTTTTTTATACCAATTTTTCCAGGTGACTACTGAGTGCCAAATTCAGAGTTATTTAATACATGGCGAGAGAAATAAAGCAGAGGTGGATAAGGAGCCGCTATTTCTGACCATTTCTTTTCATACATTGCTGAGAGTGAATGTTTCGAAAACTTTAAACAATATATAAAGGAGGAATTAAGAATATTTTGTTCAAATATAAATATGAAAAGGATTAAAAGTTGTAGGAGTTTGAAAATTTTTGAAAGACAGCATGCTGTTTGGCTTAAAGGCAATACTTGGCTAAAAAAAACTTGAAACGCAGCATGCATCCACTAAATCGAAACCTGGGCGACCGCAATTAACTTTTTTGTCAAAATCTGCGAGAACAAAAATACGAGTTACAGCAGAAATCACTAAAGATCTAAATAGGGAAGTTGAGCCCCTAGCTCTTGCATCATCTACGGCTGCCCGTAGTGGCATTTTGAAATGTAGTTGACGACTTGGAACTCAAAAATAAAATTTTTGAATAAAATCCTTATTAAAAAGTAGATTTGTTTGACACTTCTTAACATTGTTAAAATAAATTTCTACTGTTATCTTTGAAAGTTAGTGTACACTCAAAAAAAAAAAAAAAATATTGTAAAAACAGTTTAGAAAACCATATAATCTATCAAGGATCTAAAAAATCTTAGATGCGGCAACTTATAACCCGGGAACCCTGTTTGGAACTAATTATTAGGTAATTTTTTAGGTAACTTTACTAATTTTTTTTTTGAGTGTATGAAAACCTTTAAGAGTCACTCCCTCCCTCTAAAGAGTCTTCCAAAAGTCAAATAAAAAAAATCAGTCAAATTGGTCCAGCCGTTTGGCTGTAAATAATTTTGGCCAAAAAAAGGGTAAAATTTCCTATAGTGCAGTGGTTCAAAAGTAATTAGTAGGGATGAGATTTTCATGCACTAAAAAATCGAAAATATGCGCTTAAAATATGCGCTAAAAAACTCAAAATATGCACTAAAAAACCTAAAAATATGCACTAAAAAATAAAATGTGCGCAAAAAAAATCTTGTTTTCATAGGAAAATCTTCTTAAAAAGCAAAAAGTAACGTCGGGTTTAAATAGTAACATTTAAAACTTTATACATATAAGCAAGAATTTTTTAGAACTTAAGGCAATCTTTAAAAAAAATGTTGAGAAAAAAAATATTTTTTTTATTTCCAAAATAAATTTTTAAAATTTAAAATAGTTTTTGAAACAAATAAATTTCTATTTGTGATTTTGCTAATTTATGCCAAAATATGCAAAAATATGCATATAAAAGTTGGAAATATGCACAAAATATGCATTTAAAACCAAAATATGCAAAAATATGCATTTTCACCAAAATATGCAAAAATATGCATTAACAAATCGATGCCATTTTAACGCAAATTTCTTGATTCGAAAAGATAATTGGTCGATATCGTTTTTAGACTATCGACAAAAAACATGCATTTGCATGGAAATCTCCTAGTTATTAGCAACACCGTGAATTTCAAATTAGTTTCACCTTAAATCACGTGTTGAAAACACGTTAAACATGTTTTAAAAACAAAAATATTTTACAAGGTATTTTTGTCACTCAAAAATATTTTCACACTAAAACAAAAAAAAAAAAAATACACTCAAAAAAAATAGTATTTTTTTTTTTTCAAAAATTACTAATCTATTTACTATCACTTAAAAAGGGCATTGTGGAGGGTATTCATAGATTCGGCCAAGTCGAATTTAACTTTTCTACTTGTGTTTACTTAAATTTCAATTATTTCCGCAACTAACGGTCGTAGAGAAATAATAGTGAAATCAATGAAAAATTCTAAAAATCTTTTTTTTTTAAATTGCAATTACTACCTAAACTAGTAGTCGCAGAGATCCAAAATAGCAAAAGCTGACAATCACCAAAAATTAAAAAAAATATATTTTAAAGATTTTTTTTCAAAAACCTTGAATTACGGTTATTATTTAACTACCATTAAGGAATAAATTGCCAAATCTGGTGATCATCACCAAAAATTTCCAAAAATCTATATTTAATGATTTTTTTAACTTAAATTGCAATTATTTTCTTAACTAACGGTCGCACAGCCAAAATGGTGAAATCTGGTGATCACCATCAAAAATTCATAAAACCTATACTTAAAAGAATTTCTTTAAAGCCAAAAAAGCGAAAACTGGTGATCATCATTAAAAATTTCAAAAAATATTTTAATAAAATGAAAAAAAAATGGCAATTTTTTTCTTTACTAACGTTTTTGGAGCGAAAATAGCGAAATCTTGTGATTGTCATAAAACTTTTGCAACAGTCTATATTTTAAGGATTTTTTTCTAAAAAAATACTTTAAAGACTTTTACAGCCAAAAAAGTGAAAACTGGTGATCATCCTATAAAAAAAAAATAAAAAAAAACAAGTGAGAGTGTTAAATTCGGCTGTGCCGAATCTTTTATACCCTCCAAAATGTAAAAAAAAAAAAAATGACAGGGGCGTTTTTTTTTTTTTTGGGGGGGGGGGGCGAAGTTGATAGGGTCAGTGGGGCAAGTTGAGAGCACCTTACCATCGCGATAAATATACCAAATGTTTCATTTATTTAACAAAAATACAAAAAAACATGTAAAAACGTGTATTTTTTTAGAGGTTGGTTTAGTTCTTCAAGGGGGAACTTTTTTCCCCCTGGTCCGATTTGGCCAATTTCCGAACTTAACCTGCCTAGGAACATAAGACATATTTGTGCCCAACATGAGGTTCCTAGCTCTTTTATTTTGGACTGCATCGTGTTAACTACAGACGGACGGACGGACAGACGGACGGACGGACGGACGGACATCGCTAAAATGTCTTAGAATCTTAGAATTTATTTTGGACTGCATCGTGTTAACTACAGACGGACGGACGGACAGACAGACGGACGGACAGACGGACGGACGGACGGACGGACGGACGGACGGACATCGCTAAAATGTCTTAGAATCTTAGAATTTATTTTGGACTGCATCGTGTTAACTACAGACGGACGGACGGACAGACGGACGGACGGACGGACGGACGGACGGACGGACATCGCTAAAATGTCTTAGAATCGATCACTGATCAATAATATATATACTTTATGGGGTCCCCGACCGATATTTCGAGGCGTTACACACGGAATGACAAAGTGAGTATACCCCCATACTGTAGTTGGAGGGTATAAAAATAAAATGCAATTATTTTCTTAACTGTCGGCTGTAGATCCAGATTATCAAAATCTGGTGATAGTTCTACAAATCTGTATTTTATTTTTTACTTTTTGAAAATTTATAGCTGATCCCCAACTTTTGCTGTAGCACCTCAATTACTAACTTTTTTTTGAGTGTAAAATTAGTTAGTTAACCTGTTATTTTTAATACATATGAATTAATATTCACAAAAAACATCGTGTAATTCCCAAATTATATTTACGTCAATTTAACCAATTTTTCTTTGTATTTTTTTTTTTGTTTTTATTAATATTGATTTATTTGAGGACAAGCCACGTCAAAAAAAAATTTTGACGTTAAACAAATTTAAATGTTACTGCCTTCATTTTTATTACGTTGAATTTACCCATGTTGGTAATTTAAGAAGCAACAAGTTTCTTTTTTTATTTATTTATTTATTATCCAAAATACCAAATACTGTGTAACAATAACATGATTTTGTCATTTACTTATGGCAAAAAAGGTTTGCATGTCTGGCAAAATTAACAATGTTGATCAACTCCTAATGATTTGTCAACAACAATTTTACTTTGTTGGCGACGACATCTCCCAAAGAATCAAAATATAATTCAAGTTTTTTTTTTAAACATTTTATTATCAATTTATTTAATAAAAAAATACCAAATAAAGCCATTAACTTTTATTTATCCAAAAAACTTGTACACTAAAAAAAATTGTTTTTAAAAAAGTTCACGTGGTAATTTTTTTTTATTATTTATAGTTTTTAAATAAATTATACAAGTTTTTTAGATTACAATTTGACACAAAAAAAAACTAGAATAAAATTTATAGTTTAATGAATTTATCAGTTATATATTTTTTATTATACAATTCACTGGTAACAATATTGACTTGTGTTTATAGAGTAGAAAATACTTAGGTAAAATGTTATAACATAAACTTAGTAAAGTTTACTAAGCTTAATAATATAATTTTGGGTACATTTTTTTTTCAATTTTAAACTTTCTCGATTATTTTTTTTTTGTGTATTATTAAATTTTAAAAAGCAAAAGCAAAAAATATAAATTATTTTATAGTTTTCTATAAAAAAATATTTTCTTTTTAGTTTTTTTTTTCGTTTTGAGTATTATTTGTGCAATGATTTTACAATATTTTTTTTGTTTTTAATTAATTAAAAATATAAACAATCAAATAAACAGAAACAAAAAATTCAATGGAAAACTTATCATTAATCATTTTTCTCTTCTTAATATCTTTTCTCATAAATAATTTAACTAATAACTAATAAATATCTTCGAAATAATTTCAAATATTTAATTACGATTTTTAACATTATCATAAGGTTGCAATACTCCCGGTGGTCCACCAAAACTTCCGGTAAATTTAGAATTATTCGGTGTTGATGCAAAGCCATTATTAGAAGCGGCTGCTACTGGTCTATCATAAGTTTTTGTTGCCGTTGAGGCTGTTGTAAAACCGGTGCCTGGTGCTAAGACACCAGGGGGACCACCAAAACGTCCTGTATACTTTGAACCACCCGCAGTGGAAGCGGGCGATTGTGATCCAAAGGAAGTTGAACCGAACGATGATGAGGCTTGCCCTGTTGTTACAAAACCAGAAGATCCAGCAGGGGAACTGCTAAATTGATTGAAACTTGTGGCTGCTGTTGTGGCTTTGGAAAATCCAGATCCGGAAAATGTTTGTGCACCAAATTGTGTAGAAGATTGTGTGGCAAACGTATCTGAAAATAGAGATAAGGATATTCAATGTTAACCCAAATTTGGAAAAGACATTTTGTATTGGGAAACTACACTCAAAATAATAACTCTGTTAAATTACAGAAAAACTCTGCTAATTTAACAGAGTACACCATACTTTTCCAGCTAACAACATTTCTTGGTAATTTTACAAAAAAACTCTGAAAATGATTTTGACAGAAAAAAACTGTTAATTTACAGTTGTTTTAGTAAAAAACTGGTTAAATATGAAAGCTTTTTTACAGAGAAAACTTTGTAATTTTACTACAAAAGGATTTGGACAAAAAAAACTGTTAATTTACAGAGTTTCTAGTAAAATATTGGTTAAATAAACCACCATTTAGCAAAGAAAACTATGTAAATTTACATATATTTGTAAAATACATTTGATACAAAAAAAATTACAGAACAACTCTGTAAATTTACAGAGTTTAGTTAATGCCCTGATTCAGTATGTCGTACAAAGTGAGTGACTAGAAATTTTGTACGTAAAACAAAAACAAATTTGAGTTCTTAGTTTTTGTTTTACGTATAAATTTTGTAGTCACTCACTTCGACCGAGATAGCGAATCGCACAGTAAATGCATGTTATATTGTAAAATTTTTATAAGATTTCTGAAAAAAAAAAAATTGGCTTTTTTTGCTACTTTTTCAACTTTTTCTCAAAAAAAAAATTTACATATAAAATTTGAAAACTACTCAAAACAGAAAACTTTTTTGGTTATAAAAAAATACGAAGTCTTTTGCTTAGATCTGTATTTTAGCAGAAAACTCTGTTAATTATCTGTAAAATTAAGATTACAAAGTAAAAAGTAATATAACAGAGGAAACTTGTTTTTTTGTCACAACACAATACAAAGTATTTACTTTAAACCTGTATTTTGACAGAAAACTCTGTCAAATATCTGTTGAACTGAGATTACAGTCATTTTACAGAGTATTTTACAGAGTTATTATTTTGAGTGTACAGTTGTTGCTAGTGCCCTATTTAGAGACTAAACAGACGCGACACTTATGACAGAGTAAGTAAAAGTAAGTCATATCGCTCCTTTACTTGTATAGTGTCATAACTCAAAATGTTTGATTTTACAGAAAACCTGTTTAAAATTTACAATTAAAACTTGGTTTACGTTGCAAAAGGCCCGTTAGTAGAAAATGTTATAATGGCTAATTCTCTTCTCAAACGGTGAGTTTTAAAGATATTAATACGAATTTTTGACACAATATAAAGCAGAATATAACAAATAATTCTGTATTGTTTACCCAAAAACGACATATTTGGAGTTATGACACTATACATGTAAATAAGCGATGTGTTTAATTTTTTCATTTTGTTTTTGTTTGGTTAAAAAGAGTAAACTACACTTAGAAAATTATTGCAGTTATTACTTACATGACGGTCATTTGTGTAGTTAGTAGCAGTTGTTGTTTTTTAACTACAATTTCAGTTGTTTTTGTATAAAAAATCTCAAACAACTGTTATATATGGGGCATTCCATGTCAAATCGAACACTTTGAAAATTTTTTTTTTAGATTTTCCCAATTTGTTTTCAGTTTTTAGTACCCTTCGAAAACTCCTTCGTGGTAAATTTTCAGATTTTTTTGATGACCCGTTCAAAAGATATCGAATTTTTAAAAATTGGTAGCTTGTTCCTTTACTCAAACTTCTTCAATAATTGTCAAAATTTCAATTTTTTTTTTTTCAAAATTTTTGTTTTTTAACGTACTTTAAAAAAAAAATACCAAAAAATTCTAAAAAGCGCTCTAGTATGCGATTTTTAAGTTTTAAAATTTAAATCTCATTTTTGAAAATGCTTGTACTCTTTGATTTTTTTGAAATTTTTTTGTGTAAAAATTCTATCGATTCTATAAATTTTTTGCCCAGGAGGATCGTGGGATAACGATTATTACTATTTTTTTTAAATTTTTTGAAAAATAATTATTGTAATTTTCCAATCTTAAAATCATTTCTACTGCTCCAATGGTACGTCATAGAGGGGTCATTTATAAGACCGACCCCCATTAATTTTTACGTCTTAACATTTCTTTGGAACAAACTAATACCCTATCTCCAATTTCTAAGGGGGCTCCCACACAAAACAACATTTTTTAAAATTTGCTACAACCGCTCTAACTCCCTACTAGTGCCCTTAGAGCAACAAAATGTATAACCGCCCCACAATGTTTTTTTAGTTCAATCATTTTCTCTGAACACACCTACCATCTATCTTTAACTGTTAAGGTGGTCCCCATACAATTTTTTTTATTTTTTGTAAATTTGTTTTATTTAATCAGCTTCTACCGGTGCAATGGTGCGTCCGAGAGGGGTCATTAGTGAGACCGACCCCCATTTATTTTTACCCTAAAACATTTTTTTAAAACATACCTACGCCTTATCTCCACTCCCTAAGTAGGCTTCCATTCAAAATTACGTTTTTGTAAAATTTGCTCCAACTGTTATTTGGTTGATTTTACCGTAAAATGTAGTGGACGCCTAATCAACAACAAATGTAGTAGTTTTAACTGTCTTTTGTAGTGGAATCTTCCGTCATAATTTTTAATATAAAGCGCTATAATAAAAAAAAGATGGCAGATTGTTTTTTATGGTTTCACTTTCTTCTAAACAGTAGAAAGTTTTTTTGGTTAGAAAACCCTACTGTCGCGTCTGTTTTAGTCTGTGTTTGTGTCGTTCGTGGACGAACTAATTTAATTGAACTATTTTCCTCATTGAAAGATTTGAACTAGTTCATTCATTTCATTTCTTTTTGGTATTTTGATTCATTCAGCTTAACGGTTCATTACATTTTTTGTTCTTTTAGTTCGGTCGTTAATTCTTATTAAACCGATGAGGTTGCAAGACTGGGAACTACCTGACAGGTTCCAACAGAATTGGAAAGTGTTGGTATGCCTCTAGAAACTTGCAAGCAAAATCTACGGCTTTGCTCAGCGATGGAGACTAATCAAAGATGGGCAAATGGATTGACGTGTGAGACAACACGACTGATTTGGCCTTCTCTCAATCAGAAGCGCACAAGTGAGCTGATATAGCTTCCAAGAGGAGTGATAGAATGACTTTTGCCAGAGTTGCATGGACGAAGAGGAGTTGGAAACTACAGAACATTTCATCTGCCATTGCCCAGCACTTTCTGGTCAGAGACTTGCTTCACTGGGATCTAGGGAGCTGCACGATCTTTCTGATTTGTCCGATGTCAAAATTCAATAACTATGGAGTTTCATAAGAAGCTCAAATTGGTTTAATAGCAAGGACTGGCTACGTGTGTTGACGTAAATTACCTGGAACTTTTCGCTTGTGTTAAAACAAGTCAATTCTGTTTCTGCAATTCCAAAAAGAAATGTCAAAATAAATCCATTTTTATGTGATTTTTTTTCAAGTCGTAAACAAGTTTTGTTAACTTTCAGTATCTAAGATTCCTAGACTATATTTCTCTTACCTTTCTATTCTACAAAATCAGAATTACATCAAAAAAATGACCTTCTGTAAATAGGGACTTACCCTTAAAATATAAATATTCTTCTACTTACCCTTCTGTTGATTATTTCCTGCATTATTTATGCCAAATGGTTTTGATGAGGTTGCTGTTGCTCCTGCTCCTCCAACACCACCATTAAGGAAAACATTGTTGGTTATTACCTTGCCATCTCCGCTCTTGCTAAATGTAGTTTTACTGGGTATGGATGAACCGGTAACGGCATTATTAAATGGTGGAAAAGATTCACGATCAGCACTTAGGGGTACCTTCTTATCATCAGCATCTGCACTGGAGGTGGTTGGATCAAATGGTGCTGCAAAATTTGTGTTAAATGATGATGAGGTCTTTTTAGTTATATCATCAGCAGCACTAGCGCTAATGTCTCCCGCTGCTGTAGGCGGTGGTGGTACGAACACGAGTGGCGGTTGCGTTAACGTACTATCATCTTGATTTGTTTGTATGGATGGGAGTGGAATTGTTACTTTTGATGGGATAGAAGAAGAAGAAGTTAAGGAAGTGGCGGAAGAAGAGAATTTATTTGTGAAACCCTGAGGAGTTTGAGAATTTAAAAAGGATGAGCCTGAGGAGGGGGATGATATAAATGTAGGTTTATTATTATTTGTCTCTGATGACTCGGAATTAGGTGGTAGTATATCTTCACCCACAGGTGATTCGTCTTCATTGGGGTCATATTCGTAAGGTACACCAGGACCCAAATTGGGATAATCGTAATCTCGTAACCATGGTGGTATGGTAGGTTCAAATGGATTTGGATCAACAACTTCAGGTGCGGCTGTGGTGGTGGTTGTAGTCGTTGTAGTTCTACGCGTAGTGGTAGTCTGTGGCCTATAGGCACCATTATTGTAGGTGGGCAAGAAAGGATTTTGGGATTTTTGTGGTGGTGTTTGTGTATCTTCACTGCTGCTACCTATTTTATCTGTTGGAGTAGTATTGGAAAGAGGTCTATTATAATAGTTTATAGTAGTTTTAGGTTTGACTGTGCTGGTTGTGGTGGTCCTAGTGCTTTGTGCAAAATTGGATGATGCTATGGAAGATTCTTGATTATCTGTGTTCTGATTATGATTGAAATTTGTGGTGAATTGATTATTATATGTTGTAGGTTTGGGTGTAGGTTTTGCTCTAATCCAATGGGGTTGTGATGTTGATAAAATAGGAAGTTTTGTGGTTGTAGTATATGCAGTTGTAGGTCTTGCTGTTGAGGTTATTGTAGTTCTTCGGGTAGTAGTTGTTGTAGTTCTAGGGGTCGTCGTTGTAGTTCTTGGAGTAGTTGTTGTTCTTGCTGTTGTGGTATATGAAGTTGCTTCTTTGACGTCTGTTGTGGGAGGTGTTAGATTAACATTATTCAAATCTGTATAGGGTTCAAAGGGTGGTAAAAGATCTTTATCTATGGTATGATTATATTCATTAATATCCGATGGTACTATGTAGGCTAGAGCGACATCAAGTTCTGGATCGTCGATATCTTGTAACCAGGGTGGTAAAGTATAAGAATCACCAGCTTCTAGTTTATAGAATTCCGAAGAGTCTGGTTCCTCTGTGGTAGTAGTGGTGGTAGTAGTTCTTGGTGTTGTGGTTCTTCGGGTAGTTGTAGTTCTTGGAGTCGTTGTAGTTCTTGGTGTCGTTGTAGTTGTGGTTCTTGGCGTAGTTGTCGTTCTTATTGTGGAAGTTGTGGTACGTCTAGTTGTAGTGGTGCTGGTTGTAGGCCTTTCAGTGCTACTAGAATAGTGTACTGAACCCCTATTTAGATTTTGAGAATAGTTTGACTTCGTTGTGGTTTCCGCAGAGGTTCGTGAACCGATTATTTGAGGCTTCTGTGGATTATGACTAGTTTGTTGGTTATATTGTGGTTCCACATCTACCACAGATACTTGACCTTGTGTAGTCTCTGCATTTGTATTTTGACCAGTTGATAAACTTACTTTAATATTATGACTAACAGGATCTTCGACACCTTGTACGGTACGAGGAGTACTATTTTCTTGGGTTATAATTTCAGGTTCCACATAATTATGATTGCTAGATGCTTCAGTTATTTCAGAATCTTCAAATGGCGGCAATAAATCCCAGGCTATAACTTTTAAACCCTTGTTATCGGGTATGTAGTCTACGGGTCCACCAATATTTGGATCATTTAAATCTAATAAATAATCCGGTAAACCTTGGAAGTTACCATCAGCTGTTAGGAATTGAGGATTTTTAGAACTTTGGGCCGTAGATGAGTCGGGTTTTATTTCTATCAAGGGAACACTTTCCACATCTACAGTAGTTGTTTCGGCCGACGAAGAGGAGGATGGTGATGATAATGATGACGAAGATGGTCCCGCATTTGTTGTATATGAATCGGCGCTATCATCTGGTAGTGCAACGACAATAGGATCTAAGGTAGGAAGGGGATTTTTATATTTAGAGGCTATACGATCGATTATGGAAAGATCAGTGGGTACATTGGGATAATTAAAGTTACCATTACTAATAGGGGCATATTGTGCTGAAAGCTTAGGATTAGAATTAGATGGTGTTTTTATAGAATTAATAATTTGAAGAGGTGAATATGAAAGTGGTGCTGGTGATGATGATGATGATGAAAATGCTGTCGGTGATAATGATGATGAGGGTGTTATGAATTGGGAATTTAAATTAAGTGATTTTGGTTTATTAATTTGTTTGTTCGCCAACAAACTTAAACTATATGTTGTACTAGATTTGTATGATGGTGGTGGTGTGGTGAGTTTTTGTGGTTGGTCAATTAATATTTGATTTGGTTTGTCTGTGTCCTGGTCTGTCGTGTTCGCATCATAAATGTTTGTGTGTTCAATATTTTGAGGTATTGAAACAACGTCGTCTTGTAGTTTTAGTTGTGGTTGCAGTGTGTTACTATTAAAGTTGTTGTTGTGGTGGTTTTTGTTAGTGTCTGTATATTGGTATTTTTGGTGTATTAATTGTAGCTGCGGCTTCGGTTGCCTTTCAATTCTCAACAAGTGTGACTGACTATTGGAATCATCATTATCAGCAATGATATTATTATGACGACTACTTAGATCTTCAGTAGTTTCATAGTTAAACACACTGTTGCTGTCATCAGCATCGCTGTCTTTATTATTATAATTATTATTATGACCGATACTACCTTGATTGTCATCGTTATTATTATTATTATTTGTATGTCCATCATTTAAACTAGTTGTTGTAGTTGTTTTAACAAAATCATTGCTTAACTCACCAACAAATGGTGGCAGTAAATCATCTGCGGGCTTCCTAAGTTCTGTAATGCCCGAAGCATAATTTGGTATTTCAAATTGTAGACCTTGTGCACTTACAACCTTGCGACCGTCAGGAGTATCAATTGGTTGTAAGCTTTCAATTGGATTACCATAACTATCGATTGTTTGGCCATCGCCGCTGTCCCCGTTAGATGTTGATGGTGATGCTGCCTCAAAGACAGGTGGTTGTAAATCTAATGGAAATGGTGATTCAAGTGAGTCTGAAATTGAATGGATTGGATTTGTTGTTTTGTTTTTGTTTGGTTTCAAGTGTTGTTTTTGGTATTTTGTTTTAACGAGTCTCTTTAACATAAAGACTGCTGAGTAAAATTGGAGAGAAAAAAAGAAAATAAACACAGAAAAAGCAACACAAAGAGAAACATAGAAACACAAATAAGAGTAACATATAGCAGAGAATAATAAAATTTCAGTGTTAACACAGTTTTAATTGTAATTTAAACACAAGTTTTATAATAAAAAAAACATAAAAAGGCGTAAAGAATTACAAAGGAAAAAGGATACATTTAAAGAAGGACACATATACCAGAGTTACCACAGTAAACATAAAAAGAAATACAAAGAAAAAACAGGGGAACTTAAACAAAATCTAAACAAATTGTTTTTAACATTTTTACTTTGGAACCTTTCACACATTCTGAGACGGTTTTTTTTAGTTCTAATTGATCTCTATCGTAATTGTAATTGATCTTTTTCGAATTACAATTGATCCTTTTCGAATTGCAATTGATCTTTTTCGAATTCAATTGATCTTTTTTGAATTACAGTTGGTCTTTTTCGAAATACAATTGATATTTTTCAAAATATAATTGATCTTTTTCGAATTACAATTTTTTCTTTTTTAGCTTTGAGCCAACACTCAGGGGATGTCCCCTACTAATGCAGTGCATTTTGTTGGTATTAGGAAATAGGAGGAGGATAGAGTGACTAGTGTTTATGGACATTTATTTTAAACTTTTCCAGATCGTAGCTGACTGGGAAGACTTCTGCGGGGAGTGAATTCCACATACGACTTGTTCGACTGAGAAACGAATTTTCTCTGTAATGCGTTGTGCGATTCAATGGACAGTCGACAACAAACGGATGTGATCTACTGGATTGACGAGTGTTACGAACGTACACCCGAGTCTCGGGAATAAGTTCACCCACTTCAGCAGAGCACTTACCATGATAATATCGGCAGAACAATGGTGCACAACCCACAGATGCTCCAACGAATCAATAGAGTTGGATACCCTACTGTCATTGATAAGCTTCAACGCAATCCTTTGCACCCGGTCCAGAATCTTCAAGTAGACCTTGAAGCCGCTGCCCAGATATGGGAGTTGTATTCCAACTTCGGTCGGATATAGGCGGTATAGATAGTAAGAAGATCAGACGGAGTGAAGTAATTCTTGCTTTTTTCGACACTTGAAAAACATGTTGGTTCCAACGAACATCAAATTGTATTTTCATGCCCAGAACATCAAGAGTATCTGATTCTTCAATATCTATACCACCCATGGATACAGATGACATGGATTCCACAGATCGTCTGTGGGTCAACATACAACATTGGGTCTTGCGAGCATTAAAATCGACCTTGTTCGCTTTACCCCACTCGGATATTGTAGAAAGGTCATGATTAAGTGTGTCATTCATATTCTGTCTCATGGCTTCAACATCTATAAGGCTTGGCCTACGATTAAAAGAAAATGAATGACAAATGTTGCTGTCATCTGCATAAGAATATATAGGATTGAAAGTTTGACTGAGAAGGTCATTAAGAAAAATAAGAAAAAGAGTAGGAGAAAGAACGAGCCTTGAGGTACCCCTGAATTAACCTGAAACGCGTTGGATGAAACCCCATCCATAACAACACGTATAGTGCGGTTTCCGAGAAAGCTCGATATAAATCGAGAGAAGTCAACACCGACACCAAATGCATTAAGTTTTGATACAAGGGCGCCATGCCACACACGATCAAACGCCTTAGAAATATCTAGAGCCACAACTTTACTTTCACCAAATTGGTGTATGGATCGACTCCAACGTTCCGTAAGGAACTCTAACAGGTCTCCCGTAGAACGACTTCTACGAAAACCATACTGTCGATCACAAAGAAGTGAATTGGACTCCAGATAGTTCACAAGACAAATTGCAATTGGGCGGTAATTGTCAGGGTTAGTGGCCTCACCCTTATTATGGATAGGCTGAACATTTTCCACCTTCCAGCAAGAGGCGAAGACTCCCACACGATAAGAAAAGCTGAAAAGTTTGGCCAATGGACGAGCGAGCGTCGAAGAACACTGTTTCAGCACCAGTGCTGTAACTCCATCTGGCCCCGGGGACTTGTTTACGTTGAGGTCTTCAAGAACCCTTTTTACTGCACGCGCCCGAAAAAATATCTTGGGCATAGTATAGGATACTCTTTCGAGTGCGGGCAGTGGTTGATTGCTAATCGGCAAGTATGAATTCCTTGTAAAAATTTCAGCGAAAAGATTAGCTTTATCAACCGGGTCAGTGAATATTTGATCATTCATTATAAGGGTTGGAATAGACGAACTAGCATTATTCTTTACCCTTTTAACCCTAGGATGTTCAACTGGGCTTTTCGAGTCCCATGTTGATTTTGAGTAGTCGCCATTAACACCCACCAACACCCCACGCCCACGCCCAAGTCTGAGCCACGCATTAACAATTAGTGTGTTACAAGTCTTCTACACGCTACACAATCCCAGCAATCAATTAAAAGCTTAAAGGGAGAAAAAATTGTAAGGGCCTCGCCAGGCCCAGTAGAGTCACTTACCACTGCCCAGGCAGTCAGACATCCTAGGGTTAACAAATGACCAAAAGGTCTTACTACCCCGCGGGGCAGCAAGAACCTGTTGAAAGCTTTTCATGCATAAAAGCCATGTTTTTTGGGTACAGAAAAGTTTTCTGATTTTTTTTTTAGTCTCAAGGCCTATTCACACCTGAGGTGAAATCATATGGTCTTGTATATGGATCATATGGTCTGAATCATTTTATACACAACCATATGATCGAAATCTCTTTCGAACGAGTCTTCTCCTCAGGTATGAATTGGGTATCAGATTCCTAAACATTTTTACAACAGAAACAAAAATCTTCGATTTAGCACCAATTTTTGTAAAGTAAAATATAAGAAAAAATATGAAAAAGAAACCAATTAAAGGAATAACAAGAAAACAATACGAAGACAGAGTTACCACAGTTAAAAGTAAAGAAAGACGTATTTTACCAGAGTTACCACAGTTAATACAAAAAGAAATAGGAAGAAAAACAAAATGGAAACATGTTTTTATATACAATTAGACCTTAGAGAAAATAGACCTTAGAGAAAGTAACAAATTCTAAGCTATTTAACTTATCGAAAAATTCTCAGTCTCAGTTAGTTTAAAAATTATATTTAGCAATTTTTTAGTCGTATTCCTGATGATTTTATAAAAATTTTATATTGAAACCGTTAAATTAAAAATATTTTTTTAGCGCTTTTTACTTTATTCAAATTTAGCGCTTTTTAGCGCTTTTTAAGTCACGGTTTTGCGCGTTTTGCCTGTAAAAAGTTGGCATCACTGGGTCACACTCAAAATAAAAACTATTTAAAGTTTTCTATACGACAAATATTTGACAATTTGGGCATTCGTCTTTTTGACATATTCCTACACTAAAAAAAACTAAAAGAAAATTAAAATTAACAACTAAAACAAGTGAGAGTGTTAAATTCGGCTGTGCCGAATCTTTTATACCCTCCAAAATGTAAAAAAAATTACACTCAAAAAAATAAAACTGTAAAGTTAACAAAACTTTTTTTGTTAACTCGAGTTTACTGGCTTTTTAGCAAATTTTTAGTTAAAATCAGCGTTTTAACTACTTTTTCTAGTTAAGTTCAATTTACGAAAATACTAGTTTTGTACAAATTTTGAATTAATTTTTTTTGTTGACTTTAAAACTGAGTTTACGAATTTTTACTAATAAATTTGCTGATTTTTTGTAACATTTTTGTCAAGTGAAAAATTTTAAACATTTCTTGTGTAGCCTCCTATGCAAATCTCATAAGTCCTACTTAAGCTGAACTTAATGCTGTGAAAAAAAAGAAAAAATAAGTGAAGTGTTAGTGTTTAAAACCAATATTTACCAAACTTAAAATTTTTTACAAACAGTTTAGCTGAATTCAACTAATAAAAAATGTTACGAAATTTTCAGCTGAATTTTTAGTTAAAATTATGTTTTTTTTTGCTACATTCATTCTACGAAAAGTTAACTAAATATTTTTTGTTAAATTAACTAGAAATTTAGTAGGTTCAAAATCAGGTGTTTTTTTAGTTAAATTTAACTAAATTTTTTGCTAACTTTACAGTTTTATTTTTTTGAGTGTAAAAACAAAATTTTGTCAGGGCCGTTCCTTTTTTTTTGGGGGGGGGGGGGGGTTGATGGGGTCTGTGGGGGACGTTGAGAGCACCTTCCCATCGCGATAAATATACCCAATGTTTCATTTATTTAATAAAAATTCAAAAAAACATGTTAAAATGTGTATTTTTTTAGATGTTGGTTTAGTTCTTCAAGGGGATCTTTTTCCCCCCTGGTCCGATTTAGCCAGTTTCCGAACTTAACCTGCCTAGGAACATAAGACATATTTGTGCCAAACTTGAGGGGTCTAGCTCTTTTATTTTGGACTGCATCGTGTTAACTACGGACGGACGGACAGACGGACGGACGGACGGACGGAAATCGCTAGAATATCTTAGAATCGATCACTGATCAATAATATATATACTTTATGGGGTCCCCGACCGATATTTCTAAAATTCTTAGAATTTATTTTTCCGGAAGATCAAATTTGTCTCTAAAAAATAACGTTCTGATAGCAAGGCACCACTGTTTTAGTGTAAAAATTTTATTTATGGTGTGAATAAAAAAAATATATTTTTTTATGTAAATTGTGTTATTTAATACACAATTTTATGTTATAAACTATTAATTACTTTTTTTGTGTATTGACTTGTACATTTTGTGTTGATCTTGACTTCCTAGTGTTTGGATCAACTAAAATCCACCAAAAAAAAAAAAAAGATCATTAACAATTGTAGTTAGAGAGGTGGGGATGATGTTTAACGTCTTTTTTGGGTAAAGTTTGTTGACATCTTCCGTAGTTATAAATTAACATAAACATTTAAATAGACATACTTATAAACAATTAAATTATTCCTGTATCCAAAGTCATGGCAAAATCGTGGTGGCGATGATCATGGTGGCGATGATCATGATGGCGGTGGTGGTTGTGGTAATGGTGATTAAAATTTTATTGACAGAGTCATAGAGCAACTTAGTTTACAAAAAAAAGCACGATTTTTTTTTATTATGAGAATTTAACTTGAACTTGAAGTCATTTAAAAAAAATATATGCATATGAAATTATAATTTTTTTAATTATAATTTTACGGGATTTTTTGTTGTTGTTTTGTTAATTTGAATTCAAATTGATTTAATTCTAACTAAGCAATTAAGATTTTCCCTTAAGATAATATTAGACACACTGTTAAAAAAGCAAATTTAAAAAATTTAGTTTCTATTTTTGTGTTTTTGTCCCATAGTTTTTCATAAGAGTTGCCAACATAAGTGACGAGTTGGCAACATTAACAGATAGCATAACACGGTTTCCACATCTGACCGAAATATGTTATGAGAGAAGGAAAGAGGAATAGGAAACAAAAACAAATTGACATTTGTTTTTGTTTTCCAAACGTTTTGTATTCTCTCATAACGTATTTGTGCCAGGTGTAGAACCCGTGTTATGCTATCTCTTAGTGTTGCCAACTTACCACTAATGCTGGCCATTCATATGCAAGACTATGGGACAAAAACAAAATAACTCTAAAAAAATTAAAAAAAATTTTGTAAAATTTTGCTTGCATTAAATTGATTAAATTTAAATTTATTTTTAAAAATTCTGAATATCTAGAAAATTGTCTCCTGACTCGGCGAAATATCTTGAAAATTCCTAAGAAATATTTTTTTTAGTGTAGAAAGCAACTAGAAAAAAACTTTCATAATAAACAAGTTAATTATAAGATTAGCAAGTTATTTTTTGTTTAATAAAAAAAAAATATATTTATTATTTTTACTTTGGGTTTTTTTGTGCATAATTAAAATATTAGTTGTTGTTTTGGCGTTATTAAAATAATAAAAAAAAAACAAAAAAAAAATCATTGAGAGTACATCCCATATTAGGTTCAACTTGTTATTGACTCAATATCATTGGTATTCGGCGGTTAAATAAATTGGAATTAATTTGGTCATAACATTTTATAACATTTAAATGTCTTATTCTTGTTATAAACAATAAATTTAAGGTTAATTAGCAAAAAAAAATCAAAACAAAAATAATAAATTAAAAAATTTACAGTTTTTTTTATTAAATATTTAATAAAACAATAAAAAAATCTATTTAAATTATTAAATATTCATTTAACAAAAATAGTTATTAAAAATATTCAGTTAATAAAAAAAAAATCCGTTAATGCAAATAATATATACAAAATAGAAGAAAAAAAAACTGAAATTAATTTTAAAATTTTTAATACTGTTAGTTAAATATTTCTATAGAAATATTAATTAATCAATTCTCTACGGTATTAGAGACTCTTAAATTAATCGTTTTTAAAATGTTTTTAAAAAAATATATGCTTAATGCATAAAGATTTATATGAACAACGTATTCTTATGACTCACATTTTGTTAAAAAAAAAAAAAACAAGTTAAAAGATGTATTTTATATTAAAATATGTATTTTAAATTAAAACATGTAGTAAGTAGTATTTTAATTTAAAATATTTAAACAATATCATATAAATAAATTCGAAATCAAATGCGATTGATCGATAAATTATTTAATTTATTGCTTAGGTGAATCTGAAATTTTGTATTTGTTAAACAATTTTATTACTCACTTTCCCACAAAAATCTTTTAAATTAATTAAAAAAAATATCTGTTGAAAACAATACCTTCCCCATGGCGATAAATGTTTACTTATTTATTATGCTTTTTGAACTTAATTAATACCATTTTCTTGAGGCCCTATGCTCCTTATAGGAAATAAAGGAACCTATATATGGGGCATTCCATGTCAAATCGAACTCCTTCGTGGTAAATTTTCAGATTTTTTTAATGACCCGTTCAAAAGATATCGAATTTTTAAAAATTTGTAGTTTTCTTTACTCAAACTTCTTTTACTCATAACTTTTTCAATAATGGTCCAAATTTCAAATTTTTTTTTCAAAATTTTTGTTTTTTACGTACTTTAAAAAAAAAAAATCCCAAAAAAATTCTTAAATGAGCACTAGTTTGCGATTTTTAAGTTTTAAAATTTAAATCTAATTTTCGAAAATGTTTTTACTCTTCGATTTTTTTCAAATTTTTTTGTGTAAAACTTCTATCGGTTCTAAAATTTTTTTGCCTGAGAGGATCGTGGGATAACGATTATTACTATTTTTTAAAATTTTTTGAAAAAAAAATTATTGTAATTTTCCAATCTTAAAATCATTTCTACTGCTCCAATGGTGCGTCATATAGGGGTCATTTATAAGACCGACCCCAATTAATTTTTACGTCTTAACATTTCTTTGGAAAAAACTAATACCCTATCTCAAATTTCTAAGGGGGCTCCCACACAAAACAACATTTTTTTCAAATTTGCTCCAACCGCTCTAACTGCCCTAATAGTGCCCTTAGAGCAAAAAAATGTATGACCGACTCACAATATTTTTTTAGTCCAAACATTTTCTCTGAACACACCTGCCCTCTATCTCTAACTGTTAAGGTTTTTTTTTATTTTTTGTAAATTTGTTTTATTTAATCAGCTTCTACCGGTCCAATGGTGCGTCCGAGAGGAGTCATTAGTGAGACCGACCCCATTTATTTTTACCCTACAACATTTTTTTAAAATATACCTACGCCCCATCTCCACTCCCCGAGTAGGCTTCCATTCAAAGTTACATTTTTATAAAATTTGCTCCAACTGTTATTTCTATGGGAGCCTACTTAGGGAGTGGAGATAGGGCGTAGGCACAGACTAAATACAGACTCGACAGTAGAGTTTTATAAGAAAAAATGGGGAAAAACTATGCGATTTTAGGAGAAAACACAGCGGTTTTTAGTCCGTTTTACGCTTAGATGGCAACACTTTCTACGACTTAGGAGTGAGTGAAACAACAAAACCCGATCTGGCATCCATTTTTCTTATGGCGCGTTATATCAGTTTTCTCTTTCTAACCTAATTCGTAGAATAATTTGAAAATATTAACCATATGGTTAAAGAATACTATTTTGACACCTGTCACTTATTTCGAGTCTGTATTAGTCTGTGGCGTAGGTATGTTTTAAAAAAATGTTGTAGGGTAAAAATAAATGGGGGTCGGTCTCACTAATGACCCCTCTCGGACGCACCATTGGACCAGTAGAAGCTGATTAAATAAAACAAATTTACAAAAAATAAAAAAAATTGTATGGGGACCGCCTTAACAGTTAAAGATAGAGGGTATGTAGATGTGTTCAGAGAAAATGTTTGGACTAAAAAAATGTTGTGGGTCGGGCATACATTTGATTGCTCTAAGGGCACTATTAGGGCAGTTAGAGCGGTTGGAGCCAATTTTAAAAAATGTCGTTTTGTGTGGGGCCCCATTAGAAATTGAAGATAGGGTATTAATTTGTTCGAAAGAAATGTTAAGACGTAAAAATTAATGGGGGTCGGTCTTATAAATGACCCCACTATGACGCACCATTGGAGCAGTAAAAATGATTTTAAGATTTGAAAATTACAATAAAATTTTTTCAAAAAATTTTAAAAAAATAGTAGTAATCGTTATCCCACGATCCTCCTGGGCAAAATATTTGTAGAATCGATAGAAGTTTTACACAAAAAAATTAAAAAAAAATCGAAGAGTACAAACATTTTCAAAAAGATTTAAATTTTAAAACCTAAAAATCGCATACTAGAGCGCTTTTAAGAATTTTTTGTTTTTTTTTTTTTAAGTACGTAAAAAAACAAAAATTTTGAAAAAAATATTGAAATTTGGACTGTTATTGAAGAAGTTATGATGAAAAGAAGTTTAAGTAAAGGAATAAACTACTAATTTTTAAAAATTCGATATCTTTTGAACGGGTCATCAAAAAAAATCTGAAAATGTACCACGAAGGAGTTTTCGAAGGGTACTAAAAACTGTAAACAAATTGGGAAAATCTAAAAAAAAAATTCAAAGTGTCCGATTTGGCATAGAATGCCCCATATATATAATACCATTTTCTCATTATTTTAATGATTTTTTTAGAACCACGCCCACAAAAGGAGGCGGAATGAAAAAAAAAACTAAATTTCCTAGCCCCCTGGCTCTAAGCGCGGGACTTTAAACTCCTTTTGACATAAAAAGGTTTCATTTGTTAAACAAAAATGCAAAAAAAGCTATAAAAATGGCATTTTTTAGAGGTTGGTTCAGTTCTTTAAAGGGGAAATTTTTTACCCCTGATCCGATTTTGCCCATTTCCGAACTTGACCGGCTTATGACCTTGAGACATATTCGTGCCGGACATTCATAGAATGACTTAGAATCGATCATAAATCATTAATATATTTATGTACTTTATGGGGTCCCCGACCGATATTTTTATGCGTTACACACGGAATGACAAAGTGAGTATACCCCCATACTGTGGTTGGAGGGTATAAAAAAGTATATGTCCTGTGGCACAACACGAATATCAAAAAATAAAATCGGTCAAACGGTTTTCGAGACATTGCTATTTGAAATTTTCAAAAAATGGCAGGGTTTCCTATGTTCAAGAAATTAAAAAAAACTCTCAAATTTTCTTTGCCTTGCCCCATTCATAGAGCATGACAGAGAGTCTTTTATTTAAACAGTCTTTTGTTTAAACTTAATTTGAGCCAAATTCGATCATTTGAACCTGTAGCGCCCTTCGTTTAAAGTTTTGGATTTATGGAAAAATTTACACCAAAATTTTAAATTTTTCCAAAATAAAAAAAAACGGGTTAAAATTATCGGATTTGGCTTAAATTAATTTTAAATGAAAGTTTGTCTTATTTTTTTTTAATATTCGTGTTCAGCACGTCCAAATTAAAAAAATATGATTAGACACAGGACATATTTTTTAGTTTTTAAAAATCCGAAACTTCGATCGATTTTTACCTAATAATAGAGATTGGTACATGAGTGATTTTTTAATTAACATTCACCCACACTCACAATAGGAGTTTTCCAATCACGCACACTCACTCACTCAACTTTTTGCCCCACTCACACTCGATAACAATCACATGAAAAAATTAACACAACTCACGTGCATTCACACAAGCTTGACTAGACTCACGCATACTCACTCACTCAAAAATCTTACTCAGGCACACTCACTCACTCGCGTGAGTAAAATTGAGTTTCAGTCACACTCACGCGTGAATCACATGAATCACGCACTAATCTGGTTAAAAATGTTCATGTGCCCATCTCTATCACATAACTTTTAGGTCTAGTAGAATAAATATTTTGACCGGGCACTTGGGAAAATCAAAAGTTTCATCCAGTTACCTAAAGTTCCGTAGTTTGTCCTATATTCCACTTATTTTACAAGACTATTTCCAATATAAAATTGTAAATCCGAAAAGTTATCCGATTTAGATATCGTAAAATAAACTTCAATTTCCTCGTAAAATCCCTTGTTGATACAATGATATTTGATTGTATTTTAATTGAAAAATATTATAAGTACGTGTATAAGCTGTTTGTTTTTGTAATTAAAAAAAAAAAATTAATTTATACAAATTAGTAACAAATCTAAATTAATTTACATTGTTAAATAAATATACACACAAGTTAAAAATTGAATACAAATACCAACACCCCCAAACAGATTTGTGCATAAAAATAGTGCACAAAGTTAAACCTTTGACGACGATACATTTTCTGCCGATGGGATTTAGATTTTTTGTTCATTGTTATGAAACAAAAAATTGGACCCCAGAGGTGAAATCTCGTTCGAACCAGATTTCAGCTCAGGTGTGAATTGGGTATAAGAAAATACTTTTGTATCATCTCACTTACAACGGCAAAACTCGTAAAAATAGAATATTTGG
Organism: Pegoplata infirma; assembly: GCA_963921195.1. NCBI lineage: Eukaryota > Metazoa > Arthropoda > Insecta > Diptera > Anthomyiidae > Pegoplata > Pegoplata infirma. Next base: position 205,457,907 of record OY992538.1, read on the forward strand.
TTGGCAACTCTGAAATAAACTGAAAAAATATTTGGTTGGCAATTCTGAAATACACACAAAAAAAAGAGAATAGTTTTATTGCCCCATATTTTTCAATACAAATACAATTTTTTTAATTTGTTATATCCTAAAGATGCATAAGCTGTTCACGTGAAAAAATCTGTCAAACTCCATATAGCACAGTACTCTGTTCGATTTCGCGGGGAAAAATTTGTCAAACTACTTATAAACGATATTAAAAAAATAAATTTTGGCAACGCGAGGAATTATTGAGAAATTGTTAAAAAAGTTTTCAGGCATTTTTATTATACAAGACAATTTAAATTACCGTGAAAAAGTGACATTTCAGTTTTGTTATGATCCTTTCTTTCTTATAAGTAATTATCAGAAGTTGTTGATTTTTTAAATGTTTTATTGCGATTTGAGGTGTTAAAAGCTTGAGTAAAATTTTCACCGTAAAAAACAGAGTTCTGAGCTTATAAAAAAAAAATATTTTTGGCAACCCGGCAACATTGTTGGGAAATCGTTGAATACGATTTTAAGTATATAAAACCGCATTTCTTTTGCAATAAAATGGACATTTAAGATTTGCTATGATTGTTTCTTTCTTTCTTCTAATATTTAAAAGTTTTCGTTTTTAATGGTTTTTATAACAGTTTTAGGTGTTTTAAAATTTTTCACGTAAAAAACAATTTATTTAGCTTAAAGCATAGTACTCTGTTCGGTTTCGCGAGAAAAACCTGTCAAACTTTATTAAAAAATAAATTTTGGCAACGCAAGGAATTATAGTGAAATTGTTAAAAAAACGTTTTCACGCATATTTATTATACAAAACAATTAAAATTGTGGTGAATAAGTGACATTTCAGTTTTGTTTTGATAGTTTCTTTCATAGAATTGTCAAAAGTTGTTGATTTATACATTTTTTATTACGATTTGAGGCGTTTAAAGTTTAAGGGAAATTTTCGCGGTAAAAAACAGAGTACTCTGTTTTTTACGGCGAAAATAAAACATTTAAAAATCAACAACTTTTGACAATTATATAAAAGAAGCGATCATAACAAAACTGAAATGTCACTTTTTTACGACAATTTAAATTTTCTTGTATAATAAAAATGCGTGAAAACTTTTTTTAACAATTTTCCTATAATTTCTCGAGTTGCCAAAATTTATTTTTTTATAATAAGTTTGACAGATTTTTTTCCCGTGAAATCGAACCGAGTACTATGCTTAATCACAAACTAAGCAGACGGAACACTTTTGACAGATAGGTTAGGTTTTAGAGGCGACACGTAAGTGGCCACAAGTCCAGTTGATACTGATTCCTCATACGGTTAGGGTAGGTAACTGTACAATAAGAGCAAGTTTCTTCTATTCATCATCTAAATTCCATATCGCAGAGTTTCGTAGTCTTTACATATTTATGACAGATGTCAAAAAAGTAGTCTTTGAACCATATGTTTAGGTTTTTTTCATTTTGTGCTAGACAGATTTTGCAAGCTTTTTAAAACAATGCTATCATTTTGCACCCAAATGTATACACAAAAACCTTTTATAGCATTAACTGACTTAAGTAGTTGCTATAATGCAAACAGCATAAAATTAAAATATTTTTTTTTTATTAAATGTAATTACAATCGCTTTAGAAGTGATTTAATTAAAACCCCCATAATTATATTGAGGCCTTTTGAAAAAAATTTTAAAATAATAATAAAAAAAATCCAAAAAACCAGTAAAACAACCACACATTTTAGGCCAAAAAATAATTTATAAATAAAAACATAAATTCTCAAGTGTAAAAATATACGAAAATAACAACAGCATCATCTTTTTTTAAAGAAATAAACAAAAAAATAAGAAACAGTCATTAAGTTGAACTAAAAGATGATTAATAGAGTTGACTAAAAATTATGATTTTGGAGTAAAGCATAGTACCACAGACTAAATACAGACTCGACAGTAAAGTTTTACAAGAAAAAATGCGAAAAACTAAGCGATTTTAGGAGAAAACACAGCGGTTTTTAGTCCGTTTTACGCTAACATGGCAACACTTTCTACGACTTATTAGTGAGTGAAACAACAAAAACCGATCTGGCATCAATTTTTCATATGGCGCGTTATATCAGTTTTCTCTTTCTAACCTAATTCGTAGAATAATTTGAAAACATTAACCATATGGTTAAAAAATACTTTTTTGACACCTGTCATATTTGTCGAGTCTGTATTAGTCTGTGATAGTACTCTGTTCGATTTCACGAGAAAAAATTTGTCAAACTCCATATAAAAAAATAAAATAAATTTTGGCAACGCGATGAATTATAGGGAAATTGTTAAAAAAAGTTTCCACGGATTTTTATTATACAAGACAATTTAAATTGCCGTGAAAAAGTGACATTTCAGTTTTATTATGATCATTTCTTTCTTACAAGTGTCAAAAGTTGATAATTTTTAAATGTTTTATAGCGATTTGAGGCCTTAAAAGTTTAAGTGAAATTTTCACCGTAAAGCATTGTACTCTGTTTGATTTCACGGGAAAAAATCTGTCAAACTCCATATACAAAATAATAAATTTCGGCAACGCGAGGAATTATAGGGAAATGGCAAAAAAAAGTGTTCACCCATTTTTATTATACAAGACAATTTAAACTGCCGTGAAAAGGTGACACTTCAGTTTTGTTATGATCGCTTCATTCCTATAATTGTCAAAATGTTTTCTAGCGATTTGAGGCGTTAAAAGTTTAAGTGAAATTTTCACCGTAAAAAACAGAGTACTTAGCTTAAAAAAATAATTTTGGCAACGCAAGGAATTAAAGGGAAATTGTTAAAAAGGTTTTCACGCATTTTTATTATTATAAATAAAACATTTATAAATTTTTATTTATAAATGTTTTATTGCGATTTGAGGCGTTTAAAGTTTAAGTCAAATTTTCACCGTAAAAAACAGAGTACTAGGCTTTTGTGAAATTTGTGACGGGAAAAACAGAGTAATATCCTTAAACTTCAAATAAATCAATAACTTTTAAAACTTTTAAAAATTAAACTTTCATAAAAAAAATAAAAAAATCTCAGCAGAAATTTTGCTGAACTGGCAGCAGCTTTTGGAAAGGAAACTCGAGTCAAGTAGCGCATCCAAACCTGCTGAATTCATGCATGATTCTCTAAGGCGATGTCACACTTTAGAGCGCTAGTCGGATACACATAAAAAGCGCTCTTAAGATACACTGAAATCAGGTTTCTTTACAGCGCTGATTAAAACACTGTAAAGATGCAGTGAATTCATGTATCTTTTCAGAGCTGATTTAAGCGGAATAAAGATGAAATACAATACGATTGGCTATTTTTGAAATACAATTGGAAAATCTTAAATACAATTGACTAGTTCAGAAAATCCGTTAGATATTTCTGAAATGAAAATATTTTTTTAGTTTATTTTGTAAGTATTGTTACAAAAAAAATAAAGATTTTTATGTAAAAAAAAGTTCAAAGGGCTGACTACACCATTTTCACTATTATCCCTAGTAAAAATATTATGCTAACCCTAGTAAAAATATTATGCTAATTTTACTAAATAGATCTAATTTGATCCGTAAAATGGTTGTATCAAATAATATCTAATTGTATTACTTTAGATCAAAAAATATAAAAATTGATACAATTTGATCCTGAATTTGGTCAAATCTAATTAGATCAAATTGATCTTATAATATCTATTTTTATATAATTTGATGAGCAAAACCAAAATACGAATCTAATCATATATGGAGCAATATCTAATCATATAAAGTGGATCAACCGTATCAAAGTGATAGATAAAATTTTATATAAATTTATACGGAACCATATTAACTCATATAAGATTGTATTAAATTATATATGATTAGACCAGAAAATTTTTACTCGGGAATTTTACTGAATAGATCTAATTTGATCCGTAAAATGGTTGTATCAAATAATATCTAATTGTATTACTTTAGATCAAAAAATATAAAAATTGATACAATTTGATCCTGAATTTGGTCAAATCTAATTAGATCAAATTGATCTTATAATATCAATTTTTATATAATTTGATGAGCAAAACCAAAATACGAATCTAATCATATATGGAGCAATATCTAACCATATAAAGTGGATCAACCGTATCAAAGTGATAGATACAATTTTATATAAATTTATACGGAAGCATATTAACTCATATAAGATTGTATCAAATTATATATGATTAGACCAGAAAATTTTTACTCGGGATTTCAGAAAATACAAAATTTATTTCCGAAATTTCCATTTATATTTCAGAAATTTCTATTTTGATATCAGAAATTTCCATTTATATTTCAGAAACATCTATTTATGTTTCAGAAATTTTCAACTGTATTTAAGAAATTTCCGTTTGTATTTCAAAATTTTTATAAATGATGTAAATATAAAAAGAAAATTTTGAAATACAAATAAAAATTTTTGAAATACAATTGGAAATTTCTAAAATATACGTGAATTTTTTGTTAGTTTTTTTTAATTTAAATAAAATTTTCTTAATAGCAATTTAAAAATTTTGAAATGCAAATGGAAATTTTTTAAAATATAAATGGAATTTTCTGAAAAGCATTTAGAAAACACAAATTTAAATTTCTTAAATACAATTGGAAATTTCTGAAACATAAATAGAAATTTCTGTAATATAAATGGAAATTTCTGATATATAAATAGAAATTTTTGAAATATAAATGGAAATTTAATTATTCTTTGAAATAACAAAAAAGCAGCGCCGATTAATGCGCAATAATGATGCAGTTAAATCATGTGTCTTTCTCCAAAACTCATGCTTTTTCATTCAAAAAGTGTTAAAAATATTAAAAAGGAAAGCAAGTGTGAAATTTTTATCAAAAAATAATTTTATATTATAAGTTTTATATAAAAAATCTTAACAAAAAATTTAAAATTTTCCCCCTTACTTTGACTGCATTCTCAAGAGCGCTCTTTGGATGAGCTTCGGTATGCTATAAAAAAATGCTGTGTCGCCAAAATCTCGATTTATTTTTGCTGGGATTACTTTTGCCAAAATTTTTTTTATGGACATACTTTTTTTGGCAGACTTTTTCACTTAAAAACATGCCACCTCTGAACTCACAAATGACATTTTTCGTCATTCTGTTAAGGTTCTTAATTGAAATTAATTAATTTTAATTTTTTTTCCAAAAATATCGTAAAAATATAAACCAAAAATCTTTAAAACAGTAGCAAACATTTTTCATAATTAGGAGAATTCCCAAATAAAGTTTTTTTTTTGCTCACCCTAATAATCAGCATCATCAGTTAAAAAATATAAATAATAAGAAGATGAAGACGACCCCATGATAATTTCATACTTTGAGGTCGTTTAACGATACTATTATTTTTATTTTGTTTTAAAATGATGTTAATGCAGTAGTAGGAATGTAGTAGTATACACAGAAAAAAATATTGAGAAAAACAATTTGAGTAATCACTTGTTTAAATTTTTAAATAAGATTTGAGTAATTTTTTAATTGACGCAATTAAAAATTTACTCAAAAACTAAAAAAAAAATTTGAGTAAATAATTTAATACAAAATTTAATAATTTTTTTTATTTTTTTTTATTCTCTTCGTGTTTTGAATTCTCGTTTAGTTTATAGTTTTTTGTATATGTATATGAAAGTTTGAAATCATCTTTATGAAATTTTCCAATGTCTTCAAGACATAAATATATTTGGTAAAGTTTGAAAAAACATTTTTTTCGAAAAAAAATGTGAAACTTTTTTAAACTTTTTAAAAAAACTAATTGATAAATTTTGAGTAAATTTTTACTTGACACAATTAAAAAGTTACTTAAAAAATTTAAAAATTTTTAATTAAATTTTTAATAGTATACATTAAAAATTTTTTAGTAAGCATTTAATAGTTTTTTATTAAAAGTTTACTCAATACTATTAAATCGTTTACTGGTGCAAAATTGAGTAATTTTTTACTCAATAGTATTAAAAATTTACTAAATTTTTTTTTTTTATTTTTTTCTGTGTAGTAAGTATGTACCTTACAATATCATCATCATTATTATAAAGAGACAGACATTCTTTGTTCAATACTTGATAATAATTATAAAAATATTATTACATAATTTTGTGTTGAATTGTTTTGTTATTTTTTGGATGCTACTTCCAAAAATGCATATTTTAGATTAGGTACACTCAAAAAAAAAACATGTAAATTTATAGAAAAAGTTCTTAAAAGAGTCCTCAATTTCATATAATATTGAAAAGCTTGCCTTGTTATATTTCTCACATCAAAAATTTTTGTAAATTTAAAAATTAGCCCACAATAAAATAACTAAAGTATAAACAAAAATTGGTCACAAAATAAAACTAAAAAAAAAATTTTTAGTAGAAACAGACAAAAATGTAAATTTTCAACAAAAAAAAATGTAAATTTACATTAAAAAGTTCTTAAATCTCCAAAATTTATTGCAGGCTAAAATTCAAAGATATTTTCTATTCGATCAGCAGAGTATCTTACTAGTTTAACTGCGGTTATTATTATTTATTATTTACAAATTTCTTCCCCTAAAAATTAAAAGTATTTAAAATATTTTCAGCTTCATTAATTTTTTTTTGAAAAATTTACCAACTCTTTTTGAGCTATTAGCAATTTTCTTCTTTTGTTTATATTTTTTTAACCCACACTGTTTTGTGAATTTTTAAATTTAAAGATTTAAAAAGTTATTTGTTGGTTTTTCTAGTCATGGAAAATGTTATTATTATTATTATTACGTATTTGGGTTAATTGCAATTTGGGTCAGTTTTACCAGAAACAAAATAAATTTTTTTATTATTTATTTTATTAAGGAAATGCTGCAGTTGTTAGTATTTGTTAAAAAAATGTTTTAGTTAATTAAAGCTACAATATTTTTTCAAGCCCTTTAAAAAAAAAATAAAAAAATAAGACTAAATAATTACAAATATATAAACAAAATAGTTGCAATATGTGGCAACAAATTAAATTTGCTTAAGTAGACATAAACGAATATTGGATATTGACAAATTAAAAAACAAAATTGACAAAAAAAAAACAGTTAAGATTACAAAAAAAAACACTACTAATTTTTATAAAAGCATAGTACTCTGTTCGTTTTTATGGAAAAAAATCTAAAACTCCATATAAAAAACAATTGGCAACGCGAGAAATTATATGGAAATTGTTAAAAAAAGTTTTCGCGCAAATTTATTATTCAAGACAATTTAAATTAAAGCATAGTTTGATTTCACGGGAAAAAAATCTGTCAAACTCCATATAAAAAAATAAATTTTGGCAACGCGAGGAATTATAGGGAAATTGTTAAAAAAGTTTTCACGCATTTTTATTATACAAGACAATTTTAATTGCCGTGAAAAAGTGACATTTCAGTTTTGTTATGATCGTTTCTTTCTTATGATTGTCAAAAGTTGTTGATTTTTTAATGTTTTACTGCGATTTGAGGCGTTTTAAGTGAAATTTTCCCCGTAAAAAACATATATATAGAGTTTGACAGATTTCTTCCCGTGAAATTAAACGCCATATAAAAAAAATAATTTTGGCAACGCGAGGAATTATAGGGAAATTGTTAAAAAAGTTTTCACGCATTTTTATTATACAAGACAGTTTAAATTGTCGTAAAAAAGTGACATTTTAGTTTTGTTATCATCGTTTCTTTCTTATAATTGTCAAAAATTGATAATTTTTAAATGATTTAGATTTGTGAAAAAATTCAATGCGTATGAAGAACACACAAATTTGAAAATTATTTATAGGGATGTCGCGAATATTCGTCACTATTCGGTATTCGGCATATTCGGCATGTTTTTTGAATATTCGGTTAAATAAATATTCGGTAACACTTTGCCGAATATTCGGCAAAATTTTAATTTGTTAAAAAAAACACTTTATTTACGTTTGACTCTTTTTTGGAGTTATTTAAGTTTGATTTTTGAACAAAAAAAAACGTGAGCACTTGATTAAAATTCGAATTGTTTAGGTAACAGAAAAAATAGTGCCAAAAAAAGCGTTGTTGTTTATTAGTCTGCTACTTTTTTCCAATTTTTTACATAGAAAAATACAGTCGTATGAATAATCAAACTATTCGGCAATATTCGTATTCGGTTCAAGCCGAATACCGAATAGTAAATATTCGGTAAAATGCCGAATACACTATTCGCGACATCCCTAATTATTTACACTCTTTTTTCTTATTTAAAATCACATAAGGCTCTACCTCACTTTTAAATTAATTATGGCTTTATCCTTTCAGGTAAACATATTTCGTATTCACAAATCGACATTCCAAATTTTTAAGAAATCGGACCAGTCGAAATTGTAGTAAAATATGTATCTTGCGATACCTTGTTATACCCTACACCACACTGTGGTACAGGGTATAATGAGTTTGTGCTGATGTTTGTAACTACCCGAAATATTGGTCCTAGACCCACTTTTAAGTATACCGATCGACTTAGAATCACTTTTTGAGTCGATTTAGCGATGTCCGTCCGTCTGTACATATAAACGGTGTAAACATGATACAGGTCGCAATTTTTAATCAATTGACTTAAAATTTAAAACTTAATCCATTTTTGGCTCAAGGACGAAACCTATTGAAATTGGAAAAAATCGGTCTATATTTAGACCTATACAAAGGTCCTTTTTAGTTTTGGCTCAAATGACTCTAATAGCCGCATTTTAATAGGTATCTTTTCAAAATTTGGCAATCATGTTTCATCAACACAAATCACCATTTCGAATTTTAAAGAAATCGGACCATTTCTTCTTGTAGCCCCCAGACAAACCACCTTACCGATTTTCACATAAATCTCTCAAATTTCACGAAAATAGAAAATATTTAATTAAAATTCTGTTTGTGTATGTTAAACGCGTACTTTAATAACCTTATCAAATCTGATTATCATCGGAGCATTTTTGGATCTAAGTCCCATGTAAAAATTTCACCCGATATTCAGTTGAAGCGGTTTATTGTCAATAAAAAGAAGCCTATTCCACTTAAATTTGATTTGTGAGTGCTTTTTACACTTATTAAAGATTTGACAAAATATAGATCTAATCAGTCCATGTTTCAACTTGGGAACCATTTTCCGGGAAACTCTGATGTAGGGTATTATATGGTCGGTCTTGACCGGCTATAATTTTCTTACTTGTTTTTATTAATTTTGGTTTTCGAGATATCGCTATTTGCAATTTGCAAAAAAAAATCTAAAAAATTTATTTTTCTTGACCCTTTCATAGAGCTTGAGAAATTCTTTTAAACTTTATTTTAGCCAAATCCGATACTTTTATTCCGTGGCCACTAGTGTTTGGGGTCCGGGAATTCCCGGGTCGTATTTCCCGGGAAAAGAATGACGGGAATTCCCGGGAATTGTTTTAATTTTTCCCGGGAAATCCGGGAATTTTATAAAATATACCATTTTACATAAAAAAGGTTTTAAATATCTTTTTTACATACAGGTATAATTACATTTGCTATGTTTTGTATTTTTTCTATTTAGAAGAACAGTGCTAATATATATTCATAGGAAATCTGACCTGACCAAGTGTAAAAAGTATGACAATATCATGAAAAAACTTCATAAATTCAAAAAATTTATATCGGTTAATGATAATTTTGCTAAGACTGTCAAAAAAATATAAAAATTTTTAACCTAGAATTTACATTTCCAGAACAAATATTAAAAGACATATCAACTTTAGTAGATTTTGCTCGAATAATGCAGTTTTACATTTTTTTGCGATTTTTAGCTATTTTTTGCGTTTTTTTGTGGGGAAAAAAGTTGTATTATTTTTTTGTTTTGTTTTATTGTATTTCACGATTTTTAACTTTTTTTTTTGATTTTTTATGTTTTAATTAATTGTTTATCTCTAATAAAACAGTTTTTAATAGAAAGTTGGTAAAATTTTAATGTTTTTTATGATTTATATTAATAATGAATATTTCCCGGGATTCCCGGGAATCCCGGGAAATAAAATATTTTTTTCCCGTTTCCCGGGAAATTGATAAGTCCGGGAATTCCCAAACACTAGTGGCCACAGACTATAAACAGACTCGACAGTAGAGTTTTACAAGATAAAATGGGGAAAAACTAAGCGATTTTAGGAGAAAACAGAGCGGTTTTTATTCCGGTTTACGCTAACATGGCAACACTTTCTACGACGTAGGAGTGAGTGAAACAACAAAAACCGATCTGGAATCTATTTTTCTTATGGCGCGGTATATCAGTTTTCTCTTTCTAACCTAATTCGTAGAATAATTTGAATAGTTTTGATCACATGATCAATTATTTTTATTTATTCTTTCTTTTTATTTACAACTCATTTTTAATAACTTCAACCTAACCGAGAACTGGTAACAATGACCGTCGTCTCGTTGTAGCGAAAAAACCAAGGGTTCTGGTGGGAATCGAACCCACGACCCCGATGTTCAAAGGCTAGCACGCTACCAACTAGCCTACGGGGTCCCCTAATAATAATTTGAATATATTAACCATATTGTTCAGAACTACTTTTTTGACACCTGTCACTTATGTCGAGTCTGTATTAGTCTGTGCCGTGGCGTTGTTAGATCAAAGTTTTGGATTTTTGAAAAATTTCCACCAAAATTTTAGATTTTTGAAAAATGAAAAATAAAAAAAAAATATTATTCGATACATTATTTTTTATTACTTTTGGCATGCTCATTATGAATATAAAATTTTTAAAACCGACCGGTTTTCGAGATATGGCCATTTGAAATTTGTCAAAAAATTTTTAAAAATGGCGATTTTATTTTACGGAAATTTAAAAAAAAAAAAAAATTCAAAATTTTTTTCCACTGACTAGTTCATAGAGCTTGAAACAAACTTTCATTTAAACTTAATTTGAACGAAATCCGATCATTTTAACCCATGTCGTCCTTCGATCAAAGTTTTGTTTTTTAGAGAATTTTCACCAAAATTTCTTTGATTCTTTGATCGAAGGACGCCAATGATTAAAATTAAATGTAAATAAAAGTTTGTCTCAAGCTCTATGAAAAGGCCAAGAAAATGAACGTAGGAAAAAACACATATTTTTTCATTTTCATTTCAAGAAGCGATATCCCAAAAAGCTTTCGACAGTTTAATTATTTTTTTTGTAATTTATATTCAGTGCATTAAAATTAATAAATGCTATGGGCCCGTACCAAAGAAAAACAAAATGTCTATTTTAACAAAAGTTTTATATTAAATTTCAAATTTTCAATACATTTTTTAAAAATCGTTTTTAAAAACAATACAATTTGTATAGAAACAAAATTAAAAGTCGACTTGAAATTTATTTTTCTGTGATAAGGATGTATGTGTCGCAAGACATATTTTTTTACTTATTTTCTTTTTTTTTTTTATTTTTTTACAAATTTTTAAAAATCCAAAACTTTGATCGCCGGTCGCCACGGGTTAATTTATTCCGATTGGCCTCAAATTTGTACCACATAACTTTTAGGTCTACTATAATAAAAATGTGCGTGGAATTTTTTTTTCACCAAAAATTTTTTTTTTTTAATTTTTGACAATTCTTAGAAAAAAACTATCATAACAAAACTGAAATGCCACTTTTTCCGGACAATTTTAATTGTTTTGTATGTGTGAAAACTTTTTTAACAATTTCCCTATAATTCCTCGCGTTGCCAAATTTTTTATATAGAGTTGACAGATTTTTCCTGTGAACATTTTTTTTTAATTTATAAAAATTTTCTACCTAAGCTATTTTAATTTATTGCCACAGTTTAAGCTATTTACATAGTTTATTTTACAGAAATCTTTTAAAGAAGATTTTGAAAATTTAAACTCATTAGAAGTTAAACAATAGAGTGTTTTTTTTTTTTTTTTTTTTTTTTTTTAAATACCAAGTTTGGCTGGTGCTCCAGAAACACAACTGCTATTCCATAATGTTGCTATGATTACAAGACAAAATACTTTTAACCACAAGTTGCACTTTTTTAGGGCTCCTCCATCTGAGAAGAATGACATTGGTACAGACATGATGTTGTTGTTGGTGTAATTGCTGTTGTTGTTGTTTATTTTTAACACTTTTTCGTTTTCGTAAGATTTCGTGATTTAATTATAAATTTATTTATTTTTTTTCTTTCTGTTTAACTTTTGATATTATTTTAAGTTTACACAAATAATTTAAAAATTATTTGGTAATATTTTTATTTTTTTTTTTTTTAATATTTTCAACTAAAATCTTTGAAATTCATATTGATTTGAAAATGCGAATTAAAAAGTTGTCTTATAAACAAAAAAAAAAACACCCACTATTATTTTTGTAATAATATTTTTTTTTCTTCTCTCCCTCTGTATATAATGTTAAAAGTTAACGTTAATTTTTAAATTATAATAATTTATTTTGTGTTTTGTCGCTTTTTTGTGGGAGACCGTTTCTTAAGATACACACGTCCGTACCGTAATACGTCTACTGTATTAATAAAAGTCTCAAGTCTCACTTCTAAACATCTTTGTATCCACTGGTAGTAGTATCATTTTTAGTTTTGGCAATAGTGATTCTGCGGTAAAGGTACTAAATAACAAATAATAACAGCAACAACAATATTTAAAAAAAACCTGAGATCGTGTTAATGTCGCTGTCGCTGCTGCTAATGATGTTGTTGTTGTTACTAAAGTTGCTAAGTTGACGTTTTTCTTCAATTGCCAAGTTTTAAAGGCATTTAAAAGTTATTGTTATTCATTGATCGTCAACAGTGTTGCCAACTTAAACTTTTGTTGACTAAAAAGAAAACTTGGTAAAATAAATCTTAAAAAGTGATTTTAATTTAGTAGATTCTTCGGTCAACGTTAATATTTTTAATATTTAAATTATCTATCATTTTAGAAAGTACACTCAAAATAATAACTGTGTTAAATTACAGAAAAACTCTGCTAATTTAACAGAGTACACCATACTTTTCCAGCTAACAACATTTCTTGGTAATTTTACTAAAAAACTCTTTAAAATGATTTTGACAAAAAAAAACTGTTAATTTACAGAGTTAACAGTAAAATATTGGTTTAATATGAAAGCTTTTTGACAGAGAAAATCTGTAATTTTACTTAAAAACTCTGTAAAATGATTTGCAAAGAAAACTATGTAAATTTATATATATTTGTAAAATGCATTTGATACAAAAAAAATGCAGAAAAAACTCTATAAATTTACAAAGTTTAGTTAAATGCATGTTATTTTGTAAAATTTGTATAAGATTTCTGAAAAGATTTTATAACTTTTTTTGCTACTTTTTCAACTTTTTCTTAAAAAAAAAAATATATAGATAAAATTTTGATGTTTGTTAACAAAGACAAAAACTACTAAAAACAGAATACTTTTTTTGTTATAAAAAAATTACGAAGTATTTTACTTAAATCTGTATTTTAGTAGAAAACTCTGTTAATTATCTGTAAAACTAAGATTACAAAGTAAAATGTAATATAACAGAGGAAACTTTTTTTTTTGTCACAACAAAATACAAAGTATTTTCTTTAAATCTGTATTTTGACAGAAAACTCTGTCAAATATCTGTTGAATTGAGATTACAGAGTTATTATTTTGAGTGCCGCGATTCCTTGTGCTGCACTTTTAGCTTCATTCCACATTATACCAGCAGTTTGAAGTTCGGCTTGAACTTGGCATCTCCATGTATTTTAGGGAGACCACTTCTTCCTGCTCCCTGTGGGTTATAGTCAAGGGATTTCTTATTGATGTCATCGGCTGGCTTACGTAGGGTATGACCCAACCATCTGTATTTACGAATTTTGATCTCATGATCAATTGGGGGTTGTTGCGTTTTAAACCGTAGCTCTGAATTTTTTAGTGGAGTTTAGTTGAAACTAAATTAAATGAAATCTGCGTTAGGCTCCTTAAATATGCCTAATTTTCTCCCTACTACTGTCAACGCAAGTTGGTATCAAGGGCGAGTGAAACTCGTTGCGAAAGATCAGCAGCAATGTTTAAGGTTGCCATTAGCCAAGTGGAAGAGATATTAAAGATTAGAAAGGTCTGACGACTAGAAAGGTCTGACGACATTATTAGATTTGGCTTTTTTCATATACAAGCCAACATCTACAAAAGCGACCAGAAGCCTATTTTGGACGCAGAAAAACCAGTGACAGCGTCGGCTGGGGAGATAAAACCGAAAGAGGTGGATATTTAGGTGAGTAACCATACATCTCTCAGATGGAGCCAAGTATCTTGGAGTATTTCTAGATAGGAAGTTGAATTTCAGGCGTAATATTGAGAAACGGGTGAGAAAAGCAACGATTGCTTTATATTCCTGTAAAAGGGCCATTGGAAAACGATGGGGTTTTAGCCCTCAAGTCGTTCATTGGATCTATACAGCAGTGGTGCGTCCAATTTTGCTGTATGGAATCATTGTCTGGTGGCCTGCTTTAGAAACTAAAGCGAACTGTGTCTTTATCACGAAGGTACAGAGAATGGCGTCGATGTTCATCACTGGTGCTCTTCGTACTACACCTACGGCTGCATTAGAAATCCTCCTTCACCTGATACCATCGGACATATTGGGTAGGCAGTATGCGGCTGCGTCGGCAATTCGACTTAATAGCACGCTGCAATGGAGGAGCAGCGATTGTGGCCATAGCGCGATCTTGAAGAAGATAACAATACCACAAAATGGGGACTGTGCTCCCTCTTTGAGCCTCTTTGAGCGCCGCTTTACCACTATGATACCATCCAGGGAGTCTTGGATGGGGGACATTCTGGGTAGTGGAGCCACCATAAATTTTTACACAGATGGATCGAGGCTGCACGAACAAGTGGGCTTTGGAGTCTATTCGGAAGAGCTTGGATTGAGCCTGGCTCAAAGATTGCCAGATCATTGCAGTGTTTACCAGGCAGAGATGCTGGCAATAAAGGAAGTGGCTGACTGGTTGAGCTGCAATGTCTTGTCTACAACCACAGTCAACATCTATACTGACAGTCAAGCCGCGGTAAAGTCCCTGGATTCAATGTTTCTGAAAACAAGATCTGCCCTTAACTGCCGCACGTCTTTAAATGAGATGGCCAAGCAGTTTAACATACGACTCATATGGGTCCTAGGGCACAGAGACATTCCAGGGAATTGCAAAGCCGATGAGCTTGCAAGACTAGAAACTACCTTACAGGTTCCAACAGAATTGGAATGTGTTGGTATGACTCTAGAAACTTGCAAGCAAAACCTACGGCTTTGTTCTGCGACGGAGACCAATCAAAGGTGGGCAAATGGATGGACGTGTGAGACAACACGACTGATTTGGCCTTCTCTTAATCAGGGGCGCACAAGTGAGCTGATATCGCTTCCAAGAGGAAAGATTTCGACGGTGGTTTCTATAATTACCGGAGAATGTCTTATAGGGAAGCACGCAGAGTGGTTAAATGTGCCGTCGAATGACTTTAGCCGAAGTTGCATGGATGAAGAGGAGTTGGAAACAATCGAACACTTTATTTCCCATTGCCCAGCACTTTCTGGTCAGAGACTTGCTTCACTGGGATCTAGTACGATCTTTCTGATTTGTCGGATGTCAAAATTTAACATCTAAGGAGTTTCATAAGAAGCACAAACTGGTTTAACGACAGGGACTAGTAGGGAAACCTATTACGGTCCCGTGGTATCACAATGGACCTCAGAGTCTACGTGTGTTGACGTAAAACGTCAGCAGCCACTTACAACCTAACCTAACCATACATCAATGAATGTGGATGGTGTTGATGCCACCGATTCTAGGCTGATGGGAGATGCATCTGGAATTTTTCAAAACCGAATCTGGTAATGAATGCGACTCTGTAATAGCACGGCGGACAAAGCTAATGTCACAGCGGGTGACATTCGGATCGAAGCCCATGAAGTTATATCGCTTCCAGGAGGAGAAATTTCGACGTTGGTTGCTGTAATTACCGGACAGAGCGGTTAAATGTGCCGTCAAATGACTTTTGCCGGAGTTGCATGGATAAGTAATACAATACAGCTGTTGTACAGCTTTTTTATTTTTCCCCTTATACAAATTTCGCACGATTTTCAGTAAAATCGATTTATTGGCAACAACATGAATCCTTTTTCACTCAAATTTGGTTTGTGTGTGTTTTCTACACGAACACAAGATCTAACAAAAGATAGATCCAATCGATACAAGTTTGGACTTGGAACCCATTTTTTTCGAAAATCACTGGAATTGAATATTATATGTTCGGTCTTATATAACAGTTATAACTGTTATAATTTTTATTTTTTTACTTGTTTGTTATGCTTCAGTGCTATAGGAAATTTAAATTTTTCATCCCTTTCTACTGAATAAGCAAAAATTAAAAAAAAAATCAGATTTAAAAAATAAACTCGAATCAACTGTACTCAGACAAAAAGCTTCATCGAAAAACCTGTAAAGCAATTTCTGTTTGAATTAGCAAACCTTTAGAAAAATTTAATCCTGAATTAGATATTTTTACTAAATTTTCTGCCATTTACTTTTAGAAAATAACAGAAATCTGTAGATTATTTTGCTAATTTTACAGACATATTTAGTCAAACTTAAAAAATAGAAAAAAATTACGATTGCTATTTTATAAGTTTTAGAAAAAAAAGTAATGCTCAAAATCTTTTTTAAGGCCTCTGTTCTGTCTTTCACAACTTTTCAATTCACATGAAAATTTCCGAATTACATGAAATCAAATTTAGTGTTTTGTATATCACGTTTTCATTCGAAGTTGAAATCGAATAATTCAAATTTAAAAAATTATAAGCAAAAAAGTGCATTCGTTTTACTTTCACCAAATTTAATTTATGTGAAACAAAACGAAAAAGAAATTCGGATGTGAAATCTAGAACACCAAAAGAATTCGGAAATTTTCATTTTCACATTTTTTATGTGAATTACTTTTTTTTGGAACAGCGGCCTAAGTCTTTTTTTAATATAAATAAAATACATTTTAGATGTTAAGATTGGTTATCTGAAATCAGCAGTTTTTTTCTGCAAAATCAGCAAATTTATCTGCTGAAATCTGCAAATTTTCAGCTGAAATCAGCAGATTTTTCTGTTATCTTGACAGATTTTCTGATATGGCTCAAAATTGGTGTATTTTCAGCAGATTTCTGTGCTAATAGGATAGAGGTTTTTATTTTGAGTATGTAATTCTTTCTATTTGAATTATACTCCAGTTTTTTTTAACCAAATTCGCCCACTGTGCATTAAATTTTTTCACAAACGCTAAATTGACAACACTAATTAACAACATCATCATAAACATGCTCATTATTACCGCAAAAAAAATTTAATGTTTGAGCTGTTGTCAAATCTTCAGATGAGTTGTGATGTTATTTGTTATTTTACCATATTTTCGGTATTTTATTTGTTTATTTGTTTTTTTTTTTTAATGTTTTTAAATTTACCTGTTAAGGAAGTACATAAAATTAATGGTAAAAACAAGTGATAAATAAAATGTTAACAAAATTATGAAATTACATACATTTTATGATATATTTTATAGAGATATGCATAATTAACTAAAAAATATACCAGGAAAAAAGTTGTTAGAATTTGATTGTTAATATAGTATATTGAATGTTGTTTTTATAAACTTGAAATCTGGTATGTAATATAATTTATTGGCTGCAAAATAAAATCAACGCTTAAACAATTTTTTATTGATTTTTAAACACCCTTTATTAAAAAAAAAATTTTATATATTAACTTTGTCAATCTGTGAGTAACATCTTACATATCTAAAAATTTTAAAATTCTCTTTCAGAATCTAACTTCTATAAGAAATTCATCGGAATAGAGTTTTTTTAACTAAAAAAAGTGTAATTTATATGAAAATATGAAAAAATATGAATTTTTACTAAAATATGCTTTTATACTAAAAAATGCAGCTACAAATCGTTATCATTTTATTGAAATTTATATTTAACACCCGGTAAAATTATGTTTTTTTGTCCTTTTTGCGCGCATAAAATACCCACCTTTGAGGATAAATTCCACGATTGACAGTCCTGCCTCCATAATATATCAGAAGTTTCACGATTTTTTTTTAATGTTTCAGCATTTTTTCTAATATTTCTGATTTTTTTAGTTCTTTTTTTTAATTATTCTAGACTTGGTTATATTTTCTAAATATTTTCTTTTTTCTTAGGTTTTCAAAACTTTTCAGTTTTTTAAAAATTTTCCCGAGTTTTTATTTGTATACCCTTCAATCACAGTATGGGCACAGACTAAACAGAAGCGCCACTTATGACTGGTGTCAAAAAAGTAACCTCGAACCATATGTTAAATTTTTTCATTTTGTTCTAGTACTTTTTTTTCTAGAAACATGCCGTAAGAAAAATAATAAAATAAACAGTAGAAAAATTGTTTTGGAGTAACAAAAACACTGCTTTAAGTATTTTTGTGAAAAATATAAAAAAATATTGTTAAAAATTCAAATTCCTTGAAATCTGCTCCAAAAATAAGATGAGACAGGGAACACCCCTATTTTTTTAAATATTTAATTTTAATGATGTATTTAATAAATGGCATGTAAAAAATAGGTTAGATTGACTGTTAGATCCGTCGTGATACCACGAAACCGTAAAAGGTTTCCCTACCAGTCCCGGCAGGGGAGCTTCTTATGAAACTCCTAAGATATTGAATTTTGACATCCGACTTATCAGAAAGATCGTGCAAAAAAATGTACACTTAATTTTTGTCCTTAAAGCTAAGTACTCTGTTTCTTGCAGTGAAAATTTGACTTAAACTTTAAACGCCTCAAATCGCAATAAAATATTTAAAAATCAACAACTTTTGACAATTATAAGAAAGAAACGATCATAACAAAACTGAAATGTCACTTTTTCACGACAATTTAAATTGTCTTGTATAATAAAAATGCGTGAAAACTTTTTTTACAATTTCCCTATAATTCCTCGCGTTGCCAAAATTTATTTTTTTTATATGGAGTTTGACAGATTTTTTCCCGTGAAATCGAACAGAGTACTTAGCTTAAGGCTAGTACTCTGTTTTGTACGGTGAAAATTTCACTTAAATTTTAAACGCCTCAAATCAGAATTAAACATTTAAAAATCAACAACTTTTGACAATTATAAGAAAGAAACGATTATAACTAAACTGAAATAACACTTTTTCAGCAATTTAAATTGTCTTGTATAATAAAAATGCGTGAATTTTTATTTTTTAACAATTTTCCTATAATTCCTCGCGTTGCCAAATTTTTTTTTTTTTAATATGAAATTTGACAGATTTTTTCCCGTGAAATCGAACAGAGTACTATGCTTTAAGCTTAGTACTTACTTACTCTGTTTTGTACGGTGAAAATTTCACTTAAACTTTAAACGCCTCAAATCGGAATTAAACATTTAAAAATCAACAACTTTTGACAATTTTAAGAAAGAAACGATCATAACAAAACTGAAATGTCACTTTTTCACGGCAATTTAAATTGTCTTGTATAATAAAAATGCGTGAAATTTTTTTATTTTCGCGTTGCCAAATATTTTTTATATGAAGTTTGACAGATTTTTTCCCATGAAATCGAACAGAGTACTATGCTTTAAGCTAAGTACTCTTTTTTTTACGGTGAAAATTTCACTTAAACTGCAAACGCCTCAAATCGCAATAAAACATTTAAAAATCAACAACTTTTGACAATTGTAAGATACGATCATAACAAAACTCAAATGTCACTTTTTCATGGCAATTTAAATTGTCTTGTATAATAAAAATGCGTGAAATTTTTTTTTTAAATTCCCTATAATTCCTCGCGTTGCCAAACATTTTTTTTATATGAAGTTTGACAAATTTTTTCCCGTGAAATCGAACAGAGTACTATGCTTTATTTTTAAAAATGTATCTGTAAATTTTTCTATAACTTTTTTTTTGACAAATTTATTTTTTTTTTTTGGGTCTTTTCTAGTATTGTTTGTTCGTGCTTGAAATATCGTCACTGACGTTACCATTGCTGCTGATGATGATTATGATGTTTGCTTGTTATTATTAATCGTGGGTTTTTTAACACTTTTATTAATCGTGCACCTAGATCGTGTGACGTGAGTAGCCAACTTTTTTCTTTTTATTTTTTTTTTTTAATTCTTACTATTTTAGTTTAACAATAGTTTTATTTTAAAATTTTGAAAAATTGAAACATAACTAAAAAAAAAACAAAAAATTTATAAATGTGTCATCTGACAGATAGCACAGACTAAAATTGCAATGTCTTCTAGATGTAGAAGAAAATATTTAGTTGGTAAAGCGGAAGTCTTAACTTCAAGTCGTGTGTACGAGATAAAGCTTTTTTTTAATTCCTTATTTTATTTTTTGGCAATTTTTTGACAACTTTTGGCCATTTTTCTGTATAAAAATCATTAAATTTAATTTCCTTATTTGAAAATCATTCTTTAAAAATATGTCATAAATTTTTTGATATATAATACAAAATATTGTTAAAATTATTAAATGATTAATAGGGTGGAGAACATTTTGTTTTACAGATTTTTTCTCGTGAACACGAACAGAATATGCGCATTTAAGAATAGTACTCTGTTCGTTTTCACGCGAAAAAATCTGTCAAACTCCATATAAAAAAAATTGGCAACGCGAGGAATTATAGGAAAATTGCTAAAAATCTTTTCACGCATTTTTAATATACAAAACAATTTAAATTGCCGTGAAAAAGTGACATTTCAGTTTTGTTATAATCGTTTCTTTCTTATAATGGTCAAAAGTTGTTGATTTTTAAATTTTTTATTGCGATTTGAAGCGCTTAAAGATTAAGTGACAATTTTTCTGTAAAAAACAATGTACTATGCTTTAGGCCGGATTATACAAGCAGCTCTTAAGTTTAAGTGTACTCTTAATGCCATAATTTTTCAACCAATTTTTACCAAAGAGCTAAAACGCACTCACAATCAGTCATGCTTTTAAATGCAACCAAAGACGAGCTCGAATTAAAAAAATATTTAAACGTTTCTAATTGATTGAAAAACCTTGCACTTAGGTGTGTTCTTAGACTTAAATTCTGACTTAAGAATCGAAATTTCTCAAAACTTAGCCTTAATGGATATATTTTCTAGGAGGTTAATCTACAATTCAAATTTTAAATCTCTAGGTTTAGTGTTTGCAAACGGAATGACAAACTTATAAATTCCTCCATCACTAATTGTATGTGGGCGGTTTAAAAAAATGTGTGTTAAGAATAAACTTTTTCATAACAATTAAAATTGTCTTGTATAATAAAAATGCGTGAAAACTTTTTTTAACAATTTCCCTAAAACTCGTCGAGTTGCCATTTTTTTTTTATGTGGAGTTTAACAGATTTTTTCACGTGAAATCTAATAGAGTACACAGAAAAAAATTTGAAACGAATTTCAATCAACAAAAACGCGGATTCAATCAATTTTTTGATTGAAATTCCTCCAATTAAAAAATTGTCATACCAATCATCAAATTGTAGGTGATTGATTTTAATTTTTTTTCAATCAAACATTTTTTCGATTTTGATCAAAAGATTTATCAATTTTTTAATTATAGTCAATCAAACTAATGATTGATTTAACAAACGAATTGTAAGCTTATGACAAAATCATCAAAAAATGCATCTTTTTTTGCTTTCCAATATGTCGCTAACAATAAAAAAGTAAAACCCGATTATTTTGAAAATTTTTGAATTAATCTATTCAAATAAATTCAAGCGAACAAAAATCTGGTGAGTTAAAAATTTGTGATTTGACAGTCAAAGAAAATAACAAAAATTTTAATCAAAACAATGATTGACTCATTTAAATTTTGTTGATCAATAGATTTAATTGAAAATTGTTAGCCAATAATTTTTTGTGTGTACTAGCTTAAAAAAAATAAATGTTGGCAACGCGAGGAAATATAGGGAAATTGTTAAAAAAAAGTTTTTACGCATTTTTATTATACAAGACAATTTAAATTGTTGTGAAAAAGTGACATTTCAGTTTTGTTATGATCGTTTCTTTCTTATAATTGTCAAAAGTTGTTGATTTTTAAATGTTTTATTGCGATTTGAGACGTTTAAATTTAAAGTGAAAAAACAGAGCACAGACTAATACAGACTCGACCTTAGTGACAGGTTAACCATTTGGGTATTTTTTTTTTAATTATTCTACTAATTAGGTTAGAAAGAGAAAGCTAATATAATACGCCATAAGAAAAATTGATGCCAGAAGAGTTTTTATTGTTTCACTCACTCCTAAGTCTTAGAAAGTGTTGCCATGTTCACAGAAAGAATTGAAAACGAAAGTCAATCAAAAAAAACGCGGATTCAATTAATTTTTTAATTGAAACTCCTCCGATAAAGAAAATTGTTATATCAATCAGAGCTGTATATTTCAAATAATCATATCAAATAAAAATATTTTTTTTTTATTTAATATTTTTATTTCATAAATTAAAATAATATTTTTAATATTTTATTTCTCAAAAAAATAAACCAAATATATTTTTATTTCTTTTTATTTCGGTTCAAATAAAAAAACCAAAAAATTTATTTCAAACATTTTAAACCAAATAAATTTCTTGGAAATATTTATTTGAACTTTTTTTCCTCAAATAATTTTATTTTGGTTTTATTTAAATAAAAAATATTTCAAATATTTTTGTCAAATATTTTATGTTTATTTGAAAAATATCAAATAAATATTTTGGTTTTTTTATTTGGCAGATTTGTATGAAAAAAATAAAATAACAAATAAATATTTTAATAAAAATGGTTGAAAATTAAAAATGAAAGAAACAAACATGTGCGAATTCAATATTTGTATGTTAACGGTAACTTAAAAGTATCTTTCACATCTCAATATGATAACATAAAACGAGGAAATTAGCAAAAGCAAGTATGTAACTATGGAACAGCGTTTTTAATATAAGCTAAGGTTTTTGAGATGCTGATGTGATTATTAAGCATAGTAGTTTTTAATCAAATATTTCAAGTTTTTTTAAGTCAATCTAACGATGATCTGAAGATATGGTATTTTTTGATAAAAAATTATGCCTTGAGATCGAATATTAATATTTTTCATGGTCGTAGGTTGTATGTTAAACTTGTGGAAATTGCTTCAGTGGGTTAAGTAATAGGGTGGCTCGTTTTTGGACTTATCTCTCTGATCAAATTCTAATACCCGCCAAAATTGTCGGTCCCCTAAGGGTAACTCACGTGCAAAATATCACTCCGATCGGAGTTTATCTTCTGTCTCCACTTTGAGCCTCAAAATTGGGGTTTTTGGAAAAAAGGACTTTTAAAAAAAAAAAAAAAAAAAATTTAAGTTTTTTTATTAAAATAATGAAATTTTTTTTTTTGTATAATATTTGATCATAAATACTTAAATATGAAATTTAAAGATTTTACGGTATCATTAACCCGTTCAAACTTGATACCAAAAAAATGGCATGATTTTGGGGGCGTTCTCAAAACACCTTTTTCCAAAATTTTAAAATTTTATTAAAAAAAATTTTAAATATACCATTTTTTCTTTCTGAATTCATTAAGAACACCTTGGAGAAGAAAAATGTGAAATATGGCGGATATCCGTCGAGCCACTTTTTGGGAGTCGCAGGGGGAAGTTAGCGGATTTTAAGGAAATGTTTGTTTTATCAATAATTTGGATTAATAAAATCTTATAAATTTAATTTTTGGGCAAATTAACTGTTTTTTGGTATCGTGGCATTCTATTAGATAACTTTAAGTATGTCATGAAATCTTACCGATCTAGGACGTCTTTAACCCACATTGGCGGGGGGTCAAAAATGACCCCCGCAGGAAATTTGAAGTTTAGAGCTTAAATTTTGTGCTATTAACAAGATTAAAACGGCTTTTGTGTTTTCTACCCTAACTATTATTTCGTATTAATATATTATCTTTAAAAAAATTGTTAACCCTTCTTGGTAGGGGGTCAAAAATGACCCATTCAATAAAAAATATAAATTTTGTTGATATCAAAAAATTCAAGCACTATGCCAAAAAGTTTTTGCCGGGGTAATTTTTGACCCCTGGCCAATGTGGGTTAAAGATATCTTAAACAGGTGAAATTTCAGGGCTGATTTAAAGTTATCTAATAGACTGCCACAAATTAATTTTCTATAAAAAATATATACTTTTTATTGAATGGACCATTTTTGACCCCCTACCAAGAAGGGTTAATGATTTTTTTTTAAGGATAATATATTAATACGAAATAATAGTTAGGGTAGAAAACACAAAAGCCGTTTTATACTTGTTAATAGCACAAAATTTTAGCTCTAAACTGCAAATTTCCTGCGGGGGTCATTTTTGACCCCCGGCAACTGTGGGTTAAAGACGTCCTAGGTCGGTAAGATTTCATGACAGACTTAAAGTTATCTAATAGAATGCCACGACACCAAAAAACAGTTAATTTGCCCAAAAATTAAATTTATAAGATTTTATTAATCCAAATAATTGATAAAACCAAAATTTCCTTGAAATCCGCTAACTTCCCCCCGCGATTCCCAAAAAGTGGCTCGATGGATATCCGCCATATTTCACATTTTTCTTCTCCAAGGTGTTCTTAACGAATTCAGAAAGAAAAAATAGTATATTTAAAATTTTTTTTTAATAAAATTTTTAAATTTTGAAAAAAGGTGTTTTGAGAACGCCCCCAAAATCATGCCATTTTTTTGGTATCAAGTTTGAACGGGTTAATGATACCGTAAAATCTTTAAATTTCATATTTAAGTATTTTTGATCAAATATTACACAAATTTTTTTTTTCATTATTTTAATAAAAAACTTAAATTTTTTTTTTTTTTTTTTTAAAAAATCCTTTTTTCCAAAAACCCCAATTTTGAGGCTCAAAGTGGAGACAGAAGATAAACTCCGATCGGAGTGATATTTTGCATGTGAGTTACCCTTAGGGGACCGACACTTTTGGCGGGTATTAGAATTTGATCAGAGAGAAAAGCCCAAAAACGAGCCACCCTATTAAGTAATGAGGGAAAGTGCAAGAACAGTTTGAAAAACTGTATGTATTTCAAACAATCTGAAAAGTCAAAATGCATTATTTCTGCATCTGGTAAACGAATGTGAACGAAATTCGACATTGATTGTTAATACATATATCGCTAAGAAAAATCTGTAAAACAACTTTCAGTTTGAATCGGCAAACTTTAAGCAGATTTTTCTGTTGAAATGGATTTATAGAAATTCTCTGTCATTTAGTTTAAAAAAATAACAGAATTCAACAGATTATTTTGCTAATTTTTAAGAAATATTAAATTATCCTGTTTTCAAGAAAATTTTCTAACAAGGGAAGTACCTCAACCCTTATGAGCCAATTTGCCTGAAACTTAAAGTATATAAAAAAAAGACGATTCTGACGTTGGGGTGTCTCGGCCGTACCGGGGATTTAGGGGTTCAAAATCAATTTTTGAGCCATTTCTTCCTAACGGGGGTTTAAAAGAAAACACCAGCCTTAATGTTAGCATTCAACAACATTTTCTTAACATCACTGTAGTTGAATGTTAAATTTGTATAGGGCTAGGTCAAAAATAATAGACTCAAAAAGTGATTTTGAGTCGATCGGTATAATTGACCAATATTTTGGAACTCATAATACCCTGAACCGTAGAGTTTTTATCTATTCAAAACATATTTAAGATTTTTTATTAAAAAAAGCGATACGAAAACCTAAATTTCAAACAATTTATGTATGCAATTAATGTTTTTAATATTTTTATTGAAAATTCGCGTTTCAATTTTAAGCAAATTTCCTTAAAAAATCCTTACATCCTGACAAGTGTTTTTTTTTGACTCTCAATAATACACAAACTGTTTTTGAATAAATATCGCTAACTCAAAATATGGATTTCGTATGTAATTTTTTACCACAAACGTATTCGGAAAAAACTATTATAACGTCTTAAAACAAACTTTAAACCTTTATTTACTGTATTAATAACAGTTATCCTGTGTTGGAACCGCCGACCCCTACCATAGTACCCTAAATTATTTGCATGCAACTTTAAAACTATTTAGCATGAATATTGTATTCTTTTATTGTGTAGAAAAATACTAAAATTACAATTAAAAATGTTAGATAGACGGTGAATATATTTAAGAGAAGAGTCCCAATAAGATATAGCTGAAGTTATTTGGAGACATTATTTGCCATCTGTATACAATCGCACCAACTTTTTTTTATTTTGTATTTTGAATATTATTTTATTTTTTCATACCAAATAACAAAATATTTCAAAATATTTGGTTTTCTCTTGTTCAAATAAAATTTTAAAATATTTTATTTGACCAAAATCAAAGCAAATAAATCGAACAAAAAATTTATTTGAACTTTTTTAAAACAAATATTTGAATATTTTATTTTATTTGGCTTGAGCCAAATAAAATATTATTTGATATTTTATTTGCATAGAATGCAAATAATTTTAAAATATTTTATTTTGTTTTTAAGCAAATAAAAATAAAAACAAATATTGCAATATTCGAGTTATTTTCAAATAAAGTAATTGGACTATACAGCTCTGATATCAATCATCAAATTGTAGGTGATTAATTGATTTTTTTTTCAATCAATCACTTTTCTGATTTTTATCAAAAATTTGATCAATTTTTTATTAAAAGTCAATTAAAATAATGATTGATTTAACAAATGAACTTTAAGCTTATGGAAAAATTATGAAGAAATTCATATTTTTTGCTTTCCAATATGTTGCCGACAATAAAAAAAGTAAAACCCTAGTATAAAGTATGTTTTTGAATTAATGTATTCAAATAAATTGAAGCGAAAAAAAATCTGGTATTTTGAAAATTTGTAATTTGATAGTTAAAGGAAATAACAAAAATGTTGATCAAAACAATAATTGACTCATTTAAATTTTGTTGATCAATAGATTTAATTTAAATTTTTTAGCCGATAATTTTTTGTGTGTTAGCTTAAAACTAGCTAAAAACCGCTTCGTTTTCTCCCAAAATTGCCTATTTTATGTTATAAAACTCTACTGTCGAGTCTGTATATAGTCTGTGGTACTAGGCTAAAACCTGCGAAATTTCTTAAAAACAGAATACTAAGCACTTAAAATCTTTTGAAATTTTCCATTTTTGCTGTTCAGCCACTTTGCAAAAAAATCAAAAATAATATATTTCTAAACAAGTCTTTTTGTAAAAAAAAAAATATTAAATTAATTTTTTCAAATTCAGTTTGTTGTTTAATTAAACAAATTAGCATTAATACTATAAAAAAAATGCTAAAACTTGAAAAAAAAATATTAAATAAAAAAAATTTGCATAATATTATTAAATTTGAATACATTTCACTTTCAATTTTTTTTTACTTGATTTAAAATTTTATATTTTTCTGTGGAAACAATCTTTGGTGACAGACAATATCTGTCGGTGGCCGTTTTATTGGTTCATGCGTTTTACTACAAAAGCTTCAAAAAAAGTAAAACAACAATATTAAAAAATTACAAAAAGTATGTTAAGGTCAGGGCAACCGGGTATCATCATATTAGTGATGTCAGATAAATAATTTGCTTAACGTTTTAACTTTTTTTTTTGTATATTTTTGCAATAAAAAATGCATTCAAACCAGTTTGGTCAGTGATCTTAAACAGATGACCATAAACTAGCCAATACTTATTAATTTGTTTACACGCAAACAAACCAAAAAAATATCAGAAATACCAATAATGTGAGTAGAAATTCAATATACTAACAACAGCTGAAACTATATACACTAAAAAAAATTGTTGTAAATTTTTCAAAAAATTTTAATACGATATAAAAACAAGTAGAAAAGTTAAATTCGACTTGGCCGAATCTATGAATACCCTCCACAATGCCCTTTTTGAGTGATAGTAAATTTTCTAACGTAAAAAAAATAACATTTTTGGTTAGAAATATTTTATTTTGTTAAAAAAACTTTTTTTTATTAATTTTTGAAAAAAAAAAAATAATTTACTAATTTTTTTTTGAGTGTAAAATTTTTTTTGAGTGTATTTTTTTTTTTGTTTTAGTGTAAAAATATTTTTGTGTGACAAAAATACCTTGTAAAATATTTTTTTGACTTACAAATGTTTTAAAAACCAGGACTGTGATCACGTAAAACGATAGTTAGCTATCGTCGATTTTTGGGGCCTTGTTGCTCCTAAACTAATCAAAATATTTCCAATTTTTGTAATGTTTCTGGATTATACATCACTCTTTAATAATTTAATAAAGAAAAACTTTCAAATTTCCCTTCAAAACGATATGTATTTTGATGTCGTTTATGCATCGTCTATCGTTTTCGTTTTACGTGATTAGCCCCCTGTTTAATGGGTTTTTAACACGTAAATTTAATTTGAAACTAATCTGAAATTTACGGTTTTGCTAATAACTTTTGAACCACTGGACCGATTTGGCTGAAATTTAAAACGAACTGGACTAGAGGAACGTCAAATATATGTGCCACACTTCAGCACCCTCAGAATTGCCGTTCGAAAGTTACCGTGTGTTTTATCTCGTAAATTCCAGAAAAACCCTTGCCGAAATTCACTCATTTGCTTATAACTTTTGAACCACTGGACCGATTTCGCTGGATTGCAATACCAATCTGACCAGTTAAATGCCCAACATATATGCCAAACTTCAGGAGCCTCCGTAAAGTCTTTCAAAAGTTAGCGTGTTTTCAACAGACAGACAGAAGGACAGACGGACGGACGGACGGACATCGCTAGATCGTCTTAAAATCGATCGAGGATCATGAATATATATACTTTATGGGGTCCTAAACCAATATTTCGAGGTGTTACAAACGGAATGACAAACTTATATATACCCTCTATCACTAGAGTGGAGGGCATAACAAGTGAGAGTGTTAAATTCGGAGGAAAGGTGGTGACAGCAAGAACAGCATTCCTACTCGCGATAAATGTTAACCTATTCATTTATTATGATTTTTGCACTAAAGCATAGTACTCTGTTCAATTTCGCGTGAAAAAATCTGCAACGCGAGGACTCATAGGAAAATTGTTAAAAAATCTTTTCACGCATTTTTATTATACAAGAAAATTTAAATTGCCGTGAAAAAGTAACATTCCATTGTTGTTATAATCGTTTCTTTCTTATAATTGTCAAAAGTTGTTAATTTTTAAATGTTTCATTGCGTTTTGAGACGTTTAAAGTTTTAAGTGAAATTTTCACCGTAAAAAAACAGGAAAATTGCAAAATTTAATGAAAAAGTTTATTAATAACAATCTTTGGTGAGTCGCGGTAATCGTCATTGAAGTTTTATTTAATTTACATGATTGTAGTTAACATGGTAGAAAAAATACAATTTCACATTTTCAATGGGTTTCACTTAGTTTTCTCACACAACATTTTATTCCAACACCAAATTGTTATACATAAGTAAAACATAATAAACAAGTAAGAAAATTATAGTCGGTCAAGACCGACCATATAATACCCTACACCAGAGTTTCCCGGAAAATGGGTCCCAAGTTTAAACATGGACTGATTAGATCTATATTTTGTCACATCTTTAATAAGTGTAAAAAGTACTCACAAATCAAATTTGAGTGGAATAGGCTTCTTTTTGTTGACAATAAACCGCTTCAGCTGAATATCGGGCGAAATTTTCATATGGGACCTAAGTCCAAAAATGATAATCAGATCTGATAAGGTTATTAAAGTACGCGTTTAACATACACAAACAGAATTTTAATAAAATATTTTCTATTTTCATGAAATTTTAGAGATTTATGTGAAAATCGGGAAGGTGGTTTGTATGGGGGCTACAAGAAGAACTGGTCCGATTTCTTTCATGATTACCTGCCAAATTTCGAAAAGATACCTATTAAAATTCGGCAATTAGAGTCATTTGAGCCAAAACTAAAGAAGAACTTTGTATGGGGGCTAGGTCTAAATATGGACCGATTTTTTCCAATTTCAATAGGCTTCATCCTTGGGCCAAAAGAGGCTTCAAGTCAATTGATTAAAAATTGCGACCTGTATCGTGTTAACACCGTTTACATGGACAGACGGACGGACGGACATCGTTAAATCGACTCAAAAAGTGATTCTACGTCGATCGGTATACTTAAAAGTGGGTCTAGGACCAATATTTCAGGAAGTTACAAACATCAGCACAAACTCATTATACCCTGTACCACAGTGTGGTGTAGGGTATAAAAACGTATAAAAAAATGTTTGGCAACGCGAGGAATTATAGAAAAATTAATAAAAAAAGTTTTCACGCATTTTTATTATACAAGACAATTTAAATTGCCGTGAAAAAATGATATTTCAGTTTTGTTATGATAGTTTCTTTCTTATAATTGACAAAAGTTGTTAATTTTTAAATGTTTTATTACGATTTGGAGGCGTTTAAAGTTTAAGCATAGTACTCTGTTCGATTTCACGGGAAAAAATCTGTCAAACTCCATATATAAAAAAAAACAAGTAGAAAAGTTAAATTCGACTTGGCCGAATCTATGAATACCCTCCACAATGCCCTTTTTAATTTATAGTAAATTTTCTAGAGTGAAAAAATAAAATTTTTGATTAGAAATATTTTATTTTGTGTAAAAAACCTTTTTTGTAACTAATTTTTGAAAAAAAAAAAATAATTTACTAATTTTTTTTTTGAGTGTAAAATTTTTTTTGAGTGTAAAATTTTTTTCGAGTGTATTTTTTTTTTCTTTTGGTGTAAAAATATTTTTAAGTGACAAAAATGCGTTGTAAAATATTTTTGTGACTTACCAATGTTTTTAAAAGATGTTTAACGGGTTTTCAACACATGAATTTAAGGTGAGGCGAATCTGAAATTGACGGTTTCGCTAAAAACTTTTTAACCACTGGACCGATTTGACTGAAATTCAATACGAAACATCCAAAAGGAACGACAAATATATATGCCAAGCTTCAGCATCCTCAGAAAGTTATCGTGTTTTTTGTCTCGTAAATTCGTGAAAAACCCTTGCCGAAATTCACTCTTTTGATCATAACTTTTGAACCACTGGACCGATTTCGCTGGATTGCAATACCAACCTGACCAGGTAAATGCCCAACATATATGCCAAACTTCAGGAGCCTCCGTAAAGTCTTTCAAAAGTTAGCGTGTTTTCAACAGACAGACGGACAGACGGACGGACGGACATCGCTAGATCGTCTTAGAATCGAACGAGGATCATGAATATATATATTATGCTTTAATTCTGTTTTTTTATATATTGTTGGACTTTATATTTTATAACTGAAGTTTTTTTTTTTATTCATTTCGGTTTGAGTCCATATTAATTTATATTATGATCATGAATATATACTTTATGGGGTCTTAGACCAATATTTCGAGGTATTACACACGGAATGACAAACTTATATATACCCTCTATCACTAGAGTGGAGGGTATAAAAATGTTTGGCAACGCGAGGAATTATATGGAAATTGTTAAAAAGGTTTTCATGCATTTTTATTATTCACGACAATTTAAATTGCCGTGAAAAAGTGACATTTCAGTTTTGTTATGATCGTTTTTTCTTGTCAAAAATTGTTGATTTTTAAATGCTTTATTGCGATTTGAGGCATTTAAAGTTTAAATCATAGTCACATACTAATACAGACTCGACATTTGTGACAGGTGCCAAAAAAGTAGTTCTTAACCATATGGTTAATTTTTTTTAATTATTCTACGAATTAGGTTAGAAAGAGAAAGCTAATATAACGCGCCATTAGAAAAATGGATGACAGATCGAATTTTGTTGTTTCACTCACTCCTAAGTCGTAGAAAGTGTTGCCATGTTAGCGTAAAACGGACTAAAAACCGCTGTGTTTTCTCCTAAAATCGCTTAGTTTATCCCCATTTTTTCTTATAAAACTCTACTGTCGAGTCTGTATATAGTCTGTGGCATAGTACTCTGTTTATTACGGTGAAAATTTCACTTATACTTTAAACTCCTCAAATCGCAATAAACCATTTAAAAATCAACAACTTTTGACAATTATAAGAAAGCAACGATCATAACAAAACTGAAATGTCACTTTTTAACGGCAATTTAAATTGTCTTATATAATAAAAATGCGTGAAAACTTTTTTAACAATTTCCCTATAATTCCTCGCGTTGCCAAAATTTATTTTTTTATATGGAGTTTGACCGATTTTTTCCCGTGAAATCGAACAGAGTACTATACTTGAAGTTCGATTTCACGGGAAAAAATCTGTCAAACTGCATATAAAAAATGTTTGGCAACGCGAGAAATTTTAGGGAAATTGTTAAAAATGTTTTCACTAATTTTTATTATACAAGACAATTTAAATTGCCGTGAAAAAGTGACATTTCAGTTTTGTTATGATCGTTTCTTTTTTATAATTGTCAAAAATTGTTGATTTTTAAATTTTTTATTGCGATTTGAGGAGTTACTTTAAACTTAAACTTTAAGTTATATTTTCACAGTAAAAATCAGAGTACATTGCTTTAGACAGAAATATTTTAACTAAAAATATTAGCAAAACCCTTCTGCTAAAATAACAGCAATTTTTTTTACTAATTAGACAGACAATTTATTTTAAGTGTACAGTTAAGGGAAGTTCATTATTATAAAATTCTTGGATTTTTAAATTTTTCTTAGCACTTTTTCAACTTTTATTTTTCATTAGTAAATATTAGACTAACTTAAAACAAAGTTGTTAATTCATTTATTTCCATACAATCATATTCAATTAACACGTGGTCTTTTGTAAAAAAAAAGTAATAAATATTTTTATAAATATTTGCTACATGTATTTTCAAGTTAATAATTTATAATTTAAATTTATTTTTTTATTATTTGGTTGTTTTAAACCCGTTTTTCTTATATATAAAATTTTTTTGCATCAGATTTTTTGACATATTTATGGCAATTAATTAATATTTTTCGTTAATATTTATGGTTAACTTCGACAAATCGAGCAAATGAAATGATTAAATCAAGCCATAACGAAAAAAACATAAATATTTCAAAATATAAAAGAAGATACCATATTCAAATATGCACAATATCCGGTTACAGATATATATACTTTGAATTTACGAGTATTTTAAAGAATAAATTTTGAATTTAATATCACTATGACAGTATGTGTAAAAATAAAACAAACAAGTTAATAAATTAAGGCAACGCTGATATCACTGGCAAAAAAAAAGTGTTGTGCGTTTCACACTTAAGTTGTCTAGAAAAAAGTTAGAATACTCAAACTAAAATTTCTACCCCATTAGCAAAAAAATCTGAGAAAATAAATATACCAAAATTAAGCAATATGAAATATCTGCAAATTTTATCATACGCGGGTTTTAAATTGTGGTTTTGTCATGAGGTACAGAGTATCCCAACGACAGCTTTGTAAATCTGGCATCACCAAGAATAATTGCCAAAATCTGGTAATACCACTCTAAAGGTGTATATCAAAGTTATGAAGTGATACATCGACCGTTTTGTAGATCTGGCATCACCAAAGATAATTGGAAAATTCTGGCAATGCCTAACTAAAGTTCTAATTTCCCTATAATTCCTCGCGTTGCCAATTTTTTTTATACTATGCTTTAAAAGTAGAGTACTAGGCATAAAAAAGAGAGACCAACAAAAATCTATATTTTCATTGTATAACATCTCTCTCAGATTTCGATTTGTGATACCATTTCTCAGGTTAGACCTCACCTGTCTCACCTCTGGTGCCGATGTACCTACGACGCTAGCATGGTTGGTGTGCTCGGTCATCGGCTCCGAACGGATAGAATTTTGATCTCCTCATTGTGGTCTTCAGATGTCAATGAATGATCCCCTGTTTCCACTCTGAAGGCCGTGTTCTGCGCCGTTTGAAGTTTTATCCACTATTTGTTGCTCTCGGACGGCGGTTAGATCGGGGCGGCATAGTCAATAAGGTAACGACTTGTATGTTGTCAAGATCGTCTGGAGAACATAAAGATACTATTAAAGTGGTAACCTCTTTAGTCCACGTGCTGAAGAGTGTGGCCATCGACTTGGGTGGGAGTTCGAGGTTCCTATCTGCCAAAAAAATGCGCAGTGTTGGCAGATAGCTAAATTTCAGTAAAGCACGTCTCTGAGCAGAAAATGACTCATCCTTGCAACTCCAGAAAAAGTCATTTCACGGCACATTTAAATGTTCTTCGTGCTTTCCTATAAGACAGTGTCCGGTAATTACATCAACCACCGTCAAAAACTCTCCTATTATAAGCGATATCAGCTCACTTGTGCGCTTCTGATTAAGAGAAGGCCACATCTCTTGCATCGAGTTTGGTAGAAAGTTTACTGTAGTATTTCCGAGTAGGGAAGACTGGGGAAACCCAGCAGACCTACTGGAAAATTACACGGATACTTTCTACACGAATGGATCCAGTACCTTAAATGGCTCTGGGTCTGGCTGCTATTTGGACGATGCGACCAAATGCTATATTGCTATGGGAAAAATGGCTACAGTATTTCAAACTGAAATATTTGCTATTTTGGACGTGGCGACCTGGATAATTAGGAACAGATGTAGTAATAGGAGAATCAGTATCTGCATTTGCATTTGAATCTCCAGTCACTTCATCCAAAATTGTCCAGGAATGTAGGGAATAGCGTGAGTCTTCTGTGGGTTCCGGGTCATAGGGGATTACGGGGAAACGAGATTGCCGACTCTTTGGCAAATCTTGACTCCGATACAATTCCTTACAATCCGGCACCTCAAATTGGTATTGGCTTGACATGGCTGATGCGTTGGATCAACTCTCATATGAAAGCAACTTTCATGGAAAGATGGTCAAATGAGTTGGCATGCAAAAATACCAAACGTTTTGTGATTAGGCCAGACAAGAAAGTGGCTAACTATCTACTCATTGTCAGCCTCAGCAGACTTACTGGCTTAATTACGGGACACAATGCCTGTGCTCGTCATATGACGAGATTAGGTGTCTTATCAGACTCCTACACTTTTTCTTATTTTTCTTAATGACCTTCTAAAACAAACTTCCAATCCTATCTATTCTTTCGCAGATGACATTTGTCATTTATTTTCTTTCAATCATAGACCAAGCCGAGGTTGAAGCTATGGGACAGAACATGAATGACACACTCAATCGTGACCTTGCGAATAGGGTGGATTTTAATGCTCGTAAGACCCAATATTGTATTTTGACCCACCGACGGTCTGTGGAATCAACGTCATCTGTATTCATGGAAGGTATAGCTATTGAGGAATCAGACACTCTTTATGTTCTAGGTGTCGAAAGAAGCATTCAAGTGCCTTGGTTTTCTTAAACGGTGTAAGAAATACTTCACTACGTCTGATCTTCTTACTATTTATACCTCCTATATCCAACCGAAAATGGAATACAACTCCCATATCTGGGCAGGAGCCTCAAGGTCTATCTTGGAGCTACTGGACCGGGTGCAAAGGAATCCGTTGAAGCTCATCAATGTTTTTTGGAGCATCGTCGGAATGTGGGTTGTGTGTCATTGTTCTATCGATATTACCACGGTAAGTGTTCAGCTGAGATAGGTGAACTCTTCCCTGAGACGCGGGTGCATGCTCGTAGTACTCGTCTATCCAGTAGATCACATCCGTTCGTAGTCGATTGCCCAATGTATCGCACAATGCATTACAGAGAAAATTCGTTTCTCAGTCGAACAAGCCGTATGTGGAATAAACTCCCCGCAGTAGTCTTTCCAGTCGGTTACGATTTAGAAAAGTTCAAATTGAATATCCACAAACACTACTCCCTCTTTCCTCCTCCTCATAACCTATTTTCCTAATACCAACACAATGCATTGCATTAGTAGGGGGCATCCCCTGAGTGTTGGCTCTAAGTAAAAAAAAAAATTATGTGTTGCTTGTCTTGAGGATGATGACACAACTGAACATTACGTCTGTTGTTGTCCAGCGTTCTCAAGGGCTAGACTGCGGATATTTTGGTTCTGATATTCTGTCTATGGACACGCTCCATGGACTTCCCTTGTCTGATTTTCTCAAGGTTGTGAAAGCAACTGAGAAATTCTGAACAAGCACTTTTCTCAACCTTTTATCAACCTTACTTAATCTTTCTTTTCAGGGTACGGTTCAATGGACTATTTTAAGTCTGAGCGCCATGGACTTAAATAAAAATAAAAAAGATTTAATTATTTTAGGCTTGCACAACCCACCCTCAACTCAACTAGTTCCATCTAAAGTGATTTTAGTGCCGTCTAGAGAAATAGGATAAAAACAAAAATCTTACTTTTCCTTGTAAACGATACTAGCTCTGTTTTACTTGGATTAACTCCCAGAGACAGATCTTTTGGCTGTCATAAGTATCACGACTGTTATGTCTATCGTATCGTACTAGTTCTGTTCAAGCTCTTGTTAACTTTGCCTTTTCTTTCCCTGTTCTTTTTTCTCACGCAATTATGTGTCTGTATGATTTATAATTTAAAGTTTTCTATCAAACATCAATGTTGTATTATACCAACATAAATCATTAAGTAATTGGCGCCTTTACCCGGATGTTCATTGTTTTTTTTTTGTTTTTTCTTTAATTAAATATTGAGAATCTCAATTTTAGATAACAATTAAACTTTAATTTATATTAATTACTTTCATACATTAAAAAACAATAAAAATAGTCATGTGTGTAGTTGTTTTTTTTTTAATCCAAGTTTATTTAATATTAATTTATAGAAAAAAAAAATATATAAAATAAAATCCATCAAAAAATCAACACTATTCTATAAATAAAATTTGAATAAATTAATCTTCTTAACACTTTTTTTTATAACGCATTCACATATGCAGTCAGAGATAATACAATGTAGTGAAGAATTTTTATACCCTTCACTTATTGATAGTGGTAGAGGGTATATATGAGTTTGTCATGCCGTTTGTAACTCAGCCAAATATCGGTCTGGAACCCCATAAAGTTGGCGCACCGACGATATGCACTATATATGTAAGTAATGATGTTGTGTACCAGTGCCTAACACACGAATGATCCCGAATTTAATTCCTTGTGGGTTAAATTCGGAATCAGGGCACACACATTACATTTCGGGTTCCTGTATAGAAGCCCAAATGCGGGAAGGGTGTCATCCTTTAATGGTTTTGACGCTCTTTCCAATTCCATTTCGAGAATCCTGGAGAGTTGCCCGAACAGTGAAATTGTCGTGGCAGGTGATTTCAATGTTCACAACTCTTCCTAGTTTCTCCATTCAAACCATCCCGTTGGCGATTACGTTGAGTTATTCGCAGCGCATAACCACCTGTCGCAATTAGTGAACGAACCAACGCGCAACGGGCATTGGGAATGAACACCAGAATACTCTTGACCTTTTTCTTACTTCACATTCTGATAAATATGAAGTAAAAACATTAGCACCTCTTGGCAATTCGGATCATTGCACCATTTCCGCATCCTTCTCGTACTCCGATCTTTGTAACGTTTCGACAACAGCTACGAGGCGTTCAGTTTTCATCTATGAGAAGGCTCGCTGTGTAGAACTCAACGACTTTTTCCGGCGTTTCAACTGGAAACTCTGTTTCTTCGACGGCAACGTCGACGCCGCGGCGAAAATGGTCGAAACTGTTATTGTGCTTGGAATGAAGTCATTCATTCCATCGAAGCTCATTTCGGCTAAACCAAGAGATAAATGTTGGTTTAACCAGACTTGCAGGAATGCAGTCAGATATAGGGAGGAAGCATTCAGAAATTGGCGTGATAATAAAAACGCTAATACTGATATGCTACGCAAACAGGTAAGATCTGAGTGTGCTAGAGTACTTAGTCATGAAAAGCTTCATTACGAACAACGACTTCGTGCTAAAGTTCTTTCGGCTCCTCGGGGCAGTAAGAGCTTTTGGTCGTTTGTTAAAAGAGTCAAGGAAAATGCTAGTTCTTCTATCCCGACTCTTTTAAAAGATAACCAAGTGTTCACAGAACCGGTTGATAAAGCTAACCTGTTGGCTGGCCTTTTTGCAAGAAATTCTTTCTTGCCGGAAAGCAATCAACCATTGCACAGAGGGCCAGACAGATCGATTTCCGGCCAAAAGTCCTTATTTGCAAATTCTCAAAAAAAATTTTACCAGTTTGTTGGGCATATATAGAAGCAGATTTTCTGAACTTATCTTTATGATCCAATTACACCCTCTCCTTTGACAGGTCTTCAAAGTTAAAAAAGTTGGTAAAAAAATTTTAAAAGATGAGATACTTTTTTAATTTTTTTTCCAAACTTCTATTGCTAATGTTTAACTTTTTGTTTGCGTGGTTCAACCTTATATATAAGCCTTTGTAACGAAAATAACATGGACAAATATAACTCATTTGCCTGGCACCAATTCGCGTTTTTTGTGAAAAAATTATAATTTTTTAGCTATTTACCTCGCGCCGAAAAAATCCTCAGCGATCCTCAGTTCGATACAATCTGTCTATATTTTTTTTGATATAGAATGGATCCATATATTTCGAAAAAAGTTGCCCAAACTTGCTCGAAATGATAAATGACAAAACTACAGCTATATATGCAGTGGTCCGAGATTTGTTTTTAAAAAAATAATTTAACCCAAAATAATGTTTTACGGCTTGATATTTTTTTTATCGTCAGAGAGTGCCTTAAGTGAAGGAAAAAAAAATTATATACATTTCTAGTTTTTTGTAGAATTATGGAAAATATCAGTTACACCATTTCCAATTAAATTTGAAGATTTTTTATTGGATTTCCAAAATAAAGAAAAAAGTGAATAATTTGTCGTCACCATTTCCAAAAGCTTTTCTGAAACTAATTAAGTCATTTACACCATTTCCATATTTATATCAAAAATAAAAATATATATATATAAAAATTATGTGCGTAGATTTAACTTCAGATACTCTTAATGCTCTTAAAACTAATTTTTAGTTAGATCAGACAAAGTTAAAAAATCTAGCCGCCATATTGAATTTTAACAGTTCGATTTTAAGATAACAAACCCAGAAATTTACTAGGCGACACTTTTAGCTAGCTTCAACAAAGAAAAGGAATATAACTGTTTTTTAATTACTTGTAACAAACTTTACTAAGCATATTTAGTCCGCCATTTTGTTTTTCAAAATTCACGCCAGTAATTCTGATTCAGTACCTCCAAGACCACCTTAAAACAAAATTTGAGTTAAATCCAACAATTATTAAAAAAATTTCTCCGCCATATTGGATGCGCCATTTTGATTTTTTTAGTTTTTAGTTAAATTTTGAAATCAGCGACCCCGAAATACTCTAGAAGCACATTTTCAGCCGGATCCAACAACGATAAAGACTTTTGGCAGGAGTTGGATCATTCTTTAAAATTTAAGAAGCATATTTAGTCCGCCATTTTGTTTTTCAAAATTTTGGGTAACAATTCTTATTCAGTAACTCCAAGACCCGCATAAAAAAAAATTTGAGTTTAATCGGGCAATTTAAAAAAAAAAATTGTCCGCCATATTGGATCCGCCATTTTGATTTTTTTGGTTTTAAGCTAAATTTTGAAATCAGCGACATCGAATTCCTATAGAAGCACATTTTCAGACGGATCCAACAACGATAAAGACTTTTGGCCGGAATTGGATCATGCTGGCCCTCTGTGCATTGATCGAAATCGAAAGTGTATCTCATACCACCGTCCGACACACTTTTGTACACATGGACCAGACCCGAAAATTCTGAAAGTAGGGCCAAAAAAAAATACCCGTGTCTCCCAGTTTTTCTAGATCAATTCGCGTTTTCGCGAAAAACGCAAAAAAAAAAAAAAATTTTACATGTAAAAAAAATGTTCGCTTTTCAGAAAGTGGGGCTCAAAATAACATTCTTGTGTTTCCCGGTTTTTATATATCAATTCGCGTTTTTGCGAAAATGCATTTTTTTTTTACACACTTGAAAAAATTTACTGCATTCCGAAAATAGGGCTTAAAATAAAATATTGTTCTAGTTTTTCCATATTAATTCACGAAAAATGCAATTTTGAAAAAATGTATTGCATTTTTTTTTATAAATATAAAACATAAATATTAGAGATGGTCGCGTGAGTGATTTTTGACTCACACTCACTCACGCTCACGACAGGAATTTTTGAATCACGCACACTCACTCACAAGCATAATTTTCTACTCACACTCACTCAAAATCACGTGAGTAAATTTAAAACAACTAACACTCACGTGCACTCACGCAAGCTTCACTCACACTCACGAAAATTTCAAAAACTGTAATTTCAAAAATCTTTCAAAAATTTTCAGCAAAATTTACAGTTCAGCGAAATTTTACATTTTTTTTGGGACAAAATCATAAATTAAGCCAAATTTTAAAATTGTTTTGTTGCTTTTTTGGTACAATAGGAAATATAAAGAGAAAATAATTCACGCAAACTCACGCAAAAAAAAACGACTCACGCACACTCACTCACGCAATTTTTTTCTCCACTCACACTCACTCACAATCACGTGAGTAAAATTGAAATCAGTCACACTCACGCGTGATTCACGTGAATCACGCTCTAATCTGCTCATGTTCCCATCTCTAATAAATATACATGATTTACAGTAGAATTACGGTCATTATACAAAAATTGCTAAAAATAAAATTCTCGTGTCTCCCAATGTATGTAGTATGAATCTATTCGCGTTTTCGCGAAAATGCATTTTTTTGCACACTTAAAAAAAATTTACTACATTCGAAAAGTGGGACTAAAAATAAAATATTCACCTAAATTTTTTTTTAAATTAAAATTAAATTATCTGGAAAAACTCTGATACATGGGAAATTTCTTTTTAACTCTACTTGAAATTTTGCGAGTGTGCTAAAAAGAAAAAAATATTTTTTTTTACAAATTTGCGAATTGATATAAAATAACTGAGACATAAATGCTTAGATTTAAACCCAATTTTTTTTTTTTTAACAGTGCAAAAAAAAAATTTTTTAGCGTTTTTCGCGAATTGATCGCGAAAACCTGAGAGACACGGGTGTTTTTTTTTTAACCCCACTTTCTGAATAGCATAATTTTTTTCTATTGTGAAAACTTTTGTTTTGTTGCATTTTTCGCGAAAACGCGAATTGATCTAGAGAAACTGGGAGACACGGGTATTTTATTTTTGGCCCAACTTTCCGAATTTTGGGGTCCGGTTCATGTGTACAGCCAAAAGTTGCAATTTGTTGGACGGTGTACTATGCCCAAGATATTTTTCGAGCTCGTGCAGTTAAAAGGGTTCTTGCAGATCTTAACGTAAATAAGTCACCGGGACCGGATGGTATACCAGCACTGGTGCTGAAGCAGTGTGCTTCGACGTTAGCACGTCCACTGGCTAACCTTTTTATCTTGTCCTTCCGTAAGGGAATCTTTCCATCATGTTAGAAGGTTGCCAATGTGCAGCCAATCCCTAAAAAGGGTGCGGCTAATAACCCTGACAATTACCGCCCAATCGCAATATGCCCAGCGGTCTCGAAGGTAATGAAGAGTATGGTCAATTTCCATCTTGTTAGGTATCTGGAGGCTAACGTACTTTTAAACGATCGACAGTATGGTTTTCGGAGAACTCGTTCTACTGGGGATCTGTTGGCGTTCCTTTCCGAACGTTGGAGTCGTTCGATCCA
The DNA here is from genome assembly GCA_963921195.1 of Pegoplata infirma. Classification (NCBI taxonomy): domain Eukaryota; kingdom Metazoa; phylum Arthropoda; class Insecta; order Diptera; family Anthomyiidae; genus Pegoplata; species Pegoplata infirma. The sequence continues at coordinate 205,499,531 of OY992538.1, forward strand.
CCATTTTGGTGAGAGTAAGGTGGTTGCTCTGGATACAGTGTTGCCACCAGTGAACCAATAAATTATCCAGAAGTTTGTCCGAAATTATCCAAAATCCCGAAAATTATCCAAAATATCAAAAACATTTTTTTTACGAAACAAAAGTGGTTTATTTAAATTCAATTTAAAGAATAAGGGCGGATTACTCAATGAAAAGTTAGCTGCTAACTGCCGATTTAAAGGAGCCTTATGTCAAAATTTGTATGAAAAAGTTAAATTTAACGGAGCATTGAGTGATCCAGCCTAAATGAAATTATTTTTAAATAAAAATCATACATTTTGTACTGTCCAGAATTAAAATTATTTTATAATAATAGCTAATTTTTTTTTTAACATTTATATTGTGGGCTCAAGGTTTGAACCCCTATTTCTTTTAATGCCTACTTTTGTAAAAAGAATTGAAGCAACAGTATTTGAAGATAATTGATTTCGAAAATCATAAGAAATTTAAAAACATTTTTTAAATTTAGAAAAAGATTTTCACCAGCACAATTTGTAATTTTAAAAATGTTTGCTCAATTAATTTGGACATCCAAATAATCAAAAAGACCATATTTTTTGTGGTCCAATAAGGCTTTGACATTTTAAAAAGCTCCAAATTAAAAGATATTGTCTAAACTAAAAAAAAAAGTGCTGTCAAATAAGAAATAACTAACGAAAATCGACAAATTAAAAGAATATATATTTACAGGCCTATTCTGAGTTATGACTCGTTATGACTAATTTTATAATTTTCAAACTTTATATTCCCTGTGTTTGTTGTAAACAAAATCATAAAAAGTCTCAAAATTTAAAATTATTTGTCAATTTTGAGACGATGTGGGTAGCAGGTCTTTATTTTTTTGAAATTTTCAAACAAAATTTGAAATTTTTTATGATTGTTTACAACAACCACATGAAAAAATTGAGTTATGATTGAGTTATGACTTTTTTTGTGAATAGGCCCCTTAGTCCATTTAAAACTTTAAATTGTAACTGATAAAATTATCCATAAATTATCCAAAAATGTAACTATCCAAAGAGTATCCAAAATTTTTTAAATTATCCATTTTTTGGATAATTATCCAAGAAGTGGCAACACTGTCTGGATATTTCCAAGGCGTTTGATTGTGTGTGGCACGGTGCGCTTATATCCAAGCTTAATGTCTTTGGTGTCGGTAATGAATTATCTCGATTTATTTCGAGTTTCCTCAGGGATCGTTCTATACGTGTTGTTATAGATGGGTTCTCATCAGATGAGTTCCAGCTCCAATCGGAGGTACCGCAAGGTTCTGTTCTTTTTCCTATCCTTTTTCTTATTTTTCTTAACGACCTTCTAAGTCAAACTTCAAATCCTATCTACTCTTTTGCAGATGACAGCAACATTTGTCATTCATTTTCCTTTGATCGTAGGCCAAGCCTTGTTGAGGTTGAAGGCAAAAGGCAGATTATGAATGACACACTTTATCAAGACCTGTTGACAATCTCGAAGTGGGGTCTTGCGAATAGGGTCAAGTTAAATGCACGCAAGACTCAATGTTGTATATTGACCCACAGGAATGTGGAATCAACAGTGTCATCTGTACATATGGGTGGTATAAGTATCGAGGAGTCTGACACTCTTGATGTTTTGGGCATGAAAATTAAGTGTGATGTCCGTTGGAATAAGCACGTTTTTCAAGTGTCAAAAGAAGCATTCAAGTATCTCGGTTTTTTAAACCGGTGTAAGAAGTACTTCACCTCATCAGATCTCCTTACTATTTATACCACCTACATCCGACCGAAGATGGAATACAACTCCCATATATGGGCAGGGGCTTCAAAGTCTATTTTGAAGCTCTTAGACCGTGTGCAAAGGAGGGCGTTGATGCTAATCAATGACAATAGTGTGTCCAACTCTATTGACTCATTGGAGCATCGTCGGAATGTGGGTTGTGTGACTCTGTTCTATCGATATTACCATGGAAAGTGTTCTGCTGAGATAAGTGAACTTATACCTAGAGCCCGAGTTTTTGTTCGCAATACTCGGTTGTCTAGTAGATCACATCCGTTTGTTGTCGATTGTACAGTGGATCGCACAGCGCATTACAGAGAAGGTTCGTTCATCAGTCGAACTAGCCGTATGTGGAATAATCTTCCCGCAGAGGTCTTCCCAGTTTCTTTCAATGTAGATAAATTCAAGTCAAATATCCACAAACACTACTTCCTCTTTCCTCCTGCTCATAACCTATTTTCCTGATATCAACACAATGCACTACATTAATAGGGGCATCACCTGAGTGTTGGTTCAACGTAAAAAAAATACTCTTAAAATCGACTATAGTCAACTATCGTCTTACGTGATCACAGTCCTGGACTGTGATCATGTAAAACGATAGTTGATTATCGTCGATTTTTGGAGCCTTGTTGCTCCTAAACTAATCAAAATGTGACAACACTCTTCAATAATTTAATAAAGAAAAACTTTCAAATTTCCCTTCAAAACGATATGTATTTTGATGTCGTTTATACATCGTCTATCGTTTTCGTTTTACGTGATCACAGCCCTGGAATATTTTCTGTTGGCTGGAGCCAAGTATCTTGATAGTTTAATATGGTATTTACACCACCGAAAACAACTTGTTTTTGAATATTTTTTTGGTTTTTGGCAAAAACTATGTAGTTTTTCCATACAATTTAAAAACTGCGTTGCCAACCAAAACTAAACAAAGACTAGAGTTTTGGCTGTGTTCACTACTAGCTAATCATTCTGTGTGAATATTTTTTTCAGTTTTGTTTTGCTTAACTCGAATGTCAAAAATAAAATATCTGACCAATACAGACTCTACATCTATGACAGGTGTCAAAAGAGTTTTAGTTAGTTTTTTCATTTCGTTCTACTACTTGGGTTATGCGGGGTTCACAATTGCTGTTTTTGAGTGTTCAAGGGTGACATGTTTAAAAAAGTCTTTGTTCTTTGTCCATTAAGTTTTTATCCTGTTACTGGTTTTGTTTTGTTAAACAACTTATTAAAGGTCGTTAGTGTGAACTTCACATTAGAAAGAGAAAACTTAACCCCAGTTTCTGTATGACGAACGAACGTCAACAGTTTACATGTATTTTGTTGCAATAACAACATACACGCAATTTTTTTTGGAATATCTTCATACAAAAGTTTTGTATGGGGCTTTTGCAAAAATCACCATTTTAGAGCTGAATATCTACTATTTATGGAGTAGAAAAAAATGCCAGTACGATTTTCTTGCGATGTTTGCTATTTTTGTTGTATTTGATTACATTTGCTATAGTTTTGGAGTAGTCCAAATGGAAGTGTAGTTGAGGGTGGGTTGTACAATCCTAAAATAAGTAAATTTTTAGGCAAGTCCATGGCGCTCAGTCTTACCGTGCGGGAATTTTTTCCTCTAGTTGGAAGGTTGCTAATGCGCAGCCAATCCCTAAAAAGGGTGCGGCTAATAACCCTGATAATTACCGCCCAATCGCAATATGCTCAGCGCTCTCGAATGTAATGGAGAGTATGGTCAATTTCCATCTTGTTAGGTATCTGGAGGCTTTCTTACTTTTAAACGATCGACAGTATGGTTTTCGGAGAATTCGTTCTACTGGGGATCTGTTAGCGTTCCTTTCCGAACGTTGGAGTCGTTCGATCCACCATTTTGGTGAGAGTAAGGTGTTTGCTCTGGATATTTCCAAGGCGTTTGATTGTGTGTGGCACGGTGCGCTTATATCCAAGCTTACTGTCTTTGGTGTCGGTAATGAATTATCTCGATTTATTTCGAGTTTCCTCAGGGATCGTTCTATACGTGTTGTTATAGATGGGTTCTCATCTGATGAGTTTCGGCTTCAATCAGGGGTACCGCAAGGTTCTGTTCTTTCTTCTACCCTCTTTCTTATTTTTCTTAACGACCTTCTAAGTCAAACTTCAAATCCTATCTACTCTTTTGCAGATGACAGCAACATATGTCATTCATTTTCCTTTGATCGTAGGCCAAGCCTTGTTGAGGTTAAGGACAAAAGGCAGATTATGAATGACACACTTAATCAAGACCTGTTGACAATCTCGGAGAGGGGTCTTGCGAATAGGGTCAAGTTTATTGCACGTAAGACTCAATGTTGTATGTTGACCCACAGGAATGTGGAATCAACAGTGTCATCTGTACATATGGGTGGTATAAGTATCGAGGAATCTGACACTCTTGATGTTCTGGGCATGAAAATTCAGTGTGATGTCCGTTGGAATAAGCACGTTTTTTAAGTGTCGAAAGAAGCATTCAAGTGTCTCGGTTTTTTAAACCGGTGTAAGAAGTACTTCACCTCATCAGATCTCCTTACTATTTATACCACCTACATCCGACCGAAGATGGAATACAACTCCCATATATGGCAGTCTATTTTGAAGCTCTTAGACCGTGTGCAAAGGAGGGCGTTGATGCTAATCAATAACAATAGTGTGTCCAACTCTATAGACTCATTAAAACGTCGTCGGAATATGGGTGGTGTGACTTTGTTCTATCGATATTACCATGGAAAGTGTTCTGCTGAGATAAGTGAACTTATCCCGAGCCCTAGTTTTTGTTCGCAATACTCGGTTGTCTAGTAGATCACATCCGTTTGTTGTCGATTGTCCAGTGGATCGCACAGCGCATTACAGAGAAGGTTCGTTCATCAGTCGAACTAGCCGTATGTGGAATAATCTTCCCGCACAGGTCTTCCCAGTTTCTTTTAATGTAGATAAATTCAAGTTAAATATCCACAAACACTACTCCCTCTTTCCTCCTCCTCATAACCTATTTTCCTGATATCAACACAATGCACTACATTAATAGGGGCATCCCCTGAGTGTTGGTTCAAGGTAAAAAAAAAACATACTCTTAAAATCGGCTATAGTCAACTATCGTCTTACGTGATCAAAGTCTTGGAATATTTTCTGTTGGCTGGAGCCTAGTATCTTGGTAGTTTAACAGAGTTTTTATTTTGAGTGTATGAATTGCCAACTAAGGTGACGACGGGGATGCCACTTTATTTGGAAATACCAGATCGCCTCAAATCTCCCATTCTTTTTTTGGATTTTTTGATATCATCAATTTATAGAATGTTTTTGCACAGACCAATACAGACTCGACATCTATGACAGGTGTCAAAAGAGTTTTAGTTAGTTTTTTTTTTCATTTCGTTCTACTACTTGGGTTATGCGGAGTTCACACTTGCTGTTTTTGAGTGTTCAAGGGCGACATGTTTAAAAAAGTCTTTGTTCTGTGTCCATTAAGTTTTTATCCTGTTACTGGTGTTTTGTTAAACAACTTATTAAAGGTCGTTGGTGTGAACTCCACATTAGAAAGAGAAAACTTAACCCCAGTTTCTGTATGACGAACGAACGTCAACAGTTTACTTGTATTTTGTTGCAATAACAACATACACGCAAATTTTTTTTGAATATCTTCATACTTTTTAAAAGTTTTGTATGGGGCTTTCGCGAAAATCACTACTTTAGAGCTGAATATCTACTATTTATGGAGAAGAAAAGAATGCCGGTACGATTTTCTTGCGATTTTTGCTATTTTTGTTGTATTTGCTATAGTTTTGAAGTAGTCTAAATGGAAGTAGTCCGCACTTTTTTTGCTGGGTAAGTTAAAAAGTAACATACGCTATTAACAAATAAAAATTATTAAACAATTATTGCTTCACACTATAAATCTACAAGTTTAATCTCTTTAATTCCATAAAGAAAAAAAAATTATGAAGGTGTTAATATTACAATTAAATTGTTATTATAACAATTTCATACTTTGCGGTCGCTTTGGCGTAGTCTCCAAAAACAACAACACAAGCTAGCAGCACAAGCATCACCATTAAACCAACCACAGTACATACAAAAAATCCAAATAGATAATCATCATATTGCCATTACTCCACACTTTTAAACAAAAGAAGACGATCAAGTCAAACAGACAGACAGAGAAACAAACAAATAAAACCAAAATTATTTATTTTAAACTTTTAAATCAAAACAAATCAAATGGCGGTTTGATAAGGGGCCATCATCATCATCATCATCGTCGTCGTCATTATGTGAAATTTTATGAATGGCTTGAGATGATTGCTAAATTTTTAAAATTACCCTCAAGAAACCCACAATGATTTATGAAGTTTTATTGATGATTATAGATGAATAATATCTATGGAAGTATTTCAGACATTTCATATATGAACCTAAATACAATACCATGCATACGTGTTTCTTTTTTAATTAGAGACATTAAAAAATGTCTTAATTATAACCAACGGAAATTAACCACACATAGAAAAAAAAATCTTCAAAAACCGAATGGAGATATTTTTTTTGGATTCTGAGGCATTTTTTCAACAGAAAAACACTTTAAACCTAGGCCACAAAAATCATATGAGTCATATGTTTCAATTTGGTTCTACTTTGGTTGGAAAGAGTAAACTAATTAATATAGCGCTCCATAGCAAATCAAGTAAGAAAGTTATAGTCGGTCCAGACCTATCATATGATACCCTACACCAGCGCACAGTGGTTTATCATAGATTTTTTTTGGAAATAATTCGGTTATTCAGTAAGTACGGAACCGATTGCAGTGAAATGTATAACGGTTATAGTTAACGTAATTTGAGTTTGAACGGTGGACCGCACATGCCCAATGGGAGCACCTCCAGGGCCCCTAAAGTAGGACACCTTTGCTTGCCGATTCGGTATTTATTATCCGATTTTTATGAAATTTTGAGTTTCATAAAATTTGGATTTTTACTTTCTAATTTACAGCCATTCGAATGGCGAAAATCGAAATTTTTTACCAATCTTGATCACATAACGTCCGATTTTTTCAAACCTGAATTTTTAATTAACTATATAGTTTAACGTTTTTTTTTTTAACCGTAACAAATGAAATATCTTGTTTTCTTAAAAAGTTACACTATTTTAAACATAATTTTTTTTTTACGATGAACCAACACTCAGGGGATGCCCCTACTAATGCAATGCATTGTGTTGATATCAGAAAAATAGGTTATAAGGAGGAGGAAAGAGGGAGTAGTGTTTGTGTATATTTGACTTGAATTTATCTACATTGAAAGAAACTGGAAAAACCTCTGCGGGGAGATTATTCCACATACGGCTAGTTCGACTGATAAACGAACCTTCTCTGTAATGCGCTGTGCGATCGACAACAAACGGATGTGATCTACTAGACAACCGAGTGTTTCAAACAAAAACTCGGGCTGTAGGGATAAGTTTACTTATCTCAGCAGAACACTTTCCATGGTAATATCGATAGAACAGAGTCACACAACCCACATTCCGACGACGCTCCAATGAGTCAATAGAGTTGGATACCCTATTGTCATTTATAAGCATCAACGCCCTTCTTTGCACACGGTCCAAGAGCTCCAAAATAGACTTTGAAACCCCTGTCCATATATGGGAGTTGTATTCTATCTTCGGTCGGATGTAGGTGGTATAAATAGTAAGGAGATCGGTTGAGGTGAAGTATTTCTTACACCGGTTTAAAAAATGCTTGTTTCGACACTTGAAAAACGTGCTTATTTCAACGGACATCACACTGAATTTTCATGACCAGAACATCAAGAGTGTCTGATTCCTCAATACTGTTGTTGGTTCCACATTTCTGTGAGTTGTAACGAAAAGCCGACCTTTAAATTTGCACGACCGGGCTCAGGGCAAAATGGGAGGGATCTTGGTCTGGCCATTACCATAATTTAAAAAGAAACAAAAGATTTAGAAACCAAAAGAAACAACATTTTCATAACCCGTTTTGAATGATTACCGGTCGTGCAAATTTAAAGGTCGGCTTTTCGTTACATAATTTTTGGCGCCCAACGTGGGGCTCTCATGTTGCATACAATTAATTAATACTACCAAATCTAACTTCTCAGTAGATTTCCAAATGAGAGTCCTAATTTCTTTCTCTTAATCTTGGGTATTTTTTTATTCAATTTTATTTTATGGTATCTAGAATCGCAGTTATAATAATGAAACTGACTGGATGCTTATGTAAGTATTGCATGTTATGATTTTGGGTAATGGAGTCGTAGATTATGGAATTGTTGTCTGTATCTAACCATACTTAATACATAATAAACTCTTTTCTATCTGTTATTATTTTCTCTTCATGGTGGGTCATTAATTTGAATTGGAGTTTGATTGGATGCTTAAGCGTCTTCAAACCTTGACAATAGGATCCATTTTTCATTAACTTTTCTTGAGAATAGAATAGCGAGATTAATTTTTCAGATTTGCTCAGAAATACTACTATCATATTTTTATACCCTCCACTAAGTGATAGAGGGTATATATAAGTTTGTCATTCCGTTTGTAACTCATCGAAATATCGGTCTAGGACCCCATAAAGTATATATATTAATGATGCCCGATCGATTTTAAGACATTCTAGCGATGTCCGTCTGTCCGTCTGTCCGACCCTCCACTTAGTGATAGAGGATATATATAAGTTTGTCATTCCGTTTGTAACTCATCGAAATATCGGTCTGGGACCCCATAAAGTATATATATTAATGATGCCCGATCGATTTTAAGACATTCTAGCGATGTCCGTCTGTCCGTCTGTCCGTCTGTCTGTCTGTCTGTCTGTGGAAAATGCTCTCGCGGACAAAATATTGCACAGAGATGACTGAAACTTAACATATATATTGGAAGTTCTCCCGAGAAGTTTGGTATTGCATTTGAGCGATATCGGTTCAGCGGTTCAAAAGTTATGAACGAAAATGTAGGCACACCTCAAAAATTTCAGTACATTCAACATAACCTAAAAATACAAAATGCTTTAATTCGGCTTCTGGTTGACATATGTGAACATAATTGAACACCAAATGGTATTTAAACAAGTACGAACATATTTTTTGACAAAAAAAAAATCGCGGATTTTTTTTTTATCAAAATTTTTTTTCGCGGAAATTTTTTTCCAAATTTTTTTTTTGCAAAAGTAATTTCCTTTTAAATAAAGTTGTTTGCAATAATCTATTTGAAATTGTGGAGGGTATCACTACATTCGGCAAGGCCGAATTTAACTTTTTTACTTGTTTTTATTAATTTTTAATTTTTTATTATTTTTACAAAGAAATAACAAGTAATGTAACACGATTGTAATGAAAAAAAAAAAAAAACTAGTAATGATTATCTTCCAACCTTAAGAAGTAGTCATCAATTTCTGAAATATTTAACAAATACTTAAATCCGATTATCTTATAGACTTTAAACTATTTTTTTATTTACCTTAAATCGTTCAATTTATATTCGTTATCAATTTTTTGTGTGATAGATTTCTAATAAAAAAGGAAAAATAAAACTTAAAATGGTAATGCGTAGTCCAAGCGCTCCTGTATTAAATACAGGTACTAATGGCAATGTCACGAATCGAAATGAAGACAATAATCGTGATCGAATTCAGACTAGACAACAGACTCGACAGCAAAGAGCGGCCGAATTAGAAAACGGAAATACTGAATCTAGGGCGGAGTTAAGATCGGAGTTGGAAGAGGATTTAGGAGCTGAGTCTGAAGTTGAGTTAGGAGCTGAAAATACTGAGACATTTCCAGCTCCAGTAAGGCAAATGACTATGACAGAACAACGGATAAATCATTTGATTAATCATTCCCTTGATAATTTTCGTGCAGAAATTTCGGACGCGGTAGGTTATCAGATTCAACATGCTTTTGCATCGTTGAATATCAACTCTAATGGGAATAACAGAGAGACTCGTGAACAGAATACTGTTCCAAGGTACTCACCTCGTAACAATAATCGTCGAGAAACTAGGGAAAGTCATCTGATGGAAAGGGATTATGTAGCCAGCGACCGAACAGCTAATATAATTTATAATTGGCGGGTAACCTATAAGGGTGCAACGGATGATATTTCTGTGGAGGAATTTATACATAGAATTAAGACCTTGACTCGTACCCGTTTGGGGGGAGATTTTGACACTCTTTGTGATTACGCTCATAATTTGTTTGAGGGCAAGGCCAAGCAGTGGTTTTGGAGGTTCCATCGTAAATCAGGAGACTCGTTTAATTGGGATGAGTTATGCGAAGCGTTGAAGCAAGAATTTAAGGATTTGAGTAGTGATTGTGACATAAAGGAGGATATGCGAAGAAGGAAACAGAAATTTAATGAACGTTTTGATGATTTCTTAGATAGCTTAATGTGTATGAGCGACAAATTGAAGACTTCATTAACCGAACAAGAGCTGATCGAAATTATTGTGAGAAACTTAAAACCTGATTTGAGACGTGAATTGTTACATGTTAACATACCGGATATTAAAGTGCTACGTTTAGAAGTTATGAGACATGAAAAATTTGAGGAGGAGGTTAAACACTGGTCTAAAGGAACAGGTGGTAATTTTCGGCGACAGATAGCAGAAATTTCTCAGGACAATACTTGTGAAGAAGATTCAGAAGAGGAGTTAGACGATGAACTAAATGCATTAGATTTATCAAAATTAAGATGTTGGAACTGTGATGCTAATGGTCACCGGTATCAGGATTGTTTAGCTCCTCATAGAGTTTTTTGTTATGGCTGTGGTGCTTTAGACACGTATAAGCCTAGCTGCGTTAAATGTTTAGCCAATAACAGTTCTTTAAACTTCAAGAGGGATGTGCGTCCAGCCAAGGGCTCACATCCGCACAAGAAGCCTCGCAATTAAATCTGTTAACACCTGACGTTCCCAAAACCATAGATTTGACATTCTTATATCACAAACAAATAAAAAACATTGATAAGACTCAGGTATCAAATCCGTCTTGTAATATATTGTCAACAGGTAAAACTCGTTCTGCTCTTCGCATTAATAATTTTTGGAAAAATCGTAGAAAACTTCGAAAACATAGAATATCCTCAATTGTTTCGAAAGGTATCGACACAAGACCGTATGTAAATATTTCACTATTTGAGAAATCTTATTTATCACTGTTAGATAGTGGTGCAACCATAAGTTGCATTGGTAACGGGTTGGCGAATAAAATTATTTCGGAAAATACGTTAAGGTCATCGAAATTTTCAGGAAATGTGAGAACCGCAGATGGCCAACATCAACAGGTCGTGGGGTCGATAAGAATTGACATAACATTTGAAAATCAAACCAAGCCAATGGAAATGTTAATTGTGCCTAGTTTAAAACAGAATATGATTCTGGGGATGGATTTTTGGAATCTTTTTGACATCAAAATTATGACCACAGTTTCTGAAATTAGGTTTCGTCAATGCAGTGATCACAGCAATGAAAATTCCAGAGTAAGTGTGTCATAATTTTATTATCCCAATTTATTTTTTTTTAACTTTAATATAATAACTGATAAAACTAAAATCCCTGCGTTAATTAGTATTAATTTAATAATTTTAAAATAACGAAAAAAAAAAAAATTTTTTTACCATTAAATTTTTTTTATGTCGTTTCCTATCGTAAATAAATAATGTTTAATTTTTATAAAATGAATCACTAAAAAGTTAATTATTTGGCGAAAATTAAGGTTGGACCGGTAATCATTCAGAACGGGTTATGAAAATGTTGTTTCTTTTGGTTTCTAAATCTTTTGTTTCTTTTTAAATTATGGTAATGGCCAGACCAAGATCCCTCCCATTTTGCCCTGAGCCCGGTCGTGCAAATTTAAAGGTCGGCTTTTCGTTACAGAGTCAACATTCAACATTGGGTCTTCCGTGCATTAGAGATTGTCAACAGGTCTTGATAAAGTGTGTCATTCATAATCTGCCTTTTGCCCTCAACCTCAATAAGGCGTGGCCTACGATCAAAGGAAAATGAATAACAAATGTTGCTGTCATATGCAAAAGAGTAGATATGATTTGAAGTTTGACTTAGAAGGTCGTTAAGAAAATTAAGAAAAAGGGTAGGAGAAAAAACAGAACCTTGCGGTACCCCCGATTGGAGCTGGAACTCATCTGATGAGAACCCATCTATAAAAGCACGTATAGAACGATCCCTGAGGAAACTCGAAACAAATCGAGAGAAGTCATTGTCGACACCAAAGGCATTAAGCTTAGATATGAGCGCACCGTGCCACACACAATCAAACGCCTTGGAAATATCCAGAGCAACTACCTTACTCTCACCAAAATGGTGGATCGATCGACTCCAACGTTCCAAAAGGAACGCCAACAGATCCCCGGTACAACGAGTTCTCCGAAAACCATACTGTCGATCGTTTAAAAGTGAGTTAGCCTCCAGATACCTAACAAGATGGCAATTTACCATGCTCTCCATCACCTTCGAGAGCGCTGAGCATATTGCGATTGGGCGGTAGTTATCAGAGTTTTAGCCGCACCCTTTTTAGGGATTGGCTGCACATTGGCAACTTTCCAACAAGAGGGAAAAACTCCCGCACGGTAAGACGAAATGAAAAGATTAGCCAGTGGACGCGCCAACGTCGAAGAGCACTGTTTAAGTACCCACTTCGAGTTTCTGCCCATCCTATATTACTGGAAAATCCTTATTTCCAGCTGTTTTTTTTCAGCATCTTTTTTTTAGAAACAATTATATAAAATTAAAATCAAATGAGACCAGAGTACGAGTATATTCGATTCGCTAAAATGTTCACTGCATATTGTTTAATCATTAAATTTTTAATTCGGAACGCCAAATCGAATTAAGGAACGAAATCCTTTAAAGCTCTGATTACTGCTTATAATTAAACGGTTTCTAGCTACTTTCAAAGCTAGTTCAGCGTTTTTTTTTTTAATAAGTTGGCACCACTGTTGACTACTCAAAATAAATTCACACTTGAGTACTCAGTACTTAGATACTCATTACTTTATCAACACCATCTGTAATACATAAGATAAGTTAAAACCGCGTCATTTTTCTGAAAAATAAAAGGTAAAAAGTGTTAATTATATTAAAAAAAAAACAATAAAATAATCTATTTTACATTAAAAGTAAATAAGGAAAAGTGTTTCAGTGATTTATATAATGAAAATTTCAAATGTTTTGCAAGATGCTAAATGAGATGTGGTCAAATGAAAAAATGGCTGCTTTGCATAAAAAAATATCCGGTTTAATTTATTACCAAAATTAGTTGTTTTTCTGATTAAAAAACTTAAAATTTAGTTATTGTTATATAAAATTATTGTTTTACACTACTATTAGTTATTAAAAACACATATTTAATTAGTTTTTTTTATGTTTTAAAAGTTTTTTTAACAGTGAGGTTATGTTTTATGGTCATTCCTTAAAATACTTTCACCTTTATGCGTGGCGTTTTTTTATTTTATTAATATAAAACTTTGTTTATATCTTCTTAGACAATGGCCGATTCTGATGATGAGTATGATCGCAAACGTCGCGATAAATTTCGTGGAGAACGTAGTTCTGGAGATAGTTATCGTTCCGAACGTCGTGATGATAGGCGGGGTGGTGGTAGTGGTGCTGGTGGTCGTGATGATTGGTCGGAAAGGTAAATTGATTTTTTTTTTATTTGTGTATACATGATAGGGGAGGTTTATTCATGAATGTTTGGTTATTTAGGGGTAATCCATTTAGAGGTGGTGCTGGCAGTAGACCCAGATCCGATTATAGAGATTTCAGAGGTCCCAGAGATCGTTATGGTTCACCGGATAGAGAAATGCCTCCGGCTAAACGTATGAGACCTGGTTGGGGTGATGATTTAAGGGGTACACCTAGATTTGGACGTAAGTTTTTAAATTAACAACTGTTTTTAGAAGAAAAACTAACTTATTTCCCTTTTTTTTAGCTTATGATCCTTACCTAATGCACGCTTGGAATGAACACTATGCAGCCCATACTTTACATTCAGCTTATGGTGCTGCTGGTATACCGCATGGTGCCCATGCTCGAGAACCAGCCGCCAATAGTGATATGCAAACCCAACCTGCCATGATGACTTTGAAACAATTTTTAGATACACAAGATGATGGCATTTCGGATACAGAAGTCTTACGAAAATACAATGAATATAAATTGGAATTTAAACGTCAACAATTAAATGAATTCTTTGTGGCCCATAAAGATGAGGAATGGTAAGTTTACTACAGAATTTAACTTTAAACATTTTGAAGAAAATTTTTGTTAAATTTTTATTCTTAATTTAGTGTTGAACATCATATATAATTTATTTATCACAGATCATTAAGAAAACTATATTTTTGTAGAGGTATTGAGATTTTTTAACGATTATTTAAATTTCAAAAAGATTCAAAAGTTCTATTTGAATTTAAAAATTCAATTTATGATGCAAAGATTCCAAATGTTATTTAAAAAACATCCATTGTAATTCGAAATGGACTAATTGTAATTTAAAAAGATCAATTGTAAATTGAACAAGTAAGAAAATTGTAGTCGGTCAAGACCGACCATATAATACCCTACACCAGAGTTTCCCGGAAAATGGGACCAAGTTCAAACGTGGACTGATTAGATCTATATTTTGTCAAATCTTTAATAAGTGTAAAAAGCACTCACAAATCAAATTTGAGTGGAATAGGCTTCTTTTTGTTGACAATAAACCGCTTCAATTGAATATCGGGCGAAATTTTCACATGGGACCTAAGTCCAAAAATGGTCCGATGATAATCAGATTTGATAAGGTTATTAAAGTACGCGTTTAACATACACAAACAGAATTTTAATTAAATATTTTCTATTTTCATGAAATTTGAGAAATTTATATGAAAGAACTGGTCCGATTTCTTTAAAATTCGGAATGGTGATTTGTGGGGATGGTTACCTGCCAAATTTCGAAAAGATACCTATTAAAATGGGGCTATTAGAGTAATTTGAGACAAAACTAAAGAGGACCTTTGTATGGGGGATAGGTCTAAATATGGACCGATTTTTTCCAATTTCAATTGGCTTCGTCCTTGGGCCAAAAGATGCTTAAGTTTCAAATTTCAAGTCAATTGATTAAAAATTGCTACCTGTATCGTGTTTACACCGTTTACATGGACAGACGGACGGACGGACATCGCTAAATCGACTCAAAAAGTGATTCTAAGTCGTTCGGTATACTTAAAAGTGGGTCTAGGACCAATATTTCGGGTAGTTACAAACATCAGCACAAACTCATTATACCACAGTGTGGTGTCGGGTATAATTAACTGTCATTCAAAAAATCAATTGTAATTCGAAAAAAATAAATTTTAACTCAAAGATTCCAATTGCAATTCAAAAAAAGATCAATTATAATATCGTAATTCGAAAAAGATCAATTGCAATTTGAAATGATCACTTAAAATCTAAAGTTTAATTTGAAATGATCACTTAAAATTCGAAAACTCAGATCAGGTGTCTAAAGTTCTCCCTTGAAAAACTAAACCAACCTGTAAAAAAAACGCAAATTTAATTTTTTTTGTAGTTTATACATTTTTATATAAGAAGTTTTAAAGTCCTGCAGATGAACACAGGAGACTAGAAAATATCTTTTGTGTTGGCCCGCCCCCTTTTGTGGGCGTGGATATAAATAATAAATTAAATAATGATAATATTTTATTATTTAAATGCGAAATTTTTAAATGAACGCCCTGTCATTTTTTAATATTGAAGATAAACAAAATTTGCTACAGCCGAATTTAACACTCACTTGTTCGAATCACAATTGATCTTTATTGAATTACAATTAATCTTTTTCGAATTTTTCATTTGTAAATGAACGAATTTTCTTGAATCCTTTATCGGTTCTAGGTCGTTTTAGCAATGTTTGTCCCTCTATTGTAAGCAAGTCTAGTCTAAAAATCTAAACATCCAGACTCTTGATGTTGGACGAGTTGGTTAATGGGCAAAATTGGACTTGGCACAGACGAATTTCAGATTATTCTTTTTATTTAAAAATTACACTATTTCTCTACAAAAAATTGCCAAGATCTGTAATAATTTTGAAAGCTTTCAATTTAAAACTCATGCTTTTCAGTTTAATTCTTATAAAATTTATTCATTTAAAAAGGCGTTAAAAATCCTTCCTAATTTGCCTCCCTCTAACAAAAATATATTTTTTTTTTATGTTATAATTTCTTAAATGATGTTTTCTTTTCCTAATATGTTTTTTTCTTCTTCTTAATATTGTTCATGACTATTATTTTCATATTTTTTTTTCGCAAATTTGTTGTTTGTTTTTAAATAAGTTTTTCCTCTACAGCTATTTAAGAATGGCGTCCTTAAGGTCTGCCACCTCAGCTACACATTTATATACTATACATAGGATGGTTGTTTAAAGCACATGCCTTAATTGATTCTATACACCATATCATATTGCTATAGAACTTTGGGCTGCACAATTTCCGATAAATCTATCGTTCGTTCATTGAATGATGATTTTTAATTCTATATACTTTTTTTTTTTGTTGATTTTGCACTTGGCGAGCAATGCCATAGTGTGTTTAAATTTTTTTGATATATATATTTTTGAACCGCGTTTTTATTAAAATCGTTTTAAAATTTTTTTAACATATTAATCTTAAAAGATATACTAAAAGGTAAGATTTGGTACATACAGTAAAACTTTTTATACTATCAAACAAATTTCAAATTTAATAAATAAAAATAAATCGTAGCGTAATGTGTTTTTTTAAATGTAATACACAATAATTTAAACTGTTATTTTAATAAATAAAAGGAAAATGTAAGAAAATGTTAATAAAAAAAAATGGGAATCAATTCAACAACGTTGTCCGTTAACAAAATGGGAAGAAATTTAGAAAGTTTTTTCTTAGTTTACTATATAAAATAATTAATATAAAATTTTTCTTTGTCTTTTTCTTTTATTTCTTTAGGTTCAAAAATAAATATCATCCATTGGACAGTGTTAATCGTAAAGAGGAACAATTAAATTTCCTGAAGGTAATTTTTTTTTTCTTTTCAATTCTCAAATGCTAACAATTTTTTAAGAAAAAAGTTTATCAGATTCTTAAAAATTTATGTGGTTATTCATAAAACCTAAAATATATTTAAAGTAGGTTTATTTGACAGATATTGCAGGAACAATTGTCAAATAAACCTACAATAAGTCTGTTATAAGTATTATGAATAGGAGCCATAAAAAATTGCTCAGATTGAGGCAAAATTTTTCAATAGAAAAAGTTGTTCAGATTTTGACAAACTTTTTGTTGCTCAGATTCTGAAAAACTTTTTTAATAGAAAACGTAGCTCAGATTCTGATAAAAATTTTTCAATCGAAAAAGTTGCTCAAATTTTGACAATATTTTTTAACAAAAAATTTTTTTGAAAAAAATGTGCTCAAATTATGACAATTTTTTGAAAAGAAAAAGTTGCTCAGATTATGACAAACTTTTTCAATAGGAAAAGTTGCTCAGATTCTGGCAAACTTTTTCAATAGAAAAAGTTGCTCAGATTATGACAAACTTTTTCAATAGAAAAAGATGCTCAGATTCTGTAAAAAATTTTCAATAGAAAAAGTTTTGTAGAAAAAGTTGCTCAGATTTTGACAGTTTTTTGAATACATAAAATTACTCAGATTCTTGCAGAGAGCTTCGAAGGATTTCATTCCATAATTCGATATGTCATTCTGAGTGAAAATTTAGTGATTGCATTCCCAAATCACATTTTAGCGAATTGAATGAATTCTCTTTAGACTCATTCGATTTATAAATATCGAATTCATTCGTTTTATTTTTCATTCGATTTTCTTTTCATTCATTGCATAAAAAACTTATAAAAACTAATCAAGATAGAGCAAAACGGAGCAAATTTTTTCTCCATAGTATCGCTAACACTCTTCACATTTTTTTGTCGTATAGGCAGTTAATATGTGCATTTTTAAAATTTTCGGGAACACCAATTTTTTTGGATTCAAAATTAGAGCCCATTAGGGTCATCGTATGTAAAGAGAGAAGGAGATACTATGGACCAAAATTTGGCTCCGTTTTGGTCTATATATTTAAAAAATCGATTGCATTCGCAGTGGAATGATAAAAAATCGAATGCATTCGATTTTTCTAAATCGAATGAACAAGAAATCGAATGCATTTATTTTTGTTCACTCAATCAAATGAATTCCAAGGACTGCATTCAATGTTGATTTACAGTTGCGAAAGAAAAAAATAGCACCAAAGGGAATTTTCTAAATCGTATGCCTTTCAAGTTTTATCCGATAACATTTACAGAAGTGTCTAACGGTCATTTCATAAAAAGAATATGTTAAAAAAATAACACAGAATTAAAATACCAGCCTGTTTTTTATGCAGTATTCTGTTTATAGTGGGCGTGGCTTTAAAGCCAAAATCAGCCCTATCCATCATCTCTGAAACAACATTGCATATCTGCAAAGTTACTGATCCGATCTAAACGAAATAAAAAGTAACCGAAAGCTTGTAAAAATGACTTCTATTCTCAGTACACAGTGGTCCTAATAGGTCACTGAATTTACAATGACATAGCTTGGAACAAAAGTTTAAATCACACAATTTTTAATAAAAATAAAATTTTGTTAATAACTCCGATGTTTCAAAAGGGAAGGCATAGCAGTATATTCCCGAGTAAAAATTTTCTGGTCTAATCATACATAATTTGATACAATCTTATATGAGTTAATATGCTTCCGTATAAATTTATATAAAATTTTATCTGTCACTTTGATACGGTTGATCCACTTTATATGGTTAGATATTGCTCCATATATAATTAGATTCGTATTTTGGTTTTGCTCATCAAATTATATAAAAATTGATATTATAAGATCAATTTGATCTAATTAGATTTGACCAAATTCAGGATCAAATTGTATCAATTTTTATATTTTTTGATCTAAAGTAATACAATTAGATATTATTTGATACAACCATTTTACGGATCAAATTAGATATTTTTAGTAAAATTAGCATAATATTTTTACTAGGGTTGCCATTTATATTCATTTCCAATACAGATTTAATTTAATGTATTTTATGAACCCTTTTATAACTTAGACTCTGAGAAATAAGCCAAATTTTAACGATATCAAAAATTACGAAAATTTTGTTTTTGTATTTGATGCTCTCACTAATAGTCTGGTGAGCATTTAAATGGGCTATGAATGTTTTTTATAACAAATTTTAATAAGCTTTCCAATTTTGTGAATTTCATGCCGATCTGGTGAGTAGTTTTTGAGATATGATATGAATTTCCAGAGATGATAAATCTGCCCAATTCAAGCTAAAAACCACGCCCACTAAAAACGAAGCGCGTACTACCAAAAAGCAAAAGTGTGTTTTCTTGGCATATTTTTCTAAACATTTTTTGTTTTTGTGGTAACCGTTGGGCTGTTTTTTTTTTGATATTTATAACATTACAACCCATATCATAAAACTGAAGAAAATACCAATGGTGCTATTTTTTCTTTCGCAGCTGTATGAAATCGAATGCATTCACTGACTATGAAAATTGAATGGATTTTTTTGAGAATTTATTCGAAAAGGATTTCATTCTTCGAAGCTCTGTAAAAAATTTTCAACAGAAAAAGTTTATGACAAACTTTTTCATTTGAAAAGTTGCTCAGATTCTGGCAAAAATTTTCAATAGAAAAAGTTGATTAGCTTCTGACAATTTCAGTTGTTCAGATTCTGGCAAACTTTTTCAATAGAAAAATTTTGTCAGATTCTACGTTTTCAATCGAAAACTTTGTCTAGATTTTTCTATTAAAAAAAAATGCTTAGATTTTATTTGCACCATTTATATATAAATTTTGAAAAGATCAGGGGCATCCCCTGAGTGTTGGCTCAAAGTAAAAAAAAAAAAAATTGTAATTCGAAGATTCTGCTTATAATTCGAAGATTCTATTTGTAAATCAAAAATCCCATTTGTTATTCGAAGATATTACTAGTATTTCGAATATTCCATTTGCAATTTGAGAAAATTGAATTCGTGAATTCCTATTGTAATTCGAAATTTATCAATTGTAATTAAAAAAAGGTCAATTGTTATTCAAAAGATCAATTGTAATTCGAAAAAATAAATTTTAATTCGAAAATAATCCACTGCATTTCGAAAACGATCAATTGTAATTCGTAAAAGATTAATCGCAATTCGAAATAGATCAATTTAAATTCGAAATAGATCAATTTAAATTCGAAAACAATCATTTGTTATTCGTTAAAGATCGATTGTAATTCGACAATTATCAACTATATTACAATTGATCTTTTTCGAATTACAATCAATCTATATCGAATTAAAAATTGATCTTTTTCGAATTATAATTGATCTTTTTCGAATTGCAATTAATTTTCAATTTAGAACTAATCTTTTTAAACTTAAATATTATTTTCTTTGAATTACAGTTCAAATCTTCGAATTACAATTGATCATTTTCGAATTACAATTAATCTTCTTCTAATTATAATTGATTATTTTCGAATTACAAATTAAATTTTCGAACTTAAAATAGAATCTTCGAACTGCAAGTAGAATCTTTGAATTACAAATGTAATCTTTGAATAACAAATGTAATATTTGAATTACAAACGTAATCTTTGATCTTTTTCGAATTACATCTGTTTATAATATATTTATAATAATTTCTTTAAAACTTTTTTTTTAATATTACAGAGACGCGTCGAAGTTTTTGATGAACTATTAAAAAATGGTATGATTAAGAGTGTTTCTGTAGATACTACACAAACAGATCCATTGCTGCGTGTATTAGATACAGTTGTTATTAAACTAGAAGGTGGCACTGATGATGATCTAAAGATTTTAGATGAAAAACCAAAAGAACCATCATATCCGGAACGTGTTTTTGAAAGAAAAACTGATCCTGACGATGATGTCATTATAACATCAGTCGAAAAGAAACGTAACATTGAAGATGAACCGAAATGTGTTTCACCAAGACCTATAGATCGTCACAAGAGTAATACAGACGATGAAGAAAATTGGGATGAAGACGATGACAATAACGCTAGGGCAAAGACACCACCTAAAGAAACTAAACAAGAAGAGAAAAAGAAGAAATCCTCGAAACGTAAACGTACAAGTTCAGATTCTTCATCGTCATCATCATCAGATTCAGATTCTAGTAGCTCATCATCATCAAGTGATGATGAAGATGATGAAAAGGTTAAAAATAAATATGATTTGGAAGCAGTTAAAAAAGAACCTGAAGAAGAACCCGTAGTAGAAGAGGAAAATAAGGAAAAAGTAGAAGAACCAAAAGAGTTGGAAGAAGATAAAGACAAACTAGAAGAAAAGGAAGACAAAGTAAAAGAAATTGAAGAAGAAGTCGTCAATAAGGAAACTGAAGTTGTTAAGGAAAATGGTGAAAATGAAGAAGAAAAATTAGAGAAAACACCTGATGATAAGGAAGAAGACAAAATAGAAGAGAAAGTAGTTAAAGAAAAAGAAAATACAGAAATAGAAGAAGTAGAAAAGCTTCAAACCGAAGAAAAGCCAGTAGAACTAAAAACAGAAATTAACGATAAAGTAACCGAGCAGGAGGAAGATAAAAAAATTACCGAAGATGATGCTAAAATGGTAGATGCTGAAAAAGTTGATGAACAACCCGAAACCATAGACTTGGATAAAGTTAAAGATGGTCCACAACCTAGAGCTTTACATCGTACATCCTCTATATTCTTGCGCAATTTGGCACCCTCAATTACTAAAGCTGAAATTGAGGCTGTTTGTCAAAAATTTGATGGTTATTTAAGAGTTGCTATAGCCGATCCCTTAGTAGAACGTCGTTGGTATCGCCGCGGTTGGGTTACCTTTAAGCGTGATGTTAACATTAAGGAAATATGCTGGAACTTAAATAACACCCGTCTACGAGATTGTGAAATGGGCGCTATTGTCAATAGGGATTTAAGTCGTAGAGTAAGACCAGTTAATGGTATGACAGCTCATAAGAATATAGTAAGAGCCGATATAAAATTATGTGCCAAAATAGCTATGAATTTAGATGAAAAGTTTAAATTATGGGTAAGTGAAATTTTTATAATTTTAGCAAAACAATTTATTTAGCAACTTTGTAGAGAAAAATTTTAAAGAATATGAAAAATAAAAAATAAAAGAAAAAGTTAAATTCGGCCTTGCCGCCTTGCCGATTGTATTGATGGCTCCACAATATCAAAAAGATTATTTGCAAAAAAAAATTTTGTCAATGAAAAAAAAATTCCGCGAAAAAAAATTTTTGGATAAAAAAAAAAAGAAATCCGCGATTTTTTTTTTTTGTAAAAAAAATATGTTTGTACTTGTTTAAATACCATTCGTTATCTAATTTTGTTCACATTTGTCAACTAGCAGCCGAATAAAAGCATTTTGCATTTTTAGGTTATGTGGAATGTACCAAAATTTTCGAGGTGTTCTTACATTTTCGTTTATAACTTTTAAACCGTTATCGCTCAAATGCAATAGCAAACTGCTCAGGACAACTACAAGTAAATATGTTAAATTGCTGTCATATCTGTTTTATATTTTGACCGTTATCGCCATTGAGGAAAATTGTCAGAATTTGGAAAAAATAAATATTGGAAATTACAGATTTTGAGCAATATTTTCTATAGAAAGTTTACAGAATTTGTACAACATTTTTTATAGAATAAAATGAAAAAAAAATTATACAGTTGTCAGAATCAGCAATAATTTCTTTAGAAATATTTTCAGAATCTGAGCAACACATTAACACGATTTTCTATAGAAAAGTTGTTTTTATAAATAAGTGTTGTTGGCAGCTATGCATTTTCTTAATAAAAAACAAGTAAGAAAATTTAGTCGGTCAAGACCGACCATATAATACCCTACAACAGAGTTTCCCGGAAAATGGGTCCCAAGTTCAAACATGGACCGATTAGATATATATTTTGTCGAATCTTTAATTAGTCTAAAAACACTCACAAAACAAATTTGAGTGAAATAGGCTTCGATTTGCTGCCAATAAACCGATTTAAGTGAATATCGGGCGAAATTTTTACATGTGGCCTGAGTCCAAAAATGGTCCGATGTTAATCAGATTTCATACGGTTACTGAATTACGCGTTTAACATACACAAACAAAATTTTAATTAAATATTTTCCTTTTTTCATGAAATTTGAGAGATTTATGTGAAAATCGGGAAGGTGGTTTGTTTTGGGTCAACAAGAAGAACTGGTCCGATTCCTTCAAATTTTGGAATGGTGGTTTGTGGAGACAAAACAGGTTTACCTGCCAAATTTTGATAAGATACCTATCATAATACGGCTATAAGAGTCATTTAAGCCAAAACTAAAGAGGACCTTTGTATGGGGGCTAGGTCTAAATATGGACCGATTTTTTCCAATTACAATAGGCTTCGTCCTTAGACCAAGAGAGTCTTAAATTTAAAATTTCAAGTTAATTGATTTAAAATTACGACCTGTATCGTGATTACACCGTTTGCATGGACGGACGGACGGACATCGCTAAATCGACTCAAAAAGTTATTCTGAGTCGATCGGTATACTTTAAAATGGGTCTAGGACCAATATTTCGCTTTGTTACAAACATCAGCACAAACTCATTATACCCTGTACCACAGTGTGGTGTAGGGTATAAAAAACCTTTTTAAAATCTGATTATCAATTTGAAAAAAATGAGAGGAGAATCTAAGCACTAGAAAACTATTCATAATCTTCGCAAGTTTTTCTCTATGAAATAATCTAGTAACCCTTTTGTAAGGAAAAGTTTTTAAAAGACTTTTTTGTTTTTTTTTTTACTGAAACTTTTAAATTTTGTTTTTAGGTTAATTCACATAACACCGAAGAGAATGGTTCTGCAAATAATTCTGATTTAAATAACTCTTCATCGTATGGTTTTAAAACTAATAATCCCGTTTTACAAAACATTACTGATTTTTTGATTGAAGAAGCCTCTGCCGAAGAGGAAGAACTTTTGGGAATATCTGGCGATAATAAAGATGGTGAAGGTGAAGCCATTGAAAGAGATCCTCAACTTTTAACAGTTTTAGATAATCTTATTTTATATTTGCGTATTGTACATTCGGTTGATTTCTATAATCACTGTGAATATCCCTATGAAGATGAAATGCCCAATCGTTGTGGCATTATACATGCTAGAGGTCCACCACCAGCTAAAGTATCACAAAACGATATGCAAGATTATATTAAAAATTTTGAAAATAAAATGCAAACATTTTTGGCCAAAACTACCACCATAGAACAGGAAGAATTAAAAAATCTTGGTTGCAAAGATACCGAGGCTGAAGTGGAAAAGTTTGTACAGGCTAATACCCAAGAATTGGCCAAAGATAAGTGGTTGTGTCCTTTGTCGGGTAAGAAATTTAAGGGCCCGGAATTTATACGCAAACACATTTTCAATAAACATGGTGAAAAGGTAGATGAGGTGCGTAAAGAAGTGGAATTCTTTAATAATTACTTGAAGGATCCGAAGA
This sequence comes from Pegoplata infirma, assembly GCA_963921195.1. NCBI lineage: Eukaryota > Metazoa > Arthropoda > Insecta > Diptera > Anthomyiidae > Pegoplata > Pegoplata infirma. Next base: position 205,523,922 of record OY992538.1, read on the forward strand.
GACCGCAATTACCAGAACATCCTGGTAATAATAAACGTACAACATCCGAGTCTAGTGGAGCTTACAGAACGCCTGTATATCCACCAGCATATGCACCACCTTATGCAGCTTATGCTCCACCCCTAATGATACCCGGTCGTGGTGGTCGTGGTTTTGGTGGACCAGGTCGCAGGTAATTATCTAGATTTTTTTTTTTCTAAATACCTATATTATTAACAAATTAATGTTAGCTTTTTACATACATAGAAAACAATTATTTTGAAAAGTATATGTAAATCAGCAATTTTGTGTAGAAAATGTGAAAAGAAACTTTTTTCTATAGCAACTTTATTCGAATCTGAACAAATTTTTCTTTCACAACTTCTAACAGAAAATGCCAAATATGAACTTTTTGTATAGAGATCATTAGAGGAACAAGTCAAAATTAAGTCCACCCCAAAAAAAAATGTTTTTCGCGTAGCCGTCCTTCAGCCGTGTTTAAGGATTTCAAATTCCTTGTATTAAACCCATCCTCTCCGCCTTTTAAAGCTTTTTTTGCGTAAAAAGTTTTTGGCCCAATATATTTTTAGTGCAAAATTTGAAAATTTTAAGTCGCACCCACTTCCTTTGTGGGCGTTTGCCCCCGACCAAAGTGGTATCACCCGACTCAAGATGAGGTACTTACGTGAATCAGACGACAGACAAATCTTAATCTAGCCGGCCTTCAGCCGTGTTTAAGGATTACAAATTCCTTGTATTAAACCCATCCTCTCCGCCTTTTGAAGCTTTTTTGCGTAAAAAGTTTTTGGCCCAATATATTTTTAGTGCAAAATTTGAAAATTTTAAGTCGCACCCACTTTGTTTGTGGGCGTTTGCCCCCGACCAAAGTGGTACCACCCGACGCAAGATGAGGTACTTACGTGATGCACAAAGTTTTATCAGATTTGGAGGGGTAGAGCTAAATTTGACTTTAGCCGCATTAAGCGCCAATCAGACGACTGACAAATCTTACAATTTGTCGTAACGACCGAATGCAAATGGGCTTTATATTAGTATGTGTTCAGATGTGTGTTCGCAAATATTTTCAGAAAAAAAATGAGCGGTTGGAAAACAAATTGTAAAGCGCCAATCAGACGACAGACAAATCTTACAATTTGTCTAACGACCGAATGCAAATGGCGTCAATAATTGTATGTGTTCAGATGTGTGTACGCAAATATTTTCAGTAAAAAATGAGCGGTTGGAAGACAAATTTTAAGATTTGTCTGTCGTCTGATTGGCGCTTAAGATTTGTCTTCCAACCGCTCATTTTTTTTCTGAAAATAAATCTGAACACATACTATTATTGACGCCATTTGCATTCGGTCGTTAGACAAATTGTAAGATTTGTCTTTCGTCTGATTGGCGCTTTAGAGAGTGAACAGAGCAGTTATAGCACTTTTTTCCAGTTTCACAAAAACTTCCGATTACACAAACAACATGTATTTTGTTCGTTTTACCGTTTATTATATTTCCATCAAGGGATTTCTCAAGGTTCCTATTTTTTCCAGTGTTGCCGTATTTAAACAAAAAGTCTCTAAAAAGCACATACAATGATGCCAACTTAATGACATTGGCAATGTGCTTAGCGATTTTTTTTTATCAAAAAATGGTACCCTAAACCAGAGTCACAGACTAAATACAGACTCGACAGTAGAGTTTTATAAGAAAAAATGGGGAAAAACTAAGCGATTTTAGGAGAAAACACAGCGGTTTTTAGTCCGTTTTACGCCAACATGGCAACACTTTCTACGACTTAGGAGTGAGTGAAACAACAAAACCCGGTCTGGCATCCATTTTTCTTATGGTGCGTTATACTACCTCCGTCCCAAAATAATCTTAACATTTCTACATTTTGGCTGGGATTATGGAGGATTTTTTGAAAAAGCTTTGTTTTTTTTGTTAATACATATCGGGACATATCAATAATTTAAAAATTCTTTATAGCTTTGCAATTTTTCAATTCACGTGCAAAATGAATGCAATAAACTGCATTCAGATAAATGAGACAACTTGTTTTCGACGTTACAAACAGGCATGGTGTCCACTATGGTCGAAAAGATAAAAATTATTATAAAATGGGGCGTATGAAATAAGAAATTTTACGCTAGAGACTATTTTAACGTTTTTTAATAAATGCATTATGGATGCAATAGGGACATCTTGCAAATATTTTTAATTAATTTTATTACTGTTTTAGTACACGAACTTAGTATATGATTGTTTTTAGAACTTTATCTTGTATTATTTCAACTAAAACACTGCTTAATAAAATGTAAAGTTTATTTTGGGACAAAAAAAACTATAGTAATGTTAAAAATATTTCGGGACGGAGGTAGTATCAGTTTTCTCTTTCTAACCTAATTCGTAGAATAATTTGAAAATATTAACCATATGGTTAAAGAATACTCTTTTGACACCTGTCACTTATGTCGAGTCTGTATTAGTCTGTGACTTTGCCCTGAACCATAGAGGTGAAACGAATAAGTTTCGCACATGTTTATGTATTAGTAACCTGACCAACTGTTTTTGTCCGAAAAGCGGGATGGAAAGGTTGAAAAAGCGGGATTTTGTTCTAAAAAGCGGGACTTTTTATATCCTTCACTTATTGTTAGTGATAGTAAGTTTGTATCAGTTCGAAAAAATATAAAAATTCATGATTTTCAATCGATTTTAATTTGACGTAGTGATGTCCGTCCATCTCTCTGGCTGTCTATTGAAAACACACTTTCAAAAGAAAGTAGTTTGTAATTTTTCCGGTCAGCTTGATATTGAATTTCAGTGAAATCCGTCTAGTGGTTCAAAAATTATGAGCAAAACCGCGAATTTTGGATTCACGTGTTAAATAAAACGTTGAAAACTCTTCGAAATACATTGGTAAGCCAAACTTTTTTTCTTAAATTTAGAGAATTTTTACCCAAAACTGGAGACTTTGACTGATTTTCGCGGGGTCAAAGAGTAAACCGATCGGCTCAAAATTTTACTAGGTACTTATTTCAGGTCATTTAAAAATTTTCAAAATAAGGACCATCCAATTGAACACGTCTCCAAAAAAAAATTACTTTTTTTTTAAATTTAATTGAAATAAAAATAAACTTAAAAATTTGTTTGTAATTTAAAATAAAATCAATTTATATTTTTAAAAAATAAACATTTAAAAAGTTATTGGAAATTTTTCGAACTCTAACATAATTTTAGAAGTAATTTCCATTACATCCTTACACGGTAAAAAATTTTACCATATTTATATGCACAAAAATCGAAATAAATTGCTTAAAATTACTTCAGAACAAATTTACTCAAAATATTATTTAAAAAATTTTAAATTGTACTTTGCTATAATAAAAGTCAAAAGCGGGATAAAGCGGGAGGAAGCGGGACTTTTGTTTAAAAAGCGGGATAGAAATTCAAGGCGGGATGAGACATCAAAAAGCGGGATAATCCCGCCAAAAGCGGGATGGTTGGTCAGGTTATGTATTAGTGACGGCACACTAACTTTTGACGTTTCATACAAAACGTAAACAAACAACGAAAATACAGATGCAAAAGCTCACACGTACAGGCACACGTATTCTAGGCAGAGAAGTAAATTTAGTAGTACTTTGTATGCGTCCATATTGAAAGTACCAAAATAAGCACTCGTGTTGCATGTCTATATGGTCTGTGCCCTGAACCATAGAAGTGAAACGAAGAAGTTTCTCACATGTGTATGTATTAGGGACAGCACGCGCATGTAACTTTTGACGTTTCATACAAAACAAACAAATTTGTGTGCCTTGAGCCATAGGGGTGAAACGAATTAGTTTCGCACATGTGTATGTATTAGTGACGGCATGCGCGTGTAACTTTTGACGTTTCATACAAAAAACAAACAAACAACGAAAATACAGATGCAAAAGCTTACACGTACAGGCACACGTATTCTAGGCAGAGAAGTAAATTTAGTAGTATTTTGTATGCGTCCATATTGAAAGTACCAAAATAAGCACTCGTGTTGCATGTCTATATGGTCTATGCCTTGAGCACACAAATTACACTTTTGACGTAACCGTCCACCTTCATTGTTTTGTAAAGGTTTTCTTTATGGAAAAGTTGTTAGAATCTGCTGATCTAACATATGTTGAGAAAAATTTTTAACTTCTGTGCAAATTTCCCTCATTTTTGTTAGAAAAGATACCCAAAGGTCAAGGAAAAGTGTTCAGAATCTTAAATTTATAAAAGTTGTTAGGTTTGTATGTTTCTTTTTTACATTTGTTGATTTATTCTTATAAATTTGTACGCCTTTTGTTTTGGTAATTGGCTTTCTATATTATGCTTTTAATTAAAAAAAATCTCCAAACGCTGTTCTTCTTTTTCTATTGGTTGTTTTGTCTCTTTACTTTTGTAAATTCTATTTTTTATAAATTTATTTTCATCAACTCTATACATATCTATTATTTTGTATATAAACTTTTTTACAGAGAATTACCCATAGAACATCAACGTCGTATAATCGGTTATCATGATTTGGATGCTCCAGCCAATTTTGATATCTTTGACTAAAAAAAAAAATACCAACAATATTATTTTAAACGATCGATTGCTTAAGGCTTTGACAAACAATAACTAAACTTGGTCCTTTCTATCATATTTAACGATTAGCAGAGTGGGTTCTGCGAAATTCTTTCTGTAAATTCGTTTATAATACATGTTTATTATGTATACTATGTTTTTTTTATTATTAGTTAAAATTAAATTTTCATAATTTAATATAATAATATTAATAGTTTTTTTTTAATAAAAATAAACCTTAACATAACCACAAATGTATAAATTATATTTCATTGACAACATTTTTTTTATTGTTTTCCATTTTTTTTTTCTTCAAAAATCTTTTTTTGTTTTAGACCCGGTAATGAATATCGTCAAATTATCCAATACAGAGACTTGGATGCTCCACAAGATCCCATTGATATGTTTAATTAAAAAAAAATAATAAGCATTTGTGCAACAAAACAAACAATTAAGAAAAACCATATATAAATATATTTTACTTTGTATTCACAATTAAACATTACATTTATTGTTTAAATTTAGTTTATAGCAATAAATTATATTACCTACATATACTTTCTTTCTTAATCCAAGCGAAGACGAAATTATAATTCTATATTGATAATAACAAGATTTATCTGTAACAGTTGTAAACTTTGTCAATATTTTAAAATAAAGAAAAAAACACTAATAACCTAGTTTTACTAAACAAGTGAGAGTGTCAAATTCGGCTGTGCCGAATCTTTTATACCCTCCAAAATGAAAAAAAAAAATGTCATGGGCGTTTGTTTGGGGGGGGGGGATTGATTGAGGTCAGTAGGGGACGTTGAGAGCACCTTCCCATCCCGATAAATATTCCAAATGTTTCATTTATTTAACAAAAATACAAAAAACATGTAAAAAAAGTGTATTTTTTCAGAGGTTGGTTTAGTTCTTCAAGGGGGAACTTTTTTCCCCCTGGGCCAATTTTGCCCATATACGAACTTAACCTGCCTAGGACCATATGACATATTCATGCCAAATTGCAGGAGGCTAGCTCTTTTATTTTGGACTGCATCGTGCCATCTACAGACAGACGGACGGACATTCAGAGAATGTCTTAGAATCGATCATGGATCAATAATTTATAGTGTCCGACCGAACGCACTTTTTCATACCGAACCCGAACTTCGGTCAATTTTGCAAAGTTCGGCCGAACCCGTAACCGAACTTTTTTTTTTATTTAAAAAAAGTTGTTTTTGCATATAATCATGAAAAAAAAAACAACTAAAAAAGTGTTTTTTCTTAGTTGTTCTAATTTATAGTAAAAAAATAAATATTTTGTACTTTTGTATACTTAAAAAAAGTGAAAAAATATGGCTCAAGTTGATTTTTTTGGAAAAAAAAATATATTTCTTTTTAACAATAGTCTGATTTGAGGTGTAAAGTAGTTGCACTGTTAGTATGGCTTAGTTTTAAGACGATAAAAAGCAATACAAACAAAAGTTCGGTGTTCGGTAAAGTTCGGCCAAAATTTGACCGAACACCGAATAGTGGCCGAACGCCACTTTTTACCGAACTCCGTAACCGAACCCGAACGTTCGGTCGGACACTAATAATATATATACTTTATGGGGTCCCCGACCGATATTTCGATGCGTTACAAACGGAATGACAAAGTGAGTATACCCCCATACCACAGACTAATACAGACTCGACATAAGTGACAGATGTCAAAAAAGTAGTCTTGAACCATATGGTTAATGTTTTCAAATTATTCTACGAATTAGGTTAGAAAGAGAAAGCTAATATAACGCGCCATTAGAAAAATGGATGCCAGATTGGTTTTTGTTGTTTCACTCACTCCTAAGTCGTAGAAAGTGTTGCCATGTTAGCGTAAAACGGACTAAAAACCGCTGTGTTTTCTCCTAAAATCGCTTAGTTTTTCCCCATTTTTTTTTATAAAACTCTACTGTCGAGTCTGTATTTAGTCTGTGCCCATACTGTGGTTGGAGGGTATAAAAATCCAAAAAAAAAGTTTTGACCCCTCCAGTTTCTCCCCTTTTTATACCCTCCAACCACAGTATGGGGGTATACCCACTTTGTCATTCCGTGTGTAACGCATCGAAATATCGGTCTGGGACCCCATAATGTATATATATTATTGATCAGTGATCGATTCTAAGACATTCTAGCGATGTCCGTCCGTCTGTCCGACCGTCTGTGGAGGACACGATACAGTCCAAAATTAAAGAGCTAGACTCCTGAAATTTGGCACGAATATGTCTAATGGTCATAGGCTTAAGTTCGGAGATGGGCAAAATCGGACCACGGGGAAAAAAGTTTCCCCTTTAAGAACTTAATCAACCTCTGAAAAACGGCAGTTTTTATAGATTTTTTGTACTTTTGCTTAGCAAACGAAACATTTTTTATGTCAGAAGAAGTTCAAAGTCCTGTAGTTGGATCCAGGAAGGCTGTCTCCCACCACCGAGCCCCCCCCCCCCCCCTACCAAAAAAAGCCCCTTTTTTTAAGGTGTCGGAGGGTATAAAAAGTTCGGCACAGCCGAATTTAACACTCCCACTTGTTTTTTTTTTTATAAATATTTTATTTATAACGATTTTGCTTATAACTTTTGAGCCACTGGACTGATTTTGCTGAAATTCAATACGAACCAAATCAGTCAAACGACAAATATTTATGCCAAGCTTCAGCATTCTCAGAATTGCCTTTCGAAAGTTAGTGTGTTTTTTTATCTCATAAATTCGCGAAAAACCCTAGTCGAAATTCACTCTTTTGCTCATAACTTTTGAATCAATGGACCGATTTCGTTGAATTGCAAAACCAACCTGACCAGGTAAAAATGGCCAACATATACGCCAAACTTCAGCAGCCTCAGTACAGTCTTTCAAAAGTTTGTGTGTTTTCAACGGACAGACGGATGAACATCGCTAGATCGACTTACAATCGATCAAGGATCATCTATCACTAGAGTGGAGGTTATAAAAGAAACAGGTAAATTTTAAATCTTTTTGTCCTCAATAACATATGTACGGTGTAAAAAACTCTTACAAACCAAATTTAAGTCAAAAAGGCTTCTATTTGTGACCAATAAACCGCTACTAGTGAATATCGGGTAAAATTTTCATATGGGGCTTAGGTCCAGAAATAGTCTGAATATAATCAGATTTTACTATGTACTTTGGCAACATAATTTAACGTTTAACAAACACAAACAAATTTTTTATAAAATATTTTATATTTTCATGAAATTTGAGAGATTTATATGAATATCGGGAGGGTGGTTTGTATGGGGGCCACACAAGAAAAACTGGTCCGATTCCTTAAAAATTTGTAATGGTGATTGGTGAATAGAGTACACTTTTACCTGAATAATTTCGAAAGGATATATTTTATATTACGTTTATTAGACTCATTTGAGCCAAAATAAAGGGGACCTTTGTATGGAGGATAGGCCAAAAAATTGACCGATTTTCTCCAATTTCAGTAGCGTTTGTCCTTGGGTCAAAAAAATTTTAAATTTCAGACAAATTTCAAAAAATGCGACCTGACGGATGGACATTGATAAATCGACTCAAAAAGTGATTGAGTCGATCGGTATACTTGAAGGTGGCTCTGGGACCAATACATCAGCACAAACTCATTATACCCTGTACCACAGGGGTGTAGGGTATAATAAAAAAAATCTTTTGTGGCTTTTGGACTGATAAAACTGAATATGGGGCTAAATTTTTATATGAGGACTATGCCTAGAAATGGTATTGTAATATTTAGATTTTAGAGTCCGACCAAATATTCAGTATCGGTTTCGGCCGAATATTGGGGTTTCGGCCCTTATTCGGTATTCGGCAAAATTTTGGCCGAATATTAGCCGAAACCGATACTTTTTTGTTATTTAGGGCGCTGTTCCAAAAAAAAAGTAATTCACTTAAAAAATGTAAAAATTAAAATTTCTATATATCGAGGGCCTATATTCAAAACCATCTATCTTCCATTTTCACGAAAATGACTTTTTGATGGCAAAATATTCAGTAAAACGGCCCTCATCTGTGGTGTAATTTTCAGAACAAAAAACTTTTTTTTTGCTATTTTATTTGCATTTTTGATTTTCTCTATCTCTTACACAGTTAACTATTCTGAATGCAAAACCGCCCAGGCAGAAAAATACATACGGGCCAGATCTGGCAAAGTACCTAATAAGGTAGTATTAATACTGGCAAAGTACCTTTTTTTTGGGTGTTTAGTACTTGCTAAGATGCTAAATGATAACACCATTTAGTAGTGGCAAAGTACTTTTAAAAGCGCTTTCCCTGTACTTTAAAAAGTATTATCCGAGATTTTTTGTAAATAGCTTTTTAACTAAAATATTCCATTACAAAATTAAAAATTGTGAATAAAATTATTTTTTTATTTAATAATTTGTACATTAGAAGTCTTTTTTTATTTTTTTCATTTTAAATAAATTATATATTTACACAGCATGACAAAAGTGACCACTATTTTAGAAAATAAGAGGTATGACCAACATTTCCATTTATTTGAGACATGTTGAGTCCAATGGCGTACTCCGTTTTTTGATGTATGGTACAGTTCTTGCAATATGTCATTAAAGATTATCTTATTTCCAGCCTGTTTTTTAACCAAAAAATTGTAAAATTTGGTTTAAAGCTCTTAAGCCCTTAAATTCGCAAATTTCTTCATTTTTCAAGATTCTCTCGAAATTAACCTCTAAATTGATATTTGATAAAAAAAACTTGCTTTAAGTGGATCATAAAGGCATCCCTAACACTACGAATAGTAAACAAAAAACATATATGTGATATAGACCATCATGTTAAAAATCGCGAAAAAAAAATTTATAGCAGAATCATTTTACAAGATGACTTAGGGTGCATCTTTAACTATATAATGTGGTAACCTTAAAAAAATAACTGACTAAAAATTTGTCCAAAAAAAATAATTTTTGGTCAGTTAATTCTGTAAGGTTCCCACATTATTTACTTAAAGATGGACCCTTAAATTTTCTCGAAAAATGGTGCTGCCATATACAACATGATGATTAAATTCAACACGATTGTAAAAGCAAGTTTTTTTTATCAAAGGCCAATTTGGGGGCTAATTTCGCAAAAACGTCAAAAAAATTAAATAATTCGCGAATTTATTGATACATCCTCTTAATAGAAGTTCCAAATACTCTAGGAATATAAAAGAAAGCTCGGAATCGAGAGTTGTATTTTCTTTCGTAAACATTAATGGTTTTAAAATAAAACCAATTCATCCAGATAACGTATGTTTACTCGACAATGAAAATGTAAATAAAGTTACTGAAATTTTTAATAGAAAGCTGTCTACTTAAATACAAATGTGATGATATATTTTTGAAAGGCAATATTTTCATTGAATGTAGCGATTTTTTTTTAAATTTCCACTACCATCAAGTGAAATAGGACTGTACAATGTTAAACAAATTTGATAAAAATAACATTGAAATCAGTATCCACATAGTAGAATCAAAATGTATTCATACTAAATTTGATAATGGCACCATTGTCATAACTTTATAACATAATTAAGTGTTTTCAAATAAAATGTTAAAACTTAATTAAATTATTAAAAAAAAAATATTTCAAATAAATAAACTGCCTTTAGTTTGGTAAAAATGTACTAGCAAATTACTTAATTCGGTGAAACCAAGTACTTTACTAAAAAGAGCTTGCTATACAAAAAATAAATTGCTTTCCCAGTACTTTTTTTTTGGTACGGTTGGCAATTTCTGGCTGGGCGTCTATCTTTTCAAATAATTAATTTATAAATACTTTTATAGAATAATTTTATCATGCATTACATGTTTTTATACTAATTTTTGCATGCTGCACATGAAATTGTCAACAAAATTCCAGAACCACGATTTTGGTCCACTGATGCTAATTTTTTCTGAAAATTCTTGTTTGACTTTTTTGAAAAATATGGCTCAAAATTTGGATTTCTTGTGTACATTATGAAACAAAAATCTTAAAAATACCGATGCTGATCAGCATATGTGGACCAAAATCGCGTTTTTAATTTTTTTACTATTTTTTACAAAACATACTCAACAGTTTGTCAACTTTTGAGACGAATTCATTTTTATTAAAATGCAAAACCCTCTATCTGATCATTTTCATTCGTGTACTTAATATTTTTGAGAAAACAAAACCCTCTATCTATCCTCTAAAATCCCCAATAGTGCAAAATTTTAAAAACGAATTTAATATGTAAGATTCAGTAGTTGATTTAAAAAAATATTGTAAAATATCGAATTTTAATTACTCTAACAATACGCGAAATAAACAGTTTTTTGGCTCTCATGAAAAGTTGTTTTTTTTTTTAGATAGAGGGTTTTGAATATAGGCCCTCGATATACTATTTTTTCACGTCAGGCGATAATTTTTTGTTTAAGTTTCGGTTTCGGCCGAATATTTGGTTCGGCCTCAAAAAGTGGTTTCGGTCGGACTCTATTAGATTTAATCAGGTAACCAAAGTACACGAAAATCATCTAAAACAAAATTTTAAGCAAAAATTTGTCTTGAATTTTGAGAGATTTTTGTAAATATCGGAAGGATGGTTTGTATGGGGACTAAAAGTAGAATTGTTTGTGCTTTTAAAAATTTATAAATAAATAAATAACTTTCTTAATTTCGAGGGGATATTTATTGAAATAGGTGGGCTACGTCTAAACATGGACCGATTTTTTCCAATTTCAACAGCGTTTGTCCTTGAGTCAAAAGAAGTTAAAATTTAAATTTTCAGACAAATTGATTAAAAATTGCGATCGTGCGCACAACGTTTACATGGACAGAAGGACGGACATCGCTTAATCGACTCGAAAAGTGATTCTGAGTCGATTGGAATACTTGAAGCTGGGTCGAGGACCAAGGAGGATAGTTACAAAAAAGCAGCACAAAATCATTATACCTTGTATCGCATAGTGGTGTAGGGTATAAACACAAAGTTCTTTAAATCGGCTGCTGGTTGACAAATGTAAACAAAATTGGATACCAAATTATATTTAACCTTTCAGACATTATTTAGAACTAGTTGAGAAAAACATTTGAAAATTTGTTTGTTAGTGAATTCGAGGGTGCTAAGTCAGATCAAGTTCTTCCATTTGGCCGCAAGGACAAAATTCCCGGTGGGCACGTTTCGCACATTTAAATTTTAAGAAACTTAGTGTCATTAAAGTAGAAAAAATAATTTTTTGGGATAGTTAAAAAACAATTGCTTCTGCGTTGAACAAAAAAATAAACATTACATTTTTTTGAAATAATAAAAAAATTTTAAAAACCACCTAATTGAACAAAAACTAATGAAAAATTACGTGTGTAAATCACATGTATATAAAGTTAAGTAAATTGTCTTTTGAAAATGGTACTATATGTCAAAATCGGTTCATTTGTGCCAAATCTACAAGACTTCAAACAGAGAAAACTAAATGTCCAATATATTGGACAAAATGTCTGAAAGGGCTAAACAAGTACAAACATATTTTTCATGCATGTTTTTCATACAATATTTCTGATATTGTGTAGGGTATCAATACATTCGGCTAGGCCGAATTGAACTTTTTACTTGTTTTTTATCTCGGAGGGTTCCAATTTTTTTTTGCATGTCCCAATTTTGCCAAATACATTTATAATTAAGCGGTTTTTAGCTATTTTTTACCATCATTTACGGGTTTTCATAAAATAAAAGTTAGCAACACTAAAAACAAAAAAATTGGAGCTGGCAACCTCTTTCGATCTGCCATTTAATTTTTGTTTTTGTGTCTTCTTGTTATATTTTTTTAGTAATTTTCTAACGGCATTTTTATCGGGTTCGGTTTCGCGTTGATAATTGTTTAAATTAAAAAAATAGCATTAAAAAGTGTTTAAAAATTTACAAAATCTTAATAAAATTATAACTAAATGTGTTTTAAATAAAGTGCAAGTGTTTTTTTAAGGTAAAAAGTAAAAATATATAGTAAATAATCCAATAAGAAAAAATCCATCGTTTGCTAAAACGGGTGTAGAGAAGAAAAAAAAAATGCAAAAAGTCTGCTGTTTGCTGCTGTATTGTGAACAGACACTAATTTTTGTTTTTGTGCCATCTTGTTATATTTTTTTAGTCATTTTCTAACGGCATTTTGATCGGGTTCGGTTTCGCGTTGATAATTTATTAAATTTATAGAAAAAATCCATAAAAAGTGTTTAAAAATTTACAAAATCTTAATAAAATTATAATTAAATATGTTTTACATAAAGTGCAAGTGTTTTTTTAAATAAAAAGTAAAAATATAAAGTAAAAAATCTAATAAGAAAAAAATGCATCGTTTGCTAAAACGGATGTAGAGAAAAAAAATGGAAAAAGTTTTTATTAAAATGTAAAAAAAAAGTAATTGAATGTGTAAAAATATAGTGCAAGTGTTAATTTTTATGTAAAAATCATAAAAAAGTCATTAAAATTAATGTTAAGGCATTCCAATTAATCGTTCGTTAACGTCGAAAAATTAAAAATTGACGCGAATTCGGCTTTTTTCACGGTTTTGTTTGTATTGGTTTGTCGAAAAAGTCAATACAAAATATTTCATTATTTTAGAGGTAAGTCTGATTTATTGTTAATACATTTAATTTCAACTTATTGATATACTCACTAGACTGGGTCGACCATAAAGGAGAAAAAAAAAGTTCCCATTGTGCGGGCTTAATTTTAAAGCTTACCTCGAAAAAGTTCCATAGCCAAAATATTAGATTTTTAGGTCGCGATTTGGTACCGCCGAAATCGTTTTTTGTTCATATCTTTGTCAGTTGATGTCAGATCGTTTAAAAAAAAAAATTGTTAGAAAGTCCTCAGCGAGTACTAAAGTTGACTTATATCTGGTTTTAACCTCAGAGGTCATCTTCTTGTTATGATTGTTAGTTTCTCATCTTTCTACCCACTTAAATGATTTTTATTTTTCCATTAAATTATAGCACTAAAAAATTCATGAAATTCTTCCCTTGGAAGTATCCAGTTAAATTTATTAACAAAAAAGTTACATTTGATTTAAGATTTTCATATACAATATAAAGAAAATTAGAAAAAACACTTGTTATTATGCCTTTAAACTATATTTAATTTTTTTAGTTTGCATTTAAATACATACGAACAAGTGTTTTAAATCTTTTTCTATGGAAATTTAAAATTGAATGTAACTTTTTTGTTAATTAATTTAAGAGGGTACTTCTAAGGGAAGAATTTCATGAATTTTTTAATGCTCTAATTTAATGGAAAAATAAAAATCATTTAGGTGGGTATAAAGCTGAGAAACTAACACTCATGACACGAAGGTGAGCTCAGAGGTCAAAACCAGATATGGATCAAATTTAGTACTCGCGGAGGACTTTCAAACAATTTTTTTTTTTAAACGATCGGACATCAAATGACAAAGTTATGAACAAATAACGATTTCGGCGGTACCAAATCGCGACCTAAAAATCTTATATTTTGGCTATGGAACTTTTTCGAGGTAAGCTTTAAAATTAAGCCCGCACAATGGGAACTTTTTTTTTCGACCCGGTCTAATACTCACTGACCCACAGTTGACGTAATCTTCCGGTCACATTATTTTTTACCACAAATTTCACATGGCCCTTTTAAGTGGGAAATCTACTATTTCAAATTAGGTCTAATACAAATCAAGTTAAAACAACGTCTACACAAAAAAATTTTAAGCTTTACATTTTTGTTATAAGTTGAGTCTACGTTCACCCCTCCATTTTTGATAAAACACTATGATTAAGGAATTCGTCATAAATCTGGTGGTACAAAACGTGTGGGTAGAGTGTTTATACCGAGGGTATAATGAGTTTAAGCTGATGTTTGTAACTACCCGAAATATTGGTCTTACCCCCACCTTTAATTATACCGATCGACTGAGAATAACTTTTTAATCGATTTAGCAATGTCTGTCCTTCTGTCTGTCCATGTAAACGGTGTTAACACGATACAGGTCGCAATTTATAATCAAACGACTTGAAATTTTAAACTTCAATTTTTTATGGTCCAAGGACAAAGTCTATCAAATGAATAATAACCGTATTATAATAATTTTTGTTTTGTCTTCACAAATCACCATTCCGAATTTTAAAGGAATCGGACCAATTCTTCTTGTAGCCCCCATACAAATCACCTTCCCGATTTTCACATAAATCTCACAAATTTCATGAAAACAGAAAATATTAAATTAAAATTTTGTTTGTGTATGTTAAGCGCGTTCTTAAATAACCTTGTCAAATCTGATTATCATCGGACCATTTTTGGACTTAGGCACCATGTGAAAATTTCGGGCGATGTTCAGTTAAAGCGGTTTATTGCCAACAAATCGCTGCCTTAAAATACGAATGTCGTATGTAGCAAAACAGAAATTTCAGGACATGGTTTTAAATATCAAACATCTTCAAAATTTCCCAACGGATTCTTTCCAGCTTTGAATTGCACTTAGTCTGAGTACTCTATTTTTATCCGCCTAATTCAAATTTACTGAAATTATAATCAAAAAGGCGTTATAGCGTTTTTGCCTCCGAATATTTTTGTCGAAAAATAACATATGTTCGTATATACACATTCGTATTTTGAGGTAGCGAAATAGAAGCCTATTTGACTCAAATTTGATTTGTGAGTATTTTTTACACTTATTAAAGATTTGACAAAATATAGATCTAATCGGTCCATGTTTGAACTTGGGACCCATTTGCCGGGAAACTCTGGTGTAGGGTATTATATGGTCGGTCAAAACACGTTTACCTGCCAAATTTCGAAAGGATACCTATTATAATACGGTCATTAGAGCCAATTGAGCCAAATTAAAGCGGACCTTTGTATGGGGGCTAGGTCTAGATTTAGTCCAATTTCAATAGGCTTCGTCCTTGGGCCAAATGAAGCTTAAGTTTCAAATTTCAACCAAATCGATTGATAATTGCGACCTGTATGGTGTTTACAACGTTTACATGGACGGACAGACAGACGGACGGACGTCTGTCAAAAATTGTTTTTTAAACTCAGTAGGTTAAAAAATTAAATATTTCCCCATAACTGGATTTACATCCAGTGACTGTTTCGTATAATCTAATTTTGTCTAAATAAAATATAAACTCTTTCCAATTGCATTTATTTAAAACAAATTTAGCTCTATTTTTTGATAAATAAAATTTTTATATCTCTAGTATTTTTATTTTATCCAATAAAGTATTAACACTTTCAACAGCAGTTAATATACGATCACTCAATTTACTACCGGCTACATTATCCGATTCCTTTTCTAAAAATTGAGCAGCCTTCAATAAATAATCCTTAGCTTGTTGATATTGATTCATTGCCTCTTGTTGAGTTTTTTCTGTCTTTTCATTTTCCAATAAACGTCTAGATTGTTCTATTAAGACAGTATGCATTTCATAGAGTACAATACCCACATAAATGGATAGCCGTATGGTAAAAGGATCTAATATTTGACATATTTTAAAAAGTTCTTGGCACATTTTCATCTTTTTCAAGAGATGTTCTTCCGAAAGTTGTTGCATTTTATAACCCAATTCATTGCCATACAGTTGTATCAAAGAATGTTTCAAACTAAAAAGATGATAATGATTTGGGTGTAAAAATGTAGACAACTTTTCGATAAGACTTTCAACTTGTTTGATGGTAGGTTTACGAGCCAAAAGGTTTTCAACTTCTTCAGTCATTTGGGTTAGAAGATAGCGGACCTAGAAAAATATTAAACAAATTTATTTTGTTAAAAACGTTTAACTTTTATATAAAAACCCTGAGTAACTTTTCTTATAAAAAAAAATGTATTCCTACCTACCTCTTCACCACCTATAATCATTGGACATTTATTGCAAATCCAATCTGTCTTATTATCCAATGGATCTTTTGGCAATTGAATACCCTCGCAAATAGCATCAACATCGCCTACACAGCGTAAAGCGTTGAAATTTGTTCCCAACTCTGTGGGATCACTACAACGTTCACAACTACATGAAAAATGTTTTGTAATCATTAAATGTTCATGTCTCATTGAAGTAGCCCACAACATATTCGAATACATAATCTTTAGATGTTCGCCTTTTTTGATATCACGACCTGCTATAATGGAAATACGAAAACCGTTGCGTTGATCAAATTGAAAGTAGCAATTGGGTAAACATGAATGTTCCATCATGCAGGCCGTATAAAAGACTCCACTCAATTCTAATCCCGATGATAAACTAATACACATATAATTAGTTTCTATTATGCCACAGATGCGACGTAATATATTGTTATCATATTCCTGGAGATATTTATCTTTAGATTTTTGTTCTACAGTTTTGAGACGTTGAAAAAAGTTGCGTTGTAAATAGGAGACAATACGTTGCTCAGCATCTCTGCAAGTATATATTTGAAATTTTTATGAAAAGTTTTTTTATGAATTATAACTGAAATGTATATTTTCTGTTAAAAAGGAAGATGTCATAGAATTTGTACTACTCTGTAATGATAGACAGAATATTTTTTAACAAAAAATATCAAAGAATCCAAAAACAAATTCAAACACATTCAAATGCTTTGGATATCACACTAAAAAAATGAAAATAAGTTTCAATCACTAAAATGATTACATCAATTACTAGTTTAATTGATTTTGCACCTATCACGAAATTAATTGTAGCAATTACTTAAATTTGTAAAAGTTTAACAAGAAAAAATTACATTTATTCTCAATTCACGAAAATTTGCGAAATCTATTAAAAAATTTAATTATATCAATTAAAAAAAATTATCGAAAACTTAAATGAACTTTTTAAATTTTTCCCCTAAATTTTGTTTTTGTAGTTAGTGCCTCAAATGATTCGTAGGTTCCGAGTTTTTTTTTTAGATTTTACAAAAACTTTAGAGAACCTATAAATTTGCTTTTCTCTTCCAAATATTTGCAAATAAGTGATGTTAAATAAAAATTTTTAAATAGACAATTTTTCTCTAGTAAAGTATGTCAGTAATTTTAATATTAAAATTTGTAAACTTACTCTTGTAATTCCGAGCCTTGTCTATCTTCTTCATGACTTTGCATATCCATTAGTTCGGACCACTTTTTAGGATTTTGTCTTTGTAAAATCAAACATTTCAATACCAATAAAGCATCTGAACGATAGTAATCTATCAAAGCATTTATATCATTAGTAGAATTTGGACCTGGACCCAAACTTAATATACAACATTCTAAAGCATGTAAATTGGGATTTTCAAGACCCCCACATGTTGGAGAACAGCAAGGCCAATGGCATCTATAGAAAAAATATAAAACATTAAATGTTTTTAATAAAACTTTAAACTATTAATTTTTACATCTTCATACTTAGGGCATTGATAAACTCCCATACGACAGGGTGTAAAACAGCCTACACAAGGCATCACTGGAACTTCTTGTTCTCTTTCATTTAAATACCATTTGGGACCCACAACCAGTGGGGCCTCAACAAAAATTGTTGTACCGGCTTTAATATCTTTCGTGGCCAAAAGAAAACGTCCCAATGTTGCATCATTATCTATGCAAAATGGACGACATTGTTTTTTATGTTGCTTCCAATGTTGACGCTGATGTTCAGCACCACAATAGTTAACAATTTTGCATGCTGAACAACATTGTTTAGCTGGTATTTGGCACACCGCACAGTTATCCGTGGGAGTAGACATGAAACACTTTCTTTCAAAAGACTTACAGGTTTGTATGAAAATATATTTATTTTTTATCAAAAATTAATCAATTTTTGAACTCAATAAACTCGCAATTATGCTTAAATTAATTAAATTTTAGAAATTTTCTTTAGGCTTTTGCTTATTTGAATAAATTAAGGTATATTTTTAGATTTTTCTTTAAATATTATGTACACACACGTTAGTGCTATTAGAATCACACTATTCAATATGTTTAAACGATCTTCAGTGATTTACTCCCACAGAGAATAATTGTGTGTTTAAACAGCATGCTATTTAAAACATGCGCAATGTAGATATTTTTAAAAGAATATTGCAATTGAAATTGCATATAACTATTCTCAGATTTCTAGGAAGGCTTTATTTTTGAATTTTAATTAGAATCTTCAAACTGATTCTTATTGATTTACTTATAAAAACAGTAAATATGCTGAGATATATTTTCCTAAAGATAATTAACTTTTCTTCTGGAAAACACGTATTCTGTGTTCTAAATCCCTTAGCAAAATTAATGATTATACAACAATTTTCCATAGAAAAACATTTCCAATAACATTTTTTATTTACATTTTTTAAAAATTCTTTTGGTCGCAAAATATATTTAAATAAATTATATAATAAATTTATATAAATTATAAAAAAAAAACAATAATAAAAACTAATTCCTTAATTCTACTTTATCTTGATTCAACAAAAAGGGATACTTTTCAAGAATTTCTTTTTGTTCCCTCAAATTTTTAACAATACCCGTTAAGTTCCATCCATGTCTCAGTAATGAATTCTCTACCGAAAATTTTCCATGTCTTATACATCTTAGGGCAGAACAATGGGCAACAGTTTTCAATTCTATACCCATTTCATGTATTAAGGTTGCCAAATATTCTTCCGTCTCGTTAATAGCATGTATTTCCAAAGTAAAGTTAGGTTTTTGGAAATCGATTAGTTTAATACCATAAATGACAGTTTGTTCCTTACTAGCTGGTCTTATCAGACCCTTGCAGGCTAATTCATAAGCAGCCTGAGATTGTAAACTTACTCCAGATAACTCAAACATTTTACGTTGATGTGAGGCTTGTAGGGAAGAAGCCATGGCACTTACTCTATCCGGATAGACATGATTATAATTGGCCTTAAGCGTTATACGGGAATCGGGTAAATGTGTTTCAGTGGCTATACCCAAACGACCGGTTACATGATATGCTCTTATGGGGCGACTACGTTGAATACGCATAGATTGTTTTAAGCCCTTGTTGAGACCAAATACTAATAAAGAAATTTGTTTTTAAATCGTTTGTCGCAATAAACTTTTTATATTATTACTTACATAATACCCCACTGGTATGTATACCCAATCCGGCTACCGGACTACAACGTATATCATCTATTTCATAACGTGGTCCAGTACTTAACACATGTTCGCTAAGTTTTAGTTTATGTATTTTACGTAGTATGGGATCAGCAGCACCCCCAGATTCTAATAAAAGTTTTTCTTGTGTTTCTTCACGATTAGCATCCATATCATTGAGATCTTAAAGGATTTGAAAGTAATTTTATTAATCGTTAAGAAAAATGCATTAATTATCCTTACCCCGGCATACATTATGTAAAATAGCCGACTTCACATGTTTAACCTTCATTCCTTGAGGTTTAAATACATTTATTAAACCATTTAAATGTTTGAAAACAATGGACGCATCATGTACTTTTGTTAAGGACATGTTTTTTTATTTTGTAAAGGATTTGTTAAGGAATAATTGGAGCAAAATTTAAAATTTCTAGATTATTTCGTTTGTTTTGATTCTGTTTTTCTATGTGATGCATAGAAAAAAATAGAAATGAAACAGAGTCGTATTTCGCTTGAATAAGTATTAGTGACAGCACATTATGTAACTTTTGACGTTTAATAAAAACAATGCAAGATAAAGGAGAACAACAACAAAGCAAACAACAAAAGAGAAAAAAAGTTTTTAAACTATCAATAGTGCGTATTATCTTAATAAAAAAAACTTTGAATACAGCAAAATAAATAATAAATTTAATTAAACGAAAGACAAATTCCATTTTTTATAAACAAAGAATCTAATTTGATATTAAATACGTGTGAGATGAGGAAGAACAAGCATTTTGCCACCATATTGGAAAATACATCAAATACAACACTGCGTACCTTCTAATCTTTTCTATGATGTGATGTGTTTATTAAGCTTAATGCTAGAGCTGCCAGATCATAAAAATGAAGCATTCTAAAGTTCTGTGGGGAAAATTAACCCTTCCCCTACACGCAAAATAAATCTGTGTAGGAGTGAACAAAAATCTTGTATTAATTAACCAAAAATATGCTAAAACCAATTGGTATTTGGTTGGTTGGATACTAAAGTACTGCACAATTCAACATTTTCTGTAAAAATGTCTTTTTCAAAAAATCCATGTCATGCCATGTCATGTTAATTCAAACGAGGTATTGTGCCATGTTATGTTTACTCAAACACACTGTCTTAGCATGTCATTAAAACTTATCGAAGCTGTTGTACCCTGTTGAGTTCAGTATTATGTCTTCTAATGTTCTTTTGCATCATGTTTTTAATACTGTTTGGCCTACCTTACACGAAAATATAAATGTTTCATTGTTTTTTTAATAAAAATCCTAAATCAAATAAATAATTGATTAAAAATAAATTAAATTCAAAGCATTTGCTATGGGTGGATTTTTTTGCTAACGTGTATAAATTATCCCATACAAATTTGACATAAATTTGCCGTATATACATAGTTAAAAAACGTCAAATTTGTATGGGATAATTTATACACGTTAGCAAAAAAATCCAGCTTATGTTAATTGAAATAACGGCAATGAAACAATTCCCCTAGTTTTTTTTTTTTTTTACAAAAACAAAGCATTAAAATACAATAAGATTATTTATTGATAGACAAAATATAAATGCTCCGTTATTTGATTACCGTTATCCTTCGCATAATTTCACTAAAATGTTAAAAAAAAAATGTAATGAAAAGAAGTGTGCAATAAAACTAAACGCTAGTTTATAATAATTATATTATATTTTATATGAAATAATTAAGATTTATATATCGTCGCTGCGCCTAAAAATGGAGTCATGTGTTAAAATTTTATTTTTGAAGAGGCCCAAGAAACAGACAAATTTGGCTCTTTCGCGGTACTTTTATGAACATAACTTCACACAAACATTAAACCAATATTATAAATTTCATGTTGATTAAAAGTTGACTTCTATAAAATACTGCGAAAGGACCAAAAAAAGCTGTTTCTTGGGCCTCTTTGAAAAAATTTGAAAAACACATGACTCCATTTTTAGGCGCAGCGACGATATGTTCTAAAGTCAATAAAAGACAATTTTTATTGTTTTATAACAAATTAATACAAAAAAAGTTAAATTAAATGTATAAATAATTTCTCTTTTCCACTTAAGAACTTATATTTAAATATTTTGTTCATTAAAGCTTCAAAAGAAGATCCTTGAAAGTAGTAAATATCATAATTAAATATTTTTTGCAGTTTAATTGCATATAATGAGCCATACAAATGGTAAAAAAGCATCAATTGTGTCATATGCTGCACATGTCGCATGTGTCGCATGTGTTGACATGGTCAATTTCTATGTTCATGCATGCAATTACACTTTTAAGACTATGCATAGATTTGTTTTGAATTTATTCGACATGCCTTCACATGTTATTGTTAAACATGTATTAGCGACATGGCATGAATTGACACTTGCATCATGTGACACTATGTTGTATGTTATATAGTTCAACATTTGCAGGCCTTTATTGGATACCATTTGGCTTGAGTCGATTTTTTTGAATGAGTTTGCCTGATTTATTTAGTCTTCATTTTTCCTTTGTACAAAAAAAAAAGCAACAAAAAAAAATATGCTCGTGAGTTAGTGTGCGTGATTCAAAAATTCTTGTCGAGAGTGTGAGCCAAAAATAACTCACTCACCGATCTCTACTACAAGGTACAGATAGATGCTGGTCACGTGATTTAAGTGGTTCACGTTAGTAAAACTTAAATATTTAAGTGGTAAGTGAATGAGCATAAATTTGAATTTGAAAACTGTGGTCAGTAAACTAAATTTGCCGAAAAATACGCCTAAAAACCCATTTAAAATTGGCTCTTTTCCAAAATCTCCAATTTTGTTTAATTTGCACGTCAAAAAAAGAAGCACTGTTGCCAACTATTTTTAACCAAAAACCTCTAAATTTCACAAAAAAGCGCTAGAAACCGCCAAAAATAAATTTAGCGAGGAAAATTTAAAATTCTCCCGCTAAATTATGAAAAAAGCACTGAAAACCGAAAAACTTGGCATTTTTGATTGACAAAAAAGAAAAATTTAAAAAAAAACCTCCAAATTATTTTTCTACGAAAATTGACTTTTCACTTAAATCGCACAAGAAACCGCCGAAAAAAAACTTAACGGGAAAATAAAAAAATTCTCCCGCTAAGTTACAAAAAAGCGCTAAAATTCGAAAAACTTGGCGTTTTCGATTGAAAAAAAAAGAAAAATTTCAAAAAAGTCTTAAATTTTCCCCCACTAAATCCAAACAAAAAAAGCACTAGATTTTCCCGCTAAAGGTACCTACAAACGACGCAATATTATGTACAATATTCAATTATATTGATGGTGTGTGGGTAAGATTGACCATTGTACAATCGTCAATATTACCCACACACCATCAATATAATTGAATATTGTACATAATATTGCGTCGTCTATAGGTACCTTAAAACCAATTTTCTCCCACGCTAAATCCAAACAAAAAGCGCTAGATTTAGCGGGAAAACCTCCAACTTGGCAACAGTGAAAAGTAGAATACAAAGAGAGTGAGAGAATAACAACTAAACATATGTGTTTGACACTGTCAAATTGACAGTTCTCAGCACGTGTTGGTGTTGGTTGTTGATTCTCTGTTTATAACATTTAAAAACGAATTGTTTTTAGAAAATTTAAAAATTAATCCATAAAAATCTACAAAACGCTAACATGAAGTGGACTACAGCAAATCTTAAAAATCCTAATTACACAGATAATCATGAAATCTATGTGGGCACACAAACAGGATCTTTTAAAAGTAAGTAAACTAAAGTTTTTTTTTAGGACAGTAATATTATTTTCTATAAACTTTCAGAACTAACACCTGCTTATGAAGAAAATCCTTTTCAACAAAAGAATTTACAAAACTTAACGGAATTAGATAAAGATTCACGTATTAACTCATTGGCCTTTGCCAATGAAACTAAATCGGAAATTTTAATTGGTCGTGGCCACACCACAGTACAAGTGCACTCGGTACGTACGGAACAACAACAATATACTGTAGATTTTCAAGGTTCTCCCATAGTGGGTTTGGCTCGTTTTGACAATAGTATTGTGGCTGGATTCGGCAATGGTCAAATACAATGTTTGGCGGTAAATGAAGATGGTGTGGATAAAACTATACCAGGATTTCTTTTAGATAAAGTTGGTGATGATATGGCTCATTTAAGGCAATGCCCCGTAGAACGTAATTTAGTAGCTACCGGTGGAAAGGGTAGACAAAATAATTTAAAAGTTTTCGATATGGCTGCCGAAGGCAAACAAGTATTTAATTCAAAAAATTTACCCAATGATTATTTACAACTGGAAGTACCAGTATGGGATAGTGATGTAGGATTTATAGATTCACCACATATTTTGGCAACATGTTCTCGTTATGGTTATGTACGTGTCTATGATACACGCAAACAAAGAAGACCGGTTCAATGTTTTGCCACAGAAGATCAAATGAGTTTCACCACATTAACGGCAAATGGAAATTATATTTATACTGGAACTACAATGGGAGCAATGAAGGTAAGGGATTTTGAAAGAAAATCAGAATAAAAAAAATCTATAGAAAAAGTCCCAGATTCTCAGAATTTTTTTTTTCAGAATATAGAAAAAGTCTCGGATTCTGAGACATTTTTCTTATAGAAAATGTCTCAAATTCTGAGACATTTTTCTTATAGAAAATGTCGCAAATTCTTAGACATTTTTCTTATAGATAAAGTCTCGGATTCTGAAACATTTTTCTTATAGAAAAATTCTCAGATCCTGACCAATTTTTCATATAGAAAAATTTTCAGATTCAGAGACATTTTTTCTATAGAAAAATTCTCAGATTGTGAGACATTTTTCATATAGAAAAATTTTCAGATTCTGAGACATTTTTTCTATAGAAAAACTCGCAGATTCCGAGACATTTTTTTTATAAAAAATTCTCAGGTTCTGAGACATTTTTCATATAGAAAAATTCTCAGATTCTGAGACATTTATCTTATAGAAAAATTCTCAGATTCTGAGACATTTTTCATATAGAGATTTTTTCTGAGAATATGAGACAGATTGTAAGACATTTCTTTTAAAGAAATAGTCTCAGATTCTGAGACATTTTTCCTATAGAAAAATTCTCAGATACTGATACATTTTAGTTAAAGAAAAATTATCGGATTCTCAGAATGAAAAATTTTCAGATTCGGAGACATTTTTCCTATAGAAAAATTCTCTATTCTGAGACATTTTTACTATAGAAAAATTCTAAAATACTGAGACATTTTGACTGTAGAAAAATTCTTTGATTCTGATTTATTTTTTCTATAGAAAAATTCTCATATTTTTGAGACATTTTTCCTTTAGAAAAATTCTCAGATTTTGAGACATTTTTCCTTTAGAAAAATTATCAGATTTTGAGATATTTTGCCTATAGAAAAATTCTCAGATTCTGAGACATTTTTCCTATAGAAAATTCTCAGATTCTGAGACATTTTTCCTACAGAAAAATTCTCAGATTTTTGGAAATTTTTTTATAGAAAAATTCTCAGATTCTGAGACTTTTTATATAGAAAAATTCTCAGATTCTGAGACATTTTTCCTATAGAAAATTCTCAGATTCTGAGAAATTTTTCCTATAGAAAAATTCTCAGATTTTTGGAAATTTTTTTATAGAAAAATTCTCAGATTCTGAGACTTTTTATATAGAAAAATTCTCAGATTCTGAGACATTTTTTCAAATGAAAAATTCTCAGGCTCTGATATATTTTTCCTATAAAAAATTCTCAGATTCCTATAGAAAAATTCTCAGATTCCTAAAAGAAAATTCTCAGATTCTGAGACTTTTTTCTATAAGAAAAATTGTGAGACATTTTTCTATAAGAAAAATTTTCTATAGGAAAAATGTCTCAGAATCTGAGAAATTTTCTATATAAAAAGTCTCAGAATCTGAGAATTTTTCTATAAAAAAATTTCCAAAAATCTGAGAATTTTTCTATAGGAAAAATGTCTCAGAATCTGAGAATTTTCTATAGGAAAAATGTCTCAGAACCTGAGAATTTTTTATAGAAAAAATGTCTCGGAATCTGCGAGTTTTTCTATAGAAAAAATGTCTCAGATTCTGAGACATTTTTCTATAAGAAAAATTCTCAGATTCTGAGACATTTTTCTATAAGAAAAATTCTCAGATTCTGAGACATTTTTCTATAAGAAAAATTCTCAGATTCTGAGACATTTTTCTATAAGAAAAATTCTCAGATTCTGAGACATTTTTCTATAAGAAAAATTCTCAGATTCTGAGACATTTTTCTATAAGAAAAATTCTCAGATTCTGAGACATTTTTCTATAAGAAAAATTCTCAGATTCTGAGACATTTTTCTATAAGAAAAATTCTCAGATTCTGAGACATTTTTCTATAAGAAAAATTCTCAGATTCTGAGACATTTTTCTATAAGAAAAATTCTCAGATTCTGAGACATTTTTCTATAAGAAAAATTCTCAGATTCTGAGACATTTTTCTATAAGAAAATTCTCAGATTCTGTGATTTGTTTCATGTAAAAAAAATCGTTTTATCCCTTTCATTTTTAGGCTTTCGATATACGTCGCATGAAAACCTTTGTTCATACCTATAAAGGTTTCACTGGCGGCATAAGTGATGTCTATTTGGATGCTTCTGGAAAGTTATTGGTTTCGGCCAGTTTAGATCGTTACGTTAGGGTACATCATGCTGATTCTTGTGTACTCATGTATCAATGTTATGTTAAATCTAAAGCCACACGTGTCTTATTACGTGAATCCATGGAAAATCCTAATGCCAAAGAAGAAGATGAGGATAAAGAAACTGAAGAAGGCGATGTAACAGTTAAAGGAGCAAATAAGAAAAATAATTCTAAGGATGATGTTTCAGAAGATGAAGAATATGAAGATTTGTTTGAAAATATGCAAACAATAGTGTAAGTAAAATGAGAAGATATATAAGATGGTTGTGTCAGAATGAATAGATTGGCCAAAAAGCGATATTTCGTCAGTATTCATTGCTAGCATATTGTATAAACTATGGTAAAGGTCGGTTTTAAGGCCAGCTAAAATTTAATGGTGAAGCCAAAGTTAATAATTTAACTATTGCTCATTTTTTTAACAATATGGTCAAACTTTCGGAAACAATCAGTAAAAATGTCACTTAACGTCATCTTTGCCCTTAAAATTTGTCATATAAATAGCGTTTGATATCCTTTATAAAGGCAATTCAGATGATGACTACCCATGGACATTTTTATCATTGATATTTTAGTATTGGGGAAAAGATATGTCGGGTTTACATAATTTTGTGTGTAAAATTATTTACTTAAAATTGATAAATCTTATCCCCACTATTGTGAAATAGTTTATAGTTGTAGTATGAATCTGCCTTTTAAATCAAGCCATCATTAAATTTTCTCTAAAAAGCTTGCAAATATCGAATTCTGAACAAATTAAGTTTTTGGCCAGAACTTTTCGTTTGAACAGTATGAAAGACAAAAAAAAAAATAACATTTTAATAATACATTTTAGCGATAGTGATGGAGACGAAAAGGATAATGATGACCTAGAAGAAAATGAAGAGGATTCCGAGGAAGAGGACGATACAAAAATTGAACAACCTACTCCCGTTACAAAATCTGGATCTAAAAGAAAATCTTCTACAAAAATTGTTAAAAATAAAAAGAAAAAGAATTGATTCAATTAATTATATACATATTTTTTTAAATATTCTTTAGTTTAATAGACATTCAGGTGTTTTATTTTATAGTAATACTTATTGTTAGTGCTAAATTCATTTAATGGATTTATGTAGCATTAATTTTTTTTACTGCATTAAAACGCTACGCATTTTATAGTTGACTCTCAAACGATAGGTGCAATAATAGAAAAATTCCACAACTGAAATCATGCTCAAACCCAAGCATAAATTAAAAACGCCACCCAAATCGGCTAAAATTAAAAGAATATTAGATAAACTGTTTATTATACACTGTCTCAGAAATTAAAATGCGAAATATTATTCTTTTGATTTAATAGAGAAAAGCTATGCTTAAATCTAACAGTATACTTACACAATAATCCAATCCAAGACATGACAGTAACTTTATGTATCGATGGTACCACCTGTTTAGCCAAATAAACTCGTACTATAAATGTATCTTCAGAATAATTTTGACGGGAACTGAAATTTTATCAGATTTTAGTATTTCAGTAACTATAAAAAAATGTTTTCCTCTACATACTATAAAGGACTTATGGAATAATTGTGTAATTGCAAATCGGTTTTATAGGCCAAAGTTGAATAAGTAACATCATAGCAATTTGGTAAACACTGATCACAACGAATACTTTTAAAAGTATCTGAAAAAAAAACAGTTAAAATTTAAGATTAAATAATTTTCAGAATTAAAAAGTAATAAAAAGAAAAAAGAACCCACACAAATTAAATAAAAAGCAATAAAAAGAAAAAAAGCACAAACAAATAACGCTGGCAGACATCAAAAAAGCGTCTGGGATCTGACCACGTCTTTTCATTTTATGAAATTTTCTGACCACATTTTTTTTATATATTTTTTTTTTCTTTAAATCCTAAGGTATATGGAAAACGAGTGGTCAGATCCCATGCGCATCCCAAAATTTCACAAAAAAAGTTTAATCAAAAACCTAACGTAATGGAAACTAAGAGGCATGTCACAGACTCAATTCCGTTCGGAATTGGAATAAGTGTTTTACTCATAAAACGCAAAGCATATATTTTTTTCGAAATGAAACCACTTTTATGCAATTCAATTCCGCTTTGATTTTTGAAAGTGATTTCATTCCGAAAAAATAATATTCGTTTTGCGTTTTACGAGCAAACCACTTTTTTCAAATCCGAACGGAATTGAGTCTGGGACATGCCTCTAGATTTGGAGTCTGAATCGAAAGGCTTTTCGAAAACGAGTTGTCAGATTTCAGACAAACTCAAAATTTCTCAAATTCTGTATGAATTAAAAAGTAATAAAAAGAAAAAATCAACTCACCATAATCCAGGGCATAACATAGCGTATCATTAAGTTTACATTCTTTATAATCGGCATTGCCATTGGGAAAATGATATGGTTGACATTGACATTTTTCCACTATTATATCACTTTCACATGATAACATACACGCGGCCTGACGATAACTACGTAATTCCAAATCGTCTGATATTAAACAATCTCGTTTACGTTTTGATAATTCCAATACTTCCGCTGAAGAACTCTGAACAGTTGGTGATATTTCAACAAAACTTTCCGAATTTGAGGTAATTGTTACCGAAGCTGCTGATTCTGTAACAAAATCCATTGGATGATGTACCAATACTATAAGGCCAGTTGAAAGATTACGTTCAGAGCCCTCAACGCCTATAAAGGATAAACCACCATCTACACCAAAGATATTGGAAGAAAATGGTACGTACGATAAGTTTCTAGGATTGTAATTAAACGAACAACATGGTCCTAGATAAGAAGTAGTTGGTATAAACGATAAATATTCATGATGTTGACGACATGGAAATTCAAAATTTCCCCAGAAGCAACGTTTAACAAAATCTTCGCAACTGGCACTGACATGCATGGCAGCCTCATAAATGCTGATATTATTGAGACGCAATATTTCATCGGTTATTTCGTAGGATGTATCGTTGACAGGCATGGTCCAACTTTGATCGGTAAAGGCATTGATAAATTTAAAACCAGCAGCTACTTCTTGGAGATCGTATTTGAAGGGGATGTCACTGAAATGTAAAACTAGAATGAAAACCTTGAATAGTTTAAAATTTTTCTGTTTCTATATGAAAAATGTCTTAAGATTCTGAGACTTTTTCTATACAAAAAATGTCGCAGAATCTAAGACTTTTTCTATAGAAACAATGGGTTATATTCTGAGACTTTTTCTATAGGAAAAATTTCTTAGATTCTGAGAAACTTTCAATACGAAAAATGTCTCAAAATTTGAGACTTTTTCTATACGACAAATGTCTCAGAATTTGTGACTTTCTATACGAAAAATGTCTCAGATTCTGAGACTTTCTATAGGAAAAACTATTCTTTTTCTATAGGAAAAGTGTCATATTCTGAGACTTTTTCTATAAAAAAAAAATAATCAAAATTTTAGATTAAATAATTTTTAGGATTAAAAAGTAATACAAAGAAAAAAGAACAACATTTTTAAGAAATAAAAAGCAATAAAAAGAAAAAATATTAATTAAATAGCGCTGGCAGACTTTTTCTATAGGACAAATGTCTTAGATTCTGAAACTTTTTCGATAGGAAAAATGTATCAGATTCTGAAACTTTTTCGATAGGAAAAATGACTCAAAAACTTGGATGTTCTTTAAGAAAAATGTCTCAGATTCTGAGACTTTTTCTTTAGAAAAACTTTCTTAGGTTCTTAGACTTTTTCTATCAAAAAATATCTTAGATTCTGAAATTTTCTATAGAAAACATCTCAGATTCTGAAACTTTCTATAAGAAAAATGTCTCAGATTCTGAAACATTTTCTATAAGAAAAATGTCTCAGATTCTGAGACTTTTTCTATAAGAAAAATGTCTCAGATTCTGAGACTTTTTCTGTAAGAAAAATGTCGCGGATTTTGAGACTTTTTCTATAAAAAAAAATTGTCTCAGATTCTGAGACTTTTTCTATAAGAAAAATGTCTCAGATTCTGAGACTTTTTCTATAAGAAAAATGTCTCAGATTCTGAGACTTTTTCTATAAGAAAAATGTCTCAGATTCTGAGACTTTTTCTATAAGAAAAATGTCTCAGATTCTGAGACTTTTTCTATAAGAAAAATGTCTCAGATTTTGAGACTTTTTCTATAAGAAAAATGTCTCAGATTTTGAGACTTTTTCTATAAGAAAAATGTCTCAGATTCTGAGACTTTTTCTATAAGAAAAATGTCTTAGATTCTGATACTTTTTCTATAGGAAAAATGTCTCAGATTCTGATACTTTTTCTATAGGAAAAATGTCTCAGATTCTGATACTTTTTCTATAGGAAAAATGTCTCAGATTCTGAGACTTTTTCTATAAGAAAAATGTCTCAGATTCTGAGACTTTTTCTATAAGAAAATGTCTCAGATTCTGAGACTTTTTCTATAAGAAAAATGTCTCAGATTCTGAGACTTTTTCTATAAGAAAAATGTCTCAGATTCTGAGACTTTTTCTATAAGAAAAATGTCTCAGATTCTCAGATTCTGAGACTTTTTCTATAAGAAAAATGTCTCAGATTCTTAGATTCTGAGACTTTTTCTATAAGAAAAATGTCTCAGATTCTGAGACTTTTTCTATAAGAAAAATGTCTCAGATTCTGAGACTTTTTCTATAAGAAAAATGTCTCAGATTCTGAGACTTTTTCTATAAGAAAAATGTCTCAGATTCTGAGACTTTTTCTATAAGAAAAATGTCTCAGATTCTGAGACTTTTTCTATAAGAAAAATGTCTCAGATTCTGAGACTTTTTCTATAAGAAAAATGTCTCAGATTCTGAGACTTTTTCTATAAGAAAAATGTCTCAGATTCTGAGACTTTTTCTATAAGAAAAATGTCTCAGATTCTGAGACTTTTTCTATAAGAAAAATGTTTTAGATTCTGAGACTTTTTCTATAAGAAAAATGTCTCAGATTCTGAGACTTTTTCTATAAGAAAAATGTCTCAGATTCTGAGACTTTTTCTATAAGAAAAATGTCTCAGATTCTGAGACTTTTTCTATAAGAAAAATGTCTCAGATTCTGAGACTTTTTCTATAAGAAAAATGTCTCAGATTCTGAGACTTTTTCTATAAGAAAAATGTCTCAGATTCTGAGACTTTTTCTATAAGAAAAATGTCTCAGATTCTGAGACTTTTTCTATAAGAAAAATGTCTCAGATTCTGAGACTTTTTCTATAAGAAAAATGTCTCAGATTCTGAGACTTTTTCTATAAGAAAAATGTCTCAGATTCTGAGACTTTTTCTATAAGAAAAATGTCTCAGATTCTGAGACTTTTTCTATAAGAAAAATGTCTCAGATTCTGAGACTTTTTCTATAAGAAAAATGTCTCAGATTCTGAGACTTTTTTTATAAGAAAAATGTCTCAGATTCTGAGACTTTTTCTATAAGAAAAATGTCTCAGATTCTGAGACTTTTTCTATAAGAAAAATGTCTCAGATTCTGAGACTTTTTCTATAAGAAAAATGTCTCAGATTCTGAGACTTTTTCTATAAGAAAAATGTCTCAGATTCTGAGACTTTTTCTATAAGAAAAATGTCTCAGATTTTGAGACTTTTTCTATAAGAAAAATGTCTCAGATTCTGAGACTTTTTCTATAAGAAAAATGTCTCAGATTCTGAGACTTTTTCTATAAGAAAAATGTCTCAGATTCTGAGACTTTTTCTATAAGAAAAATGTCTCAGATTCTGAGACTTTTTCTATAGGAAAAATGTCTCAGATTCTGAGACTTTTTCTATAGGAAAAATGTCTCAGATTCTGAGACTTTTTCTATAGGAATAATATCTCAGATTCTAAAACTTTTTCTATAGGAATTATATCTCCGATTCTGAGACTTTTCTGTCTCAGCGCCCATTTCATATTTATACAGTCCCTGTATAAATAAGAGGGTTTCGTAATTTTTCTTGTTCTTCGTTACTTACAGTGTTTGTACATAACGGTGGACTCTTTCCATATTTACCACCTTGGGGCTACATATAGTAACCCCCGGAAATGCTACATCGGTTATAGGTAAATCATTTGAAATTGTATTCAATATAGGATAGGAATAGAATTTTAACCATAATTTCAAAGAAAGGAAAACGCCACATAAAAACAGGCTTATTAATACCGAAGACCAACACCATCTGAAATATATTTAAATTTATATATTTTCCAAAAATTTAATAAAAAAACCCACCTTGAGGTTCCCTGAGTACGATGTGGCCTTAACAACCAAATACCACTTACTTTCGTACGCATGGTATATTCCCAGAAAGTATCATTAATGGCCAAGTGTAAACGTTTCCACGACTGCTTAAAATGTTTCCGCGAAACAATCATATCTATTCATACACTTTACACTATCTCTCAAAGACTAAATTTTATTTGAAAAATTATCTTTTAATATAGAAAATATTAAGGGTGTGAAGATAGATTTGCAAGTTAGATTCGGGTTGTGAAATTTGCTAAATCTGTTATACCCGCTAAAAGTTAGATTTGAAAGTTAGATTTGGATTGTTATATCTGCTATACATAGCTTAAATAAAAAATATTTAAAAAATTAAAATAATTATTAAATAATAATGAATTAAAAATATTACTAAAAAATTAAAAAAAAAAAATCAAACACATTCGTACGTTTTTTGTATCTTGGGTCAAATTGAACATTTTGGACAGACCTGAATGGGGTTTGTCAATTTTGGTTGATAGTCCTGGACTAGTTGAGCAACCTAGCATGCCGGTTATACCCAATTGTTTCTCAGGAAAAAAGATATAATTTTTTACAAAAATATATTTTCCATATGGGACATATTCTGGCATTTTTTGTATCTTGGGCCAAAGTGGACATTTTGGACAGACCTGAATGGGGTTTGTTAATTTTGGGTGATAGTCCTGGACTGGTAGAGTAACCTGGCATGCCGGTTATACCCAATTGTTTCTCAGGAAAAAAGATATGATTTTTTAAAAAAATATATTTTCCATATGGGACATAATATACTGGGATTTTTTGTATCTTGGGCCAAAGTGGACATTTTGGACAGACCTGAATGGGGTTTGTTAATTTTGGGTGATAGTCCTGGACTGGTAGAGTAACCTGGCATGCCGGTTATACCCAATTGTTTCTCAGGAAAAAAGATATGATTTTTTAAAAAAATATATTTTCCATATGGGACATATTCTGGCATTTTTTGTATCTTGGGCCAAAGTGGACATTTTGGACAGACCTGAATGGGGTTTGTTAATTTTGGGTGATAGTCCTGGACTGGTAGAGTAACCTGGCATGCCGGTTATACCCAATTGTTTCTCAGGAAAAAAGATATGATTTTTAAAAAAAATATATTTTCCATATGGGACATATTCTGGCATTTTTTGTATCTTGGGCCAAAGTGGACATTTTGGACAGACCTGAATGGGGTTTGTTAATTTTGGGTGATAGTCCTGGACTAGTAGAGCAACTTGGCATGCCGGTTATACCCAATTGTTTCTCAGGAAAAAAGATATAATTTTTAAAAAAAATATATTTTCCATATGGGACATATTCTGGCATTTTTTGTATCTTGGGCCAAAGTGGACATTTTGGACAGACCTGAATGGGGTTTGTTAATTTTGGGTGATAGTCCTGGACTAGTAGAGCAACTTGGCATGCCGGTTATACCCAATTGTTTCTCAGGAAAAAAGATATGATTTTTTAAAAAAATATATTTTCTATATGGGTCATATTCTGGCATTTTTTGTATCTTGGGCCAAAGTGGACATTTTGGACAGTCCTGAATGGGGTTTGTTAATTTTGGGTGATAGTCCTGGACTGGTAGAGTAACCTGGCATGCCGGTTATACCCAATTGTTTCTCAGGAAAAAAGATATGATTTTTTAAAAAAATATATTTTCCATATGGGACATATTCTGGCATTTTTTGTATCTTGGGCCAAAGTGGACATTTTGGACAGACCTGAATGGGGTTTGTTAATTTTGGGTGATAGTCCTGGACTGGTAGAGTAACCTGGCATGCCGGTTATACCCAATTGTTTCTCAGGAAAAAAGATATGATTTTTTAAAAAAATATATTTTCCATATGGGACATATTCTGGCATTTTTTGTATCTTGGGCCAAAGTGGACATTTTGGACAGACCTGAATGGGGTTTGTTAATTTTGGGTGATAGTCCTGGACTGGTAGAGTAACCTGGCATGCCGGTTATACCCAATTGTTTCTCAGGAAAAAAGATATGATTTTTTAAAAAAAATATATTTTCCATATGGGACATATTCTGGCATTTTTTGTATCTTGGGCCAAAGTGGACATTTTGGACAGACCTGAATGGGGTTTGTTAATTTTGGGTGATAGTCCTGGACTGGTAGAGTAACCTGGCATGCCGGTTATACCCAATTGTTTCTCAGGAAAAAAGATATGATTTTTTAAAAAAATATATTTTCCATATGGGACATATTCTGGCATTTTTTGTATCTTGGGCCAAAGTGGACATTTTGGACAGACCTGAATGGGGTTTGTTAATTTTGGGTGATAGTCCTGGACTGGTAGAGTAACCTGGCATGCCGGTTATACCCAATTGTTTCTCAGGAAAAAAGATATGATTTTTTAAAAAAAATATATTTTCCATATGGGACATATTCTGGCATTTTTTGTATCTTGGGCCAAAGTGGACATTTTGGACAGACCTGAATGGGGTTTGTTAATTTTGGGTGATAGTCCTGGACTGGTAGAGTAACCTGGCATGCCGGTTATACCCAATTGTTTCTCAGGAAAAAAGATATGATTTTTTAAAAAAATATGTTTTCTATATGGGTCATATTCTGGCATTTTTTGTATCTTGGGCCAAAGTGGTCATTTTGGACAGACCTGAATGGGGTTTGTTAATTTTGGGTGATAGTCCTGGACTGGTAGAGTAACCTGGCATGCCGGTTATACCCAATTGTTTCTCAGGAAAAAAGATATGATTTTTTAAAAAAATATATTTTCCATATGGGACATAATATACTGGGATTTTTTGTATCTTGGGCCAAAGTGGACATTTTGGACAGACCTGAATGGGGTTTGTTAATTTTGGGTGATAGTCCTGGACTGGTAGAGTAACCTGGCATGCCGGTTATACCCAATTGTTTCTCAGGAAAAAAGATATGATTTTTTAAAAAAATATATTTTCCATATGGGACATATTCTGGCATTTTTTGTATCTTGGGCCAAAGTGGACATTTTGGACAGACCTGAATGGGGTTTGTTAATTTTGGGTGATAGTCCTGGACTGGTAGAGTAACCTGGCATGCCGGTTATACCCAATTGTTTCTCAGGAAAAAAGATATGATTTTTTAAAAAAAATATATTTTCCATATGGGACATATTCTGGCATTTTTTGTATCTTGGGCCAAAGTGGACATTTTGGACAGACCTGAATGGGGTTTGTTAATTTTGGGTGATAGTCCTGGACTAGTAGAGCAACTTGGCATGCCGGTTATACCCAATTGTTTCTCAGGAAAAAAGATATAATTTTTTAAAAAAATATATTTTCCATATGGGACATATTCTGGCATTTTTTGTATCTTGGGCCAAAGTGGACATTTTGGACAGACCTGAATGGGGTTTGTTAATTTTGGGTGATAGTCCTGGACTGGTAGAGTAACCTGGCATGCCGGTTATACCCAATTGTTTCTCAGGAAAAAAGATATGATTTTTTAAAAAAATATATTTTCCATATGGGACATAATATACTGGGATTTTTTGTATCTTGGGCCAAAGTGGACATTTTGGACAGACCTGAATGGGGTTTGTTAATTTTGGGTGATAGTCCTGGACTGGTAGAGTAACCTGGCATGCCGGTTATACCCAATTGTTTCTCAGGAAAAAAGATATGATTTTTTAAAAAAATATATTTTCCATATGGGACATATTCTGGCATTTTTTGTATCTTGGGCCAAAGTGGACATTTTGGACAGACCTGAATGGGGTTTGTTAATTTTGGGTGATAGTCCTGGACTGGTAGAGTAACCTGGCATGCCGGTTATACCCAATTGTTTCTCAGGAAAAAAGATATGATTTTTTAAAAAAAATATATTTTCCATATGGGACATATTCTGGCATTTTTTGTATCTTGGGCCAAAGTGGACATTTTGGACAGACCTGAATGGGGTTTGTTAATTTTGGGTGATAGTCCTGGACTAGTAGAGCAACTTGGCATGCCGGTTATACCCAATTGTTTCTCAGGAAAAAAGATATAATTTTTTAAAAAAATATATTTTCCATATGGGACATATTCTGGCATTTTTTGTATCTTGGGCCAAAGTGGACATTTTGGACAGACCTGAATGGGGTTTGTTAATTTTGGGTGATAGTCCTGGACTAGTAGAGCAACTTGGCATGCCGGTTATACCCAATTGTTTCTCAGGAAAAAAGATATGATTTTTTAAAAAAATATATTTTCTATATGAGTCATATTCTGGCATTTTTTGTATCTTGGGCCAAAGTGGACATTTTGGACAGACCTGAATGGGGTTTGTTAATTTTGGGTGATAGTCCTGGACTGGTAGAGTAACCTGGCATGCCGGTTATACCCAATTGTTTCTCAGGAAAAAAGATATGATTTTTTAAAAAAAATATATTTTCCATATGGGACATATTCTGGCATTTTTTGTATCTTGGGCCAAAGTGGACATTTTGGACAGACCTGAATGGGGTTTGTTAATTTTGGGTGATAGTCCTGGACTAGTAGAGCAACTTGGCATGCCGGTTATACCCAATTGTTTCTCAGGAAAAAAGATATAATTTTTTAAAAAAATATATTTTCCATATGGGACATATTCTGGCATTTTTTTTATCTTGGGCCAAAGTGGACATTTTGGACAGACCTGAATGGGGTTTGTTAATTTTGGGTGATAGTCCTGGACTAGTAGAGCAACTTGGCATGCCGGTTATACCCAATTGTTTCTCAGGAAAAAAGATATGATTTTTTAAAAAAATATATTTTCTATATGGGTCATATTCTGGCATTTTTTGTATCTTGGGCCAAAGTGGACATTTTGGACAGACCTGAATGGGGTTTGTTAATTTTGGGTGATAGTCCTGGACTGGTAGAGTAACCTGGCATGCCGGTTATACCCAATTGTTTCTCAGGAAAAAAGATATGATTTTTTAAAAAAATATATTTTCCATATGGGACATATTCTGGCATTTTTTGTATCTTGGGCCAAAGTGGACATTTTGGACAGACCTGAATGGGGTTTGTTAATTTTGGGTGATAGTCCTGGACTGGTAGAGTAACCTGGCATGCCGGTTATACCCAATTGTTTCTCAGGAAAAACGATATGATTTTTTAAAAAAATATATTTTCCATATGGGACATATTCTGGCATTTTTTGTATCTTGGGCCAAAGTGGACATTTTGGACAGACCTGAATGGGGTTTGTTAATTTTGGGTGATAGTCCTGGACTAATAGAGTAACCTGGCATCATAGCTGTATGCTATGATTGAAATAACGAAATGAATAAATAACAATATTTTTTCAAAAATAATCAAATAACAGATTATTTAAATATTTTAAAATGAATAATATTTATTTTGATTTTATTTGAATAACGAAAAATCGAATAATTTTTTCTGATTTTTTTTATTCAAACAAACAAAATATAATTTTTCAAAATAATCAACAAAAATTTGTGATTTTTTTTGGTTATTCACAAAAATTCAAATAAATAACGTATTATTCAAACAACAAAAAATAAATATTCTTGAAAATTTTGTGTTTGAAAAAAAAAACTATTTTATTTATTTTGTACAGTTTAACAAAAAATTATTCTTACAAAACAGTTTTGTTTTAATATCAGGTTCTTATAAATTGTAATTTATAAAAAGTCCATTTGAATTCAGAAAAGTTAAGTTGTGATTTAGTAAATTCCAAGTGCAGAGCTATAAACTTATGCAAATATTTACTTAACAAAACTTTTTTTTTAAAGAAAAGTATAAAAATCTGTAAAAATTGGCGACTTTCATAGGTTGGTTTAAGGAGTATACTCACTTTGTCATTCCGTGTGTAAGCATCGAAATATCTATCTAACAACCATAAAATATATATTATTTATTAGTGATCGATTGTTACACATTCTGCAGATGTCCGTCCGTTCGTCTGTGGAAGACATGATACAATCCAAAATAAAAGAGCTAGACTGTGAAAATTTGGCAGAAATATATCTTATGGTCTGAGGCTGGTTAAGTACGGAAATGGGCCAAATTGGATCATATTTAAAAATTTGAAAAAAGGCAGAAGCAAATGAAATATTTCTATGGCAGAAGAACTTCAACGTCCTGCAGTTGAATCCAGGGGACTAGAAAATGAAATTTTATGATAAAATTTAGCGGTCATATAACCAAATTTAAAAACATGCGATTTGCGAAATGGAATGATATCTGATAATAATGATAAATACCGAAATGTTTATTTATTACATACACTCAAAATATTATGTCAGTAAATTCAACAGAAAATACGTTTGAAACTAATGAAACTTTATTTAAAAAAAGACTACTTATATAAATAACTGCAAAAATCCGTAAAAGCTGACTGAAAAATGTTTACTATAAAAATGGTTAAAATTACGGAAATGTACATTCATTTTTGATTTTTTAGAAATAATTTTAAAAAACATCGAACCTGAGGAGAATCGAACTCATAATTTCAGGCTGATAGCCCAGCACGCTACCCTCTGTGCCACAAGCTACTTATATTTTAAGCAACTAAATTTGAATTTAAAATTAAAATTAAAAAAAAAAAATTTTAATTTTAGAAATTTTTAAATAACGGGCAATAACAAACGACACGTAAAATTTCTATTATCTAGAAAAATTTATACAAAATGACAATTTTTTTTTAAGTTTCTTTGTTTGATTTTTTTTTTTTTGAATTTCAAATATTTTTATTGAAACATACAACAGAAACAGAAGAAATTTTTTG
The DNA here is from genome assembly GCA_963921195.1 of Pegoplata infirma. Lineage (NCBI taxonomy): Eukaryota > Metazoa > Arthropoda > Insecta > Diptera > Anthomyiidae > Pegoplata > Pegoplata infirma. The sequence continues at coordinate 205,563,237 of OY992538.1, forward strand.
TAACGTTGACGTAAGTGAACCAAAACTACATATCGTTGCCTGGCCATCAGTATGATTATATAGTTTTAAGAAATTTCGAAAAGTCTTCGTGGGCGTATTTATGTAATATAGGACCACTTTGGCATCAGACAAACAAACCAACCGGCTTAAAAGCCGGCCATTATATTTTACAAAAAAAAAATAAAAAATTAAGCCGCATCCGAGCAAAATTGGTCAGGCCGATGCCAATTTCTCTCCAGCTTGATTAACTATTGGCATAATGGGATAGTTAAAAAAAAAATATGAAAAGTCACAGTCAACGATATACATATTTTTTTTTGACCTGACCTTGTTTCTGCAGAAGCAAGGAAGAGAAAAACTAAGGAAATTAAGAGCTTAAAAGTCTAAGCAATACCTGTTAGGATTCTAAAAAATCAACACTTCATTTCCCATTTAAGGTGTTAGGACTCTTACAAGAAATCAACAATTAATTTCCATTTTCCCTTTTTTAAAAGAAATGCCTAAAAGTATTTAAATTTTCAGAGTACGTTTTGACCATTAAGGTCTAATTGTAAGTAGTTAGTCTAAAAACGTAAACGTACTGCATACTCTATGAAATATGCAATTTCTCTATAGCTTCTCGTTTTCGAGATATTCGGAATAGAAATTTAAAAAATGTTATTTATAAGCGTTTTTGTAGCACCACTGTTAGACATTATTGCGTTAATGTCAAAAACTAAGAGTGGATTTTATATAATATGGACCTGTAGAATCCAAATCTGTCATCTAAAATGCTGTAGCTTGTTTCGTTTTTGTGTTTTTCGCGCTTAAAAATGTGCCCAATTCCATACCATATAAAATACATTCAAAATAATTATGTTTATTTTTTGACCGTTTGAATACTGCAATGTAAATTTTTTTGAATACTTTATATAAATGCATAATTCCAAATAATATTTGTTTTTTTTTGATATCTCTAGTTTTCGAGAAAATTCGAATATAATAATCTTTTGCAATTCAACCGCGATTTTTGAAAAAAGTGCTCGATCGATGTTTTGGTTTTTGTTCCTATATTATTCTTAGACATTCCAAATACGTATTCAAAAAAGAAAATATAGTATTCGCACTTTTAGGCAAAAACTGTTTCCAACCACCCGTGTTTTACTTGGTTGGTCAAAGTCACAAATTTTACCTGGCCTATGTGATATAGTTATAAAGTAAATTTGAAACATTTTTGATATATTATAACTTATTATTTTAATTATTTTCAATATGATACTTCCCCAGAGAAATTTCATGCACTAATTCGTAGAATATTTTTTCCCTTTTGGTAGACTTCAATGTATCTCGCTTAAAAAATACTTATAACAGTTAATCCGTAAAATGAGGGATAGACGGATAGATCGTTATGTGCTAGAGAATCACAATAAATTACATCATCAGTACCTCAAAAGTAGTCAAAAATAAAAAAATATTATAAGCAAATATGCATACCCTAGTAAAAATGATTTTGTATATAGCCATGTATAAATTGATACAAATATATCTTTTTATACATAATTATATCTTATTATATTTAATTATATAAAAAATCAATTAGATAAGACCAAATTTCGTATCAAATTATATAAAATTTGATATAACTCCAGATAAAATTTGATACGAATTTTGGTCTTATCTGAGAAATTTTTTATATAATTTTATATACCTAGATATTTGTATGTAAAATTAGACATATTTGTATCTATTTATACATGGATATATACAAAACCATTTTTACTAGGGTATAAATTTTAAAAATAGAATAATGCATTTTCTATTGCAAAAATGTTCAATTGTATAAAGAATGAAATTTGTTTCGATTAAAATATTTTTTGTGTAGTAGAAACATTTCACAGTTAATACTAAAGAATATTTTCTTAAAAATGTCACCAAAGCAAAAACCCTTAAAAATCTCAATGTTTTGCAAAATAAACCTTTACAATTAAGGGTATTTAAGTAATTATACATCCTTTCACGACTTTTTATTGTTTAAGAAAAATATCGAAAAGTCTAATCAACTAGAGTATTTTTATTTTCCATAAGGAAATGTTTTAAGAACATTTTTTAATCAGTAAAAGTCAATTTGGGAAAAAATTAAAAATAATCTAATTAATGTTTTAGTAAAGAAAACCTTAAATAAGTAAAACAATAGTGGTTTGTAAGAATAATTGTGTGTTTTACTGTATAATAAAATTCAAAATAAATAAAAAAAAAAATATTTTTCAAACACAAAATTTTCAAGAATATTTCTTTTTTTTGTTTAAATAATACGTTATTCATTTGAATTTTTGTGAATAACCAAAAAAAATCACAAATTTTTGTTGATTATTTTGAAAAATTCTATTTTGTTTGTTTGAATAAGCAATCAGAAAAAATTATTTGATTTTTTTGGAAAGAAATATTATTTCATTTTTATGAATTTGAATAAAATAAAATTTTATTTTATTCAAACCAAAATAAATAAAATAACAAAACATTTTATTTTTTGATAGCCAACTAAAATATCAAAGTATTTTATTTTTTTCCAAAAAATCCAAATAAAAAAAATCAATAATACAGCTATGCCTGGCATGCCGGTTATACCCAATTGTTTCTCAGGAAAAAAGATATGATTTTTAAAAAAAAATATATTTTCCATATGGGACATATTCTGGCATTTTTTGTATCTTGGGCCAAAGTGGACATTTTGGACAGACCTGAATGGGGTTTGTTAATTTTGGGTGATAGTCCTGGACTGGTAGAGTAACCTGGCATGCCGGTTATACCCAATTGTTTCTCAGGAAAAAAGATATGATTTTTTAAAAAAATATATTTTCCATATGGGACATATTCTGGCATTTTTTGTATCTTGGGCCAAAGTGGACATTTTGGACAGACCTGAATGGGGTTTGTTAATTTTGGGTGATAGTCCTGGACTGGTAGAGTAACCTGGCATGCCGGTTATACCCAATTGTTTCTCAGGAAAAAAGATATGATTTTTTAAAAAAATATGTTTTCTATATGGGTCATATTCTGGCATTTTTTGTATCTTGGGCCAAAGTGGTCATTTTGGACAGACCTGAATGGGGTTTGTTAATTTTGGGTGATAGTCCTGGACTCGTAGAGTAACCTGGCATGCCGGTTATATCCAATTGTTTCTCAGGAAAAAAGATATGATTTTTTAAAAAAATATATTTTCCATATGGCATATATTCTGGCATTTTTTGTATCTTGGGCCAAAGTGGACATTTTGCACAGACCTGAATGGGGTTTGTCAATTTTGGTTGATAGTCCTGGACTAGTTGAGCAACCTAGCATGCCGGTTATACCCAATTGTTTCTCAGGAAAAAAGATATAATTTTTTAAAAAATATATTTTCCATATGGGACATATTCTGGCATTTTTTGTATCTTGGGCCAAAGTGGACATTTTGGACAGACCTGAATGGGGTTTGTTAATTTTGGGTGATAGTCCTGGACTGGTAGAGTAACCTGGCATGCCGGTTATACCCAATTGTTTCTCAGGAAAAAAGATATGATTTTTTAAAAAAATATATTTTCCATATGGGACATAATATTCTGGGATTTTTTGTATCTTGGGCCAAAGTGGACATTTTGGACAGACCTGAATGGGGTTTGTTAATTTTGGGTGATAGTCCTGGACTGGTAGAGTAACCTGGCATGCCGGTTATACCCAATTGTTTCTCAGGAAAAAAGATATGATTTTTTAAAAAAATATATTTTCCATATGGGACATATTCTGGCATTTTTTGTATCTTGGGCCAAAGTGGACATTTTGGACAGACCTGAATGGGGTTTGTTAATTTTGGGTGATAGTCCTGGACTGGTAGAGTAACCTGGCATGCCGGTTATACCCAATTGTTTCTCAGGAAAAAAGATATGATTTTTTAAAAAAAATATATTTTCCATATGGGACATATTCTGGCATTTTTTGTATCTTGGGCCAAAGTGGACATTTTGGACAGACCTGAATGGGGTTTGTTAATTTTGGGTGATAGTCCTGGACTGGTAGAGTAACCTGGCATGCCGGTTATACCCAATTGTTTCTCAGGAAAAAAGATATGATTTTTTAAAAAAATATGTTTTCTATATGGGTCATATTCTGGCATTTTTTGTATCTTGGGCCAAAGTGGTCATTTTGGACAGACCTGAATGGGGTTTGTTAATTTTGGGTGATAGTCCTGGACTGGTAGAGTAACCTGGCATGCCGGTTATACCCAATTGTTTCTCAGGAAAAAAGATATGATTTTTTAAAAAAATATATTTTCCATATGGGACATAATATACTGGAATTTTTGTATCTTGGGCCATAGTGGACATTTTGGACAGACCTGAATGGGGTTTGTTAATTTTGGGTGATAGTCCTGGACTGGTAGAGTAACCTGGCATGCCGGTTATACCCAATTGTTTCTCAGGAAAAAAGATATGATTTTTTAAAAAAATATATTTTCCATATGGGACATATTCTGGCATTTTTTGTATCTTGGGCCAAAGTGGACATTTTGGACAGACCTGAATGGGGTTTGTTAATTTTGGGTGATAGTCCTGGACTGGTAGAGTAACCTGGCATGCCGGTTATACCCAATTGTTTCTCAGGAAAAAAGATATGATTTTTTTAAAAAAATATATTTTCCATATGGGACATATTCTGGCATTTTTTGTATCTTGGGCCAAAGTGGACATTTTGGACAGACCTGAATGGGGTTTGTTAATTTTGGGTGATAGTCCTGGACTAGTAGAGCAACTTGGCATGCCGGTTATACCCAATTGTTTCTCAGGAAAAAAGATATAATTTTTTAAAAAATTATATTTTCCATATGGGACATATTCTGGCATTTTTTGTATCTTGGGCCAAAGTGGACATTTTGGACAGACCTGAATGGGGTTTGTTAATTTTGGGTGATAGTCCTGGACTAGTAGAGCAACTTGGCATGCCGGTTATACCCAATTGTTTCTCAGGAAAAAAGATATGATTTTTTAAAAAAATATATTTTCTATATGGGTCATATTCTGGCATTTTTTGTATCTTGGGCCAAAGTGGACATTTTGGACAGACCTGAATGGGGTTTGTTAATTTTGGGTGATAGTCCTGGACTGGTAGAGTAACCTGGCATGCCGGTTATACCCAATTGTTTCTCAGGAAAAAAGATATGATTTTTTAAAAAAATATATCTTTTTTCCTGAGAAACAATTGGGTATAACCGGCATGCCAAGTTGCTCTACTAGTCCAGGACTATCACCCAAAATTAACAAACCCCATTCAGGTCTGTCCAAAATGTCCACTTTGGCCCAAGATACAAAAAATCCCAGAATATATCCCATATGGAAAATATATTTTTTTAAAAAATCATATCTTTTTTCCTGAGAAACAATTGGGTATAACCGGCATGCCAGGTTACTCTACCAGTCCAGGACTATCACCCAAAATTAACAAACCCCATTCAGGTCTGTCCAAAATGTCCACTTTGGCCCAAGATACAAAAAATTCCAGAATATTATATCCCATATGGAAAATATATTTTTTTAAAAAATCATATCTTTTTTCCTGAGAAACAATTGGGTATAACCGGCATGCCAAGTTGCTCTACTAGTCCAGGACTATCACCCAAAATTAACAAACCCCATTCAGGTCTGTCCAAAATGTCCACTTTGGCCCAAGATACAAAAAATCCCAGAATATATCCCATATGGAAAATATATTTTTTTAAAAAATCATATCTTTTTTCCTGAGAAACAATTGGGTATAACCGGCATGCCAGGTTACTCTACCAGTCCAGGACTATCACCCAAAATTAACAAACCCCATTCAGGTCTGTCCAAAATGTCCACTTTGGCCCAAGATACAAAAAATCCCAGAATATTATGTCCCATATGGAAAATATATTTTTTTAAAAAATCATATCTTTTTTCCTGAGAAACAATTGGGTATAACCGGCATGCCAGGTTACTCTACCAGTCCAGGACTATCACCCAAAATTAACAAACCCCATTCAGGTCTGTCCAAAATGACCACTTTGGCCCAAGATACAAAAAATGCCAGAATATGACCCATATAGAAAACATATTTTTTTTCCTGAGAAACAATTGGGTATAACCGGCATGCCAGGTTACTCTACCAGTCCAGGACTATCACCCAAAATTAACAAACCCCATTCAGGTCTGTCCAAAATGTCCACTTTGGCCCAAGATACAAAAAATCCCAGAATATTATGTCCCATATGGAAAATATATTTTTTTAAAAAATCATATCTTTTTTCCTGAGAAACAATTGGGTATAACCGGCATGCCAGGTTACTCTACCAGTCCAGGACTATCACCCAAAATTAACAAACCCCATTCAGGTCTGTCCAAAATGTCCACTTTGGCCCAAGATACAAAAAATGCCAGAATATGACCCATATAGAAAATATATTTTTTTAAAAAATCATATCTTTTTTCCTGAGAAACAATTGGGTATAACCGGCATACCAGGTTATTCTACTAGTCCAAGACTATAACCCAAAATTAACAAACCCCATTCAGGTCTGTCCAAAATGACCACTTTGGCCCAAGATACAAAAAATGCCAGAATATGACCCATATAGAAAATATATTTTTTTAAAAAATCATATCTTTTTTCCTGAGAAACAATTGGGTATAACCGGCATGCCAAGTTGCTCTACTAGTCCAGGACTATCACCCAAAATTAACAAACCCCATTCAGGTCTGTCCAAAATGTCCACTTTGGCCCAAGATACAAAAAATGCCAGAATATGTCCCATATGGAAAATATATTTTTTTAAAAAATTATATCTTTTTTCCTGAGAAACAATTGGGTATAACCGGCATGCTAGGTTGCTCAACTAGTCCAGGACTATCAACCAAAATTGACAAACCCCATTCAGGTCTGTCCAAAATGTTCAATTTGACCCAAGATACAAAAAACGTACGAATGTGTTTGATTTTTTTTTTAATTTTTTAGTTATATTTTTAATTCATTATTATTTAATAATTATTTTAATTTTTTAAATATTTTTTATTTAAGCTATGTATAGCAGATATAACAATCCAAATCTAACTTTCAAATCTAACTTTTAGCGGGTATAACAGATTTAGCAAATTTCACAACCCGAATCTAACTTGCAAATCTATCTTCACACCCTTGAAAATATTGTAGGTTTTGTGTTTCTTCTTCATATATTTTTTAAATGATACCTAATAGGTATATTGTTTATATATAAAGTATACTTTTAATTGGTGATTAGTACCATTATTAACAATTATATCCTTTCTTTGTTTTCATTAGTTCCTTTTACCATTTGTTTTTGTTAATTATAACAAGATATAGTAAAATAAATGTTCATTTCAGAGTAATTAAAGCCTTAGAAATTAAAAAGAATATTTCAATTAGAGTCAAAATACAGTTAGGCACGGTTCGGCAGAAGCATTTTGAGATCTACAAGCAAAAAATGAGGCGGTCCGAAAAATGCAGCAAAAAATATAATTTTCTGCATAATTTTGTTATAAGCTTACAATTCATTCGTTAAATCAATCATTATTTTGATTGACTTTAAATAAAAAGTTGATAAAATTTATGATCAACATCGAAAAAGTGTTTGATTAAAAAAAAATCAATTAATCACCTTCAAATTTATGATTGATATAACAATTTTCTTCATTTGAAGAGTTTCAATTAAAAAAATTATTAAAACTGCATTTTTGGTGATTGAAATTTGTTTTTAATTCTTTCTATGGTCCAAGTGCAGGTCTGTAAACTTTATATGACATAAAAATGTTTCATTTGTTGAACAAAACAGCATGTACAAAAATGTGTTTTTAAGGTGGTTTTAGTTCTTCAGAAGGGAACTTTTCCCCCTGGTGCGATTTAGCGTACTTGAGCAGCCTACGACTACGAGACATATTCGTGCCAAAATTTAAGGATCTAGCTCTTTTGGTTCGAACTAGAGTTGGGCGCGTAAGTGATTTTTGACTCACACTCACTCATGCTCACGACAGGAATTTTTGACTCACGCACAGTCACTCACAAGCATATTTTTTCTACTTACACTCACTCACAATCACGTGAGTAAATTTAATACAACTCACACTCACGTGAACTCACGCAGGCCTTACTCACGAAACTCTTATTTATATAAAGAAAATTTCAAAAACTAAAATTTAAAAAATCTTACAAAATTTTCAGCAAAATTTAAAGTTCAGCAAAATTTCATTTTTTTTTTTGCTTTTTTCAGGACGAAATCTTAAGTTAAGCCAAATTTTTAAATTTTGTCGTTGCTTTTTTGGTACAAAAAGAAATATGAAGAGAAAATAAATCACGCAAACTCACGAAAAAAAAATTTCTCACGCACACTCACTCACGCAAAAATCTTACTCACGCACGCACACTCACGCAATTTTTTTCTCCACTCACTCACAATCACGTGAGTAAAATTTAATTCAGTCACACTCACGCGTAAATTGCGTAAATCGCACTCTAATCTGCTCATGTGCTCATCTCTAGTTCGAACTGCATCGTGGTTTCAACAAACGGACGGAAATCGATAGAATATCTTCAATTTGATCACTGACTCAAGCATTACACGCGGAATGACAAAGTGAGTATTAGGGTGAGTGCACATGAGCAGATTAGTGCATGATTAATGCGTGATCACTCGTGAGTGTGACAGAAACTAATTTTAATCACGTTATTGTAAGTGGAAAAAATTGCGTGAGTCAGATTTTTGTTTGAGCGAGTGTGCGTGAGTCGATTTTTTGCATGAGTTTGCGTGATTTATTTTCTCTTAATATTTCCGTTCGTCCCGTGAAAAGCAAAAAATTGGGTAAAATTTGACTAAACTTTTAAGTTTGTCCCGAAAAAAAAAAACTGTAAAATTTGGTAAACTTTAAATTTTGCTAAAAATTTTTGTTATACCCTCCAATTACACTGCACAACAAAATCAATTTTTTTCCAAAATTACAAGGTCAGACCAAAAAATTTTGATAGAAGAGACAAAAAAAAAATACACGTGTATCGGCGTTTTGAAAGTTTACATCTGGGTTTCATTTTAGGGGGAGGTAAAGTTTCCCCCAAATGCAGATGTTGTATTGTCAATCGTCTTTGAATATCGAGTGAAGCTTACTTTTAAAGTATATGGTGTGTTCAGCAAATTTATATAAAATGATACGGAGAACATTTTTGTGGAATATATTAACCCTCTAGCTCCTCAAGATAAGGGTCTTTTTTGTCCTTCTTTTCAAAAAGAACAAAAAAACACCATTAAAACAGGGATTTAAGGGGTTCAAATGTTCCGAAAAAATATTCGCCGTAAAATTTTACTATAAGTCCTTGAATACACCAAAACGGAAAACTCAACCAGAAGGTCAGAAATAAGACACAACAAAAGAGATCTTAGGGTTAATTTCGCATTTATTAAGAAAATCGAGTAAAGCTTACGTTTAAAGTATATGGTGTGTTCAGCAAATTTATGTAAAATGTTACGGAGAACATTTTTGTAGAATATGTTAACCCTCTAACTCCTCAAGATAAGGGTCTTTTTGTCCTTCTCTTCAAAAAGAGCAATAAACACCATTAAAACAGGGATTTAAGGGGTTTTAATGTTCCGCAAAAATATCCGCCGTGAAATTTTACTATAAGTACCTGAACACACCAAAACAGAAAACTCAACAAGAAAGTCAGATATAAGACACAACAATAGAGAGCTATTTACTTTATAATTTTTTTAACTTTGTAACAAAAGAAATGAATCAAAAAATAAAGAACAATTAACTAACTAGAGAGCTTAGGGTTAATTTCGCATTTATTAAGAAAATCGGGTAAAGCTTACGTTTAAAGTATATGGTGTGTTCAGCAAATTTATATAAAATATTACGGAGAACATTTTTGTAGAATATGTTAACCCTCTAACTCCTCAAGATAAGGGTCTTTTTTGTCCTTCTTTTAAAAAAGAGCAAAGAACGCCACTAAAACAGGGATTTAAGGGGTTAAAATGTTCCTCAAAAATATTCGCCGTGAAATTTTACTATAAGTCCCTTTCACGGCAAATATTTTTGCGGACCATTTTAACCCTTTAAATAGCTGTTTTAATGGTGTTTTTGCTCTTTTTCAAAAGAAGGACAAAAAAGACCCTTACCTTGAGGAGATAGAGGGTTAACATATTCTACAAAAATGTTCTCCGTAACATTTTACATAAAATTGCTTTACACACCATACACTTTAAACGTAAGCTTAACTCGATTTTCTTAATAAATGCGAAATTAACCCTAAGCTCTCTTTTGTTGTGTCTTATTTCTGACTTTCTTGTTCAGTTTTCCGTTTTGGTGTATTCAGGAACTTATAGTAAAATTTCACGGCGGATATTTTTGCGGAACATTCAAACCCCTTAAATTCCTGTTTTAATGGTGTTTTTTGCTCTTTTTGAAAAGAAGGACAAAAAAGACCCTTATCTTGAGGAGTTAGAGGGTTAACATATTCCACAAAAATGTTCTCCGTAACATTTTACATAAATTTGCTTAACACACCATATACTTTAAAAGTAAGTTTCACTCGATATTCAATGACGATTCACAATACAACATTTGCATTTGGGGGAAACTTCACCTCCCCCTAAAATGAAACCCAGATGTAAATTTTCAAAACGCCGATACACGTGTATTTTTTTTTGTCTCTTCTATCAAAATTTTTTGGTCTGACCTTGTAATTTTTTTTTGTGTTGTACAGTGTTACAGTATGGGGGTATACTCACTTTGTCATTCCGTGTGTAACGCATCGAAATATCGGTCGGGGACCCCATAAAGTATATATATTATTGATCAGTGATCGATTCTAAGACATTCTAGCGATGTCCGTCCGTCTGTCCGTCCGTCCGTCTGTAGTTAACACGATGCAGTCCAAAATAAAAGAGCTAGACCCCTCAAGTTTGGCATAAATATGTCTTATGGTCCTAGGCAGGTTAAGTTCGGAAATGGGCCAAATCGGACCAGGGGGAAAAAAGTTCCCCCTTGAAGAACTAAACCAACCTCTTAAAAATGCTAATTTTTTGGACGTTTTTTGTATTTTTGTGAACCAAATGAGTCATTTTTATGTTCGTAGAAGTTTAAAGTCCTGAGCTTGGACCCAGGGGATTAAAAAATGTCTATTTTTTTGCCCAGCCCCTCTTTTAAGGGCGATAAAAAATAACTTAAATAATTATAAAACTATAATACTTAAGTGCACAAAGCAGACAAAAATTAACTTGTAAACATATACCGTGAGGGCCAAGGAGTCACCCCAGCTCACCTACCCCTCCCCCTACCTTGCCCCCTTAAAACAACGCCCCTGTCAAAAAATTTTTTTTTAATTTTTTTACATGTTGGAGGGTATAATATAACACTCTAACTTGTTTTTTATTTTTTTTTGCATAAATAAGAGTTTTGTGAGTGTATGTGCACGTGAGTGTGAGGTGTTTAAAATTTACTCACGTGTTTGTGAGTGAGTGTAAGTAGAAAAAATATGCTCGTCAGTGAGTGTACGTAATTGGAAAATTCCTGTCGTGATTAGAATTGGATACTGAAAGGTATTTAAACAAGTACAAACATATTTTTTTACCACAAACATTTTTTTCGCGGAATTATTTTATCACAAAAATTTTTTTTCGCTGATTTTTGGTCTTACAAACATTTTTTTCAAATTTTTGTTTAGCAAAACATTTTCATACAATTTTTTTTCAACAATTTTTTTCTAAATAACGTTTTTTTTTGCAATTTTTTTTGGAATTGTGTAGGGTATCCCCACATTCGGCAAGGCCGAATTTAAATTTTTCTCTGTAATTTTTAAATTTCCTTATCCTAATTGTTTATTTTATCATGTCCTGTTGTCTAACAATATACAAAAAAATAAAATTATATGAAATTAACAAATAAAACCTGATAAATTTCCTAATTTACACATGTCAGTAAAGTCCTTAAAGTGCTGAAAATTGACAACAATTAATGGTATATTTACACAATCATTAAATAGTATACAATATTAGAATGACAAGAAAATACACCCTCATAAATACATACAAACATACGTAGAAGGATATACAAACATTTAATAAGGATTTTCATTTACCCCACAGTGGGAAAGAAATACCGTTAAGTTTTAAAAGATTTTTTTTTCAATTTATACAGTCCAAGTTTTTTTTTCTTTTATCATAAAGTACATTTTTTTAACAATTTGTGACATATCCCAATTTTGTACTTTTTTTTACCAAAAACTCTCCAATACAATTTGTATTTTATAATATTTTACAACTATTTCTGACAAAGAAAACCAAAATAAAAAATTAACAAAAAAAAAAAATATTAAACAGTACTTTTTGAAAGGTATAATAACTGTTTATACAGTTCTTTGTTATAGTTGTGGTTTCTACAGCCCATTTTTTTTAGCTTTCTTTTGCAAAAGCACATCCTCTATCCTACTGTGCTTTCTCAAATATGAATTTACACTTACTTATTAATATTATATTTTAAGGTTAGAATTCTAACCTTTCGTTCAACCAGAATAATAAATACAATAGCAAATAGTACAAAAAAAGTTCTACTAAAAAAGGACAATATACATTTTGACAAAATTACATTTCTAATATTGTGTCCACAAACACATCTTTATTGTCATGTCCGAAAAAATATAGTGAAATATCGAGTAAAAGGAAGAACATTTTAAAATTAATTTTTGTGATGGCAGTTAAGTTTCTGAGATAATTTTCTTATAGAAAATGTCTCAGATTCTAAGAGATTTTTCTTATAGAAAAAGTCTAAAATTCTGAGACAATTTTCTTATAGAAAAAGTCTCAGATTCTGAGACATTTTTCTTATAGAAAGACTTGAGACTTTTTCTATAAGAAAAATGTCTCAGAATCTGAGACTTTTTCTATAAGAGACTTTTCTGAGACTTTTTCTATAAGAAAAATGTCTCCGGTCCCGAGATTTTTCACCCATTATTTTCGGAGTTACGAGGGTCCAAATTCAAAATTCTTAAAATAGAAAAACTGCTTTGAGTTCTGAGACATTTTTCTTATAGAAAAAGTTTCAGATTCTGAGACATTTTTCTTATAGAAAAAGTCTCAGATTCTGAGATATTTTTCTTATAGAAAAAGTCTCAGATTCTGAGACATTTTTCTTATAGAAAAAGTCTCAGATTCTGAGACATTTTTCTTATAGAAAAAGTCTCAGATTCTGAGACATTTTTCTTATAGAAAAAGTCTCAGATTCTGAGACATTTTTCATATAGAAAAAGTCTCAGATTCTGAGACATTTTTCTTATAGAAAAAGTCTCAGATTCTGAGACATTTTTCTTATAGAAAAAGTCTCAGATTCTGAGACATTTTTCTTATAGAAAAAGTCTCAGATTCCGAGACATTTTTCTTATAGAAAAAGTCTCAAATTCTGAGACGTTTTTCTTATAGAAAAAGTCTCAGATTCTGGGACATTTTTCTTATAGAAAAAGTCTAAAATTCTGAGACATTTTTCTTATAGAAAAAGTCTCAGATTCTGAGACATTTCTCTTATAGAAAAAGTCTTAGATTCTGAGACATATTCCTTATAGAAAAAGTATCAGATTCTGGGAAATTTTTCTTATAGAAAAAGTCTCAGATTCTGAGCCATTTTTCTTATGGTAATTTTTCTTATGGTTTTTCTTAGATTCTGAGACATATTTTTGCCTTTTGGAGTGGTCACTTGTAAGATGTGTTCACTGTATTTATGTAGCAATAAGCTATAGTACACTCAAACAAATTTTTCTTTAAAATAAACTACCACTGTACATTTTGTAATATGAGCATTTTTCTATTGGAATCTTAGCGTTTTTCTATAAGAAAAATGTCTCAGAATCTAAGACTTTTTCTTTAAGAAAAATGTTTCAGAATCTAAGACTTTTTCTATACGAAAAATGTCTCAGATTCTTAGACTTTTTCTATAAGAAAAATGTCTCAGAATCTGACACTTTTTCTATAAGAAAAATGTCTCAGAATCTGACACTTTTTCTATAAGAAAAATGTCTCAGAATCTGACACTTTTTCTATAAGAAAAATGTCTCAGAATCTGACACTTTTTCTATAAGAAAAATGTCTCAGAATCTGACACTTTTTCTATAAGAAAAATGTCTCAGATTCTGAGACTTTTTCTATAAGAAAAATGTCAAAATTCTAAGATTCTGATACTTTTTCTATAAGAAAAATGTCTCAGAATCTGACACTTTTTCTATAAGAAAAATGTCTCAGATTCTAAAACTTCTTCTATTAGAAAAATGTCTCAGATTTTAAAACTTTTTCTATAAGAAAAATATCTCAGATTCAGAGACTTTTTCTATAAGAAAAATGTTTCAGATTCGGAGACATTTTCTATAAGAAAAATATCTCAGATTTTGACACTTTTTCCATAGGAAAAATATTTCTGAGTTTTTTTTGAGTGCTCTTTTGAATTATTTTTTGACAAGGCAGTAGTTTTGTTTCTTTAACTGTCATACAAAAGAACACTACCATCTCTTTGTTTGCTTTCCAACTCGTATACTCTTGTTAATTGATATAATACCATATTTACAATAGTATTTCACAGTTATAAGGACGAGTAGATTGTTGTAAGAATAAAATCAAAACAAATGTTTTTTCTTTCTTTTATTGCTTAATACGAATACAATGTATTGTAAGTAAGGGTTTGCAGTTAATTTTTTCTAAATTTTTTCCAAAAACTGGGAAAAAGGAGTAATGGAAATTGTGGACAACATTTTTGAGGGACTTCAATAAACTCAATTTGAACTAGAAAATTGGTGAAAAAATATGTAAAAAAATAAAATTTGGTAAAAAATTGTTTGTTAAAGAAAGTAATTTGATCAAAAACCATTTTTCGGTAAAAGAAAATTTGATAAAAATTTTTTAAGAAAAAATAAAAAATTTTAAAAACAAAATCATTTAGCGAAAAAGGTTTTTATCTGAAAAAAATATCACTTTGTACCATATACATTTTGCATTTGGAGACATTAATCCGAATTAAAGCATTTTATAATTTCAGGTTATGTTGAATGTAACAATACACACAAAAAAAAAATTTTCCAATGAACGACTTTCATAGTATTTATGAACAAATTCATAAAATTTATTAACTTTTTCATAATATGAACTTTTTCATAGTATTTATTAATAAATCATAATATATGAAATTTAAGAACTATTTATTTTCATAAATACTTTGAAAAAGTTAAAAAATTTAATGAAAAAGTTCATAATTTTTATGTATTTGTTCATAAATACTAAGAATTTCGTTCATTGGTAAATTTCGTTCATTGGAAAAATTCTGTGTATTTTCAAAGTGTCCATACGTTTTCGTTCATAACTTTTGAGCCGTTGAACCGATTTTGTTCAAATGTAATACCAAACTTCTCAAAGCAACAACAAACATAAAAGTTTTGATACGGTCAGCTCTGTTTAATATTTTGACTGTGATTGACATTTCAACAAACAGACAAAGCTAGATCGAAAACTCGGGGAAAATTTTCTAAATTTAAATTTATAATTTTTGTATTTCCTTACAAAAAACTCTATAATTCTTTGCTTGTGTAAGTAGCATTTATGCCACAAATATTTTTTTGTGGCCACAAATACAAATTAATAACTTAAATCACAACAAATATTACAAAAGTGTATTAGGAACATGTGCCACAACTTGTGGTTTTTTTTTTGAAAAGTAGAAAATTGGGAAAAACAAACTTAATAATTAATATCTTCAAGATAAATTGTAATAACTAATAAGTTAGTTCTTAGAAGGTATCAGCCGTTTGCAATCCAATGACAAAATTAAGAAAAATTATTTTAGGATGTGATGTTTTGGGAATCAAAAGCCGACAGTATAACGGAAATTTTTGCAGCCATAACTGTTTTTTGCTGAAAGAGAAAATTGCAGTAATTTCCGCTTAAATTTGAAATGAAAACAGTAATTTATTAAGAATGTTTTATCTTAATTTAATAAAAATCATACTTTTGTCTACATAAATAATCCTTAAAATTTATACTGAAATCTGAGAATTTTTCAAAAAGAAAAATGTCTCAGAATCTGAGACTTTTTCTATAAGAAAAATGTCTCAGAATCTGAGACTTTTTTTATAAGAAAAATGTCTCAGAATCTAAAACTTTTCCTTTAAGAAAAATGTCTCAGAATCTAAGACTTTTTCTATAAGGAAAATGTCTCAGAATCTGAGACTTTTTCTATAAGAAAAATGTCTCAGAATCTGAGACTTTTTCTATAAGAAAAATGTCTCAGAATCTGAGACTTTTTCTATAAGAAAAATGTCTCAGAATCTGAGACTTTTTCTATAAGAAAAATGTCTCAGAATCTGAGACTTTTTCTATAAGAAAAATGTCTCAGAATCTGAGACTTTTTCTATAAGAAAAATGTCTCAGAATCTGAGACTTTTTCTATAAGAAAAATGTCTCAGAATCTGAGACTTTTTCTATAAGAAAAATGTCTCAGAATCTGAGACTTTTTCTATAAGAAAAATGTCTCAGAATCTGAGACTTTTTCTATAAGAAAAATGTCTCAGAATCTGAGACTTTTTCTATAAGAAAAATGTCTCAGAATCTGAGACTTTTTCTATAAGAAAAATGTCTCAGAATCTGAGACTTTTTCTATAAGAAAAATGTCTCAGAATCTGAGACTTTTTCTATAAGAAAAATGTCTCAGAATCTGAGACTTTTTCTATAAGAAAAATGTCTCAGAATCTGAGACTTTTTCTATAAGAAAAATGTCTCAGAATCTGAGACTTTTTCTATAAGAAAAATGTCTCAGAATCTGAGACTTTTTCTATAAGAAAAATGTCTCAGAATCTGAGACTTTTTCTATAAGAAAAATGTCTCAGAATCTGAGACTTTTTCTATAAGAAAAATGTCTCAGAATCTGAGACTTTTTCTATAAGAAAAATGTCTCAGAATCTGAGACTTTTTCTATAAGAAAAATGGCTCAGAATCTGAGACTTTTTCTATAAGAAAAATGTCTCAGAATCTGAGACTTTTTCTATAAGAAAAATGTCTCAGAATCTGAGACTTTTTCTATAAGAAAAATGTCTCAGAATCTGAGACTTTTTCTATAAGAAAAATGTCTCAGAATCTGAGACTTTTTCTATAGTAGCACAAATCTATAAAGCTCAGACTTCTTTTGCAAAAAAAAAATTCTTAGAGTTTCCGGCCGAAAAATCTTAAATTTTATTCTTATTTAATCTTTATTTGTTTTAAGATTTACCATTGTAAATATATTTTATTTATACATTAAACACAATTAACTGTGCTCCATTGTTTTTAACTTCCACTTAAATTTGGATTTATACGATAACAAGAGGACTTTTTTAAGCCTACATTTTGTGATAGTACATATAGGTTTGTCAGTTCGTTTGTAACACTGTTAAAAAATTGGTGTTCTATGCCCTAAACAAAAAAATTATAATTCTCTCTCGATTTGAAGACGATCTAGCTTACGTAGCCCGTCTATTTATGACCCAATAAGAGAGACTTGATTCTCGAGTTTACTCACGTAATTCTGAGTGGGTAAAAATTGTGTGAGTAAGATTTTTGTGTGAGTGAGTATCGTGAGTTTGCGTGATTTATTTTCTCTTTATATTTCCTTTCGTCGCGAAAAAAGCAAACAAATTTTGTAAAATTTGGCTATTTAAATTCCGTCCCGAAAAAAAAAAATTTAAATTTGGCTAAACTTAAAATTTTGTTAAAAATGTTGTTAGATTTTTAAAATTTTGATTTTTAAAGTATTTTTTGTACAAACAAGAGTTTTGTGAGTGTGCGTCAACGTGAGTGTTGCTAGTGTGAGTTGTCTTCAATTTACTCTCGCTCAATTTACTCACGCGTCCAACTCTAGCTTAAATTAAGCTTAAATGAGAGTTATGCCTCAATCTCAATGAAATGGTCAATGGAAAAATTTTAATTTTTTTTTAAAAAATTTCTTAAAGGTAGGAAAAAAACTACCATTTTTGGAAATTTTTTGACAAAATGGCTATTTCTCGAAAACCGCTCGACCGACTTTAGAAATTTTTTGATATTTGTATTCAGCAAATTGAATTTAATAAAAATTATTTATTTCAAGATATTAATTTTTTATTTTTTCAAAAATTTCTATCTGGAAATTTTCCAAAAATCTCGAACTTTGATCGTAGCGTGCCACGGGTTAAAATGATCAGATTTGGCTCAAAATAAGGTTAAATGAAAGATAGTCTTAAGCTCTATGAAAAGGTCAAGGTAAAGACATTTTGAGATTTTAATTTTTTTTTTTTTTTTGCAAATTTCATGTGAGTTAGGGTTTTCAATTGATATATCCCGATCCCGGAGATCCCGGGATTTTCGAGATTAGTCAAATCCCGAATCTCGGGATTTCTGATTTTCAATCCCGGGAATTTCGGGATCCCGGTTTTTTTAAATATTTCTTATTATTTTTAGATTTTTTTCAATAATTTTTATAAAATATGAACTTTATGGAACAAAATAAAAACAAGTACAGTCGAACCCGGTTATAACGAACTCCGAGGGACTAGTAAAAATAGTTCGTTATAAGCGAAGTTCGCTATAAGCGGGGTATATTTTTTATCAACCAAGATTTATTTGCAAAAAAATAGATCCAATTTTGTTATATTTGATGTTTTTCGTAAATAATCTACATATTGAGAAGAAAACATTAAAAATATAAACAAATTTTATCAAAATTATAATATAAACCGAAAATGTTCAACCTTTTATGAGTTTAATAAACATGATTGCCGCACATTAAAAAATATTTATGGGAGTTCGTTATAAAAAGGTAAATACACATAAAATTGTATTCATGGGACCATAATAAGCAGTTCGTTTTAACCGAGGATTCGTTATAACCGAGTTCGTTATAAAAGAAGTATTTTGTGTGAAAATTGATACCAAAACGTCGGGACTTAAGAATTAGTTCGTTATAACCGAGAATTCGTTATAACCGAGTTCGTTATAACCGAGTTTGACTGTATAAAAGTTAAATTCGACTTGGCCGAATCTATGAATACCCTCCACAATGCCCTTTTTAAAGAATAGTAAATTTTTTAATGTGAAAAAATTAACAATTTTGATTAGAAATTTTTTATTTTGAGTAAAAAACTTTTTTTTTTTACATTTTTGTAAAAAAAAATAATTTACTAATTTTTTTTTGAGTGTAAAATTTTTTCGAGTGTAAATTTTTTTTTAGTGTAAAAATATTTCTAAGTGACAAAAATACTCTGTAAAGTAATTTTGTAGCTTATCATTGTTTTTTAAGCTTGTTTTTTAAAACTCGGGTTTTTCAACACGTGAATTTTAGGTGAAACCAATCTGAAATTCAGGGTTTTGCTTATGACCGGGTTTTGATTTGAACCACTGGACCAATTTAACTGAGATTTAAAAGGAACGGAGCCGAGGGAACGGCAAATATATATGCCATACTTTAGCTTCCTCAGAGTTGTCGTTCAAAAGTTACTATGAGTTTTATCTCGTAAATTCGCGAAAAACCCTTGCCGAAATTCACTCTTTTGCTTATAACTTTTGAACCACTGGACCGATTTTACTCAATTGCAATACCAACCTGACCAGGTAAATGCCCAACATACGTGCCAAACTTCGGGAGCCTCCGTAAAGTCTTTCAAAAGTTAGCATGTTTTCAACAGACAGACGAACTTACTCACTATTCGCGTACTACAAAGTACAAAAAATTGCTCACACGTACGTATTATTCACGTCGGATTCAATTACGATCACGCGTGAGTCATGCAAACTACTCTCGCTATACAATTTTTTTATCCCGGAAAGTCCCAAAAATTTCCTAAAAATCCCGGGATTCAAAATATTCGGAAAATTTTTCTGCAATCCCGAATCCCGGGATTCAGGAAAACCAATCCCAATTGGAAGCCCTAGTGTGAGTCAACGTGAGTGTGAGTGCACGTGAGTGTGAGTTGTATTAAATTTACTCACGTGATTGTGAGTGAGTGTGAGTACACTCAAAATAATAACTCTGTAAAATACTCTGTAAAATGACTGTAATCTCAATTCAACAGATATTTGACAGAGTTTTCTGTCAAAATACAGATTTAAAAAAAATAATTTGTATTTTGTTGTGACAAAAAAACAAAGTTTCCTCTGTTATATTACTTTTTACTTTGTAATCTTAATTTTACAGATAATTAACAGAGTTTTCTGCTAAAATACAGATTTAAGCAAAATACTTCGTATTTTTTATAACCAAAAAAGTTTTCTGTTTTAAGTAGTTTTTGTTACCAAACATCAAAATTTTATCTGTACATTTTTTTGGGAGAAAGTTGAAAAAGTACCAAAAAAAAGTTATAATTTTTTTTTTTTCAGAAATCTTATAAAAATTTTACAAAATAACATGCATTTAACTAAACTCTGTAAATTTACAGAGATTTTTCTGTAATTTTTTTTTCATCAAATGCATTTTACAAATATATGTAAATTTACATAGTTTTTTGCTAAATGGTGGTTTATTTAACCAATATTTTACTAGAAACTCTGTAAATTAACAGTTTTTTTGTCCAAGTCATTTAACAGAGTTTTAAAGTCAAATTACAGAGTTTTCTCTGTCAAAAAGCTTTCATATTTAACCAATATTTTACTATAAACTCTGTAAATTAACAGTTTTTTTGTCGAAATCATTTTACAGAGTTTTTTAGTAAAATTACCAAGAAATGTTGTTAGCTGGAAAAGTAAGGTGTACTCTGTTAAATTAGCAGAGTTTTTCTGTAATTTAACAGAGTTATTATTTTGAGTGTAGAAAAAATATGCTCGTGAGTGAGTGTGCGTGATTCAAAAATTCCTGTCGTGAGCGTGAGTGAGTGTGAGTCAAAAATCACTCACGCGCCCATCTCTAATTTAAAGACAAACTTAAGACAAACTTTCATTTAAAAGAAATTGTAGCCAAATCCGATAATTTTAACCTGTGGCGCCCGCCATTCGATCAAAGTTTTAGTTTTTAAGAAAATTTTCACCAAAAACTTTGATCGAAAGGCGCCATGGTTTAAAATGTTCTGATTTGTCTTAAATTAAATTCAAATGAAAGTTTGTCACGGTTTAATATTTGATTTTTAAAAAATAGTTAGTGGAATATTGTTTTTTTTTTTAATTTCTTGGACGTAGGAAAAAACCGCCATTTTTAAAATTTGTTTGACAAATTTCAAATGGCAATATCTCGAAAACCGCTCGACCGATTTCAGAAATTTGTTCATGTAAGCATACCAATATTTTTATACCCTCCACTCTAGTGATAGAGGGTATATATAAGTTTGTCATTCTGTTTGTAACTCATCGAAATATCGATCTGGGACCCCATAAAGTATATATATTCATGATGCCCGATCGATTTTAAGACATTCTAGCGATGTCCGTCTGTCTGTCTGTCTGTCTGTGGAAAATGCTGTCGCGGACAAAATATTGCACAGAGATGACTTAAACTTAACATATTTATTGGAAGTTCTCCCGAGAAGTTTGGTATTACATTTGAGCGATATCGGTTCAGCGGTTCAAAAGTTATGAACGAAAATGTAAGCACACCTCAAAAATTTCAGTACATTCAACATAACCTAAAAATACAAAATGCTTTAATTCGGCTTCTGGTTGACATATGTGAACATAATTGAACACCAAATGGTATTAAACAAGTACGAACATATTTTTTGACAAAAAAAGAAAAAAATCGCGGATTTTTTTTACCAAAATTTTTTTTCGCGGAAATTTTTTTTAAAAAAATTTTTTTTTTTTCAAAAGTAATTTCCTTTTAAATAAAGTTTTTTGCAATAATCTTTTTGAAATTGTGGAGGGTATCACTACATTCGGCAAGGCCGAATTTAACTTTTTTACTTGTTTAGTAATTTAATGTATTGCCAGATATTTTTTTTTATTTTTTCATTTTTAAAAAATCCAAAATTTTTGTAGAAATTTATCTAAAATTTTGAACCAGGGACAACGGATTAAAATGATCCGATTTGGCTCAAATTAAGTTTAAATGAAATGCTGTCTCAAGCTCTATAAAAGTGTCAAGGGAAAGAAATTTTGAGATTTTATTTTATTCTTGAATGTAGGGAAAGGCCGTCATTTTATGAAAAATTCAAATAGCAATATCTCGAAAAGTGTTCGACCGATTTTAATTTTTTTTTTACACCTATCCCCCATACAAACCTCCCCTTTTAATTTAGCTTAAATAACCCAAATAATCGTTTTTCAACTTACATTTTTCTACTATTCCAGTAAATTTTATTGAATTTTTTTTTTTTTTTTTCAAATTTAAAATAGCGTTCGTTAAGGGTATTCATTGATTCGGCCAAGTCGAATTAAATTTTTTTTTCACTTGTTTTAATTCATTTAAAAACAAACCATCCAATAAGTTGACCTTTTCCACAACGTTGACCAAGTAATGCTTAAATTTTGTATTATTTTTAATCTTTTATTCATCTTTGCTTTTTTTCCATGTACTCAATTGTAATTGTAAATTTCCTATTAAAGTTGACCATGTCCTTTGGTTCTATAAATAATAACAAAAAAAATAAACTTTAACTACCTTTGAATTTATGGTCTTTGAACAAATGATTTTTTTTTGTATTTTTGGGTTGTTAAAGTAAACTTTTTTTTGGTAACAGTTTTCCTGGTGACTGGCGACATATGATAAAATTCTGTAAATTTGTTACAATTAAAGTAAAATGGTTAACCCAATAAGCAATAAAATTTACTGGAATAGTAGAAAAATGTAAGCTGAAATACGATTATTTAGGTTTTTTAAGCTAAACTAAAAGGGGAGGTTTGTATGGGGGATAGGTGTAAAAAATAATTAAAATCAGTTTTCAAGATATTGCTATTTGAATTTTTCATAAAATGGCGTCCTTCCCTACATTCAAGAAAAAAATAAAATTTTAAAAACTTCTTTCCCTTGACATTTCATTTAAACTTAATTTGAGCCAAATCGGATCATTTTAATCCGTTGTCCCCTGGTTCAAAATTTTAGATAAATTTCTACCAAAATTTTGGATTTTTTAAAAATGAAAAAATAAAAAAAAAAAATACTGACGATACATTAAATTACTAAAAAATATTGGTATGCTTACATGAAAAAATTTCTGAAATCGGTCGAGCGGTTTTCGAGATATTGCCATTTAAAATTTGTCAAACAAGAAATTAAAAAAAAAAAATTTCCCACTAACTATTTTTTAAAAATCATTTTAAACCGTGAAAAACTTTCATTTAAATTTAATTTAAGATAAATCAGAACATTTTAAACCATGGCGCCCTTCGATCAAAGTTTTTGGTGAAAATTTTCTTAAAAACTAAAACTTTGATCGAAGGGTGGGCGCCACAGTTTAAAATCATCGGATTTGGCTACAATAACTTTTAAATGAAAGTTTGTCTTAAGTTTGCCTTTAAATTACAGATAGGCGCGTGAGAGATTTTTGACTCACACTCACTCACGCTCACGACATGAATTTTTGAATCACGCACACTCACTCACGAGCATATTTTTTCTACTCACACTCACTCACAATCACGTGAGTAAATTTAATACAACTCACACTCACGTGCACTCACACAAGCTTCACTCACACCCACGTTGACTCACACTAGGGCTTCCAATTGGGATTGGTTTTCCTGAATCCCGGGATTCGAGATTGCAGAAAAATTTTCGGGATCCCGGGATTTTCCGAATATTTTAAATCCCGGGATTTTTTTTGGAAATTTTCGGGATTTTCCGGGATTAAAAATTTTTATAGCGAGAGTAGAGTTTGCATGACTCACGCGTGATCGTAATTGAATCCGACGTGAATTATTATACGTACGTGTGAGCAATTTTTATACCCTACACCACACTGTGGTACAGGGTATAATGAGTTTGTGCTGATGTTTGTAACTACCCGAAATATTGGTCCTAGACCCACTTTTAAGTATACCGATCGACTTAGAATCACTTTTTGAGTTGATTTAGCGATGTCCGTCCGTCCGTCTGTCTGTCCATGTAAACAGTGTAAACACGATACAGCAATTTTTAATCAATTGACTTAAAATTTGAAACTTAAGCCTCTTTTGGTCCAAGGATAAAGCCTATTGAAATTGGAAAAAATCGGTCCATATTTAGACCTAACCCCCATACAACGGTCCTCTTAAGTTTTGGCTCAAATGGCTCTAATAGCCGCATTTTAATAGGTATCTTTTCGAAATTTGGCAGGTAATCATTTTTCATCCTCAAAAATCACCATTCCGAATTTAAAAAAAAATCGGACCAGTTCTTGTAGCCCCCATACAAACCACCTTTCCGATTTTCACATAAATCTCTCAAATTTCATGAAAATAGAAAATATTTAATTAAAATTCTGTTTGTGTATGTTAAACACGTACTTTAATAACCTTATGAAATCTGATTATCAATCGGACCATTTTTGGACTTAGGTCCCATGTGAAAATTTCGCCCGATATTCAGTTGAAACGGTTTATTGTCAACAAAAAGAAGCCTATTCCACTCAAATTTGATTTGAGAGTGCTTTTTACACTTATTAAAGATTTGAAAAAATATAGATCTCATCAGTCCATGTTTTAACTTGGGACCCATTTTCCGGAAAACTCTGGTGTAGGGTATTATATGGTCGGTCTTGACCGACTATAATTTTCTTACTTGTTTGTACTTGTAGTACGCGAATAATGAAGTCCGTCTGTCTGTTGAAAACATGCTAACTTTTGAAAGACTTTACGGAAGCTCCCGAAGATTGGCATATATGTTGGGCATTTACCTGGTCAGGTTGGTATTGCAATTCAGCAAAATCGGTCGAGTGGTTCAAAAGTTATAAGCAAAAGAGTGAATTTCGGCAAGGGTTTTTCGCAAATATACGAGATAAAACACATGGTAACTTTCGAACGACAACTCTGAGGGAGCTAAAGCATGATATATATATTTGCCGTTCCCTTGGCTCCGTTCCTTTTAAATCTCAGATTGGTTTCACCTAAAATTCACGTGTTGAAAAACCCAAATTTTAAAAATCAAGGTTAAAAACAATGATAAGCCACAAAACTACCTTACAGAGTATTTTTGTCACTTAGAAATATTTTGACACTAAAAAAAATTTACACTTGAAAAAATTTTACACTAAAAAAAAAAAAATATTAGTAAATTTTTTTTTTTTTTACAAAAATGTCAAAAAAAAAGTTTTTTACTCAAAATAAAATATTTCTAATCAAAATTGTTAATTTTTTTCACATTAAAACTTTGTCATTCCGTGTGTAACGCATCGAAATATCGGTCGGGCATTCCATGTCAAATCGGACACTTTGAAAAAAAAAAATTTTAGATTTTCCCAATTTGTTTTTAGTTTTAGTACCCTTCGAAAACTCCTTCGTGGTAAATTTTCAGATTTTTTTTGATGGCCCGTTCAAAAGATATCGAATTTTTAAAAATTGATAGTTTGTTCCTTTACTCAAACTTCTTTTACTCATAACTTCTTCAATAATGGTCTAAATTTCATTTTTTTATAATCTCGTTCAACTACAGCTATTTTTTTTTTCATATTTTTAGCTTAACAAAAAAACAAAACCTAAACTGTTGCTAAATATAAATTTTGTTTCCATAAAAAAGAAAATAATCCCCAATTTTATACATTTAGTGGCTTTCAGTCTAAAAATGCATAAATGTCTATATAAGTCTATTATTGTAATGTAATCAAAGGATTTGTTTATAAAAAAATATTTTTATTTTTCTAAATTTTTTTTTTACTAAATTTAACAAAATTGCATTGTATGACATTGTATGATTATTACGCAGTTGCCATACAGCATTTCACATGCAAAACTAGAGTATCTAGACAACTTTATCAAATATGTACTCGTATTTAAAATGTCATTTGGAAATTTGTGTATGTAGGCTTAAAGGGAATTTTCATAGTAACTATGTGTATATGAGGGAAAACACAAAAAAAATTTTAACTAAAAAAAATATCGATAACAAAAAAAATTTTCTACAGAAAATTTGTCTAGATATCGATAAAGCAAAATTTTCCAACGAAAATTTGTCTGGATATCGATGTATTTAAAACACAAAATTTTCTATAGAACATTTGTCTAGTTATCGATATATCGATAACACAAAATGATCTATAGGAATTTGTCTAGTTATCGATAAATCGATAATACAAAATTTTATAAAGAAAATTGTGTTAGTTATCGATAACACAAAATTTTCTATAAAAAATTGTGTTAGTTATCGATATATTGATAACACAAAATTTTCTAAAGAAAATTGTGTTAGTTATCGATACATCGATAACATTAAACTTCCTATAAAAAATTTTGTTAGTTATTAATGTATCGATAACATCGATTTGTCTATAGAAAATTGTGTTAGATATCGATATATCGCTAACACAAAATTTTCTATAGAAAATTGTGTTAGTTATCGATAACACAATTTTTTTTATAGAAAATTGTGTTAGTTATCGATATCTCGATAAGACAAAATTTTCTATAGAAAATTCTATTAGTCATCGATAACACAAAATTTTCTATAGAAAATTGTGTTAGTTATCGATAACACAATTTTTTTTTAAAGAAAATTTTCTTCAGAGAATTGTGTAAGTTATTGATGTTTCGATAACACAAGAAAAATCGTTAGTTAGAAAATTCGATAACACAAGAAAAATCGTTAGTTAGAAAATTATGTTAGCTATCGATAACACAACACTTTATAGAAAATTGTGCTAGTTATCGATAACACAAAATTTTCGATAACATAAAATTTAAGATAAAATTTGTGTAATCGATACATCTACGATAACACAAAATCTTCTATAAAAAATTGTGTTAGTTATCGACAAATCGGTAACATAAAATTTTCTATAGATACATCGATAACTAATATAATTTTCTATTGAAAATTTTGTGTTATCGAATTTTCTGTAGAAAGCTTTGTGTTATCGGTATATCGATAGCTCGACAAATTTTCTGTAGAAAATTTTGTGTTATCGATTTATCGATAACTATTTTAATTATTACATAATTTTTTATAGAAAATTGTTTCGATAACTAACACAATTTTCTATAAAAAATTTTGTGTTATCGATATATAAATATAAAATTTTCTATAGAAAATTTGTCGAGTTATCGATATACCGATAACACAAAACTTTCTACAGAAAATTCGATAACACAAAATTTTCAATAGAAAATTGTTTTAGTTATCGATGTATCGATAACACAAAATTTTCTATAGAATATAAGTAAGTAGTTATCGATATATAAATAACACAACATTTTCTATTGAAAATTGTGTTAGTTATCGATATATAGAAAACAAACAAATTTTCTATAGAAAATTTTATAAGTTATCGATATATCGATATCGCTAAATTTTCTATAGAAATTTGTGTTAGGTACCGACAAAATTTTCCATTTCAAATAGTGTTTGTTATCGAATTGTGTTCATTTTCAATATATCGATAATATAAAATTTGATATAGAAAATTGTGTGAGTTATCGATAAAACAAAATTTTTTATCGAAAATTGTGTTAGTTATCGATATATCGATAACATAAAAATTTTCTATAGAAAATTGTGTTAGTTATAGATGTACCGTTAGCAAAAAATTTGTTATAGAAAATTTGTATAGTTATCGATATATCGATAATACAAAAATTTTTTACAAAAAATTTGTATAGTTTTCGAAATATCGATAACACTGTATTTTCTATAAAAAATTGTGTTTGTTATTGATATATCGAAAGCTTTCGTAAGAAAATTGTAGTAGTTATCGATAATACAAAATTTTCTATAGAAAATTGTATTAAATATCGATAACACAAAATTTTCAATAGGAAATTGTGTTAGTTATCGATACACCGAAAACTGTTTTAGTTATCGATACATCGATAACACAATTTTCTATAGACTTATCGATGTATCGATAACCCCAATTTCTATAGAGTTATCGATAACACAATATGTTCTATAGAAAATTGTGTTAGTTATTGATGTATCAAAAAAAAAGCTCGAAAAAATTACAGAAAATTTTGTGTAATCGATATATCGATAACTAACACAATTTTCTATAAAAAAAAACATTGATAACTAATACAACTTTCTATAGAACATTTTGTGTTATCGATACATCGATAACTAACAGAGTTTTCTATGGAAAATTTTGTGTTATCGATAACTAACACAATTTTCTATAGAAAATTTTATGTTATCGATTTATCGATAACTAACGCAATTTTTTTTGTATGAAATTTTGTGTATCGATAACTTACAAAATTTGTCTATAGAAAATTTTTTATTACAGAAAATTTTTGAGGTTATCGATATATCGATAAATAACACAATTTTCTATTTTTTGTGTTATCGATAACTTACACAAAATATGCAAAATTTTTCTATAGAAAATTTTGTATTACAGAAAATTTTTGAGGTTATCGATAAATAACACAATTTTCTATAGAAAATTTTGTGTTATAGAAAATTGTGTTATCAATTTTTTTGATATTGATGTATCAAAAAAATTGAAAAACCACCAAATTTTCTATAAAAAATTTTGCATTACAGAAAATTTTGTGTTATCGATATATCGATAACTAACACAGTTTTTTCTAAAAAAAAAACATTGATAACTAATGCAATTTTCTGTTGAAAATTTTGTGTTATCGATTTATCGATTTTCTGTATAAAAGTTTGTGTATTGATATATCGAATGTATTGATATACAGAATATTTTGGGTTTTCGATATATCGATAAATAACACAATTTTCTATAGAAAATTTTGGGTTATCGATAACTGACACAGTTTCCTATAAACTAACGCTATTTTCTATAGAAAATTTTAAACCAAAACAATTATCTATAGAAAATTTTGTATTATCGATATATCGTTAACTAACACAATTTCGATAGAAAATTTTGTGTTATCGATACGTCGATAACTAACACAATTTTCTATAGAAAATTTTGTATTATCGATATAATAATAAATAACACAATTATCTATAGAAAATTTTGTGTTATCAGTAAATAACAAAAAATTGTGTATGATATCGATGTATAGAAAATTTTCTATAGATATATCGATAAGTTTTACAGAAAATTTTGTGTTATCGATACATCGATAACATACACAATTTTCTATAGATATATCGATAAGTTCTACAGAAAATTTTGTGTTATCGATACATCGATAACATACACAATTTTTTATGAAAAAAAACATACACAATTTTCTATAGAAAATTTTGTGTTATCGATAATTAACAGCATTTTCTATAGAAAATTTTGTGTCATCGATACATCGATATCGATAACTAACACAATTTTTTCTAGAAAATTTTGTGTTATCGACTTATTGATAACTACTACATATTCTATAGAAATTGTAACTACTAAAACTGTGTAAGATATCGATAACTACTATAGAAAACGGCAGTATTCTATAGAAATCTGCAGTAGTTATCGATGTAAAAAATTTTGTTGGTTATCGATAAATCGATAACTGAAAATTGTGTTTGTTATCGATGTAAATTTTCTATAGAAAATTGTAGTATTAATCGAAGTATCGATAACACAAAATTTTCTACAGAAAGGTTATCGATTTATCGATAACACAAAATTTTCTATAGAAAATCGTAAATTTTTTTTTCTAAATTTCTCTTGTGGAATATACCGTATCATACAATGTATATGTGACATTACGACAGAAATATAATAGTAGTAATATTTTTACAATATGATGTCTGTTTAAGGTCTGTAAAATGTTTATTTTAGAATATTTATAATGAATGAATTTGTCTGATATTTTGATTTTTTTATATATATATTTTTATACCCTCCACTTAGTGATAGAGGGTATATATAAGTTTGTCATTCCGTTTGTAACTCATTGAATATCGGTCTAAGACCCCATAAAGTATATATATTCATAGTCCCTGATTGATTTTAAGACATTCTAGCGATGCCCGTCTGTCTGTGGAAATGGTGATCACGGCCAAAACATTACACGGAGATGACTGAAACTTAACATAATCATTAAAAGTTCTCCCGAGAAGTTTGGTATTGCATTTGAGCAATATCCGTTCAGCGGTTCAAAAGTTATGAACAAAATGTAAATACACCTCAAAAATTTTAGTACATTCAACATAACCTAAAAATACAAAATGCTTTAATTCGGCTGCTGGTTGACATATGTGGACATAATTGAACTCCAAATGGTATTTAAACAAGTCCGAACATATTTTTTGACAAAAAAAAAAAAAAAATCGCGGATTTTTTTTACCAAATTTTTTTTTCGCGGAAATTTTTTTTCAATTTTTTTTTTTTTCAAAAGTAATTTCCTTTTAAATAAAGTTTTTTGCAATAATCTTTTTGAAATTGTGGAGGGTATCACTACATTTGGCAAGGCCGAATTTAACTGTTTTACTTGTTTTTTTTTTTGCATTTTCACATGTGTGGCTGGCTTATCTGTCTTAAACACACCCAAAGTTCACATGGTAAAATGTTAACACATGACGTATGAGTATTAAAAATTGTTATAGTAATAAGCCATACATGACGTATGAGTTACATTGAATTCAAATCAAAATTTATCTATATATAAAAGTTAAAATGTTAGGCCAGAGCGATTTATGTGGTATAAACTTAAGGTACATTGGATTAAATTCAAACGTAGACCTAGCCCCCATACAAAGGTCCTCTTTAGTTTTGGCTCAAATGACTCTTATAGCCGCATTTTAATAGGTATCTTTTCGAAATTTGGCAGGTAATCATGTTTCATCCACCCAAATCACCATTCCGAATTTTAAAGAAATCGGACCAGTTCTTATTGTAGCCCCCATACAAACCACCTTCCCGAATTTCACATAAATCTCTCAAATTTCATGAAAATAGAAAATATTTAATTAAAATTCTGTTTGTGTATGTTAAACGCGTACTTAAATAACCTTATCAAACCTGATAATCATGGGACCAGTTTTGGACCCCTTGTGAAAAATTTGCCCGATATTCAGTTAAAGCGGTTTATTGTTTATTATAGAAGACTATTTCACTCAAATTAGATTTGTGAGTGTTTTTTACACTTATTAAAGATTTGACAACATATAGATCTAATCGGTCCATGGGACCCATTTTCCGGGAAACTCTGGTGTAGAGTATTATATGGTCTGTCTTGACCGACTATAATTTTCTAACTTGTTTTTCCGTACTTTACCGTACTTTCCACTTTTAAAAATCTTTTATATAATCTAAATTCAATCTGCCCTAATGTTGCTAAGTTAAAAATAAACATTTAACTAAAAAAATATTGTTTTTTTAGATTTAAATTAGAAATTTAAAAGTCAATTTTATTAAATTTTAAGAAAAACCATCTTTAAGTTTAAATTTGCAATAATTTTTTTAAATATTAATATTTTGAAAAAATCTTTTCTTCTACGACATTTCAAATATAGAAACCATAAAATATATTAAAATCACGTTTTCTAATGGTTAATAAACCATATTTTTTCTTTAGGATCATCATAAATTTTACGATGTAATATTTCACTAAATTACCACTTCATAAATATGTTGGTAAACCTTAACAATATGAAATGAATAAACGGATATATTTATTAGATGGGGGCGGAAATTAGAAAAAGTCGGAAATTTTTTTTAGTTGTCATAACAATGACTCAGATTCGGAGAATTTTTATAGAACAGTTTTAAATTCGGAGACTTCTATACACACAAAAAGAAAAAAAAAACCTTTTCAAATTAGAAAAGTCTCCTAATCCCATTTTGACATTTGCTTTTTAACAAATAAATTTCGATCGAAGTTTAAATTTTTTTTTGTAATTTTACAATTTTTTTTTTATAATTTTACATTTTTATTTTGTAATTTTACATTTTTTTTTTGTAATTTTACAATTTTTTTTTTTAATATTTTACAAATTTCTAAAATAATTTTACAAAAAAAAAATCTAGTAATTTCATTCCTTATAAGTTTTATTGCGTCCAAAAAGTTCTAAATTTACAATTTTGTTGGTAAAAAATTTGTAAAATTACAAAAATGCTTGTAATTTTTAATAGGAATTCTCGTAAAAAAATAGGTAGCAAAAAATCTAGTAAAGTCACGAGAATTCCTTTTATAATAAGATCAGTTTTCTATTAAAACTTGGGTAAATCTCAAAAAACTCCAATACTTATACCATAAATTGTGTAAATTTCAACTAATTTCATGTAAAACTACACAATATATTTAAATTTACCTAATTTATAGTTGGAAACGGATTTAATTTTAAGAAGGGAGTAAAATAGATGAAGTTTGTAAAAATTTTACTGATTCTGTAAATTTTCTTTCCACTCTATCTTATATGCTTGGTTGTAAATCACAGGTGTTTTATTTTGGTTTAAAAAAACTGTATAAAAATTTTAATGCAACTTTTATATTAAAAAACTGAAAGCAACGCCCCTCCCCCTCCTTCCCCCCTTTTAAAAGGAAACTTGTTAAAACTTATGCTACGTTTTATTTTAAAATAAAACTCAAAAACACTTAATCATTAACAGGTTTTTCATTCAGAACTGTTTTTGTAAACTGAAACATTTTGTAAGGACTGACGTGTTAATGGATTTTCAAAAACTTTTTGTATTTCTTTTAATTGTAACTACATGAAAAACGCTTTAAAACGTTTGAAAAGTAAAATGTTTTAATGATTAAATAAATTCGATAAAGCCGAATCTTGTTATACCCTCGATAACTAATAAATTTTCTAGAGAAAATTGTTACAGTTATCGTTAAAACGATAACCTTAGAATTTTCTATAGAAAATTTTTTAGTAATCGTTTTAACGATAACTAAAGAATTTTCTGTAGAAAATTCTATAGTATTTTCTTTAGAAAACTTTTTTTCTATAGAATTTTTTTTAGGTATCGTTTAAACGATAACTACACCGAAAAAAATCCATGCAACATTTTACGAAATAAAATTTCGTACTTGCTTGTTTCGTAAAATATACGAAAATTTACTTAATATTACGAAAAACAAATTAGTCCGGATTTTCGTAGATTTACGAAACCTACGAAAATATTTCGTAATCATGAAAAAAAATTTTAATGTCGCTGATGGAAAAGCGACCGGTCCTTTATATGTCACGTGACATGTCACACGGACCCATATGACCTATTACAAGCTTTGAAACCTTTGGAATAAATATACGTAGGACTTAGAAAATTTACATTTCTTTTTTTCGGAACATCGAAAATTTTATTTTTATTTTAAAGTTTATTTCTTCTAAAATCATTTTTAATGATTTTTTAAATTTTAAAACGCAAAACGAAATCAAATGCCAAAAAAAAAATCGTCTCTGAGAAATTTCAAGATTTTTTCGCTTAGACCGAATTTACATAAGGCAATTTTAATTGCGGCAATTTTGATTTTCTAGTGTATCAGAGAGAGAGACGAGAATCTTAGATCTCTCTCTGATACACGATAAAATCAGAATTGCCGCAATTAAAATTGCCTAATGTAAATACGGTCTTAGAAAATTTTTAAAAATTTGTAAAAAATTTTTAGAATTGTTAAAACAATATATCTTCACCTAAAATGCAAAACAACGTAACAACACTTTTTGCTATTTTACAGTAGTAGCGAAAAAGGTCGTTAAGCATTTTTATAATTTTGTTTATAAGTCCGTCAAATTTTATCGGATAGGTCTGAAATTTTGGACATATTTTCGGTTAATGTATCTAAACTAAAAAATCACATTTTGATAATTTTGTAGGGGAACCAAACACGTTTTGAAAGTACAAAATATAATATTTTTGAATTTTGATAGTATAGCTTGTATTTTTTAATGTACACTCAAAGAATTATGTAGGTAAATTCCAGTGAATATTCACTTAAAACAAATGAAATTTTATTTAAAAACCATTCCACTGTTTTTTCATTTAAAATAAAAACACATTACAGTCAATTTTAAATGTTAATTTAATGACTAACCAAAACATTAAAAAACTAGTGAATATTCAGTTATTTTGTATTGAAAAACAGTAAAACTATAGAAGAAATTTTTTACTGCCGAAATTAAATGTAACAGAAAATTCGTTTTTAATACAGTAAATTATTTTTTTTAAACTACAGAAACAGTAGAAAAATGAAATCCTTTATAAAATAAGTGATTTTTCTTTTGAAATGACTTTACTGATTACTTTTTAAAATAACCTACAAACAGTTAATAACATAATTTTCTTAGTGTAGAGAACTAAAACTGTATGGGGACATGTATTTTGATAAAATGCATCACAATCAATTAATAACTCGATTTTGAAAAAAATTTACGTTGTTTTGCATTTTAGGTGACGATATATTTTACTTATATGTACGAATTTATTTTTGTAATTTACGAATTTATTTTGTATAATTTAGAAAATTGTTTCGTAAAAACACAAAAATATTTCGTACAATGTAGTAATCTTTTTCGTAAGAACTTATAATTTTTACGAAATAATTTCGTAAGCAAAAACTACGAAACTTTTCGTACAATGCACGAAACATTTCGTTTATATAAGGCATGAATTTTTTTCGGTGTATGGAATTTTCTATAGAAAATTTTTTTGGTATCGTTTAAACGATAACTATAGAATTTTCTATAGAAAATTTTTTAGGTACAGAATTTTCTATAGAAAATTTTTAAGGTATCGTTTAAACGATAACTAAAAACATTTTTTAGGTATCGTTTAAACGATATCTATAGAATTTTCTATAGAACATTTTTTAGGTATTGTTTAAACAATAGCTATAGAATTTTCTATAGAAAATTTTTTAGGTATCGTTTAAACAATAACTATAGAATTTTCTATAAAATTTTTTTTAGTTATCGTTTAAACGATAACTAAAGAATTTTCTATAGAATTTTTTTAGGTATCATTTTAATGATAACTATAGAATTTTCTATAGAAATTTTTTTAGGTATCGTTTAAACGATAATTACAGAATTTTCTATAGAAAATTTGTTAGGTATCGTTTAAACGATAACTATAGAATTTTCTATAGAATTTTTTTTAGGTATCGTTTAAACGACAACTAAAGAATTTTCTATAGAAAATTTTTAAGGTATAGAATTTTGTATAGAAAATTTTTTAGGTATGGTTTAAACGATAACTTCAAAAATTTTTAAGGTATCGTTTAAACAATAAGTATAGAATTTTCTATAGAAACTTTTTTAGGTATCGTTTAAACAATAACTATAAAATTTTCTAAAGAAAATTTTTTAGGTATTGTTTTAACGATAACTAGAATTTTCTATAGAACATTTTTTTGGTAGCTTTTAAACGATAACTAGAATTTTCAATAGAAAATGTTTTAGGTATCCTTTAAATGATAACTATAGAATTTTCTATAGAAATTTATTTTGGTATCCTTTAAGCGATAACTCTAGAATTTTCTATAGAAAATTTTTTAGGTATCCTTTAAGAACATTTTTTAGGTATCGTTTAAAAGATAACTGTAGAATTTTCTACATAAAATTTTTTAGGTATCGTTTAAACGATAACTATGGAATTTGCTATAGAAATTTTTTTAGGTATAGTTTAAATGATAACTATAGAATTTTCTATATATTTTTTTTAGTTATCGTTTAAACTATAACTAAAGAATTTTCTATAGAAAACTCTATAGTATTTTCTTAAGAAAACTTTTTTCTATACAATTTTTTTTAGATATAGTTTAAACGATAACTATAGAATGTTCTATAGAAATTTTTTTAGGTATCGTTTAAACGATAACTACAAACATTTTTTAGGTATCGTTTAAACGATAACTATAGAATTTTTTATAAATAAATTTGTTAGGTATGGTTTAAACGATAACTACAGAATTTTCTATTGAAAACTTGTTAGGTATCGTTTAAACGATAACTACAGAATTTTCTATAAAAAATTTGTTAGGTATCGTTTAAACGATAACTACAGAATTTTCTATAGAAAATTTGTTAGGTATCGTTTAAACGATAACTACAGAATTTTCTATAGAACATTTTTTAGGTATCGTTTAAACGATAACTACAAAATTTTCTATAGAAAATTTGTTAGGTATCGCTTAAACGATAACTATAGAATTTTCTATAGAAAATTTGTTAGGTATCGTTTAAACGAAAAATACAGAATTTTCTATTGAAAATTTGTTAGGTATCGTTTAAACGATAGCTACAGAATTTTCTATAGGTATTTTTTTAGGTATCGTTAGAATATAGAATTTTCTATAGAAAATTTTTTAGTTATCGTTTCTATAGCAATTTTTTTAATTATCGTTTAATCGATAATTTTAGAATTTTCTCTAAAAACTTTTTTAGGTATCGTTTAAACAATATCTAAAAAATTTTCTATGGAAAAACTAGAATTTTCTGTAGAATTTTTTTTAGGTATCGTTTAAACGATAGCTATAGAATTTGGTATAAAAAATTTTTTAGGTATCGTTTAAACGATAGCTATAGAACATTTTTTTAGGTATCGTTTAAACGATTACTATAGAATTTTCTATAGAACATTTTTTAGGTAACGTTTAAACGATAACTAGAATTTTCTATATAAAATTTTTTAGGTATCGTTTAAACGACAACTATGGAATTTTCTATAGAAATTTTTTAGGTGTAGTTTAAATGATAACTATAGAATTTTCTATATAAAATTTTTTTAGTTATCTTTTAAACGATAACTAAAGAATTTTTTATAGAAAACTCTACAGTATTTTCTTTAGAAAACTTTTTTCTATAGATTTTTTTTTAGGTATAGTTTTAACGATAACTATAGAATTTTCTATAGAAAATTTGTTAGGTATCGTTTAAACGATAACTATGGAATTTTCTATAGAAAATTTGTTAGGTATCGTATAAACTATTACTATAGAGTTTTCCATAGAAAATTCTATAGTTATCGTTTCGATAGCAATTTTTTTAGTTATCGTTTAAACGATAATTATAGAATTTTCTATCGTTTAAACAATAACTATAAAATTTTCTATAGAAAATTTTTAAGGAATTGTTTTAACGATATCTAGAATTTTGTATAGAACATTTTTTAGGTATCGTTTAAACGATAGCTATAGAATTTGCTATTGAAAATTTTTTAGGTATCGTTTAAACGATAGCTTTAGAAAATTTTTTAGGTATTGTTTAAACGATAACTACAGAATTTTCTATAGAAAAATTGTTAGCTGTCGTTTAAACGATAATTATAGAATTTTCTATCGAAAATTTGTTAGGTATCGTTTAAACGTTAACTACAGAATTTTCTATAGAAAATTTGTTAGGTATCGTTTAAATGATAACTATCGAATTTTCTGTAGGAATTTTTTTAGGTATCGTTTAAACGATAACTATAGAATTTTCTATAGAAAATTGTTTAGTTATCGTTTAAACAACAACTATAGAATTTTCTGTAGAAAATTTTTTAGTTATCGTTTTAACGATACCAAAAAAAATTCTATAGAAAATTCTATAGTTATCATTTAAACGATACCTACAAATTTTTCTATTGAAAATTCTATAGATATCTTTTAAACGATACCTAAAAATTTTTCTATAGAAAATTCAATAGTTATTGTTTAAACGATACCTAAAATAATTTCTATAGAAAATTCTATAGTTATCATTTAAACGATACCTACAAATTTTTCTATAGAAAATTCTATAGATATCGTTTAAACGATACCTTAAAATTTTTCTATAGAAAATTCTGTAGTTATCGTTTTAACGATACCTAAAAAATTTTCTATAGAAAATTCTATAGTTATCGTTTTAACGATACCTAAAAAATTTTCTATAGAAAATTCTATAGTTATCGTTTTAACGATACCTAAAAAATTTTCTATAGAAAATTCTATAGTTATCGTTTTAACGATACCTAAAAAATTTTCTATAGAAAATTCTATAGTTATCGTTTAAACGATACCTAAGAAGTTTTCTATAGAAAATTTTATAGTTATCGTTTAAATGATAACTGAAAATTTTTCTATTGTTATCGTTTTAACGATATGACAAACTTATTTGTTACTAACAGTAAGTGTAGGGTTTACAAACAATCAAAATAAATGAAATAAAAAGTGTTGTCGTTGGCGATTTTGTTCAGTCCGGAACTATTAAAAACTCACACAAAATAACAAATCAATCAAATGTTAAAGCAAATAAACATTTTATGGTTGACAAATGTCCTTACAATTTACAAATAAATAAAAGACGAAGATAAACTTAAGAAAATGGATTTTATATTTAAAGTCTTTAATTGAGTGGTAAAATGTATGTTTTTGATTCTTTTTTATGACGTTATAGGAAAAGTTGTTACAAAGTTGTTTAAAAATGCCAAAGGGTCAAAATTTAATAAAAGGATTCGTTTTAAAAAAACAAACATAAATAATAAAAGTATTCAGATTTGACGAATTGTTTAACTTTCTTAAAGCAGTCTGTTCTTGGAAATTAAAAAAAAAAATCTTAAATATTTTTACATATTTTTCTGCATTAATTTTCACTAAGGGCTGTCAAAGGTTGAACCCCTTAAATAAATGTTTTATAAGACCTTTAACATTTACAATTTTCTTTTAAAAATTTCAGACCAGGGTAATAATTCTCGGAGTCGATAGCTATCGAAATTCTACTTTAATGTTCCGTTTTTAAATTTTTCTTGTTGCCTAAAATTATGCTTTGATTGATACAATCATTTTTAAAACTTGTTAATGTTTTTGTGTTTCAGTGTTGTTAAAGAAACATGTAAAAAGATTGTATTTTTTAAAGCATAATTTTAGACATAAAGAAAAATTAAAAAATTGGGCATTCGAGTAGAGTTTCGATCGCCATCAACTCCGAGAATTAGAAATCTGTTTAAAATTTTTGCAAAACATATTCCGTTTGGGTTTTTCGATGTTATTTTAACATTTCACATTTTTCCTATTTGGAATAGTTTTTCTAGTTGCACAGTGTACTTTTTCTTTCTTTATTTACACAATCATGTTAACAAACGAGTGTTAAATTGTCATTTTATAGGTTGACTGAACTTTGTATACCTTAACATATAAAATGTTTATGTACTATTTTTAGGATAAAGGCCTGGGTCAGCAGTTTTTTTTTTTTAATTTCCACAATTAATAGTAGAGGTTTTATATAAATTTGTCATTCCATTTGTAACATCTAAAATTTTATAGTTATCGTTTAACACAATAACTATATGTCTATAGGAAATTTTATAGTTATCATTTAACACGATTGCTAAAAAAATTTCAATAGTTATCGTTTAAACGATACCTACAAAATTTTCTATAGAAAATTCTATAGTTATCGTTTTAACGATACCTAAAAAATTTGCTATAGAAAATTCTATAGTTGTCGTTTAAACGATGCCTACAAAATAGAAAATTCTAGTTATCGTTTAAACGATACCTACAAAATTTTTTATAGAAAATTCTATAGTTATCGTTTAACACGATACCTACAAAATTTTCTAAAGAAAAAATAGCTATCGTTTAACACGATACATAAATTTTTTTTTTGAAAATTCTCTATAGTTATCGTTTATCAGGATAGCAAAAAAATTTTGTATATAACATTTTATAGTTATCGTTTAAACGATACCTCAAAAATTTTCTATAGAAAATTCTATAGTTATCGTTTTAACGATACCTAAAATATTTGCTATAGAAAATTCTATAGTTATCGTTTAAACTATACTTAAAAAATTATTTATAGAAAATTCTATTGTTATCGTTTAAACGATACCTACAAAATTTTTTATAGAAAATTCTATAATTATCGTTTCAACGATACCTACAAAATTTTTTATAGAAAATTCTATAGTTATCGTTTAAACAATGCCTACAAAATTTTCTTTATATCGTTTAACACGATTGCTAAAAAAATTCTATAATTATCGTGTAACACGATACCTAAAAATTTTCTATAGAAAATTCTATAGTTAACGTTTAAACGATACCTAAAAAAATTTTCTATAGAAAACTCTATAGCTATCGTTTGACACGATTCCTTAAAATTTTCCATAAAAAATTCTATAGTTATCGTTTAACACGATACCTAAAAAAATTCTATGGAAAATTCTAGTGATAATTTAATACGATACCTAAAAATTTTTCTATAGAAAATTCTCTATAGTTATCGTTTAACACGGTACCAAAAAAATTGTCTATCAAAAATTCTATAGTTATCGCTCAAACGATATCTAAACAATTTTCTATAGAAAATTCTATAGTTATCGTTAAAACGATACCGAAAAAATTTTCTATTGAACATTTTATAGTTATCGTTTAAACAATACCTGAAAAATTTTCTATAGAAAATTCTATAGTTGTCGTTTAAACGATACCTACAAAATAGAAAATTCTAGTTATTGTTATCGTTTAAACGATACCTACAAAATTTTTTATAGAAAATTCTATAATTATCGTTTCAACGATACCTACAAAATTTTTTATAGAAAATTCTATAGTTATCGTTTAAACGATGCCAACAAAATTTTCTATACATCGTTTAACACGATTGCTAAAAAAATTCTATAATTATCGTTTAACACGATACCTAAAAAATTTTCTATAAAAAATTCTATAGTTATCGTTTGAACGATAACTAAAAAATTTTCAATAGAAAATTCTATAATTATCGTTTAACACAATTGCAAAAAAAAATTATAGAAAATTCTATAGTTATCGTTTAACACGATACCTAAAAATTTTTCTATAGAAAATTCTCTATAGTTATCGTTTATCAGGATAGCAAAAAAATTTTCTGTATAACATTTTATAGTTATCGTTTAAACGATACCTCAAAAATTTTCTATAGAAAATTCTATAGATATCGTTTAAACGATACCTAAAATATTTGCTATAGAAAATTCTATAGCTATCGTTTAAACTATACTTATCGTATCGTTTAAACGATACCTACAAAATTTTTTATAGAAAATTCTATAGTTATCGTTTAAACGATGCCAACAAAATTTTCTATATATGGTCTAACACGATTGCTAAAAAAATTCTATAATTATCGTTTAACACGATACATAAAAAATTTTCTATAGAATACTCTATAGTAACGTTTGACACGATACCTTAAAAATTTTCCATAGAAAATTCTATAGTTATCGCTTAAACCATATCTAAACCATTTTCTATAAAAAATTCTATAGTTATCGTTTAAACGATACCTAAAACATTTTCTATAGAACATTTTATAGTTATCGTTTAAACGAAAATTTCATAGTTATCTGAGACTTTTTCTATAAGAAAAATGTCTCAGAATCTGAAACTTTTTCTATACGAATACTG
Organism: Pegoplata infirma; assembly: GCA_963921195.1. NCBI lineage: Eukaryota > Metazoa > Arthropoda > Insecta > Diptera > Anthomyiidae > Pegoplata > Pegoplata infirma. The sequence continues at coordinate 205,604,572 of OY992538.1, forward strand.
TCTCAGAATCTGAGACTTTTTCTATAAGAAAAATGTCTCAGAATCTGAGACTTTTTCTATAAGAAAAATGTCTCAGAATCTGAGACTTTTTCTATAAGAAAAATGTCTCAGAATCTGAGACTTTTTCTATAAGAAAAATGTCTCAGAATCTGAGACTTTTTCTATAAGAAAAATGTCTCAGAATCTGAGACTTTTTCTATAAGAAAAATGTCTCAGAATCTGAGACTTTTTCTATAAGAAAAATGTCTCAGAATCTGAGACTTTTTCTATAAGAAAAATGTCTCAGAATCTGAGACTTTTTCTATAAGAAAAATGTCTCAGAATCTGAGACTTTTTCTATAAGAAAAATGTCTCAGAATCTGAGACTTTTTCTATAAGAAAAATGTCTCAGAATCTGAGACTTTTTCTATAAGAAAAATGTCTCAGAATCTGAGACTTTTTCTATAAGAAAAATGTCTCAGAATCTGAGACTTTTTCTATAAGAAAAATGTCTCAGAATCTGAGACTTTTTCTATAAGAAAAATGTCTCAGAATCTGAGACTTTTTCTATAAGAAAAATGTCTCAGAATCTGAGACTTTTTCTATAAGAAAAATGTCTCAGAATCTGAGACTTTTTCTATAAGAAAAATGTCTCAGAATCTGAGACTTTTTCTATAAGAAAAATGTCTCAGAATCTGAGACTTTTTCTATAAGAAAAATGTCTCAGAATCTGAGACTTTTTCTATAAGAAAAATGTCTCAGAATCTGAGACTTTTTCTATAAGAAAAATGTCTCAGAATCTGAGACTTTTTCTATAAGAAAAATGTCTCAGAATCTGAGACTTTTTCTATAAGAAAAATGTCTCAGAATCTGAGACTTTTTCTATAAGAAAAATGTCTCAGAATCTGAGACTTTTTCTATAAGAAAAATGTCTCAGAATCTGAGACTTTTTCTATAAGAAAAATGTCTCAGAATCTGAGACTTTTTCTATAAGAAAAATGTCTCAGAATCTGAGACTTTTTCTATAAGAAAAATGTCTCAGAATCTGAGACTTTTTCTATAAGAAAAATGTTTCAGAATCTGAGACTTTTTCTATAAGAAAAATGTCTCAGAATCTAAGACTTTTTCTATAAGAAAAATGTCTCAGAATCTGAGACTTTTTCTATAAGAAAAATGTCTCAGAATCTGAGACTTTTTCTATAAGAAAAATGTCTCAGAATCTGAGACTTTTTCTATAAGAAAAATGTCTCAGAATCTGAGACTTTTTCTATAAGAAAAATGTCTCAGAATCTGAGACTTTTTCTATAAGAAAAATGTCTCAGAATGTGAGACTTTTTATAGCCGAAAAATGTGAGACTATTTCTATAAGAAAAATTCTCACAATCAGAACCTGTTCCCTTCGGCGAAAGACCAACTTTCAAAGCTGGAAAACTATTGTCACCCTATTTATAATTTTTAATATGTCTACAGAAAGGCTTCGAATTCCTTTACATTTCTTTATTGTTGTGATGAATGAAAAGATATAAAATTTAAGCCATTTTCTTGCCATTATGTATACCACACATCTAATACAACGTCATCAGTTTATTTTCTTAGTATGTAGTTAGTAGTTTTTTTTTACGAGTTAACATTAACCCCTTAATGGCTAAAAAAGTCAGAAATGGACTCAAGGTAATGAGAGATAATGAGAAAGTTTACATTTTCCATAACAAACCCCTCTAGGGTTTTTTTTTAGTTTAGTGCTAGATTTTTTTACACGCATTTGAAGTTGGTGAACTATTATTATAATTATAATTACTTGAAAACTGTATACGAGGCGTATACTTAATTTTGTAATTGCCTTTAAATAACAGTCATACGCAACTGCGAATTTATAAATTTATTATTTTTTAAATAAAAACTGTGATTCTATGGAATCGTGAATTTATAAAAACGCGAATTCATAAATTCAGTTAAATTTAAAAAAATTCTCAGATTCTGAAATCAATCCTCTTTTTTTGTCACATTTAAGGTCTAAATTTACCAAGTGCGTTTTTAACTGTATTTATAACCTGCTCAGACATTTATTTGTTATTTTATTTACTAAGCTTATTGTAAGTTAGTAAAAATTATTTTCTTTGGAAAATGTTTTAAAAAATAAGAAAATTTCAATACATACCGTTATAAGCGAAACTAAAACACCTACAAATAAGTAAGAAAGTTGTAGTCGGTTAAGACCGTTCATATAATACCCTACACCAGTGCTTTCTGGAAAATGGGTCCTTAGTCCAATTATGTACCTATTCAATAATTCTTTTGGAGTGGAGATAGGGCTTAGGTATGTTTGGAAAAAATATTTTCAGGGAAAAATTAATTGGTGTCGGTCTTGCTAATGAACCCTCTAGGAGCTACCATTGGACCGGTATACAGTGGGGAAAAATGCAATAATTAGAGCAATGAGGAATTTTATTAGCTAAAATTCAAAACAAGAAAAACTAAAATCGGTTAAGAATTGCGACCTGTAGGCAAAATTGGACAAAAAAAGTCCATTTTCCCACCTCTGCACGTTGGGTTGAAATGGATCAAAAGTGGCGCTTTATTCAAAACTGAAAAAAAATTTTTTACAAAAATTATTAATTTAGGGTTAAAGTATATAAAATTACACTAAAAAATCTGTCACAACTATTATTCTGAGTTGTTTACTTTTCTTGCAATCCGCCGTCAAAATCAAATAATTTTTTGTGTTTTTGAATATGGTGCTAAAAATTGAAAATCAACTTATTTCTAGATTTTTTTGGTATTTATTCATTCAAAGGTAATTTTTTTATTATGGAACCATCAACTTCATGCAATTTCAAATACATTTCTGTTTTTTGTTTTTTGAAAATTGTTGTAAAAATATTTTTGAAATTTTTTTGTAAAATGTTCCAAAATTGGAGTATTTTTAATACTTGATGGAATATAAAAAAAATGTAAGAGGTTGTTATTGCTTATACATTGTGATAATAAAGCATATCGTATAAGCTTTAATTTAAAAGAAAAAAAAACGTCCGCGTTTAATGCCGTTATTTTTTTATTTAAGATTTTATGAAAAAAAAATACGGTCTCTTCAATAACACTTCATCACAAAAAAACAAAAAAGTTTCTGACCCAGAAACTAGACCCACTTATCCTTATGTATTTTGACCTTCTAAAGTCGATTCTGCCATCAGAATTGAATTCTATAGTTGGGGTTTCCTGTGATTTACAAGGAAAGTCCGCAAAGTGAACCCACCTAATTTCCTTGTGAATTTGACAAAGTTACAAAAATTTTTAATTTTATTTCTGTATGTAGGATGCAAGTCTGATTTATTTCGTAGAAAATAAGAGTATTTTAAATAATATCCGTCAAAAATAGCAAAAGTTACATGCATTTGAACAAAAACGCGTTATTTCAGTTTTATACAAAAACAGTTGTATTTATGTTGTGAATCAATGCATTTTTGTTGAAATGCTAGTAACTTATGCAATTTTTGATGGATTTTATGAAAAAACCTCTTATTTTCTTCGTAATAATTTAGACTTGAACATTACATACCGAAATAAAATTTTAAAAAATGTTAACTTATTGTTGGGGACTTTCCTTGTAAATTAGAGAAAAACCCAACGATAGAATTTAATTCTGATCGCGGAATTTAATTTAGAAGGTAAAAATACATAAGTATTAGTGGTCTAGACCTTTTTTGTGGGTCTTTGTAAGCTATATATAAACAAGTAAGAGTTTAAAATTCGGCTGTGCCAAATCTTTGATACCCTCCAACAAGCAAAATATATAAAAATGACAGGGACGGTTTTTGTGGGGAGTGAGAAGGGGCGGGGGCGGGGTTAGCAGATGACTCTGGGTGGTGTAATATAATATCTGACAAATATGATAATAATAGTTCAGAATTACAACTTTCCTGACTTTTTTATGGAAAATTTTAAATTTGGTGTAACACAAAAATCCGACTTTGAACAAATTTTATGCATGTATGAACACATATTTATTTGTTATTGTTTTAAATTTTTATTATCGCATTAAAAATACTTTAATTTGCAACTGTATTTATTAAATTATCGCTTTTGGTTTAAAAGTAACAGCTTAAATTGTGAATCAAGTTCAATATTCAAGAAACACTAAAAAAATTCTGACAGGTTAAAAATAAATAAAAACCACATGTTTTCTCTTTAAAAGGGTGCTTTCCAATGTACACTCAAAAAAAAAAAAATATTGTAAAACTAGCAAAAAAAATGGTTAAAATTAGCAAAAACAAGTAAAAAAGTTAAATTCGGCCTTGCCGAATGTAGTGATACCCTCCACAATTTCAAAAAGATTATTGGAAACAACTTTATTTAAAAGGAAATTACTTAAAAAAAAAAAAAAATTGAAAAAAATTTCCGCAAAAAAAAATTTTGGTAAAAAAAAAATCCGCGATTTTTTCTTTTTTTGTCAAAACATATGTTCGTACTTGTTTAAATACCATTTGGTGTTCAATTATGTTAACATATGTCAACCAGAAGCCGAATTAAAACATTTTGTATTTTTAGGTTATGTTGAATGTACTGAAATTTTTGAGGTGTGCTTACATTTTCGTTCATAACTTTTGAACCGCTGAACCGATATCGCTCAAATGCAATACCAAACCTCTCGGGAGAACTTCCAATATATATGTTAAGTTTCAGTCATCTCTGTGCAATATTTGGTCCGCGAGAGCATTTTCCACAGACAGACAGACAGACAGACGGACAGACGGACAGACGGACAGACGGACAGACGGACAGACGGACATCGCTAGAATGTCTTAAAATCGATCGGGCATCATGAATATATATACTTTATGGGGTCCCAGACCGATATTTCGATGAGTTACAAACGGAATGACAAACTTATATATACCCTCTATCACTAAGTGGAGGGTATAAAAACTGTAGTTTTGGACGTTGCAAAAATGTTGGTAATAGTAGCAAAACCATTTTGCTGATCAAAAAATTAGAAAAAAAAATGATAAAATTACAAGAATACCATTTTATTTTTGTAAAAAATCAACCTTGTAAAATTATCAAAAAATATGGTAAAATTACCAAAAAAAAAAAAAATGGTAAAATTGAAATAGATAAAAAAATTTGTAATTTGGTAAAAAAAACTGTTTTATTTAGTAATTTTTTTTCTCTGATTAGTAGTTGATTTAAAATTTGGTGAATATACTAAAAAAATTTTTGCCTGTTTTTGAGCACCACATTCTTTAAATGTAGTAATAGCAGCATATTACTTCAGTTGTTGGATGGTTTCTTCGGCTTGATGGTGGCAGCATCTTCTTTTGCCTTCTTCTCAGCAGCTGTAGTTGCAGTAACTGGACTTCCAACAACATCAAAATCCAAAATGATGTTTTTTTTTCACTTAAACACTTTAAACAAAAAATTTAAAGAACAACACTTCACTTTTTTATTTTTTTTGCGTCATTTTTTTAGCTTAAGTAGAACAAATGAGATTTGCGTAGTAGTCTACACAAGAAATTTCTTACATTTTCAGGTAAAATTTGTAAAAAATTAACATTTTTTTTTCGAATTTTTAATTTTTTTCACATGTATTTAAAAAAAAAATAAAAAAAAACTTTTGGATATTGAAGATTAGATATCTAACTATGTGTTAAAATTTTAAAAAAATAATTTTTCAAAATTATTAACTTTTTATTAACAATTTAGGTGGCAAATTTTAAAAAATTTTCATATAAAATTAGCAAAAAATATGGTAAAATTAGCAAAAAATATGGTAAAAAATACTAAAAATTGTGTAGCCTATTTTTCAGCGCACATGCAGTTGATGGATGGCTACTTTGCTATGGTGTTGGCAGCATCATCAATCTGCAATGATTTTTTTTCACACTAGCACACTTGAAACAATTTTTTTTTTTAAACTAAGAAAAAAAATAAAAAGTATTACCATTTCTTTAAGGAAAATACTAATATTTTTGCTAGTAAAATAAAAAAAAAACTAGCAAGAAAATATAGTAAAAATACCAAAAAATTATTGTATTTTACCAATAGTAAATTGCCAAAAAAACTGTAAAAGTAAAATTTTTACAATTTTTTTTGCTAAAGTTTGGTTGAAGTAAATTACAACACCTTTTACTAATATTTTGACTAAGTTATTTTTTTGAGTGTATTATTTATCATTCATCAATTAAAAAATATTATATGTTAAAATTACTGCTTCCCTGAATAAAGCGCCACTTTGCCTCTCATTCAACCCAATGTGCTCTGTGCGGTAGGAGCTGATTTAATAAAATATATTAAGAAAAAAAAAAAATAGAAAAGTTAAATTCGACTTGGACGAATCTATGAATACTAGGGATATAACCAAAATAAGAACCTATCATAGCGGTATGGGCAATGTTATACTGATAACAAAAAACCTTATCCGGGGTCATTTTGGTCCAAAAACCGTCGGCACCGATAGCAATTTCCAAAACACCACAATTTTTTTTTTTTTTTTGTGGAAATCCTTCTCCACCACCGTTTTTTGGTTTTTTGTCCTTTTACAACAAAAATAAAACAAGAACATAATAACAGTATGATTTTGAACATTAGAAATATCGGTTGCCTAATTAATTGAAAAAAAAAAAATTTTAGCGAAAACTTCATCGCGCTCTGTGCCGAACCTTTTTTAACATTCGCGAAAAAATGAACACACATTTCTTATTGATTTTTTATGTACTTTCTCACTATGATAGGTCCTTTTTGATATTTGCAAAAAAATGCAAATGGTTATATCCCTAATGAATACCCTCCACAATGCCTTTTTAAGTGATAGTAAATTTTCTAACGTGAACAAAATAAAATTGTTGATTAGAAATATTTTACTTTGTGTAAAAAAAACTTTTTTTTTGTAAGTTTTGAAAAAAAAAAAAAAAATTTACAAAATTTTTTTTTGAGTGTAAAATTTTTTTTGAGTGTAAATTTTTTTTTGGAGTGCAAATTTTTTTTTTTGAGTGTATTTTTTTTTTGTTTTAGTGTAAAAATATTTTTGAGCGAGAAAGATACGCTGCAAAATATTTTTGTGACTTACCAATGTTTTTTAAACATGTTTAACAGGTTTTCAACACGTGAATTAAGGGTGAAACTAATCTGAAATTCACGGGTTTGCTAATAAATTTTGAACCAATGGACCGATTTGGCTGAAATTCAATACGAACTAGGCCAGAGATATGACATATATACATTAGGGATATAACATATCGCTCCTTTACTTGTATAGTGTCATAACTCAAAAAATGCGTTTTTTGAGTTAATGATGCAGAATTATTCGTTATATCGTGCTTTATATTGTGTCAAAAATTCGTATTAATATCTTTTAAACTCACCGTTTGAGAAGAGTACACGCTATTATTACATTTTCTATGTACCGGCCTTTTTCAATTAAAAACCAGTTTCAATAGTAAACTTTAAACGGGTTTTCTGCAAAATCAAATATTTTGAGTTATGACACTATACAAGTAAAGGAGCGATATATATATATTAGGGATTTTTTTTGAGTGCAAAATACCACTCCAGTTCCATCTGGGAAATGTTGTTCTAATAATAAAAAAGTGTTTTTTTAGGTTGATTCGGTGAAAAAGTTTCTGCACCGAAAGAGATTTTTAAAGTGCTAAAAATTTTTATTTATATTTTTTTAAAAATTGTGATTTGTTAAATATCGCGATTTGATCAAAATTTTGCATTAGACTTATGAAAAATAGTTCGGTATTGAAGATTATATAAGAATTTTAACAAAAAATAACTTATTTAAGGCAAGAATAACTGTTTTGATAAAAAAATAAATAAATGAATATAGACAAAACTTCAACGCTGTCGGTGCGGAAACTTTTTTCACGATAGAGGAAAAGTGGCACCATATTTTTTAATATTTTTACATGCTCTACACGGCTATGGGGTGGTATTTTTGATATTTGCAAAAGTTGCAAAAAGTTATATCCCTAACATACATATATGCTAAGCTTCAGCATCCTAAGAATTGCTTTTCGAAAGTTAACGTGTTTTTTATCTTGTAAATTCACGAAAACCCCTTCCCGAAATTAAGTCTTTTGCTCATAACTTTTAAACCACTAGACCGATTTTGCTGGATTGCAATACAAACCTGACCAGGTAAATGTCCAACATATGTGCCAAACTTCTAAAGCTTCCGTAAAGTCTTTCAAAAGTTAGCGTCCCGGCTAAAAATAATGTATACAAGCTCATGTACGATCATATATGATAATTTATGTTAAGGGTGGGCCAATATATGATCGCATATTATCATATGTTTTACCATATATGGTCATATATTGAATAAGCGCCAATTTTAATATATGTTCATATCTGATCATATATGTTTTCCAATTAATGATGTATGGTCAGATGTGTTCATATATGCTCATATACAATTCATTTTTAGCCGGGGTGTTTTAAAAAGACAGACAGACGGACGGACATCGCTAGATCGTCTTAAAATCGATCGAGGATCAAGAATATATATGGGGCATTCCATGTCAAATCGGACACTTTGAATTTTTTTTATTTTAGATTTTCCCAATTTGTTTACAGTTTTTAGTACCCTTCGAAAACTCCTTCGTGGTAAATTTTCAGATTTTTTTGATGGCCCGTTCAAAAGATATCGAATTTTTAAAAATTGGTAGTTTGTTCCTTTACTCAAACTTTTTTTACTCATAACTTCTTCAATAATGGTACAAATTTTATTTTTTTTTTCAAAATTTTTGTTTTTTTACGTACTTTAAAAAAAAAATCTCAAAAAATTCTTAAAAGCGCTCTAGTATGCGATTTTTAAGTTTTAAAATTTAAATCTCATTTTTGAAAAGGTTTGTACTCTTCGATTTTTTGAAATTTTTTTGTGTAAAACTTCTATCGATTCTTAAAATTTTTTACCCAGACTGATCGTGGGATAACGATTATTACTATTTTTTTTATTAAATTTTTTGAAAAAAATTTATTGCAATTTTCCAATCTTTAAATCATTTCTACTGCTCCAATGGTGCGTCATAGAGGGGTCATTTATAAGACCGAACTCCATTAATTTTTACGTCCTAACATTTCTGTGAAACAAACTAATACCCTATCTCCAATTTCTAAGGAGGCTCCCACATAAAACGACATTTTTTAAAATTTTCTCCAACCGCTCTAACTGCCCTTATAGTGCTCTTCGAGCAACAAAATGTATGACATTTTTACAAAAATATTGGAGGGTTAAAATAAATGGGGGTCGGTCTCACTAATGACCCCTCTCGGACGCACCATTGGACCGGTAGAAGCTGATTAAATAAAACAAATTTACAAAAAATAAAAAAAAATTGTATGGGGGCCGCCTTAACAGTTAAAGATATAGTGTAGGTATGCTCAGAGAAAATGTTTGTACTAAAAAAATATTGTGGGTCGGTCATACATTTTGTTGCTCTAAGGGCACTATTAGGGCAGTTAGAGCGGTTGGAGAAAATTTAAAAAAAGTCGTTTTGTGTGGGAGCCCCCTTAGAAATTGGAGATAGGGTATTAGTTTGTTCCAAAGAAATGTTAAGACGTTAATGAGGGTCGGTCTTATAAATTACCCCTCTATGACGCACCATTGGAGCAGTAAAATGATTTTAAGATTGGAAAATTACAATAAATTTTTTTCAAAAATTTTTAAAAAATAATAATCGTTATCAGCAAAAAATTTGTTGAATCGATAGAAGTTTTACAAAAAAAAATTAAAAAAAAATCGAAGAGTACAAACATTTTCAAAAATGAGATTAGAATTTTTTTTGATTATTTTTTAAAGTAAGTAAAAAAACAAAAATTTTGAAACAAAAAAAATTTGAAATTTGGACCATTATTGAAGAAGTTATGAGTAAAAAAAGTTTGAGTAAATGAACAAACTACCAATTTTTAAAAATTCGATATCTTTTGAACGGGTCATCAAAAAAATATGAAAATTTTTCACGAAAGAGTTTTCGATGGGTACTAAAAGCTGTTAACAAATTGGGAAAATCTAAAAAAAAAGTTTTTAAAGTGTTCGATTTGACATGGAATGCCCCATACATATTCATGATCCTCGATCGATTTTAAGACGATCTAGCGATGTCCGTCCGTCCGACTGTCCGTTGTTGAAAACAACTGTCTGTTGAAAACACGCTAACTTTTGAAAGACTTTACGGAGGCTCCTGAAGTTTGGCATATATTTTGGGCATTTACCTGGTCAGGTTGGTATTTCAATTCAGAGAAATCGGTCTAGTGGTTCAAAAATTATGAACAAAAGACTGAATTTCGGCAAGTGTTTTTCGTTAATTTACAAAATAAAAAACACGCAAACTTTCGAAAGACAATTCTGAGGATGCTGAAGCTTGACATATATATTTGTCGTTCCCCTGGCCTAATTCGTATTGAATTTCAGCCAAAATGGTCCAGTGGTTCAAAAGTTATTAGCAAAACCGTGAATATCAGATTAGTTTCACATTAAATTCACGTGTTGAAAACCCGTTAAACCTGTTTTAAAAACATTGTTAAGTCAAAAAAATATTTTACAACGTATTTTTGTCACTCAAAATATTTTTACACTAAAACAAAAAAAAATACACTCGAAAAAAATGTTACACTCAAAAAAAATTTTACATTCAAAAAAAATTTTACACTAAAAAAAAAATTAGTAATTTTTTTTTTCAAAATTTACTTAATAAAAAGTTAACTTGTTACCTTTTTCATGTTGGAAAATTTACTTTCACTTAAAAGGGGCATTGTGGATTCATAGATTCGGCAAAGTCAAATTTAACTTCTCTACTTGTTTTATCTAAATTGGTCTCAAAAGTTAGAAAATGTTAAGTGCGTTATCTAAAAAATATTAACAAAATATAAAAACACAATTTTGACCCAAAAATGCTGATCAGCATCTGTGCATTTTTGGACCAAAATCTTTTTTATATTTTTTTAATATTTTTTAGAAAACACATTTAGCATTTTTAAACTTTTGTTATCTAAAAAAATATTCAAAAAAATATAAAAACAAGATTTTGATCCTAAAATGCTGATCAGCATCTGTGGACCAAAATCACAGATCAGCATTTTTGAACCAAAATCGCGTTTTTATGTTTTTTTTAAATATTTTTTACATAACACACCTAACATTTTCCAACTTTTGAGACCAATTTGGATAAAAAAAAAATTTCATGTCTAAAAATCAACGTCTGTGGACCAAAGTCGCGGATTTAGATTTTTTTAAAAAAATTTTTCCAATAAAGTATGCAAATTTTCCAAATTTTTGAGCCAAATTTGGTCAACAACTTCAGACATGAATTTTTGTCGAAATATGTAATTTTTTCCAACTTTGGCCACTGGTTGCCGACTGAATATGACCTTGCGAAATTTTTTTTATAAATTTTCCCACAATCAGCTCTAAAGTGGTCATCGTTTGGAGGGCATTATCACATGAAAGTCGAAAATTTAAATTTGACGGGATGCCTAATATATATTATAATTTTTGTTTAAACATTATCAATTTGTCATTTAAATTCCCTTTGCTACTTGTAGTATATGGTTTTTATATTTGCTAAATATTCTTGGCAATGGAATCTGATATATTCCAAAACACGTGTCCGTTAAGTCTTTAAAAAAATGACTAACATTAATAAATTTAAAACAGATAAATAATTTTTTGAAAAATTATTCTATGAGAATATCATAGTTTTAATTAGAAAAGAAAATAATGACCTCGAGCTAGAATCACCTGCTCAAAATATAATATTTTAAAGGTCAAATAAAATAATTTATATTTTTTTTAATAAAAATTAATCGGGATTTAAATTACAAATATTTTTTGCGTGCAAAGTTATTTCGAATTTCTTTTTTATGGCCCACTGAAGTTTTTAAATTTGTATCAAAATGTAAAAAAAATAATAAATACACATTTGAGCTTCAAAATATGGTAGAATGTCTTCATTGAAATTGTATGGCGGTTTTTTTCTTAGATTTAATTAACCCTCTAAATGTCATATTAGGGGGTCGTTTTAGTCCGTTTTGCCAAAATTAAAAGCAGGCTCTAAAAAAAGTTTAAAAAATTCAAAAATTTCTGAATTCGGAAAATTTAAATTAAAATTTTTTTTTCTTAATTGTCTCCAAATCTGTAAGCTCGGGAACTTGGAAAACTTATAGCTGACATCTTAACCTCCTTAACTTTCTGTAGGGTATCTCATATAATAGTTCTTTAAGAACTTTAATATTCATAGTTATTTGTATACCCTCCACTCTAGTGATAGAGGGTATGTATAAGTTTGTCACTACGTTTGTAACACCTCGAAATATTGGTCTAAGACCCCATAAAATATACATATATATTCATGATCCTCGTTCGATTCTAAGACGATCTAGCGATGTCCGTCCGTCTGTTGAAAACACGCTAACTTTTGAAAGACTTAACGGAGGCTCCTGAAGTTTGGCATATATGTTGGGCATTTACCTATCCAGGTTGGTATTGCAATCCAGCGAAATGGGTCCAGTGGTTCAAAAGTTATGAGCAAAAGAGTGAATTTCTGCAAGGGTTTTTCGCAAATTTACGAGATAAAAAACACGCTAAATTTCGAAAGAAAATTCTGAGGATGCTGAAGTTTGGCATATATATGTATATGTCGTTCCCATAGCCTAATTCGTATTGAATTTCAGCCAAAGTGGTGCAGTGGTTCAAAAGTTATTAGCAAAACCGTAAATATCAGATTCGCTTCACCTTAAAACCGAGCCTTAAAAAAACAAGCTTTAAAACTATTGGAAGACCACAAAACTACTTTAAAAAGTATTTTTGTCACTCAAAAATATTTTTACACTAAAAAAAAAAAATTTACACTCGAAAAAAATTTTACACTAAAAAAAAATTAGTATTTTTTTTTACAAAAATGACAAAAAAGTTTTTTACTCAAAATAAAATATTTCTAATCAAAATTGTTAATTTTTTTTACGTTTGAAAATATGCCATTCTTTAAAAAGGGCATTGTGGAGGGTATTTCATAGATTCGGCCAAGTCGAATTTAGCTTTTCTACTTGTTTTTGTTGGTTTTATACAAATGTATGTGAATATATTATGTTGTGTATATATTTTTTTGCTGTTTTGTCATTTTATTCAATAAATTGTTTGCAAATAAGCTTAACAAACAAAACAAAAAAAAACTACAAGAAAATAAGAATAATAACATAATGTTAACCTTTATCTTACAAGGTTTAAAGATAAACTAACACGTATTTTAACATTTGCAAAACAATCAACAAAGAAATACTACTTACACAGCACAGGGTGTTACAAACAGGAGTTTTTAAAAAAAATAATAAAAAAATACTTTCTAAAATAAACAAATAAAAATGGTTAATTCCATTAATGTTCTAACGTAAAAAATATTGTTTAAAAAATTTGACTGGATATATTTTTTTTTGATTTTAAAACTTTTTTTACTAATTTTTGAAAAGAAAAATTTTTTTTGAGTGCAAAATTTTTTGTGAGTGTAAAAAAAATTTTGGAGTAAAAAAAATTCTTTGTAAATAATTTTTTTAGCTAAGTGGCAATGTCTTTAAAATCGTCTTAGCGTTTTTTCAACAAATTAGGAATAAAATTATTCTAAAACTACGGAATTGCCCATAGCTTCCTAACCGCTATACCGATTTTGTTAAAATTCAATACCAACCTGACCAGGAGAACAACAAATATATACGCCGAATTTCCGCCACCTCAGAGTTGTCTTCCGAAACTTAGAGTGATTTCAACAGACAACCAGACGGACGGACACAGTTTGATCGACTTAAAATCGATCAAGAATCATTCTATAGCACCATCCGACAAATTGCAAATTTTGACCGTACATATGAACCGGACCAAAAAATTCTGAAAGTGGGGCAAAAAATAAAATACCCGTGTCTCCCAGTTTTTCTAGCTCAATTCGCGTTTTCGTGAAAAATTAAAAAAAAAATTGTTTGCCCAAAAAAAAAAACACTCTACACCATTTGCAATTGAAATTGAGAGCTTTCCAAATAATATTGAGAAAAGAACAATTGAAATTAAGAATTTTCATTTGAAATTGAGAAAACAACAATTGAAATTGTGATTTTAAATTAAGATTTTCCATTTGAAATTGAGAGCACAACAAATGGAAATTAGGTTTCCATTTGAGATTGAGAAAAGGCAAATTGAAATTGAGAGTTTCCATTTTATATTGAGAGTACAACATTTTAATTTGTGATTTTCGATTTGCAATTGAGAAAGATCAAATAAAATTGAGATTTTTTAGTTGATATTGAGAATGTGCAAATTAAATTGAGAAAAGCTTATTTGATTTAAAAAAAAATTGTTTGCCCAAAAAAAAAACACTCTACACCATTTGCAATTGAAATTGAGAGCTTTCCAAATAATATTGAGAAAAGAACAATTGAAATTAAGAATTTTCATTTGAAATTGAGAAAACAACAATTGAAATTGTGATTTTAAATTAAGATTTTCCATTTGAAATTGAGAGCACAACAAATGGAAATTAGGTTTCCATTTGAGATTGAGAAAAGGCAAATTGAAATTGAGAGTTTCCATTTTATATTGAGAGTACAACATTTTAATTTGTGATTTTCGATTTGCAATTGAGAAAGATCAAATAAAATTGAGATTTTTTAGTTGATATTGAGAATGTGCAAATTAAATTGAGAAAAGCTTATTTGATATTTGATTGGTTGGGGTAATGGGGGTCAGTGGGGGACTTTGAGAGTACCTTCCCATCGCGATAAAGATACCAAATGTTTAATTTATTTAACAGAAATACAAAAAAACATGTAAAACAAGTGAGAGTGTTAAATTCGGCTGTGCCGAATCTTTTATACCCTCCAAAATGTAAAAAAAAATTTAAAAAAAATTGTTAGGGTCGTTTTTTTTTGGGGGGGGGGGTTGATGGTTGTCAGTGGGGGACTTAAAGAGCACCTTCTCATCGCGATAAATATGTCAAATCTTTCATTTATTAAACAAAAGTACAAAAAAACATGTAAAAAAGTGCATTTTTTCAGATGTTGGTTCAGTTCTTCAAGGGGGAACTTTTTCCCCCTGGCCCGATTTTGCCCATTCACGAACTTAACCTGCCTATGAACATGAGACATATTTGTGCCAAACTTCAGGGTTCTAGCTGTTTTATTTTGGACTGCATTGTGTTATCTACAGACAGACGGACGGACGGACAGACGGACATTCACAGAATGTCTTAGAATCGATCATAGATCAATTATATATACACTTTATGGGGTCCCCGACCGATATTTCGATGCGTTACAAACGGAATGAAAAAGTGAGTATACCCCCATACTGTGGTTGGAGGGTATAAATCATTAGAAGTCAGCCAATGATGCCCTTCATAGAATCTATGAAACAAATTCATAGAAAACAGAAACTTATGAAAAAGTTCATAGGCTATAAAAAAATATTATTCAATTCTATTTATACCCTACACCACTCTGTGGTACAGGGTATAATGAGTTTGTGCTGATGTTTGTAAATACCCGAAATATTGGTCCTAGGCCTACCTTCAAGTATACCGATCGACTCAGAATTACTTTTTGAGTTGATTTAGTGATGTCCGTCCGTCTGTCCGTCCATCCGTCTGAGTGTTAAACGTATTGGTAACCTAATGTGTTAAACGTGTTGGTAAGCTAATCAAATCTGAATACATTTGGACAGTTTTTTGACTTACAATTAGTCCCCCATATACAAATTTCGACCGATATTCAGTTAAATCGGTCTATTGGCAAAAAATAAACCAATTTCACTAAAATTTGATCTGTGTGAGTTTTCTACACTTAATAAATATCTAACAAAAGATAGGTCCAATCGGTCCATGTTTGGACTTGGGGACCATTTGCCGGAAAACACTGGTGTAGGGTATCATATGGTCTTTCTTACTTGTTTTATTATACTCTACACCACACTGTGGTACAGAGTATAATGAGTTTGTGCTGATGTCTGTAACTACCCGAAATATTGATCCTAGACCCACATTCAAGCATACCGATCGACTCAGAATCACTTTTTAAGTCGATTTAGCGATGTCCGTCCGGATGTCTGTCCATGTAAACGGTGTAAACACGATACAGATCGTAATTTTTAACCAATTGACTTGAAATTTGAAACTTAAGCCTCTTTTTCACCAATGACGAAGCCTATTGAAATTGGGAAAAATCCGTCCATAGCCGATTAGCCCCCATACAAAAGTTCTCTTTAGTTGTGGCTCAAATGACTCTAATAACCGTATTATAATAGGTATCTTTTCGATTTGGCACGTAAACATGTTTTGTCTTCACAAATCACCATTCCGAATTTTATAGAAATCGGACCAGTTCTTTTTGTAGCCCCCATACAAACCACCTTCCCGATTTTCACGTAAATCTCTCAAATTCCATGAAAGTATAAAATATTTAATTAAAATTCTGTTTGTGTATGTTAAATCGTACTTTAATAACCTTGTCAAATCTGATTATCATTGAACCATTTTTGGACTTAGGCCCCATGTGAAAATTTCGCCCGATATTCAATTAAAGCAGTTTATTGTCAACAAAGAGAAGCCCATTTTTACTCAAATTTGATTTGTGAGTGTTTTTTACACTTATTAAAGATTTGACAAAATATAGATCTAATCAGTCCATGTTTGAAGTTGGGACCCATTTTCCGGGAAATTCTGGTGTAGGGTATTATATGGTCGGCCTCGACCGACTAAAATTTTCTTACTTATTTTTTATTTTTTTAACATATTTATTAATTTTTTTTTAATTATTGTAACATTATTGTAATTATTAAAGAAACAAATAAAAGGCATATTGATAAAACTTTTTTCTATGAATGACATTCATTAATTCTATGAATTTTTTTTATGAATCTTACAAAATCTATGAATAAAATTCTATGAAATATTTCATAATACTAATGAATATTCAGCCAATAAATTGTTTCATAGATTATATGAGTTTGGTTTTATGAAATTTGTTCCATAGATATTATTAACAATAATTCTTTCAGTGTACAATGACTGATGTCAACTTAATGTCATTGCCATAGTGTTAAACAATTTTTTTCCATAAAATTACGTTTTTTCCATAAAATATTGGCACCACTGAACTTTCCGAAATCATATAAAATTAAAAGTGGATAGAAATTCTGTAACTATTCGGGGACGACATCTGAAATTAAATAAAAGTTTTGAAATCAATATGAATTAAAATTAAAAATTTTAAACTAAAATTTAAAATTCTAAATTAAAATGGAAAATTCTGAATAAAAATTATAACTTTACATAATTTTTATTTAAAAATATATCACATTAAAGTACCACCTTTTGATTAACCGTGTTCATACCACATATACATTTACATTCCACATAATACCTAAGAGTTAACAAACATTAATACAAAGAAAATATTTGAAATACGTAAATATTTGAGTAAAATATTTTAGGAATTTATTCCTTAAATTAAATCTTTATGAGAATTAAATGAGTTGTAAATTTTGGAATGAAAAAATGCCTTAAATTTATTCTATAGGAAAAATGCCTCAGAATCCGAGACTTTTTCTAAAGGAATAATGTCTAAAAATCTAAGACTTTTTCCATAAAAAAAATGTTTCAAAAAAAGACTTTTTTTATAAGAAAAATGCCTCAGAATCTGAGACTTTTTTTTACAGGAAACATGTCTCAGACTCTTAGGCTTTTTCTATAGAAAAGTGTTGTGTCTCAGAATCTGAGACTTTTCTACAAGAAAAATTTCTATTAGAAAAATGGGCATATAAGAAAACTGTCTCAGAATCTGAGACTTTTTCTATAAGAAAACTGTCTCAGAACCTGAGACTTTTTCTATAAGAAAACTGTCTCAGAATCTGAGGAAAAATGTCTCAGAATTCAACATTATTTCAATAAAATCATTTAGACATTTTAACACAAAAAACATGTTTAAAAATTTAATAACATTTTGTGTATTGCAATTTGTTTAATACTTTTATAACAAAAAGAAAATTCAATTTTATGTAATTTTATTACTTTTAATATAAAATCAAACGTGCTGTTAAACTTTTGTAATTTCATAAAATACTTCAATACTTTTGTATTCGTGGAATTATCTGTTTCATTTTGAGTTTTCACGTTTTTTTTTTGTGTATTAACCTAAAGTAGTGAAAAGAGTCAACAAAGGCTAGACAAATAAGATGATTCTTTTTCCAAGTATAGCAAAATCCTTGTATTAAGGATATTTGATGACTTTGGTAAAATTAGATTTAACTTTTTTAAGAGGAGATTAATATGAACACCACACTGAACAAAATTTATAAAATCAATAAATCAGAAAACGTTTTACTTTTTAATATAGTTAACATTTTATTATCCGATTGAATAAGGTCCTTAAGGGGGCGCCAATTTTGTGAGCTAATTAGCTGTATATCAGATGTTATTAGATCTCAAAATAAGTGTCTTTTTTGGGACCAATTAAGAACTGATCAGAGTTAATTACAACTATTTGTTCCATTTACATTTAAATATTGAACTTTTTTTGATAGTTTATTAATGTTTCTGATCAGTTTCAATTAGGGCCTCAAGTGGGCGCCATTTTTACAATCATTTAGACTTATACCTAATTGATCCATTTACATCTTAGTATTGAACTTGTTCTGATAATTTTTTTTTTCTGGTCAAGTTCAATTTGGGCCCCAAGTGGGCGCCATTTTTGAAATCTTATTAATGGTAACTGATGAGGTTTAATAAGATCTCTGAATTGGCGCCTACTTTGGGACCTGATTGTAGTTGATCTGATGCAAATTTTAATATATATAAATTGTACTCACGATATGAGTAAATAATTCCAACGGCAAAAATCCTTGCCACTCTTTAATTTTTCTTTATAAAGTTATATTTTGGATATGAATAGAAAATCGGTTCATAAGGGTTGAGATACTTCTCTTGTAAGTATTGAACTTTTTCTGTTAGTTTATTACTGTTTCTGATCGGTTTCAATTGGGCCCCCAAGTGGGCGCCATTTTTAAAATTTTATTAGTGATATCCGATGAGGTTTGATGAGATCTCTGAATTGGCGCCTACTTTGGGACAAAATTGTACTTGATCTGATACAAATTTATATATGGGGGTTTTCGTGTCAACTGACACAACTTTTGAAACCGATGTCTTCCGATCGGGATGAAATTTGCACCAAGGTTAGTCCTATTAGATAGTAGTTCAGACACAATTTTTCAGCGAGATCGGTCAAGGACTCTCTGAGTTAGAGGGGGTCGAAATTTGACATTTTGGCCAAATAGGTGTTTATTCTGATCCATGTAACTTCTTACCTATTGCTTTTAGCAAAATGTGTCCCAAAGAGTTTAGATAGCTATTTCTTCAGTCTTTCAAAAAAAAATTATAAAAAAAATAAAAAAAAAATTTTTGATTTTTTTTCTTAAAAATCTAAAACTTTTTTGACTTTTTTCTCAAATTGGGCCCTTTTTTTTTTTTTTTTTTGATTCAAAAGAAAGCTTAGGTCTTTTCCTTTAAGAGCTATGGGGTCGCTTAGTGGGATGCGAGTGGGATACCTATGAAAAAATTATTTTTTTAACTTTGGAACACAAAAAACGGTTCTTCAATTTGCACTATTAGGCGTGGGATAGCTAACCAGTTTTCGATTTCGATCCGCGACACCCTCTAATTTTTATAGGTTCAAAAAAGAAAGCACGAGCAAAAAAATGAGGGCGGTGGGGTTGGGCCATATGGCTCCTCATCGGGGTCAAAATTGGGCGTAAATAGGTTACAATCCTCAAAAAGCCCCACAACTGCCCTAGAACTGCCTACGGAGGGGTGCAATGTGAGACCGACCTCTATTAATTTTCTGCCCCCAACATTTTTCTTGAATATACCTAACCTCTATTTCCACTTCCTAAGGGGGCTCCCATACAAAATGACATTTTTATAAAATTTGCTCCTACCGCTCTAACTGTCCATAGGGTGCCCCTAGAGAAGTAAAATATATGACCGACCCCCAATATTTTTTCATCTCCAACATTTTCTCAGAATATACCTACCCTTTATTTTCAACTCTTAAGGGGGTCCCCATACATTTTTTTTTTATTTTTTTATTAGTTTTTAAAAATACATGTTTTTATAACGTATGGGAGCCCCTTAAGGAGTGGAGATAGGGTGTTATTATGTTCGGACAAAATGTTGGTAACTAAAAAATAATGGGGGTTGGTAATATTTTTTGCCTCTCTAGGAGGCAAGGTAGGGGCGGTAGGAGCTGGTTTAATAAAACAAATTTATAAAAAATAAAAGAAATGTATGGGGACCACCTTAAGGGTTAAAGATACATTGTAGGTGTGTTCGCAAAAAATGTTGGAATTAATGAAATAATGGGGGTCGGTCATACATTTGGCTCCACTTGGGGCACTTTAGGGTAAGTTAGAATGGTAGGATCAAATTTTTTAAAAATGTTTTGTATGGGAGCCCCCATAGGAAGTGGAAATAGGGGTAAGGTATGTTCAAGAAAAATGTTGGGGGCAGAAAATTATTGGAGGTTCGTCTCACATTGCACCCCTCCAGGGGCGTTTCTAGGGCAGTTTTGGGGCTTTTTGAGGATTTTACCTCTTTACGCCCAACTTTGACCCCGATGAGGGGACATATGGCCCCACCCCACCGCCCTTATTTTTTGGCTCGTGCTTTCTTTTTCGAACCTATAAAAATTAGAGGGTATCGCGGATCGAAATCGAAAACTGGTTAGCTATCCCACGCCTAATAGTGCAAATTGAAGAACCGTTTTTTGTGTTCCAAAGTTAAAAAAATAATTTTTTCATAGATATCCCACTCGCATCCCACTAAGCGACCCCATAGCTCTTAAAGGAAAAGACCTAAGCTTTCTTTTGAATCAAAAAAAAAAAAAAAAAAAAGGGCCCAATTTGAGGAAAAAGTCAAAAAAGTTTTAGATTTTTAAGAAAAAAAATCAAAAATTTTTTTTTTTTTTTTTTATAATTTTTTTTCGAAAGACTGAAGAAATAGCTATCTAAACTCTTTGGGACACATTTTTCTAAAAACAATAGGTAAGAAGTTACATGGATGAGAATCAACACCTCTTTGGCCAAAATGTCAAATTTCGACCCCCTCTAACTCAGAGAGTCCTTGACCGATCTCGCTGAAAAATTGTGTCTGAACTACTATCCAATAGGACTAACCTTGGTGCAAATTTCATCCCGATCGGAAGACATCGGTTTCAAAAGTTGTGTCAGTTGACACGAAAAACATATATATATGAGTTGTACTCACGGTTTGAGTAAACGTTTCCAACGACAAAAATCCTTGCCACCCTATAATTTTTCTTTATAAAGTTATATTTTGGATATGACTAGAAAATCGGTTCATAAGGGTTGAGATACTTCCCTTGTAAGTATTGAACTTTTTGTGTTAGTTTATTACTGTTTCTGATCGGTTTCAATTCGGCCCTCAAGTGGGCGCCATTTTTAAAATTTTATTAATGGTAACTGATGAGGTTTAATAAGATCTCTGAATTGGCGCCTACTTTGGGACCTAATTGTAGTTGATCTGATGCAAATTTTAATATATATAAATTGTACTCACGGTTTAAGTAAACGTTTCCAACGACAAAAATCCTTGCCACCCTATAATTTTTCTTTATTAAGTTATATTTTTTAAATGAATTGAAAATCGGTTCATTATGGTTAAGATACTTCTCTTGTAAGTATTGAAGTTTTTCTGATAGTTTATTTCTTTTTCTGATCAGGGTTAATTTTACCCCCAAGTGGGCGCCATTTTTGAAATTTTATTAATGGTTTCTGATGAGGTTTAATAAGATCTCTGAATTGGCGCCTACTTTGGGACCAAATTATACTTGATCTGATGCAAATTAATATACATATAAATTGTACTCACAATTTGTGCAGACGTTTCCAACGACAAAAATCCTTGCCGCCCTATAATTTTTCAAAGTTCAATTTTTGCGCCAAGTGGGCGCCATTTGTGAAATTTTATTAATGGTAACTGATGAGGTTTAATAAGATCTCTGAATTGGCGCCTTCTTTGGGACCTAATTGTAGTTGATCTGATGCAAATTAATATACATATAAATTGTACTCACAATTTGTGCAGACGTTTCCAACGACAAAAATCCTTGCCACTCTTTAATTTTTCTTTATAAAGTTATATTTTTGATATGAATAGAAAATCGGTTTATAAGGGTTTAGAATCTCCCTTGTAAGTATTAAACTTTTTCTGTTAGTTTATTACTGTTTCTGATCAGTTTCAACTTGGCCCCCAAGTGTGTGCCATTTTTTGAATTTTATTAATGATATCCGATGAGGTTTAATGAGATCTCTAAATTGGCGCATTCTTTGGCACCAAATTGTACTTGATCTGATGCATATTAATATACATATAAATTGTACCCACAATTTGTGCAGACGTTTTCAACGATAAAAATTATTGTCACTCTTTAATTTTTCTTTATAAAGTTATATTTTTAATATGAATAGAAAATCGGTTTATAAGGGTTGAGATACTTCCCTTGTAAATATTTAACTTTTTCTGTTAGTTTATTAATGTTTCTGATCAAGTTCAATTTGGCCCCCAAGTGGGCGCCATTTTTGAAATTTTATTAATGATATCCGATGAGGTTTAATGAGATCTTTAAATTGGCGCCTCCTTTGGCACCAAATTGTACTTGATCTGATATAAATTTATGAATATATGAATTGTACTCAGGGTTTAGGCCAACTATTCCAACGAAAAAAATCCTTTCCACCATATAATTTTTCTTTATTAAGTTATATTTTTAATATGTATAGAAAATCGGTTCATAAGGGTTGAGATACTTCTCTTGTAAGTATTGAACTTTTTCTGTTAGTTTATTACTTTTCTGATCGGTTTCAAATCGGCCCCCAAGTGAGCGCCATTTTTGAAATTTTATTAATGGTAACTGATGAGGTTTAATAAGATCTCTGAATTGGCGCCTACTTTGGGACCTAATTGTACTTGATCTGATACAAATTTATATATATCATGAAATCCAGCAAAGATTTTATAAAATCTGACCGAGGGTCTTCAAATTTATCTAATTTTTTGTACACATGTGCTCTATAGAGCCAATTAAACATATCCATTTTCAGTTTTTTATATTTAAAAAAAATGGCGATTTTTTCGCGAATTTAATTTTCTTCAAAAATTGAAAAAATCAAAAAGTATGCTACTTTGAATAGCCATATCTTCGGAAGTATCTATCGGATTTCTTCAATTCAAAAAGCATCCGATTCAGACGATAGTCTTACTTTATATTAATGTAATAAACAAAATATTTTTTTAAAAAAAGTGCATTTTTGATGCAAATGCATTTTTTGGATGCATTTTTTAAAACTTTCTCCCCCTTCAATTTTTTTTAAACCTTCATAAATCGAAAATATAGCATTTTTTACACAAAATTGCGTACCGCTTTTTTTGTGACGGAGTTTCGTAAAAATTTCGTAATTTTTTTAAAAATACCTTATTGGTTTTTCCATACAATTTTTTCATAAAATTCATAAAATAACAAAACAAAATTTTAGTCTAAAGAAAAACTACATAAGCATTTTTTAAAAAAATCACGAAAATTTTGTGAAACGCCGTCACAAAAAAAAATTTACCTAATTTTATGTAAAAAATGCTATATTTTCCATTTATGCAGGTTTCAAACAAATTGAAGGGGGAGAAAGTTTTCAAAAATGCATCCAAAAATTGCATTTGCATCAAAAATGCATTTTTTTAAAAAAATATTTTTTGTTAGTGCATTGTTATAAAAACGGATAATCAGTTGAATCGAATGCTTTTTGAGTCGTAGAAATCCGATAGATACTTTTAAAGAAATGGCTTTTTAAAGTTACATCCTTTTTTGATAAAATTGCAAAATAAACATTAAATTGATTTTTTGTATGGAAAAAACCAAATAAGTAGTTTTAAAAAAATCACGAAAATTTTTTGAAACCCTGTCACAAAAAAAACGGTACTCAGTTTTGTGTAAAAAATTCCATATTTTCGAATTATGCAGGTTTCAAAAAAATTGAAGGGGGAGAAAGTTTTGAAAAATGCATCCAAAAATTGCATTTGCATTAAAAATGCACTTTTTTTGGAAAACTTTTTTTTTTATTGCATTGGTATAAAAAAGGACGAACGTTTGAATCCAATGCTTTTTGAATCGTAGAAATCCGATAGATACTTAAGAAGATATGGCTCTTCAAATTAACATACTTTTTTGATTTTTTAAATTTTTGAAGAAAATTAAATTCGCGAAAAAAACGCGATTTTTTTAAAATTAAAAAAACTGAGAATGGATATGTTTTATTGGCTTTATTGAGAATGCATACCGTTAATATAAAGAAAATCGAAAGACCTAAGGTCAGAAAATAGCATTTTTTATGTGTTTTCTGGTGGATTTTGTGATATATGAATTGTACTCAGGGTTTGAGCCAACTATTTCAACGACAAAAATCCTTGCCACCCTATTTTCTATTCTTTATAAAGTTATATTTTTGATATGAATAGAAAATCGGTTCATAAGGGTTAATATACTTCTCTTGTAAGTATTGAACATTTTTTGATAGTTTATTACTGTTTATGATCGAGTTTATTACTGTTTCTGATCGGTTTAAATGGGGCCCCCAAGTGGGCGCCATTTTTGAAATTTAATTACTGATATCCGATGAGGTTTGATAAAATCTCTAAATTGGCGACTACTTTGGGACCAAATTGTACTTGATCTGATGCAAATAAATTGTACTCACGTACTCATATAAATTGTACTCACGGTTTGTGCAAACGTTTCCAACTACAAAAATCCTTGCCACCCTATAATTTTTCTTTGTAAAGTTATATTTTTTTAAATGAATAGAAAATTTATTGAATTTAAGTTATATTTTCAATAGTGTATTACTAAATATATTTTTTTTTAGAATTTTTTTTTCGTATCATAGAAACCATTTAATAACATTTTAAAACTCTTGTTTAATATTGTATAAAATAAAATTTTCAAAGGATTATAAAATGCTTAGTCAGTCAAAGACTACTCTTTGTTCAATTTTAAAATGGAAAAAAATCACTCGAAAAAATAAAGGTGTTAAATTAATAAACTTAAACAATTCTCAAAATCTTAAACTTTTTGTAGATTCTGAAAAATATTTTAAAGTTTTTCCGCTCCAAAAATTTTTTTATAATCTAATACTTTTTCCCTATGAAAAAATTTCTTAAAAGCTAAAAACTTTTTCTTTACAAAAAAATCTTTCAGAATCTGAGTTTTAGTGTAAACCCGAGTAAAAAAAAATTGTATGGTAAAACATGTTATCTTATAAAATTATATATAATTTATTGGATCTGATTTTGCTAAATTTCTTCCGAAAATTGGCCGCGCCAAAGTTATCTCATAACATCTTATAATATATGAAGTTACAGTTTAATATTTGATTGTATGTGATTTCATCCGGAAATTGGCCGCGCCAAAGTTATCCCAAATTATCTATTATCATGATTTTGTATTAAATATGATATGATATGATGTAATTTCATCCGGAAATTGGCCGCGCCAAAGTTATCTTAAAATATCCAATATCATGATTTTATATTAAATTGGATATTATATAATGTAATTTCATCCGAAATTTGGCCGCGCCAAAGTTATCTTTTAATATCTGATATCTTGATTTTATAAAAAAATTATGGGATACATTTTTATCCAAAAAATGTTTCTGTTTTTAGATTTATTTTTAGATATAATGATGTCAAACTGAAAATAAATAAAAAAAAAAAAATACTTCGAACGGACGGGGATTAGAACCACAAGTCATCCGTTTTGTAATCGCAATCTCTACCCTCTAGACCAGCGGACGTTGTTAGCAAATAACAACTTTAAAAGACTTAGTTTTAAATAAATTGATCGTATCTAATTATATCAAATTGATCTAACATATAGTAATACATGATTACATCCAATTAAATATGTTATTCACTTGTACACAATTTTCAAAAAGACTTAGAAAATTTTTGATAAAATTTGCAAAAAAAATAAAAAATTGGAATGACGTACAGCGCTATTAGGGGCTTCCATGGTAAGCTTAAACAATAATTTTAATGTAACGGTATGCCTTATTTCTAAGTCATAGGCTTCCAAAGTGAAATAAGACTTTGGATTAAAAGTTTGAAATTTTTCATGGAATCAGGAAATCAGAATTAGATTTGAGATCGGGTTCCAAGAATCATTGATAATTTGATAATTCAAACCAAATATAGCTATTATTAACTATATAAATGCAATATAAAGTTTTAAAAATGATTGCAAAAATTCAAAAAGTAAAATTTTTTAAGTTCTAAAACAACAAATGCAATAAAAAAGTGTTTTCTATTTAAAAAAAATAAAAAAAATATATATTTTTTTTCTGGAATCGAACTCGGGTTCCCAAAAATTATAGATAATTTTATAATAAATCAAATATAGTTATATATAACTACATAAAAGAAAAATAATTTTTTAAAAATGATTGCAAAAATTCCAAAAATGAAAATTTTTTAGTTCTAAAAAAATTAAATGCAATAAAAAAGTGTTTTCTATTTAAAAAAAAAATAAAAAAAAACTTTTTTTTCTCGACTGGACCGGGAATCGAACTCGGGTTCCCAAAAATCATATGTTATCTTATATGATCTAATAAAAAGTTTTGTATAACCATATATGTTGACACACAAAAATAAATTTTGAAATACTGGCATATATAATTATATATGGCTAGTTGTTTGGTAAAAAAAATATTTTTTATATACATGATTATATCAAAATATATATTCCATTACATATGCGACCATTTATAAATATATATTGAGTTTAGACGAAATTTGCGTATATATAGTACCATACAAACACAGATATGTTATCGTTTAAGACACATATAATTATATCTATTATTTTTGTTGGAAATTTTTTTAGTATGGAACCATATATAGTTTTAAATGGTATTATATTAGTCATATATAATTATACATAAATTGATACTGGATTTTTTGTTTAGTAAAGTCCTATACATAATTAGATATAAAGTCACGTATAATAATGTATGAAATCGGATTAAGTTTTATGTGCAACGTATAATTACATCTACCACTTATATTAATATATTATGAACAATATAATTAGATATTATTTTATAAGTATGACATCATTTAAAAAAATTGGAAAATTTCAAAGTGAGATATAATTTTATACTTTGACTCATATAGTTTTATATGGTTTTATGAAAACATATAAAATAATATACATTTATATAAATTCCTTTTTACTCGGGAATTGATTTCTTCTTTTAAGTATTTTATATCATTCATTGTATTTCTTTCTTTAAAACTTAAGTAAAATCAGTTAAAGTGCTGAAGCAAGCAAGTAGTTCCTTTATAAAACTAACAATTTTTAGTTTTATAGTACATATAAAAGAAAAATATAAGATAATAGTTATAAGGAGCAAAATGTCATAAAATACAAATGTACTCTACAACAGCACCATTTCAAATTTATTTTCGAAAAATTTTTTAATATGTTTTTATTTAAAATTTTTTTTTAAAATTATTCGAAAACACTTTTGTCGTAATAGTTGTCTGATGTTAGATCCTTTTTAGGATATACAAAAAATGTACCTAAGTACTGTTTTTTTTCCCCCTTTTTCCCCATTAAAATCTGAATTTTCAAAAGGCATATTTTTCCGAATGTTTTTTTGCTGTTGGAAAATACAATTGATATTTTCTAGTTTGTATCAGCTAAAAAGGGTAAAAAATTGTACTTTTGGTACATTTTATATTTCCTTAAATAATGATCGTAGAGACTTAAATTTTGACTGTAAGTTCACCTCGCGGAATATAGTTCCACTAAGGCTGAATTTTTCCCAATGTTTATTATAAGGGGGTAGAAAGGGTAAAAACTGTACTTTTGGTACTTTTTAGACATCCTTAAATAATGGTCTCAGAAATTTGAAATTTGGAGTATAGGTTCACCTCCCGGAAAACAGATCCACTAAAGCTGGGCTTTTGCCAATGTTGATTCTAAGGAGGTAAAATGGGTAAAAAATAGTACTTTTGGTACTTTTTTTTATTTACTGAGAATTTACTTGAAATTTGGAATGTAGGATTCTTTGGAGAAAAAAAAAAAACATTCTGTAAAAAGTACTTTTTGAAAATTTGGATTCTAAGGGGGTCGTAATAGTTGTCTGATGTTAGATCCTTTTTAGGATATACAAAAAAAGTACCTAAGTACTGTTTTTTTACCCTTTTTACCCCATCAAAATCTGAATTTTTAAAAGGCTTAAATTTTGACTGTAGGTTCACCTTGCGGAATATAGTTCCACTAAGGCTGGATTTTTCCCAATGTTGATTATAAGGGGGTAGAAAGGGTAAAAACTGTACTTTTGGTACTTTTTAGATATCCTTAAATAATGGTCTCAGAAACTTGAAATTTGGAATATAGGTTCACCTCCCGGAAAACAGATCCACTAAAGCTGGGTTTTTGCCAATGTTGATTCTAAGGAGATAAAATGGGTAAAAAAGAGTACTTTTGGTACTTTTTTTATTTACTGAAATAATGGTCAGACAAACTTGAAATTTGGAATGTAGGATTCTTTGGAGAAAATAAAACATTCTGTAAAAAGTACTTTTTGAAAATGTGGATTCTAAAGGGGCTAAAAGTAGTAAAAGATGTTCTTTTAGTACTTTTTTTTTATTTCTTAAATTAATGGTCAAAAAAACTTGCAATTTGGAATGTAGGATACTTTGGTTAAAAAAAACATTCTGGAAAAAGTTTTTTTTTTGAAATTGCGTTTCTTAAGGTGGTAAAATGGGCAAAAAATTGTACTTTTGGTACTTGTTAAATATACTGAAATAATGAACCAAGACACTTGATATTTGGAATGTAGAATCCTTTACTGAAATAAAACATTGCGGAACAAGTACTTTTTGAAAATTATGTTTCTAAGAGTCGTAGAAGGTGTAAAAATTTGTGTTTTTATATTTCCTAATATAATGATCGTTGACACCTGAAATTTGGAAAGTGGGAAGCTTTATTTTGTAACATTACCTTTTTAAATAGGTTTATAAGAAGTACCTTTTGTTAAAAGTACCTTTTAAAAAAAGTACCTTTTATAAAAAGTACCTTTTATAAAATTACTTTTTATAAAAAGTACCATTTATGAAAGTACCTTTTATAAAAAAAACCCTTTATAAAAAGTACCTTATATAAAAAGCACTTTTTATAAAAAGTACCTTTTATAAAAAGTACCTTTTATAAAAAGTACCTTTTATAAAAAGTACATTTTATAAAAAGTACCTTTTATAAAAAGTACCTTTTATAAAAAGTACCTTTTATAAAAGGACCTTTTATAAAAAGTACCTTTTATAAAAAGTACCTTTTATAAAAAGTACCTTTTATAAAAAGTACATTTTATAAAAAGTACCTTTTATAAAAAGTACCTTTTATAAAAAGTACCTTTTATAAAAGGACCTTTTATAAAAAGTACCTTTTATAAAAATTACCTTTTATAAAAAATATAAAAAATACCTTTTCTAACAAGTAACTTTTATAAAAAGTGCCTTTTATAAAAAATATAAAAAATACCTTTTCTAAAAAGTACCTTTTATAAAAAGTACCTTTTATAAAAAGTACCATTTATAAAAAGTACCTTTTATAAAAAGTACCATTTATAAAAAGTACCTTTTATAAAAAGTACCTTTTATAAAAAGTACCTTTTATAAAAAGTACCTTTTATAAAAAGTACCTTTTATAAAAAGTACCTTTTATAATAAGTACCTTTTATAAAAAGTACCTTTTATAAAAAGTACCTTTTATAAAAAGTACCATTTATAAAAAGTACCTTTTATAAAAAGTACCTTTTATAAAAAGTACATTTTTTATAAAAAGTACTTTTTATAAAAAGTAACTTTAATAAAAAGTACCTTTTATAAAAAGTAACTTTAATAAAAAGTACCTTTTATAAAAAGTACCTTTTATAAAAAGTACCTTTTATAAAAAGTACCTTTTATAAAAAGTACCTTTTATAAAAAGTACCTTTTATAAAAAGTACCTTTTATAAAAAGTACCTTTTATAAAAAGTACCTTTTATAAAAAGTACCTTTTATAAAAAGTACCTTTTATAAAAAGTACCTTTTATAAAAAGTACCTTTTTTAAAAAGTACCTTTTATAAAAAGTACCTTTTTTAAAATGTACCTTTTATAAAAAGTACCTTTTATAAAAAGTGCCTTTTATAAAAAGTACCTTTTTTAAAAAGTACCTTCTATAAAAAGCACCTTTTATCAAAAGTACCTTTTATTAAAAGTACCTTTTATAAAAAGTACCTTTTTATAAAAAGCATATTTTATAAAAAGTACCTTTTATCAAAAGTACATTTAATAAAAAGTACCTTTTTATAAAAAGTATCTTTTATAAAAAGTTCTTTTTAAAAAAAGTACCTATTATAAAAAGTACCTTTTATAAAAAGTACCTTTTTTAAAAAAATTACATTTTTTTAAATGTAACTAATATAAAAAGTACCTTTTATAAAAAGTATTTTTTATAAAAAGTTCCTTTTATAGAAAGTACCTATTATAAAAAGTACCTCTATAAAAATTACCTGTTGTGAAAAGTACCGTTTGGAAAAAAAAGTTTTCTAGAAAAAGTACTTTTTGAAAATTCCTTTTCTTGGAGGGTAAAAGAGGTAAAAATTTTAACTTTTGGTACGTTCTTATTTCCTGAAATAACGGCCAAGAATCTTAAAATTTGTAATGTACACTCAAAATAATAACTCTGTAAAATACTCTGTAAAATGACTGTAATCTCAATTCAACAGATATTTGACAGAGTTTTCTGTCAAAATACAGACTTAAAGAAAATACTTTGTATTTTGTTGGGATAAAAAATCAAAGTTTCCTCTGTTATATTACTTTTTACTTTGTAATCTTAATTTTACAGATAATTAACAGAGTTTTCTGCTAAAATACAGATCTAAGCAAAATACTTCGTATTTTTTATAACCAAAAAAGTTTTCTGTTTTGAGTAGTTTTTGTTTTTGTTGCCAAACATCAAAATTTTATCTGTATATTTTTTTTGAGAAAAAGTTGAAAAAGTAGCAAAAAAAGTTACAGGGGGGCCCCTGTAGGTTAGTTTGTAGCGTGCTAGCCTATGAAACTGGGGGTCGTGGGTTCGATTCCCACAAAAACCCTTGGTCGATTTCACTACAACGAGACGACGGTCATTGTTACCAGTTCTCGTTTAGGCTTAAATTATTAAAAATGATTTGTAATTAAATTGGAAAAATACCCGAGTAAAAATAATTTAATATGATCTTATATACTTTTATATAGTCATATTATTTGATATATGATCATGTGTGACACTATGTATTGCAAGATAAATTTATATAATAAATTTTGATGTGGGATTTTTTTAAGATATCGCCATACATAACTATATGTTGTAACATCTGGTCCCATGCATCATTTTAAATTTCGAAGTGTTTTATATAAAATTTTATATGCCTCTATTATTTTTTAATTTTTTTAAGTGTTTTCCAAGAACATATTTTTATCGCAAATATTTTCAAAGTGTTTTATATAAAATTTCATATGACTTCATATTTTTTTATTTTTCTAAGATTTTTCAAAGCACCACTTTTTTATCACGAATATTTTCTAAGTGTTTTATATAAAATTTTATATGACTCCATCTTTTAAATTTTTTCTAAGTTTTTTTCAAGGAACATTTTTTTTTATCGAAAATATTTTCTAAGTGTTTTATATAAAATTTTATATAACTCCATTTTTTCAAATTTTTCTAAGTTTTTTCCAAGGACAAATTTTTTTGAAAATATTTTTTAAGTGTTTTATATAAAATTTAACATGACTCCATTTTTTTAAATTTTTCTAAGTTTTTTTCAAAGAACAACTTATTTTTATTATTTTAATTTTTCAACTTTTTATTAAAAACTAAAAAAAAAAACATTCGATTTCTAAAATTGTATAAATTTTAATATAATTGGATATAATTTTATATCATTGGATTAGACCAAAACTCGTATCAAAGTCGATATAAAGTTATATAAACTGATATTATTAGATATTATTCGATCAAATCTTATGAAACCATTTTTCGTATAAGATTATATCAAAATAGACACGAACCCATATTAAATTATATATTGTGTCATATCAATTTTTTTACTCGGGTAAATAAAAACCGATCATTGGATCAAATTATTATTATTAAAACAAAAAAAAAATTTCAAAATTTTTTTTTTCAGAAATCTTATAAAAATTTTACAAAATAACATGCATTTGACTAAACTCTGTAAATTTACAGAGTTTTTTCTGTAAATTTTTTTTTGCATCAAATATATGTAAATTTCATATATGAACTATAGTTTTCCATGCTAAATGGTGGTTTATTTAACCAATATTTTACTAGAAACTTTGTAAATTAACAGTTTTTTTGTCCAAATAATTTTACAGAGTTTTATGGTAAAATTAGAGTTTTCTCTGTAAAAAAGCTTTCATATTTAACCAAGATTTTATTATAAACTCTGTAAATTAACAGTTTTTTTTTCTATCAAAATCTTTACAGAGTTTTTTAGTAAAATTACCAAGAAATATTGTTAGTTGGAAAAGTATGGTGTACTCTGTTAAATTAGCAGAGTTTTTCTGTAATTTAACAGAATTATTACTTTGAGTGTAGAAATTTTACAAAATAACATGCATTTGACTTAAACTCTGTAAATTTACAGAGTTTTTTCTGTAAATTTTTTTTTGGCATCAAATGAATTTTACAAATATATGTAAATTTACATTCTTTGCTAAATGGAGGTTTTTTAACCAATATTTTACTGGAAACTCTGTAAATTAACAGTTTTTTTTTGTTCAAATCATTTCACAGAGTTTTATTGTTAAATTACAGAGTTTTCTCTGTAAAAAAGCTTTCATATTTAACCAATATTTTACCATAAACTCTGTAAATTAACAGTTTTTTTCTGTCAAAATCATTTTACAGAGTTTTTTAGTAAAATTACCAAGAAATGTTGTTAGCTGGAAAAGTATGGTGTACTCTGTTAAATTAGCAGAGTTTTTCTGTAATTTAACAGAGTTATTATTTTGAGTGTAGGCTCATTATGTAAAAAAACATTCTGGAAAAAATACTTTTTGGAAATTCCGCTTCTCAACAGGGTTAAAAAGTATATTTTTTGTACATTTAATATTTGCTGAAATAATGATGCTTGATAATTGCAATTTGGAATTTAGGATCCTACTGTAAAAGGTACTTTTTGGAAATTCTGTTTCTAACGGGGGTAATAAAGTGGAATTTTGGTACTTTTTTTTTGTTCCTATAATAATGGTCTTAGAAGCTTGAAGTTTGGAATGTGGGGTACTAAGGGTCCTTTTAAATAAAGTTTTTTGCAATAATCTTTTTGAAATTGTGGAGGTTATCAATACATTCGGCAAGGCCGAATTTAACTTTTTTACTTGTTTTAAACTACAGTGGGTCATAATAAAATATGAAGCTTAGTTTTTACAATTCTTCGGGGTTTTGGTTTCCAGTTAGTCTACTTTAATTTGTTTTGTCTCATTCATATTTTGTTGCGCAGTGTAATAGGCACTTGTGTTTTAAGCTGGTTCATATTAGATTTCATAATTTTCTGCTCAAAAGTCTTTAATTAATTTTCCATTTCCAAAATGGTGTAATATTTTATAGATAGATTCTTAAGAAGGAACACAAAAACACAAATGACTATTCTAACCAAGAAGAAAATTAAATACATGATACTAAAAGCATTACGGAAAACTGATACCGAACGAACACTTCGTTACACTTATTTATATTGACGTAAGGACTTTTGTAAAACAATACGTTTTTCTTTTCTTTATTTTATGTACATATATAGCATGATTTCTAGCAGTTTTCTTGTAATCATGTTCCTTTTGTAAACACGACATTTGTAAGTGAAAGGCTAAGAAAAGCCTTTCGGAGGGGCAGTTAGGCAGGCAGGCATTCATTGGGGCAACAGCTGCAGCATAACTTTAAGTAACAATGTTATAATACAAAAAGTAAAATAAAAGAAATAAAAATATTTTATTACACAGACATCTAACTGTTGCTACTTTAATAGTACACTCAAAATAATAACTCTGTAAAATACTCTGTAAAATGACTGTAATCTCAATTCAACAGTTATTTGACAGAGTTTTCTGTCAAAATACAGATTTAAAGAAAATACTTTGTATTTTGTTGTGACAAAAAACAAAGTTTCCTCTGTTATATTACTTTTTACTTTGTAATCTTAATTTTACAGATAATTGACAGAGTTTTCTGCTAAAATACAGATCTAAGCAAAATACTTCGTATTTTTTATAACCAAAAAAGTTTTTTGTTTTGAGTAGTTTTTGTTACCAAACATCAAAATTTTATCTGTATATTTTTTTTTTGAGAAAAATTTTAAAAAGAGCAAAAAAAGTTATCAAAATTTTTTTTCTGAAATCTTATAAAAATTTTACAAAATAACATGCATTTAACTAAACTCTGTAAATTTACAGAGTTTTTTCTGTAAATTATTTTTGCATCAAATGTACTTTACAAATAATGTCAATTTACGTAGTTTTCTATTCTATTTTCTATTTTCTAAGGTGGTTTATTAAACCAATATTTTACTAGAAACTCTGTTAATTAACAGTTTTTTTTTGTCCAAATCATTTTACAGAGTTTTATAGTAAAATTACAGAGTTTTCTCTGTGAAAAAGCTTTCATATTTAACCAATATTCTACTATAAACTCTGTAAATTAACAGTTTTTTTCTGTCAAAATCATTTTACAGAGTTTTTTAGTAAAATTACCAAGAAATGTTGCTAGCTGGAAAAGTATGGTGTACTCTGTTAAATTAGCAGAGTTTTTCTGTAATTTAACAGAGTTATTATTTTGAGTGTAGTAATATTATAGTAACAAATCGTTTTAAGGACTTGTTAAAATATTCTTAATAATCTGATGCCACATGCCGCATTAGAGCGGCATTTTTTTTTTTTGTATGGCAAAAAAGATTTTCTTTTGATTTTTTAAAAGTCCGGGAAAGTTTTTTATTTTTCTAGGCTTAAAACTTTAGTGGTAAAAACTTTGATAACAATCGGACTGGCACAGTCGGTCAAAGTTTTCGATTTTTAAAAATAGTAAAAAACAAAAATGTGTTTTGCGATACATCGTTTTAATTAATTTTGATGTGCTAAACACAAATATCAAAAAATTTTAAAAATCGGTCAAACGGTTTTCCAGATATCATTATATGAAATTTTCAAAAAAATTAAGATTTTTTCCTAAATTCAAGATTTTTTTTTTAAAGAAAAGTTTTTTTCCTGACTCTTTCATAGAGCTTGAGACGGACTTTCATTTGAACTTAATTTTACCCAATTCCGACCATTTTAAACCATGGCATCCTTCAATCAAAGTTTTGGATTTTTCTAAAATTTTCACCAAAATTTTGGATTTTTTAAAAAAATAAAAAATATTTTGCGATACGTTATTTATATACCCTCCACTCTATTTATAGAGGGTATATATAAGTTTATCATTCCGTTTGTAACACCTCGAAATATTGGTCTAAGAACCCATAAAGTATATCGTCACCTCAAATGCAAAAGGCCCTAACTAACATTTTTTTTAATTTTACAGGAGAAGCAAAAAACAGTATAGAGTAAAATTTTTAATTTGTTAATAACTTTGTTGGTTTTGATTGAATTGAGCTAAAATTTTGTGGGGACGTATGTTATGTGAATATGTATAAAAATTAATCACAAAATGATTAAAAAAATTATTTCTAGTTGCGTTCATTGGCGATTTCGCAATTCACGTATTTTTAGTTTTTGGCTATAAAATCGCTAATTTTTATTATTTGACCCTAATTTTTTGCAGGGACGTGTAGGTTAATAAAATACACCAGAATCTATCAAAATACCGATTTTGAATTTTTTGTTAGTTACCCGGTGAAAAATGAGCATATATGGATACATATATGTAAATATGTGGATCCATATATGTAAATATATGAGCATATATGGTCATATATGAAATTGTATGCAGTCATATATGATCATATTTGCAACATATATGTCCATATACGAAAAATGAGGGCATATGCCCATTAGGGTGGGTCGATGAAATGCATATTTGCGAATCTCGTTAACTAATAGCAAAAACTCGACGCGCATTTTCGAGCTGATAACGGGAAAATTCATGAAAAAATTTTAGGAGGGTACTTTTAGGCCTCTACAAGCGGTTTTAGTTCGCGGTTTTTGGAAAAAAAATGTTTTTTTTAATTTTTTAAAAATATTTTAAAAATTAAGTAAAATAGTGCTTATTACGACACAAGTTCCAAAAAAAATATATCTCGCCAATTTTAGCCCGTGGATGCATTTTTATACCAAAAATTTGATACCCATTTTTTCATTTTTTAATTTTTGTTGGTACTCTTGAATTTTTTTCACTTGCGGATTGTTATTAATAGCCGCCAATTTGTTTTGTTTTTTTATCATTTTCTTAAAACGCTTTATTTTACCAAAATTTTGATACCCATTTTTAATTTTTTTGTAATTTGCGAATTTTTTGCACTTGTGGATTGCTATAAATACCCGCAATTTTTTTATTATTATCATTCATGTTCTTAAATCGGCCTCATGCACCATTTGTGTGCTATTATGAAATAAAAAATATATTTTTTTATAAAATAAATCGAACTTTCCTGGATATAAAAATGCATCCACGGGCTAAAATTGGCGAGATAAATTTTTTTTGGAGCTTGTTTCGTAATTAGCATTATTTTACTTAATTTTTAAAATATTTTTAAAAAATTAAAAAAAAACATTTTTTTCCAAAAACCGCGAACTTAAACCGCTTGTAGAGGCCTAAAAGTACCCTCCTAAATTTTTTTCATGAATTTTCCCGTTATCAGCTCGAAAATGCGCGTCGAGTTTTTGCTATTAGTTAACGAGATTCGCAAATATGCATTTCATCGACCCACCCTAATGCCCATATATGACATATGTGGACATATATGGAGCATATATGCCATATATGTTCATATGCCCTCATTTTACGTATATGGACATATATGTTGCAATATGATCATATATGCCTTCATACAGTGCCATATATATTCATATATGCTACATATATGGACATACATGACGCTGTATGAACGCATATATGATCATATTTGTACCATTTTTCACCGGGTTATGGCGTTTTGCATTTTAGGCGACGATATGGGGCATTCTATGTCAAATCGGACACTTTGGAATTTTTTTTTTAGATTTTGCTAATTTGTTTACAGTTTTTAGTACCCTTCGAAAACTTCTTCGTTTTAAATTTTCAGATTTTTTTGATGACCCGTTCAAAAGATATCGAATTTTTAAAAATTGGTAGTTTGTTCCTTTACACAAACTTCTTTTACTCATAACTTCTTCAATAATGGTCCAAATTTCAAATTTTTTTTTTCAAATTTTTTGTTTTTTTACGTACTTAAAAAAAATCCCAAAAAATTCTTTAAAGCGCTCTAGTATGAGATTTTTAAGATTTAAAATTTAAATCTCATTTTTGAAAATGTTTGTACTCTTCGATTTTTTTTTTTAAATTTTTTTCTTAAAACTTCTATCGATTCTACAAATTTTTTGCCCAGGAGGATCGTGGGCTAACGATTATTACTATTTTTTTAATTTTTTTGAAATTTTTTTTTTGTAATTTTCCAATCTTAAAATCATTTTTACTGCCTTAATGGTGCGTCATAGAGGGGTCATTTATAAGACCGACCCCCATTAATTTTTACGTTTTAACATTTATTTGGAACAAACTAATACCCTATCTCCAATTGCTAAGGGGGCTCCCACACAAAACGACATTTTTTAAAATTTGCTCCAACCGCTCTAACTGCCCTAATAGGGCCCTTAGAGCAACAAAATGTATGACCGACCCCCATTTATTTTTACCCTAAAACATTTTCTTAAAACATACCTACGCCCTTTCTCCACTCCGTAAGTAGGCTTCCATACAAATAACAGTTGGAGTAAATTTTATAAAAATGTAATTTTGAATGGAAGCCTACTTACGGAGTGGAGATAGGGCGTAGGTATGTTTTAAAAAAATGTTTTAGGGTAAAAATAAATGGGGGTCGGTCTCACTAATGACCCCTTCGGACACACCATTGTACCGGTAGAAGCTGATTAAATAAAACAAATTTACAAACAATAAAAAAAAAAAATTGGTGGGAACCGCCTTAACAGTTAAAGATAAAGGGTAGGTGTGTTCAGAGAAAATGTTTGGACTAAAAAAATATTGTGGGTTGGTAATACATTTTGTTGCACTAAGGGCACTATTAGGGCAGTTAGAGCGGTTGGAGCAAATTTTAAAAAATGTCTTTTTGTGTGGGAGGCCCCTTAGAAATTAGAGATACGGTATTAGGTTGTTCCAAAAAAATGTTAAGACGTAAAAATTAATGGGGGTCGGTCTTGGAAATGACCCCTCTATGACGCACCATTGGAGCAGTAGAAATGATTTTAAGATTGGAAAGTTACAATAAATTTTTTTTTTTTTAATTTTAAAAAATAGTAATAATCGTTATCCCACAAGCCTCCTGGTCAAAAAATTTGTAGAATCGATAGAAGTTTTACACAAAAAAATTTCAAAAAAAAAAACCGAAGAGTACAAACATTTTCAAAAATGTGATTTTAATTTTAAAACTTAAAAATCGCATACTAGAGCGCTTTTAAGAATTTTTTGGGATTTTTTTTTTAAAAAGTACGTAAAAAACAAAAATTTTGAAAAAAAAAAATTTGAAATTTTGACCGTTATTGAAGAAGTTATGAGTAAAAGAAGTTTGAGTAAAGGAACAAACTACCAATTTTTAAAAATTCGATATCTTTGGAACGGCTCATCAAAAAAATCTGAAAATTTACCACGAAGGAGTTTTCGAAGGGTACTAAAAACTGTAAACAAATTGGGAAAATATAAAAAAAAAAATTTTCAAAGTGTCCAATTTGACATGGAATGCCCCTTACATAAAAAACTTTTTTACTCGTTCACTTTAAGGATTAAAGATATAGGTTAGATATGTTCTGAAAAAATGTTGTGGTACAAAAACTATTGGGCGGTCGGTCATACATTTGACTACTCTAGGGGCACTCTTGGCAGAGTTAGAGCGTAGGGAAAAATTGAAAAAAATCAAAAGTTAAAGAAAAAATGACACTCTAATGTAATATTAAGTTAATAAATAAATGTGGTTAAATCATTTTTCAAATGTATTTTCATTATCATAAAAATATTCATATTTACTTCTCTGTTATCATAAATTTAATAAATTTATATCTTTTCCTTTGAATATTGTTTACACCTGTTTTAAATTTAAATTTATATAATTTAGTTTTGCTGTATTTTTATAACATTAATCATTTTTATATATATTTTATAATAGCCACACTTAAATATAAAAAAAATACAATTATACTTTTGCAAATAATAAAAAAACCAGCTAAAAATCGGCTTTGCCAAATATTTCAATACCCTGCAAAAAAAATGTTTTTTAAATCTTTTGCTAAAATTTAAAAAAAAAATTCCGCAAAACAAAAATGTTTTAGTAAAAAAAAAAATTCCGTGGAAAAATAAATTTTGGTATCCAATTTTGTTCATTGCACATCTGAAATGTGCCACGTGTGCCAGAGCGCATGTGCTGTAGTGTGGCACACGGCACATTTCAGATGTGTCACATTCCATGCTACCGGTGCATGGCACATCTCAAATGTGCAATGTGCCATACTAGGGCACATGGCACATCTGAAATATACCATGTGCCAGTTATTGTCTTATGATGGCGAATTTTAGATGTTATTTTCAATAATTGTTTTATGAGTACTTTAAAATATTTTAAAAATTACTATTTTTTTTTAAAGTATTTTTTCCTAAAAAAACTACTTTTTTCTAAATAAAAGTATTTTTTTCTCAAGAAAATCTTTTTTTTTATAAAAAAGTACTTTTTTTTAGAAAAAAATTACTATTTTTTAGAGAAAAGTACTTTTTTTAGGAAAAATATACTATTTTTTAGAAAAAATAATTTTTTTTAGAAAAAAGTACTTTTTTTTAGAAAAGAGTACAGTACATTTTTTACTTCTATTTTTCCAAAAAAGTACTTTTTCTAAAAAAGTACTTTTGTACTATTTTTTTTTAATAAAATAACTTTTTTTTTACAAAAATACTTTTTCTAAAAAAATGACTTTTTTTAGAAAACAGTAATTTTTTCTAAAAAAAAAAATAACTTTTTTTTCTAAAAAAAGTACTTTTTTTCTATAATTTCAAAAAGAACTTTTTCTAAAAAAAATACTTTTGTACTACTTTTTCTACAAAAACATACTTTTGTACTACTTTTTCTAAAAAAGTACTTTTGTACTACTTTTTTCTACAAAAAATAGTTTTCTTACAAAAATACTTTAAAAAAAAACAAGTAAGGAAATTACAGTCGGTCAAGACCGGCCATATAATACCCTACACCAGAGTTTCCCGGAAAATGGGTCCCAAGTTCAAACTGATTAGATCTATATTTTGTCAGATATTTAATAAGTGTAAAAAGCACTCACTAATCAAATTTGAGTGGAATATGATTCTTTTTCTTGACAATAAACAGCTTCAACTGAATATCGGGCGAAATTTTCACATGGGACCTAAGTCCGAAAATGGTCCGATGATAATCAGATTTAATAAGGTTATTAAATAACGCGTTTAGTATACACAAACAGAATTTAAATTAAATATTTTCTATTTTCATGAAATTTGAGAGATTTATATGAAAATCTGGAAGGTGGTTTGTATAGGGGCTACAAGAAGAACTGGTCCGATTTCTTTAAAATTCGAAATGGTGATTTGAGTGGATGAAACATGATTACCTGCCAAATTTCGAATAAATACCTATTAAAATACGGCTATTAGAGTCATTTGAGCCAAAACTAAAGAGGACCTATTGATCAATTTCAATAGGCTTCATCCTTGGGCCAAAAGAGGCTTAAGTTTCAAATTTCAAGTCAATTGATAAAAAATTGCGACCTGTATCGTGTTTACACCGTTTACATGGACAGACATACAGACTGACAGACGGACGGACGGACATCGCTAAATCGACTCAAAAAGTGATTCTAAGTCGATCGGTATAAAAAAAATTGTATGGGGACCGCCTTAAAAATTATAGATATAGGATAGGTGCCTTCAGAGAAAATGTTTGGACTAAAAAAATATTGTGGGTCGGTCATACATTTTGTTGCTTTAAGGGCACTATTAGGGCAGTTAGAGCGGTTGGAGCAGATTTTAAAAAATGTCGTTTTGTATGGGAGCCCCGTTAGAAATTGGAGATAGGATATTAGTTTGTTCCAAAGAAATGTTAAAACGTAAAAATTAATGGGGGTCAGTCTTATAAACGACCCCTCTATGACGCACCATTGGAGCAGTAGAAATCATTTTAAGATTGGAAAATTACAATACATTTTTTTCAAAAAATTTAAGAAAATAGTAATAATCGTTGTCCCACGATCGTCCTGGGCAAAAAATTTGTAGAATCGATAGAAGCTTTACACAAAAAATTTAAAAAAAAAATCGAAGAGTAAAAACATTTTCAAAAATGAGATTTAAATTTTAAAACTTTAAAATCTCATACTAAAGCGCTTTTAAGAATTTTTTGGGATTTGTTTTTAAAAGTACGTAAAAAAACAAAAATTTTGAAAAAAAAAAAATAAATTTGGACCATTATTGAAGAAGTTATGAGTAAAAGAAGTTTGAGGAACAAACTACCAATTTTTAAAAATTCGATATCTTTGGAACGGCTCATCAAAAAAATCTGAAAATTTACCACGAAGGAGTTTTCGAAGGGTACTAAAAACTGTAAACAAATTGGGAAAATATAAAAAAAAAAATTTTCAAAGTGTCCAATTTGACATGGAATGCCCCTTATATAAAAAACTTTTTTACTCGGGCACTTTAAGGATTAAAGATATAGGTTAGATATGTTCTGAAAAAATGTTGTGGTTAAAAAACTA
The DNA here is from genome assembly GCA_963921195.1 of Pegoplata infirma. Lineage (NCBI taxonomy): Eukaryota > Metazoa > Arthropoda > Insecta > Diptera > Anthomyiidae > Pegoplata > Pegoplata infirma. The sequence goes on from OY992538.1 coordinate 205,646,671, forward strand.
TCGGGCAGTCGGTCATACATTTGACTCCTCTAGGGGAGGAAAAAATGCCACTCTAATGTAATATTAAGTTAATAAATAAATGTGGTTAAATAATTTTTCAAATGTATTTTCATTATCATATAAATATTCATATTTACTTCTCTTTTATCATAAATTTAATAAATTTATATTTTTTTCTTTGACTATTGTTTACACCTGTTTTAAATTTAAATTTATATAATTTAGTTTTGCTTTATTTTTATAACATTAATCATTTTTATACATATATTTTATAATAGCCACACTTAAATATAAAAAATTACAATTAAACGTTTGCAAATAATAAAAAAAAACAAGCTAAAAATCGGCTTTGTCGAATATTTCAATACCCTGCAAAATTAAAAAAAAATGTTTTTTAAATCGTTTGCTAAAGTTAAAAAAAAAAAAATTCCGCAAAAAAAAAAAAGGTTTTAGTGAAAAAAACAAAAAAAATACGCGGAAAAATAAATTTTGGTATCTAATTCTGTTCACTGCACATCTGAAATGGGCCACGTGTGCCAGAGCGCATGTGCTGTAGTGTGGCACACGGCACATTTCAGATGTGTCACATTCCATGCTACCGGTGCATGGCACATCTCAAATGTGCAATGTGCCATACTAGGGCACATGGCCCATCTAAAATATGCCGTGTGCCAGTTATTGGCTTATGATGGCACATTTCAGTAATTTTTTTCAATAATTGTTTGAAGAATTAAAATATTTTAAAAAGTACTTTTTTTTTTTTTTAGAAAACCTTTTTTTAGTAAAAATATTTTTTTTTTTTAAAAAGTATTTTTTCCTTAAAAAAAATACTTTTTTCTAAATAAAAGTATTTTTTTCTCAAGAAAATCTTTTTTTTTTTTAGAAAAAAGTACTTTTTTTTAGAAAAAAAATACTATTATTTAGAAAAAATATTTTTTTTTAGAAAAAAAGTACTTTTTTGGAAAAGAAAAGAGTACATTTTTTACTTCTTTTTTTTCCAAAAAAGTACTTTTTCTAAAAAAAGTAATTTTGTACTATTTTTTTTTAATAAAATAACTTTTTTTTACAGAAATACTTTTTTTTTTAAAAAAAAGACTTTTTTTAGAAAACAGTAATTTTTTCTAAAAAAAATACTTTTTTTTTTCTAAAAAAGTACTTTTTCTAAAAAAAATACTTTGTACTACTTTTTCTAAAAAAAGTACTTTTGTACTACTTTTTTTCTAAAAAAGAAGTTTTCTTACAAAAATACTTTTTTAGAAAACATTAAAAAAAGGACTTTTTTTAAAAAAAAGTAATTTTTCTAAAAATTATTTTTTTAATTTTTTCTAGCAAACTACATTTTTTTCTATAATTTAAATTTTTTTTTTTTAAAAAAGTAACTTTATTTTCTAAAAAAATAGTACAAAAGTACCTTTTTTTAGAAAAAGTAGTAAAAATGTTCTTTTTAAGAAAAGTATGTTTTCTAACAGTACATTACATTGTTTACTTCTTTTAGAAAATAGTAATTTGTTTTTAGAACACAGTAATTTTTTCTAAAAAAATAACTTTTTTTCTATAATTCCAAAAAGTACTTTTTCTAAAAAAAGTACTTTTGTACAACTTTTTATAAAACTTTTGTACTACTAGAAAAAAGTTATTTTTAGAAAAGTTAAAAAAAAGACTTTTTTAAAAAAAAAGTAATTTTTCTAAAAGAAAAAGTTTATAAATAAAGGAATTTAAAAAAAAAAAAAAAATTCTAAAAATTATTTTTTTTTCCTAAAAAAGTATTTTTTGCTAGCAAACTACTTTTTTTATAATTTATTATTTTTTAGAAAAAATTAACTTTTTTCAAAAAAAAAAAAAAAAATAGTACAAAAGTAAAATTTTTTTAGAAAAAGTAGTAAAAAGTAGTACTTTTGTACTACTTTTTTTCTAAAAAAGAAGTTTTCTTACAAAAATACTTTTTTAGAAAACATTAAAAAAAGGACTTTTTTTAAAAAAAAGTAATTTTTCTAAAAATTATTTTTTTAATTTTTTCTAGCAAACTACATTTTTTTCTATAATTTAAATTTTTTTTTTTAAAAAAGTAACTTTATTTTCTAAAAAAATAGTACAAAAGTACCTTTTTTTAGAAAAAGTAGTAAAAATGTTCTTTTTAAGAAAAGTATGTTTTTCTAACAGTACATTACATTGTTTACTTCTTTTAGAAAATAGTAATTTGTTTTTAGAACACAGTAATTTTTTCTAAAAAAATAACTTTTTTTCTATAATTCCAAAAAGTACTTTTTCTAAAAAAAGTACTTTTGTACAACTTTTTATAAAACTTTTGTACTACTAGAAAAAAGTTATTTTTAGAAAAGTTAAAAAAAAGACTTTTTTAAAAAAAAAGTAATTTTTCTAAAAGAAAAAGTTTATAAATAAAGGAATTTAAAAAAAAAAAAAAATTTCTAAAAATTATTTTTTTTTCCTAAAAAAGTATTTTTTGCTAGCAAACTACTTTTTTTATAATTTATTATTTTTTAGAAAAAATTAACTTTTTTCAAAAAAAAAAAAAAAAATAGTACAAAAGTAAAATTTTTTTAGAAAAAGTAGTAAAAAATGTTTTAAAAAACGTATTTTTTCTAAAAAATCAATTTTTTTTCCAAAAAGTACTTTTTGGTGTAAAAAGAAAATTTTTGTCTAAAAAGAAAAGGTAAATATTTTTCTAAAAAGTACTTTTTTCCAAAAAAGTAAAATTTTTCTAAATAAGTACTTTTTTCCTGAAAAAGTAAGTTTTTTCTTAAAGGTGCTATAGTACTATTTTACCAAAAAAGTACTTTTATTTATTTCTCCTTAAAAGTACTATTTTATCTAAAAATAATTTTTTTTTTCCAAAAAAGTACTTATTTCTAGCAAACTACTATTTTTTTTATAAATTATTTTTTTTTTGAAAAAAAGTAACTTTTTTCAAAAAAAAAAAAAAAAATAGTACAAAAGTACCTTTTTTTGAAAAAGTAGTAAAAAATGTTTTAAAAAAACATATTTTTTTCTAAAAAATCCATTTTTTCCAAAAAGTACTTTTTGGTATAAAAAGTAAATTTTTGTCTAAAAAGTAAATTTTTATCTAAAAAGTAAATATTTCTCGAAAAAGTACTTTTTTTCCAAAATAAAAATAGCACTATTTTTTCTAGGAAATTACTATTTTTTTTCTAAAAAATATTATTTTTTCTAAAAAAACATTATTTTTTCTAAAAAAAGTATTTCTAAAAAGTATTATTTTTTTCTAAAAATGTTATATTTTTTAAAAAACAGTATTTTATTTCTTAAAACAGTAATAGCTAGGGGCACTCTTGGGGCAGTTAGAGCGGTTGGAGCAAATTTTAAAAAATTTCATTTTGTATGGGAGCTCTCTTAGAAATTGGAGATAGGGTATTAGTTTGTGCCAAAGAAATGTTAAGACATAAAAATTAATGGGGCTCGGTCTTATAAATGACCCCTCTATGACGCGCCATTGGAGCAGTAGAAATGGAAAATTACAATAAATTTTTTTCAAAAAATTTTAAAAAATAGTAATAATCGTTATCCCACGATCCTCCTGGGCAAAAAATTTGTAGAATCGATAGAAGTTTTACACAAAAAAAAAATCAAATTTTAAGATTTAAATTTTAAAACTTAAAAATCGCATACTATGTAGTGCGCTTTTAAGAATTTTTTTTGGGATTTTTTTTTTAAAAAGTACGTAAAAAAACAAAAATTTTGAAAAAAAATATTGAAATTTGGACCATTATTGAAGAAGTTATTAGTAAAAGAAGTTTGAGTAAAGGAACAAACTACCAATTTTTAAAAATTCGTTATCTTTTGAACGGGTCGTCAAAAAAATCTGAAAATTTACCACAAAAGAGATTTCGAAGGGTACTAAAAATTGTAAAAAAAATTTGGAAAATCTAAAAAAAAAATTCGAAGTATCCGATTTGACATGGAATGTCCCATATAATTAAATTTAAAAAAATATACGATTATATCAAATCTTTTTTACTCGGGGAGTAAAAATGTTTATATATATTCTTATATATCACATCTTATTATAGATTTGATAGATCAGTACTGACCCGAGTAAGATCAATACTAATCCGAGATTTGAAAGATCAGTACTGATCCTAAAAATTTTTACTTGGGTTAATAAATTTAAATATTTGGTTAATACCCGAGTAAAAATGTTTTTTATATAAAAAGGTTAAATTCTTCAAAAAGTTGGATAAAATTATATAAAATTATATATAATTTGATAAAATTATATATAATCCATCTTTTTGAAGAATTTAACCTTTTTATATAATTTTATATAATTGTATATAATTTGATATAATTTTATCAATTTATATATAATTATATATGAACTTTTTTACTCGGGTATTTTTTTTTTTCATAACTATTTTAAATTTTAATTTATGCAAATTTTTACAATTAATCATTTTTATGTTTTTTTTTTTATTTTTTTATATAGTTGCCACTGATAAACGTTAAAAGCTACAATTAACCAGCTTTGCAAATATTAAAAATATTTATTTATAAAGTGAAAATGATATACTCGTCCTGTGAAACATTTAACAACTTTTTAAGCTGAATTGGCAGAAATTATGGCAGACAATAAACCAAAAAAGATAAAACATAAAATGTTATAAATTAAGTACCACTCAAATCCGATTATTTCCATAAAATAAAAGTCAACATATATTTGTAAAAACGGGTAAGTAAATGAAAATAATATTCAATATGTTATCATTAGGGATATAACTTTTAAAATTATGTTAGAAAGATTTGAAATTGAATTTCAAACAACCAAAACGCGGTTTCAATTAATTTTTTAATTGAAACTCATCCGATAAAGAAAATTGTTATATTTTTCATCAAATTGTAGGTGGTTAATTGATTTTATATTCAATTAAACACTTTTAAGATTTTAATCAAAAATTTAATCAATTTTTTATTTGAAGTCAATCAATGGTAATTGAAAATTTCGATAGTAAATTTTTCTATAGAAAATTTTCGATAGTAAATTTTTCTATAGAAAATTTTCTATAGTAAATTTTTCTATAGAAAATTTTCGATAGTAAATTTTTCTATAGAAAATTTTCTATAGTAAATTTTTCTATAGAAAATTTTCGATAGTAAATTTTTCTATAGAAAATTTTCTATAGTAAATTTTTCTATAGAAAATTTTCGATAGTAAATTTTTCTATAGAAAATTTTGCATAGTAAATTTTTCTATAGAAAATTTTGCATAGTAAATTTTTCTATAGAAAATTTTCGATAGTAAATTTTTCTATAGAAAATTTTCGATACTAAATTTTTCTATAGAAAATTTTCTATAGTGAATTTTTCTAAAGAAAATTTTCGATAGTAAATTTTTTTATAGAAACTTTTCTATAGAAAAATTTTTCTATAGAAAATTTTCTATAGTAAATTTTTCTACAGAAAATTTTCGATAATAAATTTTTCAATAGAAAATTTATTATAGTAAATTTTTCTATAGAAAATTTTCGATAGTAAATTTTTCTATAGAAAATTTTCGATAGTAAATTTTTCTATAGAAAATTTTTGATAGTAAATTTTTCTATAGAAAATTTTCGATAGCAGAAAATTTTCTATAGTAAATTTTTCTATAGAAAATTTTCTATAGTAAATTTTTCTATAGAAAATTTTCTATAGTAAATTTTTCTATAGAAAATTTTCTATAGTAAATTTTTCTATAGAAAATTTTCTATAGTAAATTTTTCTATAGAAAATTTTCTTTAGTAAATTTTTCTATAGAAAATTTTCGATAGTAAATTTTTCTATAGAAAATTTTCGATAGTAAATTTTTCTATAGAAAATTTTCGATAATAAATTTTTCTATAGAAAATTTCCGATAATAAATTTTTCTATAGAAAATTTTCGATAGTAAATTTTCCTATAGAAAATTTTCGATAGTAAATTTTCCTATAGAAAATTTTCGATAGTAAATTTTTCTATAGAAAATTTTCTATAGTAAATTTTTCTATAGAAAATTTTCTATAGTAAATTTTTCTATAAAAAATTTTCTATAGTAAATTTTTCGATAGAAAATTTTCTATAGTAAATTTTTCGATAGAAAATTTTCTATAGTAAATTTTTCTATAGAAACTTTCCGATAATAAATTTTTCTATAGAAAATTTTCTATAATAAATTTTTCTATAGAAAATTTTCGATAGTAAATTTTTCTATAGAAAATTTTCGATAGTAAATTTTAGTAAATTTTTCTATAGAAAATTTTCTATAGTAAATTTTAGTAAATTTTTCTATAGAAAATTTTCTATAGTAAAATTTTCTATAAAAAATTTTCGATGGTAAATTTTTGTATAGAAAATTTTCGATAGTAAATTTTTCTATAGAAAATTTTCGATAATAAATTTTTCTATAGAAAATTTTCGATAATAAATTTTTCTATAGAAAATTTTCGATAGTAAATTTTTCTATAGAAAATTTTCGATAATAAATTTTTCTATAGAAAATTTTCGATAGTAAATTTTTCTATAAAAAATTTTTGATAGTAAATTTTTCTATAGAAAATTTTCGATAGTAAATTTTGCTATAGAAAATTTTCGATAGTAAATTTTTCTATAGAAAATTTTCGATAGTAAATTTTGCTATAGAAAATTTTCGATATTAAATTTTTCTATAGAAAATTTTCTATAGTAAATTTTTCTATAGAAAATTTTCTATAGTAAATTTTTCTATAGAAAATTTTCTATAGTAAATTTTTATATAGAAAATTTTCTATAGTAAATTTTTCTATAGAAAATTTTCTATAGTAAATTTTTCTATAGAAAATTTTCTATAGTAAATTTTTCTATAGAAAATTTTCTATAGTAAATTTTTCTATAGAAAATTTTCTATAGTAAATTTTTCTATAGAAAATTTTCTATAGTAAATTTTTCTATAGAAAATTTTCTATAGTAAATTTTTCTATAGAAAATTTTCTATAGTAAATTTTTCTATAGAAAATTTTCTATAGTAAATTTTTCTATAGAAAATTTTCTATAGTAAATTTTTCTATAGAAAATTTTCTATAGTAAATTTTTCTATAGAAAATTTTCTATAGTAAATTTTTCTATAGAAAATTTTCGATAGTAAATTTTTCTATAGAAAATTTTCGATAGTAAATTTTTCTATAGAAAATTTTCGATAATAAATTTTTCTATAGAAAATTTCCGATAATAAATTTTTCTATAGAAAATTTTCGATAGTAAATTTTCCTATAGAAAATTTTCGATAGTAAATTTTTCTATAGAAAATTTTCTATAATAAATTTTTCTATAGAAAATTTTCTATAGTAAATTTTTCTATAGAAAATTTTCTATAGTAAATTTTTCTATAGAAAATTTTCTATAGTAAATTTTTCTATAGAAAATTTTCTATAGTAAATTTTTCTATAGAAAATTTTCGATAGTAAATTTTTCTATAGAAAATTTTCGATAGTAAATTTTTCTATAGAAAATTTTCGATAGTAAATTTTTCTATAGAAAATTTTCGATAGTAAATTTTTCTATAGAAAATTTTCGATAGTAAATTTTTCTATAGAAAATTTTCAATAGTAAAGTTTTCTATAGAAAATTTTCGATAGTAAATTTTTCTATAGAAATTTTTCTATAGTAAATTTTTCTATAGAAAATTTTCAATAGTAAAGTTTTCTATAGAAAATTTTCGATAGTAAATTTTTCTATAGAAATTTTTCTATAGAAAATTTTCGATAGTAAATTTTTCTATAGAAAATTTTCGATAGTAAATTTTTCTATAGAAAATTTTCGATAGTAAAGTTTTCTATAGAAAATTTTCGATAGTAAATTTTTCTATAGAAAATTTTAGATAATAATAATAATGTTTAATGAATTTTCATTCATTCAAAATTTTCGATAGTAATGTTTTCTATTGAAAATTTTCGATAGTAAATTTTTCTATAGAAAATTTTCGATAGTAAAGTTTTCTATAGAAAATTTTTCTATAGAAAATTTTCGATAGTAAAATTTTCTATAGAAAATTTTCGATAGTAAATTTTTCTATAGAAAATTTTCGATAGTAAATTTTTCTATAGAAAATTTTCGATAGTAAATTTTTCTATAGAAAATTTTCGATAGTAAATTTTTCTATAGAAAATTTTCGATAGTAAATTTTTTAATAGAAAATTTTCGATAGTAAATTTTTCTATAGAAAATTTTCGATAGTAAAGTTTTCTATAGAAAATTTTCGATAGTAAATTTTTCTATAGAAAATTTTCGATAGTAAATTTTTCTATAGAAAATTTTCGATAGTAAATTTTTCTATAGAAAATTTTCGATAGTAAATTTTTCTATAGAAAATTTTCGATAGTAAATTTTTCTATAGAAAATTTTCGATAGTAAATTTTTCTATAGAAAATTTTCGATAGTAAATTGTAATGTTTTCTATAGAAAATTTTCGATAGTAAATTTTTCTATAGAAAATTTTCGATAGTAAATTTTTCTATAGAAAATTTTCTATAGTAAATTTTTCTATAGAAAATTTTCTATAGTAAATTTTTCTATAGAAAATTTTCTATAGTAAATTTTTCTATAGAAAATTTTCTATAGTAAATTTTTCTATAGAAAATTTTCTATAGTAAATTTTTCTATAGAAAATTTTCTATAGTAAATTTTTCTATAGAAAATTTTCTATAGTAAATTTTTCTATAGAAAATTTTCTATAGTAAATTTTTCTATAGAAAATTTTCTATAGTAAATTTTTCTATAGAAAATTTTCTATAATAAATTTTTCTATAGAAAATTTTCTATAGTAAATTTTTCTATAGAAAATTTTCTATAGTAAATTTTTCTATAGAAAATTTTCTATAGTAAATTTTTCTATAGAAAATTTTCTATAATAAATTTTTCTATAGAAAATTTTCTATAGTAAATTTTTCTATAGAAAATTTTCTATAGTAAATTTTTCTATAGAAAATTTTCTATAGTAAATTTTTCTATAGAAAATTTTCGATAGTAAATTTTTCTATAGAAAATTTTCGATAGTAAATTTTTCTATAGAAAATTTTCGATAGTAAATTTTTCTATAGAAAATTTTCGATAGTAAATTTTACTATCGAAAATTTTCTATAGAAAATTTTCAATAGTAAAGTTTTCTATAGAAAATTTTCGATAGTAAATTTTTCTATAGAAATTTTTCTATAGAAAATTTTCGATAGTAAATTTTTCTATAGAAAATTTTCGATAGTAAATTTTTCTATAGAAAATTTTCGATAGTAAAGTTTTCTATAGAAAATTTTCGATAGTAAATTTTTCTATAGAAAATTTTAGATAATAATAATAATGTTTAATGAATTTTCATTCATTCAAAATTTTCGATAGTAATGTTTTCTATTGAAAATTTTCGATAGTAAATTTTTCTATAGAAAATTTTCGATAGTAAAGTTTTCTATAGAAAATTTTCGATAGTAAATTTTTCTATAGAAAATTTTCGATAGTAAAATTTTCTATAGAAAATTTTCGATAGTAAATTTTTCTATAGAAAATTTTCGATAGTAAATTTTTCTATAGAAAATTTTCGATAGTAAATTTTTCTATAGAAAATTTTCGATAGTAAATTTTTCTATAGAAAATTTTCGATAGTAAATTTTTCTATAGAAAATTTTCGATAGTAAATTTTTTAATAGAAAATTTTCGATAGTAAATTTTTTAATAGAAAATTTTCGATAGTAAATTTTTCTATAGAAAATTTTCGATAGTAAAGTTTTCTATAGAAAATTTTCGATAGTAAATTTTTCTATAGAAAATTTTAGATAATAATAATAATGTTTAATGAATTTTCATTCATTCAAAATTTTCGATAGTAATGTTTTCTATAGAAAATTTTCGATAGTAAATTTTTCTATAGAAAATTTTCAATAGTAAATTTTTCTATAGAAAATTTTCTATAGTAAATTTTTCTATAGAAAATTTTCTATAGTAAATTTTTCTATAGAAAATTTTCTATAGTAAATTTTTCTATAGAAAATTTTCTATAGTAAATTTTTCTATAGAAAATTTTCTATAGTAAATTTTTCTATAGAAAATTTTCTATAGTAAATTTTTCTATAGAAAATTTTCTATAGTAAATTTTTCTATAGAAAATTTTCTATAGTAAATTTTTCTATAGAAAATTTTCTATAGTAAATTTTTCTATAGAAAATTTTCTATAGTAAATTTTTCTATAGAAAATTTTCTATAGTAAATTTTTCTATAGAAAATTTTCTATAGTAAATTTTTCTATAGAAAATTTTCTATAGTAAATTTTTCTATAGAAAATTTTCTATAGTAAATTTTTCTATAGAAAATTTTCTATAGTAAATTTTTCTATAGAAAATTTTCTATAGTAAATTTTTCTATAGAAAATTTTCTATAGTAAATTTTTCTATAGAAAATTTTCTATAGTAAATTTTTCTATAGAAAATTTTCGATAGTAAATTTTTCTATAGAAAATTTTCGATAGTAAATTTTTCTATAGAAAATTTTCGATAGTAAATTTTTCTATAGAAAATTTTCAATAGTAAATTTTTCTATAGAAAATTTTCGATAGCAAATTTTTCTATAGAAAATTTTCGATAGTAAATTTTTCTATAGAAAATTTTCGATAATAAATTATTCTATAGTAAATTTTTCTCTAAAAAATTTTCGATAGTAAATTTTTCTATAAAAAATTTTCGATAGTAAATTTTTCTATAGAAAATTTTCTATTGTAAATTTTTCTATAGAAAATTTTCTATAGTAAATTTTTCTATAGAAAATTTTCGATAGTAAATTTTTCTATAGAAAATTTTCGGTATTAAATTTTTATTTGATTTTTTCTGTAAGTACAGATCGAGCACGGGCTCAAATTATATTTGTTATAAGGGTTCAAGTTGAAAAAATGCAGAAGAAAAATTGAATTTCTAAAAATTATAGACATTTCTGGTATTTCCTATACCGGTTTCAAACACCCCAGTTAGTGTCATCTTCAGTAGGATTTTAAATGTCGGTTTGTCTTGTTAATGAAAACTGTTTTTCATATATGTGAATATTTATAGTTTCCACAGAATAAATTTTGACAGTTTCCAACACTACAATTCTATTTCTAGCAATCTCAACCTCACCTCATACTTTCTTTCAACTTTTTTGTCTCTTACATTATTTCGCAAGGGTTACCAACATGATCTGGAATTGCAGACACAAATGAAGGAATTTGCATTTTCTGTTTCGGAGACGTGCCTAATGGCGACATATTTTGTCAGTAATTTTATTTGATTTTTTCTGTAAGTACAGATCGAGCACGGGCTCAAATTATATTTGTTATAAGGGTTCAAGTTGAAAAAATGCAGAAGAAAAATTGAATTTCTAAAAATTATAGACATTTCTGGTATTTCCTATACCGGTTTCAAACACCCCAGTTAGTGTCATCTTCAGTAGGATTTTAAATGTCGGTTTGTCTTGTTTTTATTTTTACTATCGAAAATTTTCTATAGAAAAATTTACTATCGAAAATTTTCTATAGAAAAATTTACTATCAAAAATTTTCTATAGAAAATTTTTCTATCGAGAAAAATTTACTACCGAAAATTTTCTATAGAAAAATTTACTATCGAAAATTTTCTATAGAAAAATTTACTATAGAAAATTTTCTATAGAAAAATTTACAATAGAAAATTTTTGATAGTAAATTTTTCTATAGAAAATTTTCGATAGTAAATTTTTCTATAGAAAATTTTCGATAGTAAATTTTTCTATAGAAAATTTTCGATAGTAAATTTTTCTATAGAAAATTTTCGATAGTAAATTTTTCTATAGAAAATTTTCGATAGCAAATTTTTCTATAGAAAATTTTCGATAGTAAATTTTTCTATAAAAAATTTTCGATAGTAAATTTTTCTATAGAAAATTTTCGATAGTAAATTTTTCTATAGAAAATTTTCGATAGTAAATTTTTCTATAGAAAATTTTCGATAGTAAATTTTTCTATAGAAAATTTTCGATAGTAAATTTTTCTATAGAAAATTTTCGATAGTAAATTTTTCTATAGAAAATTTTCAATAATAAATTTTTCTATAGAAAATTTTCTATAGTAAATTTATCTATAGAAAATTTTCTATAGTAAATTTTTCTATAGAAAATTTTCTATAGTAAATTTTTCTATAGAAAATTTTCTATAGTAAATTTTTCTATAGAAAATTTTCTATAGTAAATTTTTCTATAGAAAATTTTCTATAGTAAATTTTTCTATAGAAAATTTTCTATAGTAAATTTTTCTATAGAAAATTTTCTTCGATAGAAAATTTTTCTATAGAAAATTTTCGATAGTAAATTTTTCTATAGAAAATTTTCGATAGTAAATTTTTCTATAGAAAATTTTCGATAGTAAATTTTTCTATAGAAAATTTTCGATAGTAAATTTTTCTATAGAAAATTTTCGATAGTAAATTTTTCTATAGAAAATTTTCGATAGTAAATTTTTCTATAGAAAATTTTCGATAGTAAATTTTTCTATAGAAAATTTTCGATAGTAAATTTTTCTATAGAAAATTTTTGATAGCAAATTTTTCTATAGAAAATTTTCGATAGTAATTTTTTCTATAGAAAATTTTCTATAGTAAATTTTTCTATAGAAAATTTTTTCTATAGAAAATTTTCTATAGTAAATTTTTCTATAGAAAATTTTCTATAGTAAATTTTTCTATAGAAAATTTTCTATAGTAAATTTTTCTATAGAAAATTTTCTATAGTAAATTTTTCTATAGAAAATTTTCTATAGTAAATTTTTCTATAGAAAATTTTCTATAGTAAATTTTTCTATAGAAAATTTTCTATAGTAAATTTTTCTATAGAAAATTTTCTATAGTAAATTTTTCTATAGAAAATTTTCGATAGTAAATAAATTTTTCTATAGAAAATTTTCGATAATAAATTTTTCTATAGAAAATTTTCGATAGTAAATTTTTCTATAGAAAATTTTCGATAGTATATTTTTCTATAGAAAATTTTCGATAGTAAATTTTTCTATAGAAAATTTTCGATAGTAAATTTTTCTATAGAAAATTTCCGATAGTAAATTTTTCTATAGAAAATTTTCGATAGTAAATTTTTCTCTAAAAAATTTTCGATAGTAAATTTTTTGTATAGAAAATTTTCGATAGTAAATTTTTTCTATAGAAAATTTTCAATAATAAATTTTTCTATAGAAAATTTTCGATAGTAAATTTTTCTATAGAAAATTTTCGATAGTAAATTTTTTTCTAGAACAGTAAATTTTTCTATAGAAAATTTTTGATAGTAAATTTTTCTATAGAAAATTTTCGATAGTAAATTTTTCTATAGAAAATTTTCGATAGAAACATTTTTCTATAGAAAATTTTCGATACTAAATTTTTCTATAGAAAATTTTCGATAGCAAATTTTTCTATAGAAAATTTTTGATAGTAAATTTTTCTATAGAAAATTTTCGATAGTAAATTTTTCTATAGAAAATTTTCGATAGTAAATTTTTCTATAGAAAATTTTCGATAGTAAATTTTTCGTTATAAAATTTTCGATAGTAAATTTTTCTATAGAAAATTTTCTATAGTAAATTTTTCTATAGAAAATTTTCTATAATAAATTTTTCTATAGAAAATTTTCGATAGTAAATTTTTCTATAGAAAATTTTCGATAGTTTTTTTTTCAAAAGTGATTTCCTTTAATTTTTTTTTTTTTTTTTGTAAAAATCTTTTTGAAATTTTGGAGGGTATCAATACATTCGGCAAGGCCGAATACAACTTTTTTACTTGTTTTTCTGTCGTTATTTTTGACGAAATCTTTTAACTGACTTTGTGGTTTGTTGTTTTTCTTCTTAATTTTTATAGAAAATAATTTTCCATCCATTTGCCCGTCCTATACTTATGTGGTTAAACATTTGGTAATTAATTTTATATTAATAATGCCACATTGAATTTTGCTACAATTAATCCTCAATGTTAACCAAAATAATATTAAGAGAATAGAAACCAAAAGTTTGATGAAATATGTATTTTAAGATAGAAATAGAATGTGAGTAAGTTGTTCATAATGCTAATGGAAACAATTGGTGTGTTTTTTTTTATACCCTCCACTCTAGTGATAGAGGGTATATATAAGTTTGTCATTCCGTTTGTAACACATCGAAATATTGGTCTAGGACCCCATAAAGTATATATATTCATGATCCTTGATCGATTTTAAGTCGATCTAGCGATGTCCGTCCGTCCGTCCGTCTGTCTGTCTGTCTGTCTGTCCGTTGAAAACACGCTAACTTTTGAAAGACTTTACGGAGGCTCCTGGAGTTTGACATATATGTTCTACATTTACCGGGTCAGGTTGGTATTGCAATCCAGCGAAATCGGTCCAGTGGATCAAAAGTTATGAGCAAAATAGTAAATTTCGGCAAGGGTATTTTTCGAATTTACAAGATTAAAACCACTATAACTTTCGAAGGACAATTCTGAGGGGGCTGAAGCTTAGCATATATATTTGTCGTTCCTCAAGGCTGTTTGGTTTTGAATTTCAGCAAAATCGGTTCAGTGGTTCAAAAGTTATAAGCAAAGCACTGAATTTCAGATTTGTTTCACCTTAAACTGTTGAAAACTCGTTAAACAAGTTTTAAAAGCATGGTGAAATACCAGTTTTGTAAAACTTGTTGTTGTTTGTTTTCTTGTCGTGGGGTGCAGTTTAGTTGTTAGACAAGTAAATATTTGTTATTGTTTTGTTATTGTTAGTGTAACTGTATGTAACGGGAAAAAATCAAATAAAGTATGTGTATGATTGAATGTTAATTTGTTTTTGGTTTTTAAAGAAGAGGATAGTAATATAAAAAGTGGAAAATATGTGAAATAGTTTTTTTTTTTGTATTACACATAGGTATAAAACAACAAAAATATTTTACAAAGTAATTTGTTACTCAAAGAAATTGTACACTAAAAAAATATTTACACTCAAAAAAAATGTTACACTCAAAAAAAAAATGTACACATTATTATTATTTTTTTTAATGAAATGGCAGACTCAAAAAAATGTTGACAGCCAAAAAAATTTTACACTCAAAAAAATTTGATTGATTATAAGAAAGTTTGACTCAAAATAATATACATATTTCTAATAAAAAATTTGTAATGCAATTTTTTGGAATTTTTTTTAGAAAATTATAATCAGATAACATTGTGGAGGGTATTCATAGATTCGATTAAGTCGAATTTAATTTTTCTACTTGTTTACTTTTGAATTTACTTTAATAATGATCAGATTTTATTAATTCAATGAAAAAATCATTTAAAAAACAATTTGACTACAGTTATCGCCGTCCCCCCCAAAACCTTCCGACGGCCACCCCATCTAAAAACAAGTAAAAAAGTTAAATTCGACCTTGCCGAATGTATTGATACCCTCCACAATGTAAAAAGAAGTTTATTTGAAAAAAAAAAAAAAATGTTAGTAAATTTTTTAATATGAAAAAAAATATTTTATTTTGAGCAAAAGACTTTTTTTTGTCATTTTTGTAAAAAAAAAAAATAATTTAGTAATTTTTTTTGAGTGTAAAATTTTTTTCAAGTGTAAATTTATTGTTTTTTGTTGTAAAAATATTTCTAAGTGACAAAAATACTCTGTTAAGTAATTTTGTGGCTTATCATTGTTTTTAAAGCTTGTTTTTTTAAAACTTGGGTTTTCAACACGTGAATTTTAGGTGAAACCAATCTGAAATTCAGGGTTTTACTTATAACTTTTGATTCACTGGACCGATTTGGCTGAAATTGAAAACAAACTGGACCAGAGGAACGACAAATATATATGCCACACTTCAGCACCCTCAGAATTGTCGTTCGAAAGTTACCGTGTGTTTTGTCTCGTAAATTCGCGAAAAAAAACCCTTGCCGAAATTCATTTTTGCTGGATTGCAATACCAACCTGACCAAGTAAATAACCAACATATATGGCAAACTTTAGTGGCCTCTGTAAAGTGTTTCAAAAGTTAGCGTGTTTTCAACAGACATACAGACTGACGGACATCGCTAGATCGTCTTAAAATCGATCGAGGATCATGAATATATATAATTCATGGGGTCCTAGAACAATATTTCGAGGTGTTACAAACGGAATGACAAATTTATATATACCCTCTATCACCAGAGTGGAGGGTATAAAAACAAAAAAAAAAGTTTTGAGAAAAAAAATCGGCGAAAAATATTTTTGTTGAAAAAAAAAAAAAAAATTGTTGAAATTTTTTTTTTTTTTTTTTGTAAAAAAAATATGTTTGTACTTATTTAAATACCATTCTGTGATCCATTCTGTTTACATGTAAACCAGCAGCCGAATTAAAGCATTTTGTATTTTTAGGTTATGTTGAATGTACCAAAAATGTTCGAGGTGTTCTTACAGTTTCTTTCATAACTTTTGAACCGCTTAACCGATTTCGCTTAAATGCAATACCAAACGGCTTAGGGAAACAACAAGTAAATATGCTAAGTCTTAGTCAAATCTGTTTAATACTTAGGCAGTGATCACCATTTCCACAGACGGACAGACGGACCGACAGACGGAAATCACTAGAATTTCTTATAATCGATCACTGATCAATATTCCATGTCAAATCGAATAATTTAAAGAATTTTTTTTTTTATTTTCCTAATTTGTTGACATTTTTTAGTACCCTACGAAAACTCCTTCGCAAAAAATTTTCAGATTTTTTTGAGAACTGGTTCAAAAGATATCGAATTTTTGAAAATTGGTAGTTTGTTCCTTTACTTAAACTTCTTTTACTCATAACTTCTTCAATAATGGTTCAAATTGCATTTTTTTTTATTTTTTCAAAATTTTTATTTTTTTACGTACTTTTTAAAAAAAAATCCTAAAAAAATTCTTAAAAGTGCTCTAGTATGCGATTTTTAAATTTTAAAACTTAAATCTCATTTTTGAAAATGTTTGTACTCTTCGATTTTTTTAAAAAAATTTTTTGTGTAAAACTTCTATCGATTCTATAAATTGTTTGCTCAGTCGGATCGTGGGATAACGATTCTTACTATTTTTTAATTTTTTTTTTAAAAAATGTTATTGTAATTTTCCAATCTTAAAATCATTTCTACTGCTCCAATGGTGCGTCATAGAGGGGTCATTTAGAAGACCGACCCCCATTAATTTTTACGTCTAAACATTTCTTCGGAACAAACTAATACCCTATATCCAAGTTCTTCCACACAAAATGATTTTTTTTTTTAAATTTGCTCCAACCGCTCTAACTGCCCTAAAAGTGCCCTTAGAGCAATAAAATGTATGACCGACCGATTAAGGCGGTCCCCATACAATTTTTTTTATTTTTTGTAAATTTGTTTTATTTAATCAGCTTCTACCGGTTCAATGGTGCTTCCGAGAGAGGTCATTAGTGAGACCGACCCCCATTTATTTTTCCCTCCAACATTTTTTTAAAACATACTTACGCCCTATCTCCACTACCTAAGTGGAGTGATCGAATTATAATCGATTTTTTGAATTACAATTGGTCTTTTTATACCCTCCACTCTAGTGATAGAGGGTATATATAAGTTTGTCATTCCGTTTGTAACTCATCGAAATATCGGTGTGGGACCCCATAAAGTATATATATTCATGATCCCCGATCGATTTTAAGACATTCTAGCGATGTCCGTCTGTCTGTGGAAATGGTGATCACGGCCAAAATATTACACGGAGATGATTGAAACTTAACATATTTATTGGAAGTTTTTCCGAGAAGTTTGGTATGGCATATCTGTATAGTGGTTCAAAAGTTATGAACGAAAATGTAAGGACACCTCAAAAATTTTAGTACATTCAACATTACCTAAAAATACAAATTGCTTAAATTTGACTGCTGGTTGACATATTCGAACATAATTGAACACCAAATGGTATTTATACAAGTACGAACATATTTTTTGACAAAAAAAAACAAAAAATCGCGGATTTTTTTTACCAAATTTTTCTTTTCGCAAAATTTTTTTTTCAAAAGTAATTTCCTTTAAAATAAAGTTTTTGCAATAATCTTTTAGAAATTGTGGAGGGTATCACTACGTTCGGTAAGGCCGAATTTAACTTTTTTACTTGTTTAAATTACATTTGATCTTTTTCGAATCACAATTGGAATTTTTGAATTACAAATGGAATCTTCAACTTACAAGTAAAATCTTCGAATTTCAAATGGAATCTTCGAATTACATATAGAATCTTTGAACTATTGATATTTTTTGCATGACATCTGTTTAAACAACCTTTATTTTAAGCTTACTTGCTATGCGGATTTATTTTTTTTGTAAAATCTTTATCCAAACTCTCAAAAAACGCACTTATTATTGTATATATTTTTTTTTCAAATGGCTGAATGAACAAATTTAATCTTACACTTAAAAAATTATGTTAGTAAAATCAACTGAAAATGTCAGTTAAAATAACTACTTTGTAAGTTGTTTTGGGGTCAACTACTTTTTCAGTTAAATCAACTAACAATGTTAGTTATTTTAACTGACAAAAAACAACTGACTTATGTAGTAAAAACTACTTACATTTGTAGTCAAAACAACTAAAATGTAGTAAAAATAAAATAATCAATATATAATTTTTTTTAAAACATTTTTCAAAAAAAAAAAAAAATTGAAGACCAAATTTTTTCCAAGTTTTTTTTTAAAAAAAAGTTGTGAAAAATAAAAATAACGAAATTTTTTTTTTTTTTTGGAAAAAAACTTTAAAACTTTTCAGAGATAAAATAAATAAAATTAACTACTTTAAATAACTGTTACTTTTTTGTTAGTTGTTCAAAAAAACGACTTAAAATAACTAACAGAAATAGTTGTTTGATATTTTTCATGCAAAAACAACTGACTTTGTAGTTGAAAACAACTAACTACTGTAAAATATCTAACTAACATGTAGTAACTTACATAATTTTCTGAGTGTAAGTTCAATATAATTTGTTCAATGTACAATATTTATTTAGAAAAAAAAAAATAATAATTAACTTTTTCTTTTTCTTTTAAATCAATATTCAATAAATTTAAATAAAATCTCTGAAAGATTGTTGTTGAGAAACAAAATTTGCTATTTTTAACTCTGACTGCAATGCGAAATCATTAATTAAAAAGTCATTAATCATAAGCGTGGGAGGTTATTAAAATAAAAAAAAAAAAATAATAATATTACTTATACGTTTGGAGTTTAACAACATTTTTAAGATTTGTGGAAACACGTGTGTAATAGGGCGAATTCGAATTTTGAGTATATTTTGGTTAGAGTTTATGTTTTCATACATATGTTTTCATACCACTCTGCGGTTTGAATTTGTGCTGATATCTGTAAATATTGGCCAAAGACACACGCTCACATATACTAATCGACTCAAAGTTACCTTTTGTGTTGAAATAAGGTCCTTCCAGCCGTAGTTGTCCACTAATTAGAAACGTTTCTATAGTATAATACTCAACGTTATTATTATCAAACGAGCATAATTAAAACATGTAGACAAGTTAAATTCGACTTTGCCGAATCTATGAATACCATTTACAATGCATTTTTTAAAGGATAGTACATTTTTTAACGTGAAAAAATTAACAATTTTGATTAGAAATATTTTATTTTGAGTAGAAAACTATTTTGTTGTCATTTAAAAAAAAAAAAATCCATTTTTTTTTTTAGTGAGTGTAAAATTTTTTTCGAGTGTAATGTTTTTTTTCTGTAAAAATATTTCTGAGTGAATGTACGTACGTTTGTACACAAAATATTGTCATTTTTGTAAAAAAAAACAAATTTTTTTTTGAGAGTAAAATTTTTTTGAGTGTAAAATTTTTTTTGAGTGTAAAATTTTTTTTGAGTGTAAAATTTTTTTCGAATGTAATTTTTAAGTCACCAATACTTTTAAAACTAAACAAGTTTGAAAAGCATTGTTAAGTTACCACCAATGCTTTTGAAACTTGTTTAATTACGTGGCATTTAAGATGAAACCAATCTGAAATACAGGGTTTTGCTTATAACTTTTTAACCACTGGACCGATTGAGCTGAAGTTTAATATCAAACAGACCTAGGGAACGAAAAATATATATGCCAAGCTTCAGCAACCTCAGAATTGCTTTTCGAAAGTTATAGTGCTTTTTATGTCATAAATTCACGAAAAACCCTTGCCGAAATTCAGTCTTTTGCTCATAACTTTTGAATCACTGGACCGATTTCGCTGGATTGCAATACCAACCTGACCAGGTAAATGCCCAACATATATGCCAAACTTCAGGAGCCTCCGTAAAGTCTTTCAAAAGTTAGCGTGTTTTCAACAGACAGACAGACGGACGGACATCGCTAGATCGTCACTTTATGGGGTCCTAAAGCAATATTTCGAGGTGTTACAAACGGAATGACAAACTTATATATACCCTCTATCACTAGAGTGGAGGGTATAAAAAATCGACTTAGAAATATTTTACAAAAATTTTCTGATCGACGCTCGTAGCACATTTATTATTTACTAAATTTGGACGATATCAAGCTTAAATTAAAGCTTTATAAATTATCAACGTTACATTTTTTAAAATTATATTCGTTTAATAATAATGACGTTGAATTTTATACTATAGAAACGTTTCTAATTAGTAGGGATGTGATTTCTATGCAAATGCATTTTTTTTGTCGATAGTCTAAAAACGATATCGGCCAACTAACTTTCCGAATCAAGAAATTCAATGCAAATGACAGCGATTGTTTTGGTGAAAATGCATATTTTTGCATATTTTGGTTTTAAATGCATATTTTGTGCATATTTACAACTTTAAAGTGCATATTTTTGCTTATTTTGGCATAAATTATCAAAAACGCAAATTGAAAACGGAAAAAATTTTTTTGCGGATGTTTTTTTTTATACCCTCCACTCTAGTGATAGAGGATATATGTATATAAGTTTGTCATTCCGTTTGTAACACCTCGAAATATTGGTCTAGGACCACATAAAGTATATATATTCATGATCCTCGATCGATTTTAAGACGATCTAGCGATGTCCGTCCGTCCGTCCGTCCGTCTAACTTTTGAAAGACTTTACGGAGGCTCCTGAAATTTGACGTATATGTTGGGCATTTATCTGATCAGGTTGGTATTGCAATCCAGCGAAATCGGTCCAGTGGTTCAAGAGTTATAAGCAAATGAGTGAATTTCGGCAAGGGTTTTTCTGGAACTTACGAGATAAAACACACGGTAACTTTCGAACGGCAATTCTGAGGGTGCTGAAGTGTGGCATATATATTTTTCGTTCCTCTGGTCCGGTTCGTTCAAATTTTAGCCAAATCGGTCCAGTGGTTCATATGTTATTAGTAGGGATGAGATTTTCATGCACTAAAAAGTCGAAAATATGCGCTTAAAATATGCACTAAAAAACCTAAAAATATGCACTAAAAAATAAAATGTGTGCAATAAAAGTCTTGTTTTCATTCGAAAAACTTCTTAATAAAGCAAAAAATAACACCTGGCTTAATAGTAACATTTAAAACTTTATATAAGCAAGATTTTTTTAGAAATTAGGACAATCTATAAAAAAATTAAAAAAATTTTTTTTTTTCTTATTTTCAAAATAAATTTTTAAAATTTAAAATAGTTTTTGAAACAAATAAATTTCAATTTGTGTTTTTGCTAATTTATGTCAAAATATGCAAAAATATGCGCTTAAAAGTTGGAAATATGCACAGTATATGCATTTAAAACCAAAATATGCAAAAATATGAATTTTAACCAAAATATGCAAAAATATGCAAAAACAAATCGATGCCATTTTAAAGCAAATTTCTTGATTCGGAAAGATAATTGGTCAAAATCGTGTTTAGACTATCGACAAAAAACATGCATTTGCATGGAAATCTCATCCCTAGTTATTAGCAAACCCGTAAATTTCAGATTAGCTTCACCTTAAATTCACGTGTTGAAAACCCGCTTAACATGTTTTAAAAACATTTGTAAGTCACAAAAATATTTTACAATATATTTTTGTCACTCAAAAATATTTTTACACTAAAACAAACAAAAAAAAAATACACTCAAAAAAAATTTTACACCCAAAAAAAAAAAAATAGTAAATTATTTTTTTTTTTTTTCAAAAATTACTAAAAAAAGTTTTTTTACACACAATAAAATATTTCTAATCAAAAATGTTATTTTTCAGGTTAGAAAATTTACTATGACTTAAAAAGGGCATTGTAGAGGGTATTCATAAATTCGGCCAAGTCGAATTTTACTTTTCTACTTGATTTTTTTTTTTTTACTTTGTGGTGGGTATTAATACATTCGGTATAATTTAACCTTTTTACTTGTTTCAACTTGTTTTAAAAACTAATTTGTGGTTTAATAATATTTTTTGTTTTAATATAATCCTACAAAAATGGCAATTAGTTTTTATTTAATACCTTAATTAGATATAATTTAAATGTGCATAATTTTATATTAATAATGCATATAAATATTTTTATTTATTAAATGCAGTTATAATATATTAATTAAGTACGCTCAATTTAATTTTATTTAGTACGAAAAACTAATACGAATTTATATAGTATTTTTGGATAGTCGTTCGACACACTCAAAAAAACATCTTTCAAAAAAACATATAAAAGGGCTTTTAATAATTTTCTAATACTATTTGAAAATTTTCTTAGCTTTTTAGCAAGAAAAAATTAGTATTTTGCTGAAATAAAACTTAAGTAGACAAATTTTATAAAATTTAAAAGTTAATTTACAAAAAAAAAAGTATGATTTCACAATAATGATTTTATTACGAGAGTTTTTGTTGTTTAAAAAAAATTAGTAAGAAAATTTAATTTGGTCAAAACTGACCGAACCCTCGAATTTGCATGTAAATCGGTGCTCAGTCCTAAATTGGATCGTAGAGCGGCACTTTTTTTTTATACCCTCTAATCTAGTGATAGAGGCTATATATATATATATATATATATATATTCCATGTCAAATCGGACACTTTAAAATTTTTTTTTTTAGATTTTCCCAATTTTTTTAACAGTTTTTAGTACCCTTCGAAAACTCCTTCGTGGTAAATTTTAAGATTTTTTTGATGACCCGTTCAAAAGATATCGAATTTTTAAAAATTGGTAATTTGTTCCTTTACTCATACTTCTGTTACTCATAACTAGGGTTCGGACTTTTATGCAAATGCATATTTGTTGTCGTCAGTCTGAGATCAACAAAAACTAAATATCTTTGCGAATTAAGAAATTTGCCGTAAAATGGCATTGATTTGTTAGTGCATATTTTTGCATATTTTGCTTTTATTGCATATTTTTGCATATTTTGCTGATATTACATACTTTTGTCGTATATTTAAAAAAAAATGTGTTTTAATGATATATTAACATTGCTGTATATTTTTTTATTTTATACTTTATGCCTTAAAGTACACAGAAGAAAATATGGGAAAAAAATCTTGAGTATTAACTTGTTTAAATTAAAAAAAAAAAATGGGTAATTTTTTAATTGACGCAATTAAAAATTCGCATTTAGTTTATAGTTTTTTGTATATGTATATGAAAGTTTGAAATCATCTTTATGAAATTTTTCTATGTCTTTAAAATATATTTAGTAAAAAAAAGATAAAAAAAAAAATATTTTTTTTTGTAAAAAAATTTGAAACTTCTTAAAACTTAAAAAAAAATGGATAAATTTTAAGTAAATTTTTATTTGACACAATTCAAAACTTAATTAAAAAAAACGAAAAATGTGAAGATTTAATTGTGTCAATTAAAAATTTACTAACATTTTTTGGTATACATTTATTAAATTTTTCTTAAAAGTTTACTCAATACTATTAAATCGTTTACTGGTGCACAATTGAGTAATTTTTTACTCAATAGTATTAACAATTTACTAATTTTTTTTCCTTTTTATTACTTTTATAGTTTTGTGTTTTACGTTATTTTTACTTGAATTTTTGTGTTTATTGTACCTTATTTTCGTTTAAAATACTGAATTTTAATGTATTTTATGTTCTTTTTTTCTTGTTATTTTATCATTAATAAATGTTTTAAAAAAATTTGAAGTGTAAATTTTTTAAATTTTCAGCGCATATTTCTTAAATTTTAAGCGCATATTTTACTATTTTTGGTGCATGTTTTATGCGCATAAAACGCGCTTTTAACTGCATAAAAGTCCGAACCCTACTCATAACTTTTTCAATAATGGTCCAAATTTCAAATTTTTTTTTCAAAATTTTTGTTTTTTTACCTACTTTTTAAAAAAATAATCCCAAAAAATTCTTAAAAGCGCTCTAGTATGCGATTTTTAAGTTTTAAAATTTAAATCTCATTTTTGAAAATGTTTGTACTCTTCGATTTTTTTGAAATGTTTTTGTGTAAAACTTCTATCGATTCTACAATTTTTTTGCCCAGGAGGATCGTGGATAACGATTATTACTATTTTTTTAAATTTTTTGAAAAAATTTTATTGTAATTTTCGAATCTTAAAATCATTTCTACTGCTCCAATGGTGTGTCATAGAGGGGTCATTTATAAGACCGACCCCCATTAATTTTTACGTCTTAACATTTCTTTGGAACAAACTAATTGTTCAGAGAAAATGTTTTGACAAAAAAAATATTGTGGGTCGGTCATACATTTTGTTGCTTTAAGGGCACTATTAGGGCAGTTAGAGCGGTTGGGGCAAATTTTAGGAAACGTCGTTTTGTGTGGGAGCCCCCTTAGAAATTGGAGATAGGGTATTGGTTTGTTCCAAAGAAATGTTAATACGTAAAAATTAATGGGGGTCGGTCTTATAAATGACCCCTCTATGACGCACCATTGGAGCAGTAGAAATGATTTTAAGTTTAGTAAATTACAATGAATTTTTTTCAAAAAATTGAAGAGTACAAACATTTTCAAAAATGAGGTTTAAATTTTAAAACTTAAAAATCGCAAACTAGAGCACTTTTAAGAATTTTTTGAGATTTTTTTTTTAAATTACGCAAAAAAACAAAAATTTTGAAAAAAAAAATTGAAATTTGGACCATTATTGAAGAAGTTATGAGTTAAAGATGTTTTAGTAAAGGAACAAACTACCCATTTTTAAAAATTCGATATCTTTTGAAAGGGTCATAAAAAAAATCTGAAAATTTACCACGAAGGAGTTTTCCAAGGGTACTAAAAACTGGAAACAAATTGGGAAAATCTAAAAAAAAAAAATTCAAAGTGTCCGATTTGACATGGAATGCCCCATATATACATGGAATGCCCCCATATATACAGTGTATAAAATGTTATTAAAAAAATAAAAATTATCTAAACAAATTTAATAGTAAAAATTTAAAATTTAAAAAATAAAAATTTAATAGTAAAAATAGTAATTACGTATAGAAAGATTCTTAGATTCTGAGACATTTTTCGTATAGAAAAGTTTTTAAATTCTAAGACATTTTTCTTATAGAAAAATTCTCAGATTATGAGACATTTATCGTATAGAAAAATTCTCCAATTCCAAGACATTTTTCGTACATAAAAATTCTCAGATTCTCAGACATTTTTCGTATAGAAAAATTCTCCAATTCCAAGACATTTTTCGTATATAAAAATTCTCTGATTCTCAGACATTTTTCGTATAGAAAAATTCTTTGATTCTGAGACATCTTTCGAATAGAAAAGTTTTCAGATTCTGAGACATTTTTCATATAGACAAATTTTCAGATTCTGAGACATTTTTCGTATAGAAAATTTCTCAGATTCTGAGACGTTTTTTGTATAAAACATTTTGACAAATTTTTCGTATAGAAAAATTCTCAGATTCTGAGACATTTTTTGGAAAAAATAATTTTTGGATTCTGAGACATTTTTTGTATAGAAAAATTTTTAGATTCTAAAAAACATTTTGCATCACATCTATGACAATGCTTGATTGGTTGATTTCTGGAAAATTAAAATGATTTAATGAAATTGCACATTTAAAAAAACAAGCAAAAAATATTTGATTGCATAGTGTTAATTGATAAATACAATTATAAATATTTATTTACATTCCATGATTAGTATCAATTGATACTTATTAATAAGTTATTTGTCAGTAATTGTTTTATAATGTAAACACAATTAATGTGCAATAAATATATGACAAACACTTGAAGATTTTCAATAGGAAAAATATCTCAAAATCTTAGAAATCATAAATTATTGAAAATAAAATCGTAAAATTTAAATCAACAAACAGAAATTGTTGATGTACATTAGGATGACACAAATAATGAATTTTTCGAATATTGTCAATCGCAGCACTGTGGCTGAAAATTTGATTTCATTGGCCAATTATTAAAATTTTGACGCCATTTTGTAGCTGATATATCTTAATTAAGGAAGGCAAAAAATTAGGAAAAACTATTGCTAATTGTAGGCATGGCATGCTGTCAAACTCAACTATTTTCTAAAAAAAATGCATTTTTAGTCCCCTGGGTCCAAGTTCAGAAACTTGACGTCCTTCATTTGGTAAACAAAAAATGCAAAAAAAAAGTAAAAAAAACTTTTTTTTTTCATTTTTGTAAAAAATAATTTTTTTTTTGAGTGTAACATTTTTTTTGAGTATAAATTTTTTTTGAGTGTAAAATTTCTTGGAGAGTATTTTTTTTGTATAAAAATATTTTTGAGTGGCAAAAATACCTTGTAAAATATTTTTGTGATATACCATTGATAAACAAGTTTAAAAAGCATTGGTAAGTTATCAACAAATTTAAAAGCATTGGATATACCATCCGACAAAAAATCAAAATGTCTTTGAACAAGAACTGGATAATATACGTTTGAAAGTAAAGACAAAATTTTTTTAAACTGCATTCCCGAGTAAAAAAGTTTATATATAATTATATATAATTTGATCAAATTATATATGATTATATATAATTATATCCTTTTTTATATATAAAACTGTATAAAATTATAGATAAAATTAGTTTTATATAAAATTTTATATAATTATATCAAATTATATATAATTTGATAAAATTTTAAAAAATTAGATAAAATTATAAAAAATTTGATAAAATTTTATATAAAAGAAATTCGGATATAATTACATATAATTTTATCAAATTATATATAATTTTATCTAATTTTATCAAATTTTTTGAAAACAGAAACCTCAATATATAATTTTATATAATTATATATAATTTTATCAAATTATATATAATTTCCAGGGACAGGACCTTCATGCACTAAAAAGTCCTAAAATATGCACTAAAAATCATAAATATCCTCTTATTATTTTACTTTTATTAAAAAAAAAACATAACATTTGATCAGTCTGGCATTTTTAGCTTTGATATACATAAGTATAATGTTGTTAAAAAAAATAAAAATTATCTAAACAAATTTAATAGTAAAAAAAATTTAGGAAAAAAAAAAATATATCGTAAAAAAATCTTAAAAATAGCTAAAAAACTAAAATTTGTACAAAATATGGCCTAAAAATATGCATTTATAGCGAAATAATGGCAAAATATGCAAAAATATGCACTAGCGAATCGATGCCATATCAAAGCAAATTCTTTGTCTTTCAATATTCAATATTTGTCTTTCAATATCATTTAAAATTTTCAACAAAATAATTTGATAAAGTTTTCAAATGGCTTTACTCACATCTTTTTAACCTGATATGCCAAAATAAAATAAATGGAAGAATTAGGGGAGATCATGCTCTTTGATTTGTCATCATCAGTGCCATCCTAGGACAAGTACAAATATTTCAAAAATATTTTACAAAATATATCTTTTAAAACTTTGAAGTCCTTTTAAAAGGAAACAAATTTACGAAATAAAAACTTTAAATGCAGTTTTACACCATTTGATCGCTACTTTCAGACGTATATCATCCAGTTTATGTTAAATATTGGCTGTCGGACGTTGTTATATATTCATTATGGGGTCCCCAATCAATATTTTGATGCGTTACTTACGGAATGTCAAAGTGAGTATACCACCATACTGTGTTTGGAGGATATAAAAAGTAAAAGTGTATTTTTCTACCTTGTTAACTACAAACACATAAATTAAAAAAAAAAAAACAGTAACGGCCATATGTGACTTACCAAAAAAATTATAGTGCACGGGCTATTGCTGACAACCAATTTCTTATGGTCTCAGATTCTGAGAAATGTTTTCTCAAAGTTTTTGAGTTATTACAGTCTTATAGTAAACGAGCGCTATATTATTAATACAACCCGAGTAAAAATAAACATATATTACAATATATAACTTGATACAAACATAATAAATTATATATGATTATACATCCGTGAGATCTTTTCTAAATTTTTTTAATGCAGTCATATGTAGTAATATATAATTGAATCATGATTCGGATTAAAAGGTGTACGGTTGATATAATTATATAAAATTACATGAGGGTCAATACAAAATTTGTTTTTCTGTATAATTTAATATAAAATTATATATATCCTATTCTGTTCCATATATAACACTATATGTTTCCATTTAACCAACAATTTTCTAAGTTTTTAAGGCAAAGTATAAGAAACTTTTTAAAATGTTCCTAAACATTTCCTTGTTAGGGTTATGTATATCACCTATCTGGTTCGAAGCGTACCCGAACATTTTTTTGTTTAAGAAAATTATATGTTTGGTGAATGTATCGTTGACCTGTGGTGTAACTCAACCCAAACCAAAAAACACCAGGATTTTACATGTTTTTATGCAATTAGATCTAATTAGATCCACTAATATATGGCAATGTCTGGTCAAAACTCGGATGAAATCAAATCATATTTTATACAAATTGATCTTTTTTAATGCAAAAACATCCAGCATTTTTCGGATCAAATTGCGTTTAATTATATATTGTATTACATATCAATATATATTGCATCATATAAAAATTTTTACTCGGGAATATATATCTTTTATATGATTTATGCATTACAATTGTTTACGTAAGGATTATGCAAATATAACCAAGATAAAGTATTAAATATTTTATGATTTAAAATCAAAAATCCATAATAAATTCAAAAACCATATGATAAAAAAATAGGTGTATGCTATTTTATATGTTTCAGTTTGTGTTATATTATGCTAATACATAAACCATGAGTCTATGTATTTACTTAGTTTACATATATTAAATTTTTTGAAATGTATGTGATATGTACGTGTTTTATCTTTATATATAGGTATAAAAAACATACAGTGGCGGTCAGAGATAGAGCACTCTTTTACCTGAACAAAAATAATTGCCAAAAACCCTTTGGCAATTATACTTGCCTGTGGTCGTTAAAGGGTTATAAGTAGGGAAAATATTTTCATGCACTAAAAAAATCGAAAATATGCTCTAAAAAATTCAAAATATGCACTAAATACCTAAAAATATGCACTAAAAAATAAAATTTGTGCAAAATCTTGTTTAAAGCGAAAAATTTATAAAAAAAGTAAAAAATAACGCCAGGTTTAAATAGTTACATTTAAAACTTTATGTAAGCAAGACATAAAAACTAAAAATTTTCTTATTTTCAAAATAAATTTTCAAATTATAAACAGTTTTTGAATAAAAAAAAATTTCAATTTGTGTTTTTCCTAATTTATACCAAAATATGCAAAAATATGCACTTAGAAGTTGGAAAAATAGGGGGGGGGGGTGAAATAAAGCCATAGGCAATAAGGCCATATGACCTTATTTCCCAAAGAGTTGAGAAATAAGGCCATATGGCGTTATTACCAACCACTGTTGGAAATAAAGCCATATATGGCTTTGTTAATCATTTGAATATTTTTTAAAAAATTTTCATCATTATTTTGCGGAGAGTGTGGAAATATATTTTCACGTAAATCCTGCTACCCAAAAAAAATTATTTAGCGAAGCCGCTAAATTAATTAATGGAGTTTAAAATGGAGTACGAACATAGCGCCCAAGGTCTTATCGCCCAAAACCGTAAATGTCATATCGCTCAAGCTGCGACATATAGCCCAAAATTATAGGTCTAAAAATGTCATTTCTCCCAAAACCAAATTGTCAAAAAATCCAAAATATTTTTTTTGGACGAAATGCCGAAATTACGACTTCTATGATTTGTTTTTTTTTTTTTTGAATAAAGGTTTTCTGCGTAGCCGGCCTTTGGCCGGGCTTAGGGATTACATACTCCATGCATTAAACCCACCCTCTCTGCAATACAAAGCTATTTTGGTTATCAGGCCTTTTTGAGGCATAACAAATTTGATAGCGCAAAGGCCTGCTGCCCTAGAAAACTTTACTTTGCGGAGAGGGTGGGTTTAATGCATGGAGTTTGTAATCCCTAAGCCCGGCCGAAGGCCGGCTACACAGTAAACTTGTTTTTGTTAAATAATCTTTAAATTAAAAACCCCGCTAACAAACAAAATATTTTGCGGAGAGGATGGGGAATCCTGTCCACAGGCGTCTAAGGAATGGAGTTTGTAATCCCTAAAATAGTTAAGCAAAAAAAATTTTCTGCGTAGCAGGCCTTCGGCCGGGCTTAGGGATTACAAACTCCATAAATTAATTTAGCGGCTTCGCTAAATATTTTTTTTTTTGGGTAGCAGGATTTGCGGGGAAATATATTTCCACATTTTTAACTGATATGGCTTTATTTCCACTTTGATTGCAAAATCAATATGACTTTATTGCTCAATCGTGTTGGTAATAAAGCCATATGGCCTTATTTCCCATTGAATTGAGAAATAAGGCCATATGGCCTTATTGCCTATGGCTTTATTTCACCCCCCCGAAAAATATGCACAAAATATGCACTTAAAACCAAAATATGCAAAAATATGAATTTTCACCAAAATATGCAAAAACGAATCGATGCCATTTTAATTGCAAATTTCGTGATTCGAAAAGATAATTGGTCGATATCGTTTTTAGACTATCGACAAAAAATATGCATTTGCAAGGAAATCACATCCCTAGTTATAAGCAAGGAGATAACTTTCATGCAAATGCATGTTTAATCCCTTTGGTCATAGAACAGCACACACAAAATATCATTGAAAAATTATAGAATTTGCTTTAAAATGGTAACGATTTTATTAAAATACTAGCTTACCATCCCGGTACTTCGTTACCGGTTGTGTTGAATACTGGATAATAGAAGGATCAGGATTACTCTATCGATTTCCAAAAAATTCCCCCACGTAGTCTTCGTTTTATTTACTTGTGGACGTTTAAGTCTTCCATAAAAAAATATTTCAATGAATAATTTAAACAATAAAATTTTAATAACTTCGCTATATTGACAATTTTCGAGCCCTTATGTCGGGATTTTGAATTTTAAGTGAATAAATATTTCAGTGAAAAAAGAAATTGGAATAAAAAAAATAAGTTTGAGTGAAAAAATATATAGAGGGGAAAAATATGGAGAAAAAAGCTACACACGAAAAATTTGAGTAAAAATATCATTCCATATTGTTCCCTGCTCTATTCCATTTTGTTCCCCGTTCTACTCCATTTCATTTCCAATTCCATCTCCTTCTTCTGAGGTCATTATTATAGGAACAAAAAAAGTACCAAAAGTACACTTTATAACCCCCATTCGAAACAGAATTTCCAAAAAGTACCTTTTCCAGAATGTTTTTTCTTCACCAAAGTATCCTATACTCCATATTTCAATTATATAGGATCATTGTTTCAGCAAATATTAAAAGTACTTTTTATCCCCGTTAAGAAACGGAATTTCCAAAAAGTACTTTTCCACATCTTTTTTTTCAGCGAAGGATTTTACTTTCCAAATTTTAAGTTTCTGTGACCATTATATTTTTTGGAACCTTTTCCAATTTCAAGTTTCTATGATTATTATTTCAGGAAATAAAAAAGTACCAAAAACGTACTTTCGGTACTTTTAACAAAAGGTACTTTTTATAAAAGGTACTTTTTATAAAAGGTACTTTTTATAAAAGGTACTTTTTATAAAAGGTACTTTTTATAAAAGGTACTTTTTATAAAAGGTACTTTTTATAAAAGGTACTTTTTATAAAAGGTACTTTTTATAAAAGGTACTTTTTATAAAAGGTACTTTTTATAAAAGGTACTTTTTATAAAAGGTACTTTTTATAAAAGGTACTTTTTATAAAAGGTACTTTTTATAAAAGGTACCATTATTTCAGTAAATTAAAAAAAGTACCAAAAGTACACTTTTTCCATATTACCCCCGTACAGTCAACATTGGCAAAAACCCAGCCTTGGTGAATATTTTTTCCGGGAGGTGAACCTACATTGCAAATTTTAAGTTTCTAGGACCATTATTTAAGAATATATAAAAGGTACCAAAATTACAGTTTTTTACCCTTTTTACCCCTTAGAACCAACATTGGCAAAATCCAGCCTTAGTAGATTTATATTCCGGGAGCTGAACCTACATTCAAAATTTCAAGTGTCTAGGACCATTATACATTATACAAAGGTACATTTTTTTACCCTTTTTACCCCCTTAGATCAACATTGGCAAAAATCCAGCCTTACTGGATCTATACTCCGAGAGGTGAACATACAGTCCAAATTTCAAGTTTCTGTGACCATTATTTCAGGAGATATAAAAAGTACCAAAAGTACAGTTTTTTACCCTTTTTACCCCCTTAGAATCAACATTGGCAAAAATCCGGCCTTACTAAATCTATATTCCAGGAGTTAAACATACAGTCCAAATTTCAAGTCTCTGTGTCCATTATTTCAGGAGATATAAAAAGTACCAAAAGTACAGTTTTTTACCCTTTTTGTCCCCTTAGAATCAACATTGGTAAAAATCCGGCCTTACTGGATCTATGTTCCGGGAGGTGAACATACAGTTGAAATTTCAATTCCCTATGACCATTATTTCAGGAGATATAAAAAGTACCAAAAGTACAGTTTTTTACCCTTTTTACCCCCTTAGAATCAACATTGGCAAAAATCCAGCCTTAGTGGATCTATATTCCGGGAGGTGGACCTACAGTCCAAATTTCATGTCTCTAGCTTCAGCGGTTTGGGCTGGGCGATGATGAATGAGTATGTCAGTCAGTCACATTACTCTTTTATATATATAGATTTTTGCATATTTTGCTGAAAATGCTAATTTTTGCATATTTTGCTAGTATTCTGCTATAAATGCATATATATAAGTGCATATTTTTTACATATTTTTTACATATTTTGCTAAAAATGCATATTTTTAGATCATATTTTGTATAAAATTTTAGGTTTTGCTTATTATACCCTCCAACCACAGTATGGGGGTATACTCACTTTGTCATTCCGTGTGTAACACATCGAAATATCGGTCGGGGACCCCACAAACTATATATAATATTGATCCATGATAGAATCTAAGACATTCTAGCGATGTCCGTCCGTCCGTCCGTCTGTAGAAATAACGATGCAGTCCAAACCAAAAGAGCTAGACACCTGAAATTGGGCAAGAATATCTCTTATGTTACTGGTAAGGTTAAGTTCGAAGATGGGCAAAATCGGACCAGGGGGGAAAATGTTCCCCCTTGAAGAACTAAAAAGACCCCTGAAAAATACGATATTTTTACGAGTTTTTTTTCATTTTTGCTCAACAAATGTAACATTTGTATGCCATATAATGTCCATAGACCTACCCTTGAACCAATGGGGTTAGAAAATTCGATTTTTTCCAGGCCGCCCCCCTTTGGGGGCGTGGTTATAGAAATTAATTAAAAATAACAATAAAAATTTATTATTTAAGCGTAAATATCATAAACAAATAATTTGTAAACATATATAGCGGGGTTACATATGGCCCCCACCAACTTCGACCCCCCCCAAAAAAGACGCCCCTGCGATTTTTTTTTTAATTTTAAACGTGTTGGAGGGTATAAAAGATTCGGCACAGCCGAATTTAACACTCTTACTTGTTTTTTTTGTTATTTTTGATGATTTTTTTTTGTAAAAATCATTAATTTGCTTATTGGTCAGGCTTCACAATTTTTTTCGAGTTCAAATACTTGTCTAACCGAAATGATTTTTTTTTTCGTTATTAGGCTGACAAAGTAAAAAAATAATTTTTTTTTTTCAAAAATGTAAAAAATAATTCTGATTAATTTTTATTAAAAAATAAAAATTGTTTTATTCGACCTTTAAAATATTATATTTTGAGGATGTTTATTCTGGCTCAAGGTCATTATTTTCTTTACTTATTAAAACCATGATATTCTCATAGCATAATTTTCAAGAAAATTATTTTTTGTTTTAAATTTATTTATGTTGGTCATTTTTGCAAGACTTAATCGACACGTGTTTCGGAATTTGTCAAGATTCCATTGTCAAGATTATTTAGCAAAAATAGAAACGATATACTACAAAGTAGCAAACGAGTCATGTGATGAATAACCCTAATATGGAGTTTTTTCTCACAACAACAACACAAAAACATATTGTTGTAGTCCAATGGACTATCGTATGTAAAATGTTTTAAATATTTTTGTTGGTTATTGACAATCGTTACTTACTAGCATAGTACAATTTCTTCGTCTTTCTAATTCACATTGTGGATAGAGTCGAATATGTATTAATGCTTTAGTTTGTGCACAAACGATTTGTCATTAGACTCGTTTGCTACTTTGTAGTATATCGTTTCTATTTTTGCTAAATAATCTTGACAATGGAATCTTGACAAATTCCGAAACACGTGTCGATTAAGTCTCTACTCTCTAAGTAGACTTCCATTCAAAATTACATTTTTATAAAATTTGCTCCAACTGTTATTTGTATGGGAGCCTATTTAGGGAGTGGAGATAGGGCGTAGGTATGTTTTAAAAAAATGTTGTAGGGTAAAAATAAATGGGGGTCGGTCTCATTAATGGCCCCTCTCGGACGCACCATTGGACCGGTAGAAGCTGATTAAATAAAACAAATTTACAAAAAATAAAAATTATTGTATGGGGACCCCTTTAATAGTTAAAGATAGAGGGTAGGTGTGTTCTGAGAAAATGTTTAAACTAAAAAAATATTGTGGGTCGATCATACATTTTGTTGCTCTAAGGGCACTATTAGGGCAGTTAGAACGGTTGGAGCTATTTTAAAAAAATGTCGTTTTGTGTGGGAGCCCCCTTATAAATTGGAGATAGGGTATTAGTTTGTTACCAAAAAAATGTTTAAAAATTAATGGGGGTTGGTCTTATAAATGACCCCTCTATGATGCACCATTGGAGCAGTAGAAATGGTTTTAAGATTGGAAAATTACAATAAATTTTTTTCAAAAAATTTAAAAAAATAGTAATAATCGTTATCCACGATCCTCCTGGGAAAAAAATTTGTAGAATCGCTAGAAGTTTTACACAAAAAAATTAAAAAAAAAATCGAAGAGTACAAACATTTTCAAAAATGAGATTTAAATTTTAAAACTTAAAAATCGCATACTAGAGCGCTGTTAAGAATTTTTTGGGATTTTTTTTAGAAAGTACGCAAAAAAACAAAAAAAAAAAAATTGAAATTTGGACCATTATTGAAGAAGTTATGAGTAAAATAATTTTGAGTAAAGGAACAAACTACCAGTTTTTAAAAAATCGATATCTTTTGAATGGGTCATTAAAAAAATCTGAAAATTTACCACGAAGGACTTTTCGAAGGGTACTAAAAACTGTAAACAAATTGGAAAAATCTAAAAAAAAAAAAAATTCTGAAGTGTCCGATTTGACATGGAATGCCCATATACTTCATGGGGTCTTAGACCAATATTTCGAGGTGTTACAAACGTAATGACATACTTATATAAACCCTCTATTACTAAGTTTAGGGTATAAAAAAGCAAGATTTTAAAACATTGGTAAGCCACAAAATTACTTTACAAATTATTTTTGTCGCTCAAAAATATTTTTAAACTAAAAAAAATTTACACTCGAAAAACATTTTACGCTAAAATGACAAAAAAAAAAGTTTTTTTACGAAAATAAAATATTTCTTATCAAAATTGGTTCTTATAAGGGTTTAAGTTGAAAAAATGCAGAAGAAAAATTGAATTTCTAAAAATTTTAGACATTTCTGGTATTCCCATAACGGTTTCAAACACTCCAGTTAGTGTTATCATTAGTATGGTTTTAAATGTCGGTTTGTTTTGTTAAAGGAATTAATTTTTTTACGTTAGAAAATTTACTATTCTTTAAAAAGGGAATTGTGCAGGATATTCATAGATTCGGTCAAGTCAAATTTAACTTTTCTACTTGTTTTACTCTGAAAATGTGTAAAAAAATTTTCTTTTACACCATTTTTTTTTCAAACTTGAAAAATTTAAATGCCCGTACCTTATCGTTTTACCCTCGTCTATGTAAGAGCACCTCATTTCATAAAAATTTACTACATTCTGTATATAAATAATGAAATTCCCTTTTTTAAAGTTTTGACAACGGTAGAAAACATTTATTTTACTGTTTTTCCCCCATTTTTTCTTTTTTTTTCTTTTTTTTTTTTTTTTGATGACCATAATTGCCTGGCAACACCATATGTGTTTAACTATTATCTAAAGTTTATGTAAATTATATTAGTTGTTAAAATACACAAACAAAATACGCAACAAAACACGCACAATCATGCAAAACAGTGAAGGAGTGGAGGCATTGGAAACTTGAAAAAGTATTAATATTAAATGGTTTAATTGAATTTTTATATAGAAATGAGGGAGAGTGCTTTAAAAAGCACTGCTTTTATTCATATTCACCAAAATTTCAAAAACAATAAAAAAAAATTGACAGTGGCGTTTTGGAGCGGGTTTGCTTGGGGACGTTGGAAAACGCCTTACTCCTCGCGAGAAATGTTAACAAATTCATTTATATGATTTTAGAACTACAGGGTGGGCCAAAAGAAACCAAGAGGTGTAAAAGTTTAATAACTTTTTCGTTTATTAATTTTTTTTTTATTTTTTCTTTCAGATTATATAATATACAAAATGGAAACTTTTTTACACTAAGTATGAAAAATGATGTCTCTTAAATGACCACCGTTTTCAGCTTCGCACTGATGGTCTCTTTTTAGAGCATTTTCCATAACATCTTTCAAAACTTGTGGCTGTAGCGTTCGAATTTCTCCAACAATATTTGCCTTGAGTTCAAGGGGTTATTTGAAGGAGCGAGTGTATGTGAACAAGCCAGAGACAATCCTTGAACTCAAGGCAAACATTTTGCAGAAATTTGAACGCTACAGCCACAAGTTTTGAAAGATGTTATGGAAAATGCTCTAAAAAGAGCCCATCAGTGCGAAGCTGAAAACGGTGGTCATTTAAGAGACATCATTTTTCATACTTAGTGTAAAAAAGTTTCCCTTTTGTATATTATATAATCTGAAAGAAAAAATAAAAAAAATTAATAAACGAAAAAGTTATTAAACTTTTACACCCCTTGGTTTCTTTTGGCCCACCCTGTATAAACTGAAATAACTGTAAAACAATTTGTCATAAAAGTTCGTCCAATGAAACTTTTTAATGAAGTTTTCATAAATATTATGAAAATTTTCATAAATATAATGAAATGTTTCATAAATACTATGAATATTTATGAAACATTTTATAAATATAATGAAACAGTTTCATTGGACAAACTTTTATGATGAGTTTCATTATATTAAAGAAGCTTTTTCGCCTCCACAAGGGGCGGACCGAAAAAAAATAAATTTTTTCCTTGGGTGAAAGTATAGGACTTTGAACTTCTTCTGATACATAATTTTTTAAAATCTTTTACCTTTTTGTTATCTTTATAATGACTGGATCTTAAACTGTTGTTAAATAAAAATGTACCTTTATGAGCGCACCTAGTTTATATAAACATAGTTTATTTTAACCTGTGGATTTTTAGGGTTTCGCACCGTGTTTTTGGCTAGAAGCTTTTTTTAAAGAAAATTTTTATAGTTATCGAGTCCATAGAAAATAAGTTATCGATAACCAACAAAACAATACATCGATGTATCGATAACAAAGTTTTCTATAAAAATTTGACGATAACAAACTTTTCTATAGAAAATTAGTTATCGATAACAAAATTTTCTATAGCAAACATTTCTACAGAAAATTAGTAATCAATTACAAAATTTTCTGTAGAAACAGACTCTCCTTTAGAAAATTAATAATCGATAACAACATTTTCTATAGAAAATAAGTTATCGATAACAAACTTTTCTCTAGAAAATTAGTTATCGATAACAATATTTTCGGTAGAAAATTAGTTATCTTTAACAAACTTTTCGGTAGAAAATTAGTTTTCAATAACAAAATTTTCAGTAGAAAATTAGTTATCTATAACAAACTTTTTTATAAAAAACTCTTCTATAGAAAATTAGTAATCGATAACAAAATTTTCTGTAAAAAATATAAGTATCGTTGACAATTAGTTATCGATGCATAACAAACTTTAGCTTAGCAAATTTGTTATTTCTATAGAAAATTACTTATCGATGTACCGATAACAAACTTTTTTGATAGAAAATATATTATTGATGTACCGATAACAAACTTTTTTTTTATAGAAAACTTTTTATCGAAGAATCGATAACAAACTTTTATAGAAAATTAGTTATCGATACCAAATTTTTCTATAGAAAAATAGTTATCGATGTATCGATAACAAACTTTTCTATAGAAAATAAGTTATCGATAACAAATTTTTCTATAGAAAAATAGTTATCAATGTATTTATGGAAAAGTTTGTTATCGATAACTAATTTTTTATAGAAAAATTAGTTATCGATAACTTATTTTCTATAGAAAAGTTTGTTATCGAAACATCGATAACTAATTTTCTATAGAAAAGTTTGTTATCGATACATCAATAACTAATTTTCTATAGATAAGTTTGTTATCGATAACTAATTTTCTATAGAACAATTGTTATCGATAACAAACTTTTCCAAAGAAAATAAGTTATCGATAACAAACTTTTCTGTAAAAAATATGTTATCGATAACAAACTTCTATAAAATTTTGTTACCGATAGCAAACTTTTCTATAAAAAATTTGTAATCGATAACAAACTTTTCTATAGAAAATTTGTTATCGATAACAAACTTTTCTACAGAAAATTTGTTATCGATAACAAACTTTTCTACAGAAAATTTGTTATCGATAACAAACTTTTCTATAGAAAATTTGTTATCGATAACAAACTTTTCTATAGAAAATTTGTTATCGATAACAAACTTTTCTATAGAAAATTTGTTATCGATAACAAACTTTTCTATAGAAAATTTGTTATCGATAACAAACTTTTCTATAGAAAATTTGTTATCGATAACAAACTTTTCTATAGAAAACTTTTCTATAGAAAATTTGTTATCGATAACAAATTTTCTATAGAAAAGTTTGTTATCGATAACAAATTTTCTATAGAAAAGTTTGTTATCGATAACAAATTTTCTATAGAAATGTTTGTTATCGATAACAAATTTTCTATAGAAAAGTTTGTTATCGATAACAAATAACAAATTTTCTATAGAAAAGTTTGTTGTCGATAACAAATTTTCTATAGAAAAGTTTGTTGTCGATAACAAATTTTCTATAGAAAAGTTTGTTGTCGATAACAAATTTTCTATAGAAAAGTTTGTTGTCGATAACAAATTTTCTATAGAAAAGTTTGTTGTCGATAACAAACTTTTCTATAGAAAATTTGTTATCGATAACAAACTTTTCTATCGATAACAAACTTTTCTATAAAAAATTTGTTATCCATAACAAACTTTTCTACAGAAAATTTGTTGTCGATGACAAACTTTTCTATAGAAAATTTGTTATCGATAACAAACTTCTGTAGAAAATTTGTTTTCGATGACAAACTTTTCTATAGAAAATTTGTTATCGATAACAAACTTTTCTATAAAAAAATTGTTTTAGATAACAACCTTTTCTATAGAAAATTTGTTATCGATAACAAACTTTTTATAGAAAATTTGTTATCGATAACAAACTTTTCTATAAAAAATTTGTTATCGATAACAAACTTTTCTATAGAAAAATATATTGACAATAACAAACTTTCTATATTAAATTTGTTATCAAGAACAAACTTTTCTATCGATAACATACTTTTCTATGGATAAAAAACTTTTGTTATCAATAACAAATTTTCTATAAAAAAGTTTTTTATCGATAACAAATTTTCTATAGAAAAGTTTGCTATCGATAACAAATTTTCTATAGAAAAGTTTGTTATCGATAACAAATTTTCGCTAGAAAAGTTTGTTATCGATAACAAATTTTCGCTTGAAAAGTTTGTTATCGATAACAAATTTTCGCTAGAAAAGTTTGTTATCGATAACAAAGAAATTAGTTTCTTTTATAAAATTTGAGATTTTTTTTTCGTGTGATCACTGTTTTACAATTTTCCCTGCATATTTTAATTTTAAAACAAAAAAACAGAAACTTCATAAAATTTTCATTATGAACTTTATAGAGGACATACAAAAAGCTTACCAGGAATTTTAAAGTCAGACTATAAATGTTGTTGTACCTTTAGTTTATATATTGTTAATATGTATTCATTACATTGGCTTCTAGAGATTTAAAGAATCTTTATTTTTTTTTTTATTTTTTGGCAAATTTATATACATATATTGTTCACATTATTGTGAATAAAAACAAGCGAGGGTGTTAAATTCGGCTGTAGCGAATCTTTTATACCCTCCAAAATGTAACAAAATTTAAAAAATGGCAGGGGACTTAATTGGGGGGAGGGTTGGTTCTTCGAGGGACACCTTCCTCTTTTCGATAAATGTTAACAAATTTATTTATTTAGATTTTTTTTACTAAACTAATACAATTTTGTCATTGTCTACGCCCACAAAAGGGGCGGGCCGAAAAAATCTAATTTTTTAGTCCCCTAAGTCTAAGTGCTGGACTTTAAAATTCTTTTGACATAAAAATGTTTGTATAAAAAAAAATTGTAAGAAAAGTAGGTTTTTTTTGAAGGGGAAACATTTTCCGCTGTTCCGATGATTTTGTCTATTTCTGAACTTAAGTGGCCTATGACCACAAGACAAATTTGTGTCAAACTTCAGAAGTCTGGCTAGTTCGTTTCGGACTGTATCTTGTCGTGTACAGATGGACGGACGGGCGAACATCTCTAAATTGTCTTAGAGTCGATCACTGATCAATAAAATACATACTTTGTAGGTTCCCCGGCCGATATTTCGATGTGTTACACCCAGAATAACAAATTAAGTATACCCCCATGTGGTTGTAGGGTATAAAAAAAAACTGAAATTGTTTGTTTTTAATCTCCATGAGAATACATAAAAATAAAGATTGCGCTTTTGTTTTAATTTTAAATTATTTTAAATAACAAAAAAAAAAATATTTTTTTTGTATTTATGTATTTAATAAGGGTATTAAGACTTTTTGCCCCAAATGTTTTTGCATAATGTTAAAACTAAATTTACTATATTGTGGGTGTCAGTGTTTTAAGTTTTCTTAAATTATATTGTGTGGGGAAGTTCTGTTTCAAAGGAAATTTATTTTATAAAGTTTTTTTTTATTTAAAATTTTTTCTTAAGTTTATTATTCAATTTGAAGTACAAAGATTTTAATGTACTCAATTTAGAATTCTGTGTGAAACGCTTCGAAATATCGGTCTAACAATAAGACATTATTCCATGTCAAATCGGACACTTTGGAATTTTTTTTTTTTAGATTTTCCCAATTTGTTTACAGTTTTTAGTAGCCTTTGAAAACTCCTTCGTGGTAAATTTTCAGATTTTTTTGATGACCCGTTCAAAAGATATCGAATTTTTTAAAAATTTGTAGTTTGTTCCCTTACTCAAACTTTTTTTACTCATAACTAATTAAATATTGGTCCAAATTACAAATTTTTTTCTTCAAAATCTTTGTTTTTTTACGTACTTTTTTTAAAAATAAATCCCAAAAAATTCTTAAAAGCGCTCTAGTATGCGATTTTAAAGTTTTAAAATTTAAATCTCATTTTTGAAAATGTTTGTACTCTTCGATTTTTTTTTTAAATTTGTTTGTGTAAAACTTCTATCGATTCTACAAATTTTTTGCCCAGAACGATCGTGGGATAACGATTATTACTATTTTTTAAAATTTTTTGAAAAAATTTTATTGAAATTTCCCAATCATAAAATCATTTCTACTGCTCCAATGGTGCGTCATAGAGGGGTCATTTATAAGACCGACCCCCATTAATTTTTACGTCTTAACATTTTTTTGGAACAAACTAATACTCTATCTCCAATTTCTAAGGGGGCTCCCACACAAATCGACATTTTTTAAAATTTGCTCCAACAGCTCTAACTGCCCTAATAGTGCTCTTAGAGCAACAAAATGTATGACCGACCCACAGTATTTTTTTAGTTCAAACATTTTCTCTAAACTCACCTACCTTCTATCTCTAATTGTTAAGGCGGTCCCCATACATTTTTTTTATTTTTTGTAAATTTGTTTTATTTAATCAGCTTCTACCGGTCCAATGGTGCGTCCGAGAGGGGTCATTAGTGAGACCGACCCCCATTTATTTTTTCCCTACAACATTTTTTTAAAACATACATACGCCCTATCTCCACTCCCTAAGTTGGCTTCCATACAAATAACAGTGGGAGCAAATTTTATAAAAATTTAATTTTGTATGGAAGCCTACTTAGGGAGTGGAGATAGGGCTGTGGTATCTTTTAAAAAAATTTTGTAGGCCAAAAATAAATGGGAGACGATCTCACTAATGACCCGTCTCGGACGCACCATTGGACCGGTAGAAGCTGATTTAATAAAACAAATTTACAAAAAATAAAAAAAAATTTATGGGGACCGCCTTAACAGTTAAAGTTAGAGGATAGGTGTGTACATAGAAAATGTTTGGACTAAAAAAATATTGTGGGTCGGTCATACATTTTGTTGCTCTAAGGGCACTATTAGGGCAGTTAGAGCGGTTAGAGCAAATTTTAAAAAATGTCGTTTTGTATGGGAGCCCCCTTAGAAATTAGAGGTATTGTATTAGTTTGTTCCGAAGAAATGTTAAGACGTAAAAATTAATGGGGGTCGGTCTTATAAATGACCCCTCTATGACGCACCATTGCACAGTGCCACATTTGGCCAATCTAGGAAGACAAAAATCCAATTTTAATTATATTGACTTGAAATTCGGTTTAAATGTTCGTTTTGACTTCGAAAGTAACATTATGAAAAATGTGGGAGGCCGGTTAAGGGCCACGCCCACTTTTTTTAAAATTTGTAATTTTGATTATAATTTCTTTAAATTTGGGATATATACTCTCAGTGACTGTAGAAATAATATCACAAAAAAAGGGGGCGGTCAGACAACTGCCACGCCCATTTTTTTAAAATATGTTTAAAAAATATGTAAAAATAAGGTTTACATATCGCCCCACTGTAGTCGGCGTCGCAGACGGTCGCAAAAGTTAGCCGTCGAAATAAGTACTATGGATATTGGACTATATATCTGAAAAAGTCCGGCGACCAATACGGACCAAACACAAAAGTTCTATTCCATCAAAAAAAATAAATATATAATTTTCTTCTCAAAAACTTGTATTTTGTTAAAAATTTAATAAAAAATAGAAAAATTTGTTTAAAAAAAAAAGAAAAGATATGACTTTAAGCATTTAAATATCCTTTAAAATTACCAAAAAAGAGTGGATAAGTATCTCTTTTTGTTCAAATGTTACAACAGTTTAAACTCGACTTAATTTATGCGAAATAATGGACACTAGTTACAGGATTTTACAAGATGCAACTTTATGCACCCACCTGTTAGTAACGAACAGAATTATCGATCTTATATGATTATTTCCGTGCTATTAGGAATGTTCTATAATACATACAAACATATCATGAAAATCGGGGAACTTTTTTTTTTGATTTTTGTCGTGCTAGATTGGCCAAATGTGGCACTGTGCATTGGAGCAGTAACAAGTAAAAAAGTTAAATTCGGCATTGCCGAATGTAGTGATACCCTCCACAATTTCAAAAAGATTATTGCAAAAAAAATTTATTTAAAAGGAAATTACTTTTGAAAAAAAAAAAAATTTTTGAAAAAAAAATTTCTGCGAAAAAAAAATGTTGGTAAAAAAGATCCGCGATTTTTTTTCTTTTTTGTCAAAAAATATGTTCGTACTTGTTTAAATACCATTAGGTGTTCAATTTTGTTCACATATGTCAACCAGAAGCCGAATTAAAGCATTTTGTATTTTTAGGTTATGTTGAATGTACTGAAATTTTTGAGGTCTGCTTTCATTTTCGTTCATAACTTTTGAACCGCTGAACCGATATCGCTCAAATGCAATACCAAACTTCTCGGGAGAA
The DNA here is from genome assembly GCA_963921195.1 of Pegoplata infirma. Classification (NCBI taxonomy): domain Eukaryota; kingdom Metazoa; phylum Arthropoda; class Insecta; order Diptera; family Anthomyiidae; genus Pegoplata; species Pegoplata infirma. The sequence continues at coordinate 205,690,938 of OY992538.1, forward strand.
CTTTCAATAAATATGTTAAGTTTCAGTCATCTCTGTGCAATATTTTGTCCGTGACAGCATTTTCCACAGACAGACAGGCGGACAGAGGGACATCGCTAGAATGTCTTAAAATCGATCGGGCATCATGAATATATATTCTTTATGGGGTCCCAGATCAATATTTCGATGAATGACAAACTTATATATACCCTCTATCACTAAGTGGAGGGTATAAAAATGATTTTAAGATTGGAAAATTACAATCAAATTTTTTAAAAAATTTTAAAAATAGTAACAATCGTTATCCCACCATCCTCCTGGTCAAAAAATTTGTAGAATCTATAGAAGTTTTACACAAAAAAATTTCAAAAAAATCAAAGAGTACAAACATTTTCAAAAATGAGATTTAAATTTTTAAACTTAAAAATCACATACTAAGCGCTTTTAATAATTTTTTGGATTTTTTTTTAAAAAGTATGTAAAAAAACAAAAATTTTGAAAAAAAATTTGGAAATTTGGACCATTATTGAAGAAGGTATGAGTAAAAGAAATTTGAGTAAAGGAACAAACAACCAATTTTTAAAAATTCGATATCTTTTGAACGGGTTATCAAAAAAATCTGAAAAATTTACCACGAAAGAGTTTTCGAAGGATACTAAAAACTGTAAAACAACAAATTGGAAAAATCTAAAAAAAAAAAAATTCCAAAGTGTCCGATTTGACATGGAATGCCCCATATATATATTAGATATAGATCTAATCAGTCCATGTTTGAACTTGGGACCCATTTTCCGGGAAACTCTGGTGTAGGGTATTATATTGTCGGTCTTGACCGACTTTAATTTTCTTACTTGTTTTTGCTTGTCGGAGTGTAGCAAACATGATGTCACGTTTTTAAACAGGATTCTTAAATATATAACACTAAAACAAAACTGTAAAAATTTATTACACTTAACAAAAGAAATATTTATCAAAATAGCAAAAAACTATATATCGTCGGTGCGCCAACCAGAACTGGTATGTGTTTTTCGAAATTTTTTGGAGAGCCTTACAAATCAGCTTAATTTTGACCTTTCGCGGTGCTTAAAGGCAATATTTCTTTCATAAATATTTAAATAATATTGCAAATTTTCTGTTTACATTAATTTAAATTTAAAAAAACAGCGCAAACGTATCAAATTTAGCTGTTATTAAAGACTCTTCAAAAAATGTTAAAATACACATACCAGTTCTGGTTGGCGCACCGACGATATTTTGAGTAGGTTTATTCTAGCTCGAGGTCATTAGTTTCTTTACTAATTAAAACTATGATAGGGAATTTAAATGACAAATCGCTAATGTTCAAACAATAATATTCATACATATTCAACTCTATTCCCACTAAGAATAAGAAGTAGAAAATTATACAATCTCTTAGTAAGATCACATGTCCAGTAGTATTGTGTTTTTATGTATGCTTAATAGTTTTGAGAATGGAATCTGACAAATTCCGAAACACGTGTCGACTAAGTCTTGCAAAAACGGCCAGCATAAATAAATTTAAAACAGAAAAATAATTTCCTTGAAAATTATTCAATGAGAATATCATTGTTTTAATTAGTAAAGTAAATATTGACCTCGAGCTTAAAAAAACCTACTTAAAATATAATATTTTAAAGGTCGAATAAAACAATTGTTATTTTTTAATAAAAAAATAGTCAGAATTTGAAAAAAAACTACCTTTAAAAATCTTCAATAAAATCAGCTGATTTCGAAATTTTAATATCTTTTGATATTTTTTTAAAGCAAAATCAAATTTTAAAATTTCTTAAAAATTTCTTTAAACATTAATATTTTTTATTCAACGATTTTAGACGTGATATTGAAAAATCGTTTTAAAAAAATTGTTGAATCTCCTAATAATTTTTTTTCGTGTATATTTTAGTTTCTTTTATATTTTTTTCTTTTGTAGTAAAACAAAGCAACTTTGTAACTTTATAGTGTTGTTAAGGCAAATAGTTTTGATTCTGCAAAATATTCAAAATATTTGATAAAGATTGTAAACGATACTAACGAAGAACCTTTTTGTTACTTGGTAATAACACTGTTCAACAAGAAAATGAATTTGGATTGAGAACAAAAAGTGAAAGTAAACAAGTAGAAAAGTTTAATTCGACTTGGCCGAATCTATAAATACCCTCCACAATGTCCTTTTTAAAGGATAAAAAAATTTTTTAATGTAAAAAAAAATTAACAATTTTGATTAGAAATATTTTATTTTGAGTAAAAAACTTTTTGTCATTTTTGTAAAAAAAAAAATAATTTACTATTTTTTTTTTGAGTGTAAAATTTTTTTCGAGTGTAAATTTTTTTTTAGTGTAAACATATTTCTGAGTGACAAAAATACTCTGTAAAGTAATTTGTGGCGTATAATTGTTTTTAAACCTTGTTTTTTTAAAACTCGGGTTTTTCAACACGTGAATTTTAGGTGAAACCAATCTGAAATTCGGGGTTTTGCTTATAACTTTTCAACCACTAAACCGATTTGGCTGAGATTTGAAACAAACCGGGACAGAGGAACAACAAATGTATGTGCCACACTTCAGCACTCTCAGAATTGTCGTTCGAAAGTTACCGTGTGTTTTATCTTGTAAAATCATGAAAAACCCTTGCCGAAATTCAGTCTTTCGGTCATAACTTTTGAACCACTGGACCGATTTTGCTGGATTGCAATACCAACCTGAGCAGGTAAATGTCCAACATATATGCTAAACTTCAGGAGCCTCCGTAAAGTCTTTCAAAAGTTAGCGTGTTTTCAACAGACAGACAGACGGACGGATGGACATCGCTAGATCGTCTTAAAATCGATCGAGGATCATGAATATATGGGGCATTCCATGTCAAATCGGACACTTTGAAAATTTTTTTTGTAGATTTTCCCAATTTGCTTACAGTTTTTAGTACCCTTGGAAAACTCCTTCGTAGTAAATTTTCAGATTTTTTTGATGACCCGTTCAAAAGATATCTAATTTTTAAAAATTGGTAGTTTGTTCCTTTACTCAAACTTCTTTTACTGATAACTTCTTCAATACTGGTCCAAATTTAATTTTTTTTTTTTTAAATTTGTGTTTTTTGACGTACTTAAAAAAAAAAAATCCCAAAAAATTCTTAAAAGCGCTCTAGTATGCGATTTTTAAGCTTTAAAATTTAAATCTCATATTTGAAATTGTTTATACTCTTCCATTTTTTGAAATTTTTTTGTGTAAAACTTCTATCGATTCTACAAATTTTTTGCCCAGGAGGACCGTGGGATAACGATTATTACTATTTTTTAAAATTTTTTGAAAAATTTTTATTGTAATTTTTCAATCTTAAAATCATTTCTACTTCTCCAATGGTGCGTCTTAGAGGGGTCATTTATAAGACCGACCCCCATTAATTTTTACGTCTTAACATTTCTTCGGAACAAACTAATACCCTATCTCCAATTTCTAAGGGGGCTCCCACACAAAACGACATTTTTTAAAATTTGCTCTAACTGCCCTAATAGTGCCCTTAGAGCAACAAAATGTATGACCGACCCACAATATTTTTTTAGTCCAAACATTTTCTTTGAACACATGTACCCTCAATATTTTTTTAGTCCAAACATTTTCTTTGAACACATGTACCCACAATATTTTTTTAGTTCAAAAATTTTCTCTGAACACACCTACCCTTTATCTCTAATTGTTAAGGCGTTCCCCATACAATTTTTTTTTATTTTTTGTAAATTTGTTTTATTTTATCAGCTTCTACCGGTTTAATAGTGCGTCCGAGAGGGGTCATTACTGAGACCGACCCCCATTTATTTTTACCCTACAACATTTTTTTAAAACATACCTACGCCCTATCTCCACTCCCTAAGTAAGCTCCCATACAAATAACAGTTGGAGCAAATTTTATAAAAATGTAATTTTGTATGGGAGCCTACTTAGGGAGTGGAGATAGGGCGTAGGTATGTTTTAAAAAAAATTTGTAGTGTAAAAATAAATGGGGGTCGGTCTCACTAATGATCCCTCTCGGACGCACCATTGGACCGGTAGAAGCTGATTAAATAAAAAAAATTTACAAAAAATAAAAAAAATTGTATGGGGACCGCCTTAACAATTAGAGATAAAGGGTAGGTGTGTTCAGAGAAAATTTTTGAACTAAAAAAATATTGTGGGTCGGTCATACATTTTGTTGCTCTAAGGGCACTATTAGGGCAGTTAGAGCGGTTGGAGAAAATTTAAAAAAAATGTCATTTTGTGTGGGAGCCCCTTAGAAATTGGAGATAGGTTATTAGTTTGTTCGAAAGAAATGTTAAGACGTAAAAATTCAGGGGGGTCGGTTTTATAAATGACCCCTCTATGACGCACCATTGGAGCAGTAGAAATGATTTTAAGATTGGAAAATTACAATAAAATTTTTTCAAAAAATTTAAAAAAATAGTAATAATCGTTATCCACGATCCTCCTGGCCAAAAAATTGTAGAATCGATAGAAGTTTTACACAAAAAAAATTTCAAAAAATCGAAGAGTAAAAACATTTTGAAAAATGAGATTTAAATTTTAAAACTTAAAAATCGCTTACTAGAGCGCTTTTAAGAATTTTTTGGAATTTTTTTTTCTAAGTGCGTAAAACAAAAATTTTGAAAAAAAAAATGAAATTTGAACCATTATTGAAGCAGTTGTGAGTAAAAGAAGTTTTAGTAAAAGAACAAACTACCAATTTTTAAAAAATCGATATCTTTTGAACGGGTCATCAAAAAAATCTGAAAATTTACCACGTAGAAGTTTGCGAAGGGTACTAAAAACTGTAAACAAATTGGGAAAATCTAAAAAAAAAAATTTCAAAGTGTACGATTTGACATGGAAGGCCCCATATATATTCATGCAATTTTTTTGACTCACTTAACCCTAATATGGCAAAAAAATGAAGAAAAAATAGTGTTACTTAAGATTTTCTAAGTATATTAATCAAATTTGTTACACTGTGTAATCAATGGAATATCTTAAATGTATAAAAGAAAAATATGAGATGAATGGCATTATGATTTTTTATGCTGTGTTAATGGATAAACAATTTAAAAACTATTTATTAAACTATTTATTAAAATTAAGGAAAATTTCTTAGTAAACAAAATGAATCGACAAAGATCTAAACACCCTAAGGTCTTGTCTCTATGTAGGTGACAAATAGGGGGGGGGGGGGGGGGGGCAGGCAACAGACGAACGCTAAATATTCTTAAATTCGATCAAGACTCAGGAACATATATTTTTTTTATGGGGTCTTACACCTTTATTTCAATGTATTTCACACGAAATAAAAATATTTAATTGCGTTAGTGTAAACGCCCTATTAAAATAGTTGACATATAATTTTTTTTCTACAAAGTAGAAAAGTCAAACATTTGAAATTATAATTTTTTGCTTGATTATAATGAATTTTATATGGTTAAAGGTGAATTATTGTTTTAGAAAGTTTTTAGAAATTTCTTTAAGAATTTTAGGAAAATATTAAAGGCTTAAGATAAATTCTAAATTCAGTTTTCAACTTGATTCATTAAGTTTTAGCAGATGTTAGTATTGGGTAGGGGGAAAACTTTTTCTATAAGAAAAATGTCTCAGAATTTAAAACTTTTTCTATAAGAAAAATGTCTCAGAATCTGAGACTTTTCCTATAAGAAAAATGTCTCAGAATCTGAGACTTTTCCCATAAGAAAAATGTCTCAGAATCTGAGACTTTTTCTATAAGAAAAATGTCTCAGAATCTGAGACTTTTTCTATAAGAACAATGTTTCAGAATCTGAGACTTTTTCTATAAGAAAAATGTCTCAGAATCTGAGACTTTTTCTATAAGAAAAATGTCTCAGAATCTGACACTTTTTCTATAAGAAAATATCTCAGAATCTGAGACTTTTTCTATAAGAAAAATGTCTCAGAATCTGAGACTTTTTCTATAAGAAAAGTGTCTCAGAATCTGAGACTTTTTCTATAAGAAAAATGTCTCAGAATCTGAGACTTTTTCTATAAGAAAAATGTGTCAGAATCTGAGACTTTTTCTATAAGAAAAATGTCTCAGAATCTGAGACTTTTTCTATAAGAAAAATGTCTCAGAATCTGAGACTTTTTCTATAAGAAAAATGTCTCAGAATCTGAGACTTTTTCTATAAGAAAAATGTCTCAGAATCTGAGACTTTTTCTATAAGAAAAATGTCTCAGAATCTGAGACTTTTTCTATAAGAAAAATGTCTCAGAATCTGAGACTTTTTCTATAAGAAAAATGTCTCAGAATCTGAGACTTTTTCTATAAGAAAAATGTCTCAGAATCTGAGACTTTTTCTATAAGAAAAATGTCTCAGAATCTGAGACTTTTTCTATAAGAAAAATGTCTCAGAATCTGAGACTTTTTCTATAAGAAAAATGTCTCAGAATCTGAGACTTTTTCTATAAGAAAAATGTTTCAGAATCTGAGACTTTTTCTATAAGAAAAATGTCTCAGAATCTGAGACTTTTTCTATAAGAAAAATGTCTCAGAATCTGAGACTTTTTCTATAAGAAAAATGTCTCAGAATCTGAGACTTTTTCTATAAGAAAAATGTCTCAGAATCTGAGACTTTTTCTATAAGAAAAATGTCTCAGAATCTGAGACTTTTTCTATAAGAAAAATGTCTCAGAATCTGAGACTTTTTCTATAAGAAAAATGTCTCAGAATCTGAGACTTTTTCTATAAGAAAAATGTCTCAGAATCTGAGACTTTTTCTATAAGAAAAATGTCTCAGAATCTGAGACTTTTTCTATAAGAAAAATGTCTCAGAATCTGAGACTTTTTCTATAAGAAAAATGTCTCAGAATCTGAGACTTTTTCTATAAGAAAAATGTCTCAGAATCTGAGACTTTTTCTATAAGAAAAATGTCTCAGAATCTGAGACTTTTTCTATAAGAAAAATGTCTCAGAATCTGAGACTTTTTCTATAAGAAAAATGTCTCAGAATCTGAGACTTTTTCTATAAGAAAAATTTATTGAAATCTGAGACATGTTTCCTGTCTCAGAATCTAAAACTTTTTATCTATAGCAAAAATGTCTCAGAATCGGAAATTTTTCTATAAGAAAAGTGCCTAGGTTCCCACCAAAAACTACTGCTTCGCCGTAAGCAGGTTTGTAAGGGAATGTTGAGTTGACATTCCCTTACAAACCTGCTTACGTATGGCATGATATTTGGTCGCAATGTCCCACTTTAGAGCATTTCATCCGAGCGCTTATTTCAGCGCAATAAAAATGTAATGAAATCATTCCTTCTTAGAAGCTTACTAGGTGCATTTTTGTAAGCATATTGGATGCTCAGAAGTCATTGCTCCAATAAAGCACAAAAATAATGTGTTACCATCACTAAAGTCTTCATGCCTGAAAAGTTTGTATGAAGGAAGTGCTCTTCGTAGGCACACAAATAACACTACAGTTTTAATGTCTGAATAGTGTGTAGTCAAAACTTTTGTTTTCACTTTTGCACATGCGTACACGTCCGTTCACAAAAACTCAAAATATCAACTGAATTAAAATTGTATTTTTTTATTGCGTCATCCAAATTTTCGTTTTGCTAATTGATGCTCGTAAGTCGTCGTATAATTCATAGTTTTTTCTCTCTGCCTTACGGTAGTGCATACTAGATGCACTACTGTAAGCTAATGTATTTAAAAATGTCTGTTTACATTCGTAATTTATCGAAAAACTTATATTTTTATCTCTGCCTTACAGTAGTGCATCTAGTATGCACTACTGTAAGGCAGAAATATCTATGTGCTGAAGACGAAGCGCTTGTGTATGCCAGAAAAATTATGAACTGCTTCCACAATCTCGATTATTTTTTGCTGGGTTGTAAGTGGCTGTTGACGTTTTACGTCAACACACGTAGACTCTGAGGTCCATTGTGATAATATTCACTCAAAATAATTCTACAGTAAAAGGTTTAGTAAGTGATATTGTACAAAAATCTACTAATTAGTTACTAATTTTAGTATCTTCAAAGTACTAAAATTAGTAATTTTTACTGGTTTTGAATAATATTAGTAAAAAATTTTAGTATTGGTTACCAATTCCTGCGCTAGGTCCTTTTGGACTAAAATTTAGTTAAATTTTTAGTATTGAATACCCACGTTTTTTTTGGGTGTTGAAATACTTTTTCTTAAAAAAATGTCTTAGTAAATGTATAAAATTTATTTTCTTACCTAATTTCTGTTGAAAATTTACAGAAGAGTTGAATTAAAAAACTTTTTCTTGTTTACTTTCATAATTTTATGCTGACATGCAAAGTGACAATTAGATTAGTTTTATGCCAGTGGCAAGAAGCAAGCAAACATGTAATAAAGAAAATTTTTCCTTTTTAAATAATTTAAGCGAAAGCAGGAAGCATGAGTGATATTTGACATAAGATCACGGAAGTTTAGCAAAAGTCCAGTGTGCTTAAAGAATTTTTAATGCTAATGAAAGAAAGTTTTTAGGAAAGGAATAAGAAGTTACATAAAATCGCAAGTGAGCTAATCAGTGTATAAAAAATTTTAAACATTTTAAGAAATGTTAAAGGAAAATGTGGCCCATTCTACCCTACTGTGCAAAACATGAATTTTAAAGACCTTTGACCTTGAACAGCTTGACTAGCGCTCACGTAATATAATATGACATTTTGTAGCTTCTTAAGCCAGATTTTAAACTCCCTGTTTTATATTTCGAGGTTTAGGCAAACTTAGCAGCATTGTAACTATGAGGTTCTGGGTTCGATTCTCGTTTTAAAAAAAGCAAAATTTTGTTAGATATTGAAATCTTAAATTTCTTTTACGAGTATATTTTAAGTCCAGTGATTTAAAAACGTATCTAGCCACGTGCCCATCTCTATCTTCTCATTAAATGCATACATGAAAACATTTATATATTATCATGGAAACCCACACACCCATACAATAAAGGGCATGCATGTTGCATGCAAAACTTGTATAATAGGGTGATACTTTTGTTTCAAGTTTTAATTTTTCTAAAAGACTTATAAAATCTCAGAATCTCAGTATTTTTCTATAAGAACAATTTTTTCTATAGAAAAAATATCTTTATTTTTATAATTTTCCTATAGAAAAAATGTCTCAGAATCTGAGACTTTTTCTATAGAAAAAAGGTCTCAGAATCGGAGACTTTTTCTATAGAAAAAATGTCTCAGAATCTGAGTCTTTTAACTACAGAAAAAATGTCTCTGAATCTGAGACTTTTTCTATACAGAAAAAATGTCTCAGAAACTTAGACTTTTTCTATAGGGAAAAATGTCTCAGAATCTATGACGGAAAAATGTCTCAGAAATTGAATATTTTTCTTAATGAAAAATGTACAGTCACCCTAATATTTGCTTATGTAAATTACCTCTATCCATACATACATACATTTGAAAAACGTGTATGATTTAAAGCTGCTTCAACTATGAAAAGTATGTAGTGTGTATGTCATGTAAAGATTACTAACATACAAAAAAGTATAACACCATCAAACAATCAAAAACACTAACACACTTACATTTAAATTTTGCACACTCTCGCCTTCAGATGTGCAGCTACAGTGACTCACACCGTATATCGTGCGGTAGATAGAAATTTGTTTCAAACTAAGTTCACAACATAGAAACTTTTTTAAATCAAACTAAAATTATTAAAAAAATGGTCTATAAATAATTTATTAAGCTTTAATTTAAGCTTGATAGTCTTCAGATTGAGTAAAAATTTAATTTGCTACCAGGGTCGAGCTAAAAAATTTTTTTTTTGACATATTTTATTGATTTTTGATTATTTTAAAAGCTTAATGGCGTCCAGATTGAGTAAAAAAAATATCCTACGAGGGTCGAACTAGAAATTAAACAGTTTTAAATGCATATATTATAAAGAATTTTTTTTTAATTCACCTTTATTTATTTTTAGTAATGGTAAAATTTCATAATTATAAGTTAAAACAAGTAGAAAAGTTAAATTCGACTTGGCCGAATCTATGAATACCCTCCACAATGCCCTTTTTAAGTGATAGTAAATTTTCTAACGGGAAAAAAATAACATTTTTGGTTAGAAATAAAAGTTTCCTACAAAACAGTTTTTAAAATAATAATCGTTTGATAATTATAAGGTTTAGAATTTGTAATTTTGTTTTTAACAAATTGGTATTTTCTATCTACTGTACGAAATAACATGTGAGTTACTGTATAAGGAAACTTTTTTTTCTTCAAAGATCTATGCTTGTTTTTAATGTAAGCATATAAAATTTACAAGAATGTAGTAGAGATGTCTGAATTTTGATACCAATGAAGGGTTTCAGTTTGTTTTGCTAATACCTCGTTTAAGCTTAGTGGCTTCCAGATTAAGTAAATAAGAAATGTGCTACGCGGGTCAAACTGGAAATTGAAATTATTTTAAGGCATTTCTTAGAATTGTTGTTTTTAATTTTTTGTACCGAAAAGTACATAGAAATAAAAATGTTTTTATTCGCTCTTTATATATATTCGATAAGAGTATTATTCCAGCTCGAGGCCCAAAAATTCTACTTATGATAATTTAATATTAGATAATTTATTTATTACTTAAAAATATTACTTTCTTAAAGAAAAATACTCAGATTCTCAGACATTGTAATTCCAAAATTTTCATATTTGGATACAAATTTTTCTATAGAAAAATTCTCAGATTCTTAGAAATTTTTCTGATTGAAAAATTCTACAATTCTAAAACATTTTCCAAAAAGTCCACCATCAGTCCACTATCAGTCCACTCTAATAACTGACATATTCGTTAAGGACCAAAGGTAATCAAGTTTATGCATTGAAATTGAAAACATAATTGACCACAAGTTTTACATTTTTCTTAGTTTCATACTCCAACTGATTTTATACACTTGAAGGATTTTATATTATTTAGAAATTTTTAAATAGTTTTAAAGAAAATTTGAATTCTGAGATATTTTTTTCTTATAGAAAAAGTCTCAGAATCTGAGACATTTTTCTTATAGAAAAAGTCTCAGAATCTGAGACATTTTTCTTATAGAAAAAGTCTCAGAATCTGAGACATTTTTCTTATAGAAAAAGTCTCAAAATCTGAGACATTTTTCTTATAGAAAAAGTCTCAGAATCTGAAACATTTTTCTTATAGAAAAAGTCTCAGAATCTGAGACATTTTTCTTATAGAAAAAGTCTCAGAATCTGAGACATTTTTCTTATAGAAAAAGTTTTAGAATCTGAGACATTTTTCTTATAGAAAAAGTCTCAGAATCTGAGACATTTTTCTTATAGAAAAAGTCTCAGAATCTGAGACATTTTTCTTATAGAAAAAGTCTCAGAATCTGAGACATTTTTCTTGTAGAAAAAGTCTCAGAATCTGAGACATTTTTCTTATAGAAAAAGTCTCAGAATCTGAGACATTTTTCTTATAGAAAAAGTCTCAGAATCTGAGACATTTTTCTTATAGAAAAAGTCTCAGAATCTGAGACATTTTTCTTATAGAAAAAGTCTCAGAATCTGAGACATTTTTCTTATAGAAAAAGTCTCAGAATCATTTTTCTTATAGAAAAAGTCTCAGAATCTGAGACATTTTTCTTATAGAAAAAGTCTCAGAATCATTTTTCTTATAGAAAAAGTCTCAGAATCTGAGACATTTTTCTTATAGAAAAAGTCTCAGAATCTGAGACATTTTTCTTATAGAAAAAGTCTCAGAATCTGAGACATTTTTCTTATAGAAAAAGTCTCAGAATCTGAGACATTTTTCTTATAGAAAAAGTCTCAGAATCTGAGACATTTTTCTTATAGAAAAAGTCTCAGATTCTGAGACATTTTTTTTATAGAAAAAGTCTCAGATTCTGAGACATTTTTCTTATAGAAAAAGTCTCAGATTCTAAGACATTTTTCTTATAGAAAAAGTCTCAGATTCTGAGACATTTTTCTTATAGAAAAAGTCTCAGATTCTGAGACATTTGTCTTAAAGAAAAAGTCTCAGATTCTGAGACATTTTTCTTATAGAAAAAGTCTCAGATTCTGAAACATTTTTCTTATAGAAAAAGTCTCAGATTCTGAGACATTTTTCTTATAGAAAAAGTCTCAGATTCTGAAACATTTTTCTTATAGAAAAAGTCTCAGATTCTGAGACATTTTTCTTATAGAAAAATTCTCAAAATTCTCATATCTGAAGATATTTTTCTTATAGAAAAATTCTCAGTTAATGAGACATGTTTCTTTTAAAAAAATTCTTAGATTCTGACACATTTTTCTTATAGAAAAAGTCTCAGATTCTGAGACATTTTTCTTATAGAAAAAGTCTCAGATTCTGAGACATTCTTCTTATAGAAAAAGTCTCAGATTCTGAGACAGTTTTCTTATAGAAAAAGTTTCAGAATCTGAAACATTTTTTTTATAGAAAAATTCTCAGATTCTGAAACATTTTTGTTATAGAAAAATTCTTAGATTCGGTATCTCTGAGACACTTTTCTTATAGAAAACTTCTCAGATTCTGAGACAGCTTTCCTATAGAAAAATTGCCAGCTTCTAAGACATTTTTATTATAGAAAAATTTCTAGTTTCTAAGATATTTTTCTAATAGAAAAATTCTCAAATATTTTTCTTATAGAAAAATTTTTAGATTCTGAGACATTTTTCTTAAAGAAAAATTCTCAGATTCTGAGACATTTTTCTAATAGAAAAACTCTCAGATTCTGAGACATTTTTCTTATAGAAAAATTCTCAGATCCTTAGACATTTTTTCTTTAGAAAAATTCTTATAAAAAAATTCTCAGATTCTGAAACATTTTTCTTATAGAAAAATTCTCAGATTCGGTAGTTCTGAGACATTTTTCTTATAGAAAAATTGTTAGAGAAAAATTTTCAGATTCTGAGACATTTTTCTTATAGAAAAGTTAATTTTTCTTAAAGAAAAATTATTTTTTAAATTTTTCTTATAGAAAAATTTTAAAATTTTTTGTTTAAGTGTAAATATTTATTTTTAGAACCAATAGCGATGACCCAATACTGAGTTTAAAATTCTTTTGTATCTTCCCATAATTGGCTTTTGATAAACTACAAGTATTCCATTCTCTTCTCATTTCGTTAACTTTTGCTGTTTGTAAGTAACTCTGGTATATTGTTAATAAAATGTTTTGTTGTTGTTGTTTATATTGTAATTTGCAGTAAATACAGCATAACGACCCCTTAAGGATCTTTTGTTGTGAGTTTACGCATCCTGGCCATAAAGTTTTTAACAAACAATGTTGTCGTATTCTATTTGAAGTTTTGGGTTTAGTTCAAAAATTTTTGTTTAACACAAATTACAAAATTTTATTTGAGGTTTTAGATTTTAATGAAATTTTCCATAAATTACATTATGACACTTTTCATAAACAATATTTAGAGATAATTTAATAGAAATTTTTATAGATTATTTTTTTTTTTTTGTTTTGAAATAACACTGCGTGACAAAACTAACCACTATTTTAGAAAACAAGAGGTACGACCATCATTTCTATATATTTCGGACATGCTGAATCGAATGGCATACTCCGTTTTTCGATGTATGGTACAGTTTTCTTGCAAAATGTCATTAAAGATTAGCTGATTTTCAGCTGCTTTTTTAACAAAAAAATTTCCAAAGCTAATGATTTTTAAATGCTATGGCATGGAAAACAAAGATATAACTTGTAGCAATATTTCTAATGTAAATTTGGTTTAAAGCTTTTCATCTTAAGTCCTTAAAATCGCGGATTTCTTAATTTTTTAACGTTTTCGCGAAATTAGCCCCTAAATTGGTCTCTGATAAAAAACTTGCATTTTGTGGATCATAAAGGTACCCATGACACTACGAATAGTGAACAAAAAACATATATGTTATATGGACCATCATGATGAAAATCGCGAAAAACCGTTTTTTTGTATATGGCAGCATCACTTTAGGAGATGATTTGAGGCTTCATATTTTAGTATATAATGTGGGAACCTTAAACAATGAACTGACCCAAAATTTGTCCAAAAAAGTTTTCATTTGCAAAAGTTATCTTAACAAAAACTATAATTATTGTATCGCAAACACTGAAATAATAGTTTTTGTTAAGATAATTTTTGCAAATGAAAACTTTTTTGGACAAATTTTGGGTCAGTTCATTGTTTAAGGTTCCCACATTATATACTAAAAGATGAAGCCTCAAATCATCTCCTAAAGTGATGCTGCCATATACAAAAAAACGGTTTTTCGCGATTTTCATCATGATGGTCCATAACACATAGCTGTTTTATGTCCACTATTCGTATTGTTAGGGATGCATTTTTGATTCATTAAAAGCAAGTTTTTTATATAAGACCAATTTGGCTGTTAATTTCGCGAAAACCTTAAAAAATGAAGAAATTCGCGAATTTAAGTGCTTAAATTGAAAAGCTTTTTACCAAATTTGCATAAGAAATGTTGCTACAAGTCATATCTTTGTTTTCCATGTCATAAAATTTATAAACCATTTACTTTGCAAATTTTTTTGTTAAAAAACTGGCTCGAAATCAGTAAATCTTTAACGACATTTTGCAAGAAAACTGTACCATACATCGAAAAACGGAGTACGCCATTCGAATCAGCATGTCCGAAATATATAGAAATGATGGTCGTAACTCTTGTTTATTTTTTAGTGTTCCGCAGTGTAATTCATGCTTCTGTGTTTATATTTTTGTTTATAATTTAATATGAAAATATTTTTTTTTTGTTTAATTATCTCAAAAAAATAATAATATATATGGGAGATTTTGATAGGTATGTTCGGAAAAAATTTTTTGGATTAAAAAAAAAAATATTGTAGGTCGGTTATACCCCCCCTTTAGGGGCACTCTTTAGGGCAGTTAGAGCGGTTAGAGCAAATACAAATAACAGTTGGAGCAAATTTTATAAAAATGTAATTTTGCATGGGAGCCTACTTAGGGCGTGGAGATAGGGCGTAGGTATATTTTTAAAAAAATGTTGTAGGGTAAAAATAAATGGGGGTCGGTCTCACTAATGACCCCTCTCTTGGACTAAAAAAATATTGTGGGCACTATTTGGGCAGTTAGAGCGGTTGGAGCAAATTTTAAAAAATATCGTTTTGTGTGGGAGCCCCCTTAGAAATTGGAGATAGGGTATTAGTTTGTTCCAAAGAAATGTTAAGACGTAAAAATTAATGGGGGTCGGTCTTATGAGTGACCCCTCTATGACGCACCATTGGAGCAGTAGAAATGATTTAAGATTGGAAAATTACAATAACATTTTTTTTTTTAAATTTAAAAAATAGTAATAATTAGGGATGAGATTTCCATGCAAATGCATGTTTTTTGTCGATAGTCTAAAAGCGATATCGGCCAATTATCTTTCCGAATCAAGAAATTTGCGTTAAAATGGCATCGATTTGTTTTTGCATATTTTTGCATATTTTGGTGAAAATGCATATTTTTGCATATTTTCGTTTTAAATGCATATTTTGTGCATATTTACTTTTAAGTGCATATTTTTGCATATTTTGTCATAAATTAGCAAAAACACAAATTAAAATTTATTTGTTTCAAAAACTATTTTAAGTTTTAAAAATTTATTTTGGAAATAAGAAAAATTATTTTTTTTTCTTTAAAATTTGTTTTACAGATTGTCTGAATTTCTAAAAAAATCTTGCTTATATAAAGTTTTAAATGTTACTATTTAAACCCGGCGTTATTTTTTGCTTTTTAAGAAGTTTTTCCTATGAAAACAAGATTTTCATTGCACACATTTTATTTTTTAGTGCATATTTTTAGGTTTTTTAGTGCATATTTTTAGGTTTTTTAGTGCATATTTTGAATTTTTTAGCGCATATTTTAAGCGCATATTTTCGATTTTTTAGTGCATGAAAATCTCATCCCTAGTAATAATCATTATCCCACGATCCTTCTGGGCAAAAAGTTTGTAGAATCGATAAAAGTTTTACACAAAAAAATTAAAAAAAAAAATCGAAGAGTACAAACATTTCCAAAAATGAGATTTAAATTGTAAAACTTAAAAATCGCATACTAGAGCGCTTTTAAGAATTTTTTGGGATTTTTTTTAAAAAGTACGTAAAAAAACAAAAATTTTGAAAAAAAAAATTGAAATTTGGACCATTATTGAAGAAGTTATGAGTAAAAGAAGTTTGAGTAAAGGAACAAACTACCAATTTTTAAAAATTCGATATCTTTTGAACGGGTCATCAAAAAAAACCTGAAAATTTACTACGAAAGAGTTTTCGAAGGGTACTAAAAACTGTAAACAAATTGGGAAAATCTAAAAAAAAAAATTTCAAAGTGTCCGATTTGGCATGGAATGCCCCATGTATTTATTTATTGCTATTTGTTTGTGTTTTTCTTTAATTGAATTTTAATTAAGTTTAATTGGAATATCAATTTTTATATTGTTTTTAGGGGAAATTTTGGAAAAAACAATCACACGTGCAATTGTTAAATTCGGCTGTGCCATACGTAAAAAAAATACTTCAAATACAGTGGGCGAAAATACATTGGAATCTTTTCTGAAGTAGATACAATTTGTTAAAGACGAAGTTAACAGTACTACACGTTTTTATAATTAATTGAATATTTTTTTTAAAAAAATGCTATATAGGAAATTTTTCATGTTTTAATTTAAGCTTGATAGCATCCAGATTGAGCAAATATAAAATGAGATACGAGGATCGCGCTGGAAAATGAAATTATTTATAGAAAAATTCTGATTAATTTTTATTAAAAAATAGAAATTGTTGTACTAATTAAAACCATGATATTCTCTTTTTATACCCTCCACTCTAGTGAAAGAGGGTATATATAAGTTTGTCATTCCGTTTGTAACACATCGAAATATTGGTCTAGGACCCCATAAAGTATATATATTCATGATCCTTGATCGATTTTAAGTCGATCTAGCGATGTCCGTCCGTCCGTCCGTCCGTCCGTCTGTCTGTCTGTCTGTCCGTTGAAAACACGCTAACTTTTGAAAGACTTTATGGAGGCTCCTGAAGTTTGACATATGTGTTGGGTATTTACCGGGTCAGGTTGGTATTGCAATCCAGCCAAATCGGTCCAGTGGTTCAAAAGTTATGAGCAAAAGAGTAAATTTCGGGAAGGGAATTTTGCGAACTTTAGAGATTAAAACCACTCTAACTTTCGAAAGACAGTGCTGAGGGTGCTGAAACGTGTTACATATCTTTGTCGTTCCCCAAGGCTATTTGGTTATGAATTTCAGCAAAATCGGTTCAGTGGTTCAAAAGTTATAAGCAAAGCACTGAATTTCAGATTTGTTTCACCTTAAACTGTTGAAAACTCGTTAAACAATTTTTAACAGCATGTTGAAATACCAGTTTTTTTTTAACTTGTTGTTGTTTGTTTTCCTGCCGTGGGGTGCAGTTTAGTTGTTAGACAAGTAAATATTTGTTATTGTTTTTGTTTTTGTAACTGTATGTAACGGTGTATAGTAAGTATTTTTGGAAAAAAATCAAATATTAGTTTGTTTTTGGTTTTTAAAGACTAGGATGGTAAAATAAAATGAGGGAAATATGTGAAATATATTTTTTTAACATATACGTATAGGTATAAAACAACAAAAATATTTTACAAAGTAATTTTGTTACTCAAACAAATAGTACACTAAAAAAAATATTTACACTCAAAAAAATGTTACACTCAAAAAAAAAATTTTATTTTTTATTTTTAATTTAATTATTTTTTTTTTTAATGAAATTCACACTCAAAAAAATGTTGACAGTCAAAAAAATTTTACACTCACAAAAAAAAATTTACTCAAAATAATATATTTCTAATAAATATTTACACTCAAAAAAATTTTACACTCAAAAATTTTTTTTTTTTTTTTTTTAATTTAATTATTTTTTTTTTATGAAATTCACACTCAAAAAAATTTTGACAGTCAAAAAAATTTTACACTCACAAAAAAATTTTACTCAAAATAATATATTTCTAATAAAAATTTGAAATGCATTTTTTTTAGAAAATTACTATCAGATAACATTGTGGAGGGTATTCATAGATTCGACCAAGTCGAATTTAATTTTTCTACTTGTTTGTTTTAAATTTATTTATGTTGGTAATTTTTGCAAGACTTAATCGACACGTGTTTCGGAATTTGTCAGATTCCATAAATAATCTTGACAATGGAATCTGACAAATTCCGAAACACGTGTCGATTAAGGCTGGATTACTCAATGCTCCGTTATAAAATAACTCTCCGTTAAATTTAACTTTTTCATACAAATTTTGACATAAGGCTCGGTTAAATCGGCAGTTAGCAGCTAACTTTTCATTAAGTAATCCGCCCTAAGTCTTGCAAAAATTACCAACATAAATAAATTTAAAACAAAAAATGATTTTCTTGAAAATTATGCTATGAAAATATCATGGTTTTAATTAGTAAAGAAAATAATGACCTCGAGCCAGCATAAATATCATCAAAATATATTATTTATACAATTTTTTTTGGAAAATTTTTTAAATTTTTTTCTAGGTCGATTTTTTGTAAGTTCAAAAATTAAAAATTTAAAAATAGTCCAATAATTTTTCCTCACAACCCAAAGAATCAATAAAATTTTTGAAGTGCTGTTAAAGAAATCCACATTTTTTGACCTCCAATTCTTTTGATCAGCAATTTTTTCTAAAAAAGTAATGTGCTACGAGGGTCGATCTGGAAAATGAAATTATTTATAGACATTTTTTTTTTAAATTTTTTAATATTTTGAAGTCGATTTTTTCTAAGTTGGAACATTAAAAATTTTAAAAATTGAGTAAATAACAAGTAGAAAAGTTAAATTCGACTTGGCCGAATCTATGAATACCCTCCACAATGCCCTTTTTTAAGTGATAGGAAATTTTCTAACGTGAAAAAAAATAACACTTTTGATTAGAAATATTTTATTTAGTGTAAAACTACTTTTTTAGTAATTTTTAAAAAATAAAAAAAATAATTTACTAAATTTTTTTGAGTGTAAAATTTTTTTTGAGTGTAAAATTTTTTTTTGAGTGTAAAATTTTTTTTGAGTTTATTATTTTTTTTAGTGTAAAAATATTTTTGAGTGAAAAAAATACGTTGTAAAATATTTTTGTGACTAACCAATGATTTTAAAACATGTTTAACGGGTTTTCACAAGTGAATTTAAGGTGAAACTAATCTGAAATATTTTATTTTGTGTAAAACTCCTTTTTTAGTAATTTTTGAAAAAAAATAAAAATTATTTACTAAATTTTTTTTGAGTGTAAAATTTTTTTTGAGTTTATTATTTTTTTTTAGTGTAAAAATATTTTTAGTGAAAAAAATACGTTGTAAAATATTTTTGTGACTAACCAATGATTTAAAAACATGTTTAACGGGCTTTCACAAGTGAATTTAAGGTGAAACTAATCTGAAATTCACGGTTTTGCTAATAACTTTTGAACCACTACACCGATTTGGCTGAAATTCAACACAAACTAGGCCTGACAAATATATATGCCAAGCTTCAGCATCCTCAGAATTGTCTTTCGAAAGTTAGCGTGTTTTTTTATCTCATAAATTTACGAAAAACCCTTGCCAAAATTCACTCTTTTGCTCATAACTTTTGAACCACTAGACCGATTTCGCAGGATTGCAATACCAACTTGACCAGGTAAATACCCAACATATATGCCAAACTTCAGGAGCCTCCATAAAGTCTTTCAAAAGTTAGCGTGTTTTCAACAGACAGACAGACGGATAGACGGACGGACGGACGTACAGACGGACGGACGGACGGACGTACAGACGGACGGACGGACGTACAGACGGACGGACGTTGCAAGATCGTCTTAAAATCGATTGAGGATCATGAATATATATAGGGCATTCCATGTCAAATCGGACACTTTGAAAAAATTTTTTTTTAGATTTTCCCAATTTGTTTACAGTTTTTAGTACCCTTTGAAAACTCATTCGTGGTAAATTTTCTGATTTTTTTGAGGACCCTTTCAATAGATATCGAATTTTTAAAAATTGGTAGTTTGTTCCTTTACTCATAACTTCTTCGATAATGGTCCAAATATCAGTTTTTTTTTCAAAATTTTTGTTTTTGTACGTACTTTAAAAAAAAAATCCCAAAAAATTCTTAAAAGCGCTTTAGTATGCGATTTTTAAGTTTTTAAATTTAAATCTCTTTTTTGAAAATGTTTGTACTCTTCGATTTTTTTTTAAATTTTTCTGTGTAAAATTGCTATCGATTCTACAAATTTTTTGCCCAGGAGGATCGTGTGATAACGATTATTACTATTTTTTCAAATTTTTTGAAAAAAATTTATTGTAATTTTCCAATCATAAAATCATTTCTACTGCTCCAATGGTGCGTCTTAGAGGGGTCATTTATAAGACCGACCCCCATTATTTTTTACGTCTTAACATTTCTTTGGAACAAATTAATACCCTATCTCCAATTTTTAAGGGGGCTCCCACACAAAACGACATTTTTAAAATTTGCTCCAACCGCTCTAACTGCCCTAATAGTGCCCTTAGAGCAACAAAATGTATGACCGACCCACAATATTTTTTTAATCCAAACATTTTCCTTGAACACACCTACCCTCTATTTTTTTTTTTATTTTTTATTTTTTGTAAATGTTTGGGATGCCCCATATATACCTAATGGGGTCCTACACCAATATTTCGAGGTTTTAGAAACGGACTTAAAAATATAAATAATTTCATTTCCCAGATCAATCCTCGTAGCACATTATTTATTAATTAAAAATCGGTGATCAAAGAATTGGAGGTTAAAAAATGTGGATTTCTTTTACTGCACTTAAAAAAACTGAATAAAAACTATTGGACTATTTTTAAAATTTTTAATGTTTGAACTTGGAAAAATCGACTTAAAAATATTTTTTAAAAATTTTCCAAAAAAATGTTCGGGTTGTTGGAAAAAATATTTGATCACTGAATAAAAGCTTTTTTGTACCATTTTTTAAATTTTTAATGAACTTGGAAAAAATCGAGTTAGAAATATTTAAAAAAAAAAATTCCGAAAAATTTCTATAAATAATTTTATTTTCCAGATCGACTCTCGTAGCATATCTATTATTTACTCAATCTGGACGCTATCAAGCTTAAATTGAAGTTTTATAAATTACCAAATTAAATTTTTTAAATTTCTAAAAAAAAATTTCAGAAAAATATCTATAAATAATTTTATTTTCCAGATCCACCCTCGTAGCACATTTATTATTTACTCAATCTATACGCTATCAAGCTTAAATTAAAGCTTTATAATTAATCTACATAACATTTTTGAAATTTATGCTCGTTTTCTTAATAATAACGTTAAGTTTTGTTAACTTTTTTTTACTTTTCAAATAGTATAGAAACATTTCTAATTTGTTGACCACCAGTGTATATTTCTTACTTGTTTCACTTGTTTTTTTGTTTTTCAAAGAATTATACAAACAAAATATCTTTAATTAACAGTTTTCTTTCCATGTAAAATTTCTAGGACTTTATGATAACTTTGAAAAGTTTTGACAAGTTTTCTGTAATACAATTTAAATAATTTATAAAAATATATATTCATTAAATTTTTTTTTAATTAAAGAAATAACAGAAATAAAAAAAATATTTTTTTTTGCTCTAGTTTTTAAAATGCTTTAACCACAATATATTGAAATGTGTGTTTAAATAAAAATTGGTTTTATCATTTTCCTAAAATTCTACTACACCATTTACAGATGTTATTCGAAAAAGAACAATTGTAATTTAAAAATTTTACTTGCAAGTCGAAGATTCTGTTTGAAATTCGAAATAGATCAATTGTAATGCGATACAGATTAATTCTAATTCCAAAAGATCAATTGTTATTCGAAAAATATCAATTGTTTTTCGAACAAGTAGAAAAGTTAAATTCGACTTGGCCGAATCTATGAATACCCTTCACAATGCCCATTTTAAGTGATAGTAAATTTTCTAAAGTGAAAAAATAACATATTTTATTTTGTGTAAAAAAACTTTTTTTTTAGTAATTTAAAAAAAAAAAAAAAAAATAATTTACTAAACTTTTTTTTGAGTGTAAAATTTTTTTTGAGTGTAAATTTCTTTTTGAATGTATTTTTTTTTTTTGTTTTAGTTTAAAAATATTTTTTAGTAACAAAAATACGTTGTAAAATATTTTTGTGACTTACCAATGTTTTTAAAACATGTTTAACGGGTTTTCAACACGTGAATTTAAGGTGAAACTAATCTGAAATTCACGATTTTGTTAATAACTTTTGAACCACTTGATCGATTTGTATGAAATTCAATACAAACTAGGCCAGGAGATCGAAATATATATATGCCAAGCCTCAGCATCTTCAGAAAGCTAGCGTGTTTTTTATATCGTAAATTTACGAAAAAACCCTAGCCGAAATTCAGTCTTTTGCTCATAACTTTTGAACCACTGCACAGAGGGCCAGCATGATCCAATTCCGGCCAAAAGTCTTTATCGTTGTTGGATCCGTCTGAAAATGTGCTTCTAGAGGAATTCGAGGTCGCTGACTTCAAAATTTAGCTAAAAACCAAAAAAATCAAAATGGCGGATCCAATATGGCGGACAATTTTTTTTTTAAATTGTCCGATTGAACTCAAATTTTGTTTTATGCGGGTCTTGGGGTTACTGAATTAGAATTTTTACTCCGAATTTTGAAAATCAAAATTGTGGACTAAATATGCTACTTAACCCATTTTGGACCAAGATTCAATTTTATTTTTCTTTTTTGGAAAAAGGTATTTTTTTAAGGTAATTAGTACCCGCTGATCTCAAAAATCCTGTCAAAAAAATTTTTCAATGTGCCGTTTTCCTAGAAAAGCCTGCATTCCAACTTTTTATGCAATTTTAATATTTGGATTTATTTGCTATTTTATTAATTTATTTCATTATTTTCAAAGTAAATAGTTTCGAAATAATTCAAATTATGGGAATTTGATAATCAATTAAATCTAGAAAAATTTTAAATTAGTCAAAAAAATTAAAAGCCGAAAATCGAAAAATGCAAAATTTTCGTTTTTGCTTGAAACAATTTCTGTGCTGATTTGCATTGTATTTAATGGACATATAAATTGCGGTGGTCAAGCGGGTATATTTTTTTTAATTGCAGAAAGATGAGACTTAACATTCATAACCACATTTACCCGAAATTCCAGCTCTTTCATACATAAATATTTTTTTGAAAAAGGTGTTCTCTACTGTTCGAAAAATCGAACAGAGGATCAAAATGGGTTAAAGTTTAAAGAATGATCCAACTCCAGCCAAAAGTCTTTATCGTTGTTGGATCCGGCTGAAAATGTGCTTCTAAAGTATTTCGGGGTTGCTGATTTCAAAATTTAACTAAAAACTAAAAAAATCAAAATGGCGCATCCAATATGGCGGACAAATTTTTGTAATAATTGTCCGATTTAACTCAAATTTTGTTTTAAGGGGGTCTTGGAGTTACTGAATCAGAATTACTGGCGTGAGTTTTGAAAAACAAAATGGCGGACTAAATATGCTTAGTAAAGTTTGTTATAAGTAATTAAAAAACAGTTATATACCTTTTCTTTGTTGAAGGTAGCTGAAAGTGTGGCCTAGTAAATTTCATGGTCTGTTATCTTAAAATCGAACTGATAAAATTCAATATGGCGGAAACAATATGGCGGCTAGATTTTTTAGCTTTGTCTGATCTAACTAAAAATCAGTTTTAAGAGTATTAAGAGTGTCTGAAGTTGAATCTACGCCCATAATTTTTACATATATATTTTTTTTTAATTTTTGATATAAATATGGAAATGGTGTAAATGCCTTAGTTTTAGAAAAGCTTTTGGAAATGGTGACGACAAATTATTCACTTTTTTTTCTTTATTTTGAAAATTCAATAAAAAATTTTTGAATTTAATTGGAAATGGTGTAACTGATAATTTCCATAATTCTACAAAAAAACTAGAAATGTACATAATTTTTCTTCCTACACTTAAGGCACTCTCTGACGATAATAAAACTAATTAAGCCGTAAAATATTATTTTGTGTTAAATAATTTTTTTTAAAAACAAATCTCGGACTACTGCATATATAGCTGTAATTTCGCCATTTATCATTTCGAGCAAGTTTGGGCAACTTTTTTCGAAAGATATGGATCCATTCTATATAAAAAAAAATATAGACCGATTGTATCGAACTGAGGATCGCTGAGGATTTTTTCGGCGCGAGGTAAATAAGTAGCTAAATATTATAACTTTTTTCCCAAAAAGCGCTAATTGCTGCCAGGTAAATGAGTTATATTTGTCCACGTTATTTTCGTTACAAAGGCTTATATATAAGGTTGAACCACGCAAACAAAAAGTTAAACATTAGCAATTTAAAAAAAAAAATTGTCCGCCATATTGGATCCGCCATTTTGATTTTTTTGGTTTTTAGCTAAATTTTGATATCAGCGACCTCGAATTCCTCTAGAAGCACATTTTCAGACGGATCCAACAACGATAAAGACTTTTGGCCGGAATTGGATCATGCTGGCCCTCTGTGCACTGGACCGATTTTGCTAGATTGGAATACCAACCTGACCAGGTAAATGCCCAACATATTTGCCAAAATTTCAGGAGCCTCCGTAAAGTCTTTGAAAAGTTAGCGTGTTTTCAACAGACGGACGGACATCGTTGGTCGTCTTAAAATCGATCGAGGATCATGAATATATATGGGGCATTCCATGTCAAGTTGGACACTTTGAATTTTTTTTTTTTTAGATTTTCCCATTTTGTTTACAGTTTTTAGTACCCTTCGAAACCTTCTTCGTGGTAAATTTTCAGATTTTTTTGATGACCCGTTCAAAAGATATCGAATTTTTAAAAATTGGTAGTTTGTTGCTTTTCTCAAACTTCTTTTACGCATAACTTCTTCAATAATGGCCCAAATTTCAAATTTTTATACCCTCCACTCTAGTGATAGAGGGTATATGAGGCATTCCACACCAAATGTCCAGCGAAAAAAAAAATGTGTCCCGTTAATTTCTGAATAGGTTGTTTGGATAGCCCTATATGTAACTAAGAAAATTGAGTTTTTTGTTTTTAAAATTTTCGAAAACTGGGCTTAGGAGGCGTGGTCAAATATTGGCAAAATGGTAAAATTTGTGGCGAGTTGCCTTGATTAAATATTTATCACATTAAAACGGAATGCACCACAATGTCAAAAATTTACGTTCTTATGTAGTTTTGTATGGGCTATCGATTAAAATATTTTTTTTTGGAAAATTTTCAGAACCCGTTCTGAAATTTTCCATTTTTTAAAAAAGTCAATTTCCCGAGTGAAAAAGTTCCTATATATTAATATTAATATCTGATTATATAAATTTGCTTTTGTTATATAAAAATAGGGGTCCAAATTTCGCATAAAATTATATAAAAAATTTATCAAAACACAAGTAACATTGATAAAATTTTATATGGTTTTATCGACTCATTTTTCGCATCAAATTCTATATAATTCTATATAATCATAAATGATGTTTATAAAATTATATACAACTATATAAAAACTTTTTTACTTGGGTTATCAAAAATCCGGCGACTTTTTTTTTTCTTTTTTATTTATTTTTTTAAAAGTTTAGATGTTTGTCCATCCACACAAAAAAAATCAGAAACACGTTCATCTTTTTTTTCGAGAAAATCGAATTTGAACTTTAAATTTCATAACAATGTTGTTATTTGCTTGTATTTCTTTGTTTTAAAGTTGCGAATGAGTAATATTAATTGCATAAATATTCGTCATACGCTCTGTTGACACAAGAAAATACAAGCAAATTACTAAATTGTTATGAAATTTAAAGTTCAAATGCGATTTTCTCGAAAAAAAAGATGAACGTGTTTCTGATTTTTTTTTGTGTGGATGGACAAACATCTAAACTTTTAAAAAAATAAATAAAAAAGAAAAAAAAAAGTGGCCGGATTTTTGATAAATTGACTTTTTTAAAAAATGGAAAATTTCAGAACGGGTTCTGAAAATTTTCCAAAAAAAAAAACTTTAATCGATAGCCCATACAAAACTATATAAGAACGTAAATTTTTGACATTGTGGTGCATTCCGTTTTAATGTGATAAATATTTAATCAAGGCAACTCGCCACAAATTTTACCATTTTTTCAATATTTGACCACGCCTCCTAAGCCCAGTTTTCGAAAATTTGAAAAACCAAAAACGCAATTTTCTTAGTTACATATAGGGCTATCCAAACAACCTATACAGAAATTTAGGGGACACACGTTTTTCTGTAGCGGGACATTTGGTGTGGAATGCCTCATATACATATAAGTTTGCCATTCCGTTTGTAACACCTCGAAATATTGGTCTAGGACCCCATAAAGTATATATATTCATGATCCTCGATCGATTTTAATACGATCTAGCGATGTCCGTCCGTCCGTCCGTCTGTCCGACTGTCCGTCTGTCTGTCTGTTGAAAACACGCTAACTTTTGAAAGACTTTACGGAGGCTCCTGAAGTTTGGCATATATGTTGGGCATTTACCTGGTCAGGTTGGTATTGCAATCCAGCGACATCGGTCCTTTGCACTATAGGGAATTTTTTGGTATTTTCTGGCCAAAACCATAAAAGCTGGGATATTGACTCGAAATTTGGCAAGTTTCTTTGGTGGTATGTTTTAAAGCTCTGCGTAAAAAATTGGCATGATCGGACCTGGCAATTCGCGATTTTAATGCAATTTTGTAATAAAATTTTTTCAATTTTTTTTACATCCACGCCCACAAAAGGGGGCGGACAAAAAAAATTTTGCTGTCCCTTCGGTCCAATTGCAGGACTTTTAACTTCTTGTGGTGTAAATTTAGTTAATTTTTAAGTAAATGTACAAAAAAAAATTGTAAAAGATGGATTTTGCATAAGTATGCTTACTAAGCATTGCTTAGTTCCTTAAAGGGGGCCTTTTTTTACATTTTCCAATTTTGCCCATTTACGAACTTGATCAGTACAAGACCATAAGACATATTCGTGCCAAACATCAGGTAGCTAGCTCTTTTGGTTTGGACAGCATCGTGCATTCCCCAGACTATTAGACTAACAGACGGTCGGACGGACATCCCTAAATCGTCCATTCCACCAGACATTTGGTGATTTTAGGCATTTTTTGACCGAGGGTCTTCGGATTTTTGTTATTTTTTTCATACAGATACTCTATGGAGCCAATTTCAAATTTCATCCATCAGATCGAAAATATTCGAAAAACTCGCGATTTTATTCACGATTTTCGTTTTTAAAAAAGTCAAAAAAATGCAAAATCTGTGTAACTTTGAGCAGCCGTATTTTCTAAACTACTTATTGCATTTTAACAATATATAGCGCATACGAATGGTATGTAAGTCTATTTTAATATCTAATAAACTGAAAAAATATCCGTGATTTAAAAGTGCATTTTATGTGCAAATGCAGTTTTGAAGTGCATTTTGCGAAACTTTTACCCCCTTTAATTTTTTTTTAATTAGCATTTTTGGAAAATTTCGAATTTTTGCTATAAAAAAAAGTTTTCATTACAATGGACCGAGAATGTATGCTATTTTTAATATTTTTTTTAAAAAAATACTTCCTTAAGTTTTCCTTATAAAAATTTTTATTTTTTAAATTATACCAAAATCATTTAAAAAGACATGTTTTTAAAACGTTATATTTTCGAAAGTACTTATCGTATCTTGTTGTTTTTATGCACATTAGAAAGGTATTTTTGTTAATTTTTTGCATTTAATGACCGAAAAAATGTTGGTGTTTCAAAAATGCATTTTAAATGCAAATGCAGTTTTGAAGTGCATTTTTCAAAACTTTTACCCCTTTGAATTTTTTTTTAATTATCATATTCGAAAAGTTTACAATTTTTACTACAAAATAAAATACTCCTAATAATGGACCCACTGTGTGTGCTATTTTTAAAGAAATTTTAAAAATTTCCTTGAAACAAATTTTAATATTTTAAACTAACCCGGCTAAAAATAATGTATACAAGCTCATGTACGATCATGTATGATAATTTATGTTAAGGATGGGCCAATATATGATCGCATATTATCATATGATTTACCATATATGGTCATACATTGAATAAGCGCCAATTTTAATATATGTTGATATATGATCATATATGTTTTCGAATTGATGACGTATGGTCAGATGTGTTCATATATGCTCATATACAATTGATTTTTAGCCGGGAAACCAAAAAAAAATCTGAAATTACATGTTTTTTAAAAAATTCGAAAAAATAGCACACACTGTGGGTCCATTATTAGGAGGACATTATTTTGTAGTAAAAATTGTAAATTTTTCGAATATGATAATTAAAAAAAAAATCAAAGGGGTAAAAGTTTTGAAAAATGCATTTCAAAACTGCATTTGCATTTAAAATGCATTTTCGAAATACCAAAATTTTTGCGGTCATTATATGCAAAAAATAGACAAAAATACCATTCTTATGTGCATAAAAGCATTAATATACGGTTAGTACTTTTGAAAATATAACGGTTTAAAAACATGTTTTTTTACATGAATTTGGTATAATTTAAAAAATACAAATTTTTGTAAGGGAAACTTAAGGAAGTATTTTTAAGTATTTTTAAAATATTAAAAATAGCAAACATTCTCGGTCCATTGTAATGAAAACATTTATTTGTAGCAAAAATTCGAAATTTTCCAAATATGCTAATTAAAAAAAAATTAAAAGGGGTAAAAGTCTCGCAAAATGCACTTCAAAACTGCAGTTGCATATAAAATGCACTTTTAAACCACCGATATTTTTTCAGTATATTAGATTTTAAAATAGACTTACATACTATTCATATGCGCTATAGATTGTTAAAATGCGATTAGTAGTTTAGGAAATACAGCTGCTCAATGTTACACAGATTTTGCATTTTTTTTACTTTTTTAAAAACGAAAATCGTGAATAAAATCGCGAGTTTTTCGAATATTTTCGATCTGATGGATGAAATTTGAAATTGGCTCCATAGAGTATCTGTATGAAAAAAAGAACAAAAATCCGAAGACCCTAGGTCAGATTTTTTCAAATGTCTCATGGAATGGACGAAATATGTTTTGCCCATGGAGCCGCATGGCTTAGCGGATGAATACATCATACTCGGAAAGAGTTTCTTAATACCTCAAAGAGATATGGGAGTATTCAAATATAAGCAAAAAAAGTAGCAGTCCAAAAATATTTTTAGTTAAAAAATGATAAAAAATAATTAAATAGAAAAATTAAAAAAATATATAAATCTGCATTTTAAATCTGTACTTTGTACAAAATATATTTGTTTGCTCTATTGCTAATTGAAATTCGTTTTAATAAATTTTAATACAGGATTTTAAGTACGTTGCTGTTGTAATAAGTTTTGTTCCCCAAAATGTGAAAAAAAATATAAAAAATTAAATTTTGTTTTTGACGCTTCCGTACTAGCGGTAAAAGAGCTTGGTGAACAAAAATATGTGTGCTAGCCTACTTTTATATAGTATACTTTATAACAGGATTCGAAAAAAAACTCTAACGTACGGTACGTTAGTGTTCTGTACGGGACTATGGAGCGACCGTACGTTATCGAAACGTACCGTTCCAAGAACACATTCACTAAAAAGTTTTTTAGTGGTTGTGAAGGTGTTCGCAAACAGAATTCCGAACGTTATGCCTGCGAGTTGAAGAACTGAAACTTTACGATAACGTACCGAACTAGGTTAGAAACAAAATAAAGTTCTTTTAGTGTTCTGTTTGCGAACTTTTGAGACCTTTTTTAAATTTAAAATGGCGATATCTTGAAAACTAAGCAAGATAGAGCAAAACGGAGCACATTTTTGGTTCTTGGGATCCCCATAGTATAGCTAGGCCTCTACACATGGGTAGACCCCATTGGGTCCTTATTTTGAATCTAAAAAAGTTAGCATTCCTGGAAATTTAAAAATGCACATATCTCGCTAAATACTGCCGACACGATGAAAAGTCTAAAAGCATTTTTGTGGATCTTGTCTCGTAGTACATGACCGCTTTTAGACTTTATGTCGTGTCGGCAGTATTTAGCGAGATATGTGCATTTTTAAATTTCCCGGAATGCTAACTTTTTTAGATTCAAAATATGGACCCAATGGGGTCCACCCATGTGTAGAGGCCTAGCGATACTATGTAGATCCAAAGAACCAAAAATGTGCTCCGTTTTGCTCTATCTTGCTTAGTTTTCGAGATATCGCCATTTTAAATTTAAAAAAAAATGTCTCAAAAGTTCGCAAACAGAACACTAAAAGAACTTTATTTTGTTTCTAACCTAGTTCGGTACATTATCGTAAAGTTTCTGTTCTTCAACTCACAGGCATAACGTTCGGAATTCTGTTTGCGAACACCTTCACAACCACTTAAAAAACTTTTTAGTGAATGTGTTCTTGGAACGGAACGTTAAATAACGTACTGTTTTTTTTCGAACACTGCTTTATAATGGCATCAGAAAAAAATTGTTTTGAACACATCAAAATGGACTTTTGGCCAACAATTCCTTATAAATTCCCTATAGTGCTTTGGTTCAAAAGTTATGAGCAAATGACTGAATTTCGGCAAGGGTTTTTCATGAATTTACGAGATAAAAATCAAGCTTACTTTCAAAAGGCAGCTCTGAGGATGCTGAAGCCCAGCATATATTTTTGTCGTTCCCCTGGCCTGGTTCATTTTGAATTTCAGCCTAATCGGTCCAGTGGTTCAAAAGTTATTAGCAAAACCGTGAATTTCAGATTTGCTTCACCTTAAATTCACGTGTTGAAAACTCGTTAAACATGTTTTAAAAACATTGTAGTCACAAAAATATTTTACAACGTATTTTTGTCACTCAAAAATATTTTTACACTAAAAATACACTCGAAAAAAATTTTACGCTAAAAAAAAAAATTTGCACTCAAAAAAAAAATTTAGTAAATAATTTTTTTTTTTTTTCAAAAATTAGTTTAAAAAAAGTGTTTTTATACAATATAAAATATTTCTAATCAAAATTTTTTTTTCACGTTAGAAAATTTACTATCACTTAAATAGGGCATTGTGGAGGGTATTCATAGATTCGGCCAAGTCGAATTTAACTTTTCAACTTGTTTTTTCTCAATTTTTTTTTATGTACTTCTAAAAAAAATCCCAAAAAATTCTTAAAAGCGCTCTAGTATGCGATTTTTAAGTTTTAAAGTTTAAATCTCATTTTTGAAAATGTTTGTACTCTTCGATGTTTTTGAAATTTATTGGTGTAAAACTTCTATCGATTCTACAAATTTTTTGCCCAAGAAGATCGTGGGATAACGATTATTACTATTTTTAAAATTTTTTGAAAAAAATTTATTGTAATTTTCCAATATTAAAATTATTTCTACTGCTCCAATGGTGCGTCATAGAGGGATCATTTATACTACCGACCCCCATTAATTTTTACGTCTTAACAATTCTTTGGAACAAACTAATACCCTATCTCCAATTTCTAAGAGGGCTTCCACAAAGAACTTCATTTTTTAAAATTTGCTCCAACCGCTCTAACTGCCCTAATAGTGCCCTTAGAGCAACAAAATATATGACCTACCCACAATATTTTTTTAGTACAAACATTTTCTCTGAACATACTTACTCTCTATCTTTAACTGTTAAGGCGGTCCCCTACAGTTTTTTTAATTTTTCTTAAATTCATTTTATTTAATCAGCTCCTACCAGTCCAGTGGTGCGTCTGAGAGGGGTCATTAGTGAGACCGACCCCCATTTATTTTTACCCTACAAAATTTTTTTAAAATATACCTACGCCCTATCTCCACTCCCTAAGTAGGCTTCTATACAAATAACAGGTGGAGCAAATTTTACAAAAATGTAATTTTGTATGGGAGCCTACTTAGGGAGTGGAGATAGGGCGTAGGTATGTTTCGAAAAAATGTTGTAGGGTAAAAATAAATGGGGGTCGGTCTCACTAATGACCCCTCTCGTACGCACCATTAAACCGGTACGCACCTGTCGTACGCACCATTAAACCGCCTTAACAGTTAAAGATAGAGGGTAAGTGTGTTCAGAGAAAATGTTTGGACTAAAAAAATATTGTGGATCGGTCATACATTTTGTTGCTCTAAGGCCACTATTAGGGCAGTTAGAGCGGTTGGAACAAATTTTAAAAAATATCGTTTTGTGTGGGAGCCCCCTTATAAATTGGAGATAGGGTATTAGTTTGTTCCAAACAAATGTTAAGACGTAAAAATTAATGGGGGTCGGTCTTATAAAGGACCCCTCTATGACGCACCATTGGAGCAGTAGAAATGATTTTAAGATTGAAAAATTACAATAAAATTTTTTCAAGAAATTTTAAAAAATAGTAATAATCGTTATCCCACGATCTTCCTGGGCAAAAAATTTGTAGAATTGATAGAAGTTTTACACAAAAAAATTTCAAAAAAATCGAAGAGTAAAAACATTTTTAAGAATTTTTTGGGATTTTTTTTAAAGTACGTAAAAAAACAAAAAATTTGAAAAAAAATGCAATTTGGACCATTATTGAAGAAGTTATTAGTAAAAGAAGTTTGAGTAAAGAAAAAAACTACCAATTTATAAAAATTCGATATCTTTTGAACGGGTCATCAAACAAATCTGAAAAGGAGGATTTTTCGAAGGGTACTAAAAACTATAAACAAATTGGGGAAAATCTAAAAAAAAAAAAATTTAAAGTGTCCGATTTGACATGGAATGCCCCATATATACTTTATGGGGTCCTAGACCGATATTTCGATGCGTTACACACGGAATGACAAAGTGAGTATACCCCCATACTGTAGTTGGAGAGTATAAAACTTTTGGAGAGTATAAAACACTTTAGCCCACTAATTTATTCGTCATCCCTTCCCATGTCAATTATTTAAAACAACCTAAAGACATTTTGTTAAAAAACTAAAAAAAATAGACGTTTTTTGACATTTTTCCTTTAATAATGTCAAATTCAATTTTAAAAATTAATTAATGATTTGCTTTCTAATTGTAAGTTAGCGTATGCAAGTGCTTGTGGTTTCTCCCCCATACTATTCACTGAATTTCACCATTAAAACCACAAAATTTATGTACAAAAGTAGTCTGCTGGGTATTATTGGATTATTAGCTAAATTTAAAATAAATAAAATTAATTAAATTTAACAAAATGAAGCGCTTTCTTAATAATCTAATTTCATGTAATGGATTCTCTAACAAGTGAAAGCAAGGTGAGAAAATTGTTTTTTTGACAAAACACTGTGCAACAAGAAAAATCAGACTCAAATGTTACAATAAAAAATTAAAGTTAACCAAAGGATAAACAAAACTGACATTTTATAATAAAAACTATAAAGCTAGTTTGAATTTCTTCTTTTATGGCCCACTGTAATTTTAAGTTTTTAGAAAATATCAAAAAAATAGTTTTAAATGCACATCTAACAAGGGAAGTCTCCCTAGTGTCTCCCGCTGATCTTTATGGAATTGGTTTTATTTTTTAGAGCAGAAAAAATAAAGGGACACGTATTTTTTTTTAGCGGACCAAATTCATATTTAGGGGGTAAAAAGGAGGGGGGAAGACAAGGCCATTTTTCAGTTTTTTTCGTTTATCTCCTATATTATGCAAATCAACCTAGTCATGTTACATACCAAATGAAAGGTCTTTGGAAAACCTATCTACGTGTGGTAAGAACATGTCCAAACATGCACAACTTTTCGTCATATTGCGTAAAATACCAAAATTTTAGGACATTTTTGTTAATAAGTCGAAAAATATTGACTTCTTTGGCCCGTTGTTAGCACCACGAGATAGGTATTTTTAATACCTTTAATCTGATACCACACATGCCTATATTAATTTTGTTTAAATAGGCGTAAATCGTAAAAAACTGAAAAAGTCAATTTCCCCCCATATAAATCGACCCCCCTAAAAATGAGTGTCGAATTAATTTTCGTTCTTAACAACATATCCAAATTTCATGAAGATCGGAGGGTGACACCAGGGAGACTTCCGTTGTAAGCTTAAACAAAACCGACATTTTATAATCAAAACTGTAAAGTTAGTTTGAATTTCTTCTTTTATGGCCCACTGTAATTTTTTAGTTTCTAGAAAATATCAAAAAACTGTTTTAAATGCACATCCAAGCTTAAAAATATTTTTTTTTTTTTTAAATTGAAAGACGGTTATTTTCCTTGAACACATTAACCCTCTAACTGCCATTTCAAGGGGTCATTTTAGTCATTTTTCAAAAATTAAACACAGAAATCTAATAAAAAGTCCATTTACAGGGTTAATATGTTTTACAAATATTTTCTGCATAACATTTCATTAGGCGTTGTCAAAGGGTGAAAATGCGAAATGCGCAAAATGCCTAAAAATGCAAAAATATAAAGAATCATATTTTTATTGTAATTTTTTTACAAAAGCAAATTAAAACAAGTAGGAAAGTTAAATTCGACTTGGCCGAATTTAAGTGATAGTAAATTTTTTTACCGTGAAAAAATAACATTTTTGATTAGAAATATTTTATTTTGTGTAAAATAACTTTTTTTTTTTAGTAATTTTTGAAAAAAAAAAATAATTTACTAAATTTTTTTTTTAGTGTAAAAATTTTTTGGAGTGTATTTTGTTTTTTTTTAGTGTGAAAATATTTTTGAGTGAGAAAAATACGTTGTAAAATATTTTTGTGACTTACCAATGTTTTTAAAACATGTTTAACGGGTTTTCAACACGTGAATTTAAGGTGAAACTAATCTGAAATTCACGGTTTTGCTTATAACTTTTGAACTACCAGTTCGATTTGACTGAAATTCAATACTAACTAGGCCTGGGGAACGACAAATATATATGCCAAGCTTCGTTTTTCAGTCACAAGAAAATACAAGGTATTATCTGTAATTCGACAGATAACTTTGTCAAATCTATATATATAAAAGAGTAATGTGACTGACTGACTGACAGACTGACTGATTGACTGACATACTCATTCATCATCGCCCAGCCCAAACCGCTGAAGCTAGAGACTTGAAATTTGGACTGTAGGTCCACCTCCCGGAATATAGATCCACTAAGGCTGGATTTTTGCCAATGTTGATTCTAAGGGGGTAAAAAGGGTAAAAAACTGTACTTTTGGTACTTTTTATATCTCCTGAAATAATGGCCATAGAGACTTGAAATTTGGACTGTATGTTCACCTCCCGGAATATAGATCCAGTAAGGCTGGATTTTTGCCAATGTTGATTCTAAGGGGACAAAAAGGGTAAAAAACTGTACTTTTGGTACTTTTTATATCTCCTGAAATAATGGTCACAGAGACTTGAAATTTGGACTGTATGTTCACCTCCCGGAATATAGATCCAGTAAGGCTGGATTTTTGCCAATGTTGATTCTAAGGGGTAAAAAGGGTGAAAAACTGTACTTTTGGTACTTTTTATATCTCCTGAAATAATGGTCACAGAAACTTGAAATTTGGGCTGTATGTTCACCTCCCGGAATATAGATCCACTAAGGCTGGATTTTTGCCAATGTTGATTCTAAGAGGGTAAAAAGGGTGAAAAACTGCACTTTTGGTACTTTTTATATCTCCTGAAATAATGGTCACAGAAACTTGAAATTTGGACTGTATGTTCACCTCCCGGAATATAGATCCACTAAGGCTGGATTTTTGCCAATGTTGATTCTAAGGAAGTAAAAAGGGTAAAAAACTGTACCTTTGGTACCTTTTATATATCCTTAAATAATGGTCCTAGAACCTTGAAATTTTGAATGTAGGTTCAGCTCCCGGAATATAGATCCTCTGAGGCTGGATTTTTGCCAATGTTGATTCTAAGGGGGTAAAAGGGGTAAAAAACTGTACTTTTGGTACCTTTTATATTTTCTTAAATAATGGTCCTAGAAACTTAAAATTTACAATGTAGGTTCACCTCCCGGAAAAAATATTCACCAAGGTTGGGTTTTGCCAATGTTGACTCTACGGGGGTAAAATCGAAAAAGTGCACTTTTGGTACTTTTTTTTATTTACTAAAATAATGGTACCTTTTATCAAAACTTCCTTTTATAAAAAGTACCTTTTATCAAAAGTTCCTTTTATAAAAAGTACCTTTTATAAAAAGTACCTTTTATAAAAAGTACCTTTTATAAAAAGTACCTTTTATAAAAAGTACCTTTTATAAAAAGTACCTTTTATAAAAAGTACCTTTTATAAAAAGTACCTTTTATAAAAAGTACCTTTTATAAAAAGTACCTTTTATAAAAAGTACCTTTTATAAAAAGTACCTTTTATAAAAAGTACCTTTTATAAAAAGTACCTTTTATAAAAAGTATCTTTTATAAAAAGTACCTTTTATAAAAAGTACCTTTTATAAAAAGTACCTTTTATAAAAAGTACCTTTTATAAAAAGTACCTTTTATAAAAAGTACCTTTTATAAAAAGTACCTTTTATAAAAAGTACCTTTTATAAAAAGTACCTTTTATAAAAAGTACCTTTTATAAAAAGTACCTTTTATAAAAAGTACCTTTTATAAAAAGTACCTTTTATAAAAAGTACCTTTTATAAAAAGTACCTTTTATAAAAAGTACCTTTTATAAAAAGGATATTTTATAAAAAGGATATTTTATAAAAAGTGCCTTTTATTAAAAGTACCTTTTATAAAAAGTACCTCTTTGAAAAGTACCTTTTATAAAAAGTACCTTTTATAAATAAAACCTTTTATAAAAAGTGCCTTTTAAAAAAGTACCTTTTATAAAAAGTACCATTTATAAAAAGTACCTTTTATAAAAAGTACCTTTTATAAAAAGTACCTTTTATAAAAAGTACCTTTTGTAAAAAGTACCTTCTCTAAAAAGTACGTTTTGTTAAAAGAAAGTACACCGAAAGTACACTTTTTTGTACTTTTTTATTTCCTGAAATAATAATCATAGAAACTTGAAATTGGAAAAGGTTCCAAAAAATATAATGGTCACAGAAACTTAAAATTTGGAATGTAAAATCCGTCGGTGAAAAAAAAGATGTGGAAAAGTAATTTTTGGAAATTCCGTTTCTTAACGGGGATAAAAAGTACTTATAATATTTGCTGAAACAATGATCCTATATAATTGAAATATGGAGTATAGGATACTTCGGTGAAGAAAAAACATTCTGGAAGAGGTACTTTTTTTAAATTTCGTTTCTAATGGGGGTAATAAAGTGTACTTTTGGTACTTTTTTTGTTCCTATAATAATGACCTTAGAAGAAGGAGATGGAATTGGAAATGAAATAGAGTAGAACGGGGAACAAAATGGTATAGAGCAGAAAACAATATGGAATGATATGTTTTACTCAAATTTTTCGTATTTAGCTTTTTTCTCCATATTTTTTCAATCTATATATTTTTTCACTCAAACTTATTTTTTTTATTCCAATTTCTTTTTTCACTGAAATATTTATTCACTCAAAATCCAGAATCCCGACATAAGGGCTCGAGAATTGTCAATATATTTTTCCCCCGGAAAGAACATGATAACACACCAGCGAAGTTATTCAAATTTTATTGTTTAAATTTTTCATTGAAATATTTTTTTTATGGAAGACTTAAACGTCCACAAGTAAATAAAACAAAGACTACGTAGGGGAATTTTTGGAAATCGATAGAGTAATGATGATCCTTCTATTATCCAGTATTCAACACAACCGGTAACGAAGTACCGGGATGGTAAGCTAGTACCTTTTATAAAAAGTACCTTTTATAAAAAAAAAACTTTTATAAAAAATACCTTTTATAAAAAGTACCTTTTATAAAAAGTACCTTTTATAAAAAGTACTTTTATAAAAAGTACCCTTTATAAAAAGTACCTTTTATAAAAAGTACCTTTTATAAAAAGTACCTTTTATAAAAAGTACCTTTTATAAAAAGTACCTTTTATAAAAAGTACCTTTTATAAAAAGTACCTATTATAAAAAGTACCTTTTATAAAAAGTACCTTTTATAAAAAGTAGCTTTTATAAAAAGTACCTTTTATAAAAAGTACCTTTTATAAAAAGTACCTTTTATAAAAAGTACCTTTTATAAAAAGTACCTTTTATAAAAAGTACCTTTTATAAAAAGTACCTTTTATAAAAAGTACCTTTTATAAAAAGTACCTTTTATAAAAAGTACCTTTTATAAAAAGTACCTTTTATAAAAAGTACCTTTTATAAAAAGTACCTTTTATAAAAAGTACCTTTTATAAAAAGTACCTTTTATAAAAAGTACCTTTTATAAAAAGTACCTTTTATAAAAAGTACCTTTTATAAAAAGTACCTTTTATAAAAAGTACCTTTTATAAAAAGTACCTTTTATAAAAAGTACATTTTATAAAAAGTACCTTTTATAAAAAGTACCTTTTATTAAAAGTACCTTTTATAAAAAGTACCTTCTATAAAAAGTACCTTTTATAAAAAGTACCTTTTATAAAAGGTACCTTTTATAAAAAGTACCTTTTATAAAAAGTACCTTTTATAAAAAGTACCTTTAATAAAAAGTACTTTTATAAAAAGTACCTTTTATAAAAAGTACCTTTTATAAAAAGTACCTTCTATAAAAAGTACCTTTTATATTAAATGTACCTTTTATTAAAAGTACCTTCTATAAAAAGTACGTTTTGTTAAAAGTACCGAAAGTACACTTTTTGGTACTTTTTTATTTCCTGAAATAATAATCATAGAAACTTGAAATTGGAAAAGGTTCGCCTCTCGGAAAATAAAGGGGTAAAAAATTGTACTTATTTATTACTTTTGATATAATGGTCACAGAAACTTAAAATTTGGAATGTAAAATCCTTAGGTGAAAAAAAAATATTGGGAAAAGAACTTTTTGGAAATTCCGTTTCTTAACGGGGATAAAAAGTACTTTTAATATTTGCTAAACAATGATCCTAGATAATTGAAATATGGATTATAGGATACTTCGGTGAAGAAAAAACATTCTGGAAGAGGTACTTTTTGGAAATCCGTCTCTAATGGGGGTAATAAAGTGTACTTTTTGGTACTTTTTTTGTTCCTATAATAATGACCTTAGAAGAAGGAGATGGAATTGGAAGTGAAATGGAGTAGAACGGGGAACAAAATGGAATAGAGCAGGGAACAATATGGAATGATATTTTTTACTCACATTTTTCGTGTTTAGCCTTTTTTACTCCATATTTTTCGCCTCTATAAATTTTTTCACTCAAACTTATTTTGATAATATACCAGCGAAGTCATTCAAATTTTATTGTTTAAATTATTCATTGAAATATTTTTTTATGGAAGACTTAAATGTCCACAAGTAAATAAAACAAAGACTACGTAGGGGAATTTTTTTGAAATCGATAGAGTAATCCTGATCTTCTATTATCCGGTATTCAATACAACCGGTAACGAAGTACCGGGATGGTAAGCTAGTATAAATATATAAGATTAAAGTCATTTTACAGAGTATTTAACAGAGTAATTATTTTGAGTGTATATTCATGATGCTCGATCGATTCTAAGTCGATCTAACGATTTTCAAAAAAAATTTAGTATTTTTATTTTTTTTTTTTTTCAAAAATTGCTAAAAAAAGTTTTATACTTAAATTAAAATATTGCTAATCAAAACTGTTCACTAACTATCACTTCAAAAGGGCATTGTGGAGGGTATGCATAGATTCGGTTAGGTCGAATTTAACTTTTCTACTTGTTTTTTTTTATAAACTTACCACATCAATAAATAATTCTTTTACTATTAGTTTTAAAATTTTTCCAAAAAGTTAAATTGAATCTTTATCAATTTTAAATCATTTCATCAGTTTGGAGTTTTTTTTTTTTTTTATTTAAAATAAAACTTTTCAAAAAAACAAACTTATCAATTGTTTTTTAACATGCATAAATTGAAAAAATAAAAATTAAAACTTTTAAACGAGTTTTTTTTTTGCTCAAATAGTGAAAATTGCTGCAATATGTGTTATTACCTGCATCAATAATGATATAAATGCCAATTGTTTAAAGTTTTTGCATTTTATTTTCTTATTTTTTTTTTTTTTATATTAAAAGCAAACAAACGAAGCAGCAGGCTGCATCAAGAAACTGCAGCAAAAAAAAAAAACGTTAACAACCACTTAAAGAGATGATTGTGTTTTATGGGGCGAATGATAAATATTGATGTGTTTACATTGAAATGTTTATCCAAAAGAGAATAGATTAAAGGGTGGACAAAAAACAGAATGACCTCTACCATTTGGAACAAATCAAATTAGAGGTGATTGTAAAATTTTATTTAAAGGATCCAATTGGTTGTTAAAGAAGTTTTTGAACGTTTTGGTTGTTTTGACTTTATTTTGAATCTCCTCAAAGCTATATCCTCTTGACGTATGCCTGTATTTGATAGATGAGTGACAAAGATGATAAATTGAATCTGCAATATTGTGATGTCAAGCAGCGTTGAAAGATAAAACTATCAAACCCATATTTTTTTTTGTGCAATCGATGCAATTCAACACTAAAATAACAAGAACAAATAAAAATTTTAAAGATATGAAAAATTTAGTAAATAAAATTTAAAATTATTTTACTAAAATTTTACAAAAGTTTTTGTTAATTTGTTTCAAAATAACTAAAAAATTTATTGAAAATTTTAATCGAAAAACTCTTAAGAGTTCCTTTTCAAAATGCTGTCAGGGTTTCTTTTTAAATATTTTTTTTTGAGTTTTTCTAACAAAAAAACTTATAAAAACAATATTATATATAAAATTATAAAGATTTAAAATTAAATTTTTTTTTTTTTTCAAAAATTTCAACAAAAAATTTTGAAACAATATTTGAATGTCCTTTTTGCCTTGGAAGGACACCCTGGATTTCCAAAAGCAAAAACAATTTTTTAAAGTTTAGAATGCCCTTTTAACGCTGTTAAAATTTCAGAGAGGTGTTTTTTCGTATTGTTGAGCAATAAATTTTCAAAGTTTGTTAGAGATCCAAATATTTGATTTTTTTCAAAATTTGGGCAAAATATCAAATTGTTGGCTCTAGACAGTTTTTTTGTGCTTTTTTACTCGGAAACCGTAAGATGTACGAAAAAACTTTCTGTGACAATATTGTTGATAAAATTATGAAGATTTCAAATTTAAAAACAAAATAAAAATTTCTAAAAAAATTTAACAAAAAATTTTTAAAAAAATTTAACAAAATTTTTTTAAAACAATATTGGAATGTCCTTTTTTCCTATCAAGGACACCATGGATTTCCAAAACCAAATTTTTTTATTAAAGTTTATAATCTCCTTTTAACTCTGTTAAAATTTCAGGGAGGTGTTTTTTTGCGTTGTCGAGCAATAAATTTTTAAAGTTGGTGATAAAGCTAAATTTTTGATTTCTTGCCCAAATTTTGTAAATAATTAGGTATTTGGCGATCTAATAAACTTTAAAAAATTAATTGCTCAACAATACGAAAAAACACCTCTCTGAAAATTTAACAGCTTTAAAAGAACATTCTAAACTTTAATACAAAATTTTG
The DNA here is from genome assembly GCA_963921195.1 of Pegoplata infirma. Taxonomy (NCBI): domain Eukaryota; kingdom Metazoa; phylum Arthropoda; class Insecta; order Diptera; family Anthomyiidae; genus Pegoplata; species Pegoplata infirma. Next base: position 205,732,420 of record OY992538.1, read on the forward strand.
ATTTTGGATATCCATTGTGTCCTTCCCAGGAAAAAAGGACTTTCAAATATGGTTTTCAACATATTTTTTTTTTTTGAAATTTAAACAAAAAAAAATTTTGTTTCTAAATTTTAAATCTTAATAATTTTATATGGGACATTCCATGTCAAATCGGACACTTTGAAATTTTTTTTTTAGATTTTTCCAATTTGTTTACAGTTTTTAGTACCCTTCGAAAACTCCTTCGTGGAAAATTTTCCGATTTTTTTGATGACCCGTTCAAAAGATATCGAATTTTTAAAAATTGGTAGTTTGTTTCTTTACTCAAACTTCTTTTACACATAACTTCTTCAATAATGGTCCAAATTTAAATTTTTTTTTCAAAATTTTTGTTTTTTACGTACTTTAAAAAAAAAATCCGAAAAAATTCTTTAAAGCGCTCTAGTATGCGATTTTTAAGTTTTAAATTTAAATCTCATTTTTGAAAATGTTTGTACTCTTCGATTTTTTGATTTTGTTTTATGTAAAACTTCTATCGATTCTAAAAATTTTTTGCCCAGGAGGATTGTGGGATAACGATTATTACTATTTTGTAAAATTTTTTAAAAAATTTTTATTGTAATTTTCTAATCTTAAAATCATTTCTACTGCTCCAATGGTGCGTCATAGAGGGGTCATTTATAAGACCGGCCCCCATTAACTTTTACGTCTTAACATTTCTTTGGAACAAACTAACACCCTATCTCCAATTTCTAAGGGGCTCCCACACAAAACGACATTTTTTAAAATTTGCTCCAACCGCTCTAACTGCTCCAATAGTGCCCTTAGAGCAACAAAATATATGACCGACCCACAATATTTTTTTAGTCCAAACATTTTCTCTAAACACATCTATCATCTATCTCTAATTTTTTTGGCGGTCCCCATACATTTTTTTTTATTTTTTGTAAATTTGTTTTATTATATCTGCTTCTATCGGTCCAATGGTGCTTCCGAGAGGGGTCATTAGAGAGACCGACCCCCATTTATTTTTACCCTCCAACATTTTTGTAAAACATACCACAGCCCTATTTCCACTCCCTAAATACACCGAAAGAATTTTGTTCATTACGGCTATGAAAACGTACATTGATTCTATGAAAAAAATCATTAGAAGTGAGCCAATGATGCCCTTCATAGAATCTATGAAACAAATTCATAGAAACCAGAAACCTATGAAAAAGTTCATAGGCTGTGGAAAAAAAAAATTATTATTCAATTCTATTTTTATTTATTTTATTATTTCAATTTTATTTTTTTTTATTTTATTTTTATTTATTTTTGTTATTTTATTTATTTACAATTTTCTATTTTTAAAAATTTATATTTTTTTTAACTTATCCCCACCGAGATTCGAACATAGAACCTCTTGTTCGTGAAGCTTAGTCTCTAGCCACTTACCTAAATTATATAAACAAGTAACAACACTTAAAATCAAATTTCAATAATATTTTGCTAACATATTGATTTTGTGTCTTTGCTCTGTCACAATGCTCTGCCAAAAGCTGTGTGTGTGTTTGTAGAAAACAAATATTTTGTGTATTTATAAAAATGAAGCGTTATAAAACCAAGCGTTAGTTGGCGAGATTTTTCTTCTTTGGTGGCGCTGATAGCTAAGGCGTCGACAATTACCACTCCAGCCGGTAGGTCTTGGGTTCGAGCCCCGGTCAGGGCAGCAATGAAAATTATTTTTTTAATGTTTTTTTTATTTTTTTTTTATTTTTTTAATAAATTTATTCAACTGTTTTAATTATTGTAACATTATTTTAATTATTTAAAAAATTAAATGGCATATTGATGGCATTTTCTTCTATGAATGACATTCATTAATTCTATGAATTTTTTCTATGAATTTAATAAAATCTATGAATAAAATTCTATGAAATATTTCAGAATACTAATGAATATTCATTCAGCAAATGAATTGTTTCATAGATTCTATGAATTTGGTTTTATGAAATTTGTTCATAGATATAATGAACAATAATTCTTTCAGTGTAGGCTTCCATTCAAAATTACATTTTTATAAAATTTGCTCCAGCTGTTATTTGTATGGGAGCCTACTTTGGGTTAGCAGTTAGAGCGGTTGGAGCAAATTTTAAAAAATGCCGTCTTGTGTGGGAGCCCCCTTAGAAATTGGAGATAGGGTATTAGTTTGTTCCAAAGAAATGTTAAGACGTAAAAATTAATGGGGGTCGGTCTTATAAATGACCCCTCTATGACGCACAATTGGAGCAGTGGAAATGATTTTAAGAGTGGGAAATTACAATCATTTTTTTTTTTTTCAAAAAATTTAAAAAAAATAGTAATAATCGTTATCCACGATCCTCCTGGGCAAAAAATTTGTAGAATCGATAGAAGTTTTACACAAAAAAATTTTAAAAAAATCGAAGAGTACAAACATTTTCAAAAATGGGATTTAAATTTTGAAACTTAAAAATCGCATACTAGAGCGCTTTTAAGAATTTTTTTGGGATTTTTTTTTTAAAGTACGTAAAAAAAAAGAAATTTTGAAAAAAAAATTGAAATTGGGACTACTATTGAAGAAGTTATGAGGAAAAGAAGTTTGAGTAAAGGAACAAACTACCAATTTTTAAAAATTCGATATCTTTTGAACGGGTCATCAAAAAAATCTGAAAATTTACCACAAAGGAGTTTTCGAAGGGTACTTAAAACTGTAAACAAATTGGGCAATTCTAAAAAATTTTTAAAAGTGTCCGATTTGACATGGAATGGCCCTTATATTATTGATCAGTGATTGATTCTAAGGCATTCTAGCGATGTCCGTCCGTCCGTCTGTAGAGGACACGATACAGTCCAAAATAAAAGAGCTGGGCTTTCGAAGTTTGGCACGAATATGTCTTATATTCCTAGGCAGGTTAAGTTCGGAAATGGGCAAAATCGGACCAAGTTTTCCCTTGTAGAACTAAACCAACCTCTGAAAAACGGTATTTTTTTGCAGGATTTTTTGTAACAAATGCAACATTTTAATGTCGGAGGAAACTCAAAACCCTTCATGTGGATTCAGCGTATAAAAAAAAATAAAAATAAAGTTTAAACCGCCTCTTTTGTGGGCGTGGATATAAAAAATGTATTTTAATAATGATTAATTGGATTAAATAATAACATGAATCATCATAAATCCATTTGATAACATCTATCGCAAGGGGAAGGTGTCCCACAATGACTCCCACTAAACCACCCCCCTCCAAAAAAAGACGCCCCTGAAAAATTTTTTTTTTTTGTTTTTTTTTACATTTTGAAAGGTATAAAAGATTCGGCACAGCCGAGTGTAACACTCTCACTTGTTTTTTTTTATAAATTTGTGCTCTTCCTAAATATTTGTTTAGTTTAGTGTTTAAATTTATTTACCTTATTTTCTAACACATGAGACTTTTTTTCCAGTTACTGCCTGCACTAATGCTCTATTTTCCCCCTGATGCTGATGTAAAGAATAAAACTTTTTAAATGAAATGTTTTTTAGCCAGTTCGTGTTTGGTTTTTTATTTGATTTTTCTTTTATTTTGCTTCCACTTCATTTCATCAAAACACACGTTTAGATACTGTGAGTCCTCTACTTTGTAGTTTATTCAGTTGTATTAAGTTTTGTAAGGATGTTGCTCTTTATTTGGTGCTACTGGAATGCAAGAAGCATGGGAATGAACTTAACAAATATACGACGTGTTTTCATTTTGTTTGTTTAACAACACATATGCTATAGTTTACTACAAAAAAAAAAAAAAAAACACGTTTAAACCTTTAGTGGCTAAACTTTCTTGAATGCCTTTTGTGAACATTAGCACAGCGATAACTTTAAGTTAAAGCTGTAACGCTACTGCTGCTTTCCCAGTTTTTTTTATAGATTTTTCTCTCCTGATTCCAAATCTGCCATCCATTTTTTTTAGCACGTACCGTTTTTGAGATATTCGCTGTTTAACCCTTATGTGTGTGGAAAAAAAACCTTCTATAGGGTGGATAGGTACCTGGATACCTTCATGCAAATTGTATGAGAAATCTAATTTTTTGTCTTGTATTGTACAAAATATCGATGGTTAATGATATAATATTAGAATTTTACTCTGGCTTTCCCCTTTTCATATATTTTTTAAAATCCTACACCTAAAAAAAAAAAATTGTAATATCAGCAACTTTTTTGCTTTTTGCTTTTGAAAACGCAATCGGTACCCAGGTAACTGTCCACACACATAAAGGTTAAAAGTAAAAAAAAAAAAACAATAATTTCGACTTTTTAGTGCTCCATGGTTATAGATTCTTCCAAAAATGGTACCTGATTTCATATAAAACGGATCTCCTTATTCCAAATCTGCAATCCAAATTTTTCAAGCATTCTTAATAAGAATCATGGATTTTTAAAACCCAATTAATTCCCATGGGTATTTTTAACGCCAAAAGGGGTTAATTTGGTGCTCACGACATGTCTGTGTTAATAAGATTATTAACAAACTAAGAAAAGCTTTTTATGAGAAAAAGCATTTGATTTACGAGATTTTAAAATTAAAGAGTAAGTTTTTCTTTTGTTAAATACAGTGTCAATTTGTTATATCATATCATATCCTATCAGTTTTCTAATAGAAAAAGTCTCAGATTCTGCGACCTTTTTCCTGTAAATAAGTCTCAAATTCTAAGACTTTTTTCTACAGGAAAAGTATCAGACTTTAAGACATTTTCCCATTTTTTATAGAAAAAGTCTCAAAATCTGAAAAATTTTTCCTACAGAAAAAATTCCAGATTCTGATATATTTTTCCTTTTAAAAAGTCTTAGATTCTGAGACATTTTTTCTATAGAAAAAATCTTTTTCTATAGACATTATTCCTCAGTGTTTTTATATCAAAATTGTCACGTTCACAACAATTTTTTCCAAAGAAAATTTCTCTTCATAATAAGAACTTCCAGATTGACAGATATTTTTTCACAAACAATTTTTAAATTTGGTAAAATTTTTCCCTAATAAATTTTTAGATTTTCCCTATAAAAATTTTCAGATTTTTTCTTTGAAAATGTTCAGATTTTTTTCTACGAAAAATTTTCAGATTTCAAAATTTTTTTTCCTTTTGGAAAAATTTTTAGAAAATTTTCCTCTTTTTATACCCTCCACTTAGTGATAGAGGGTATATATAAGTCTGTCATTCCGTTTGTAACTCATCGAAATATCGGTCTGGGACCCCATAAAGTATATATATTCATGATCCCCGATCGATTCTAAGACATTCTAGCGATGTCCGTCTGTCTGTGGAAATGGTGATCACGGCCAAAATATTACACGGAGATAACTGAAACTTAACATATTTATTGGAAGTTCTCCCAAGAAGTTTGGTATTGCATTTGAGCGATATCGGTTCAGCGGTTCAAAAGTTATGAACGAAAATGTAAGGACACCTCAAAAATTTTAGTACATTCAACATAACCTAAAAATACAAAATGCTTTAATTCGACTGCTGGTTGACTTATGTGAACAGAATTGAACACCAAATGGTATTTAAACAAGTACGAACATATTTTTTGCAAAAAAAATAAAAAAATCGCGAATTTTTTTTTTCGCGGATTTTTTTTTTCAAAAGTAATTTCCTTTTAAAAATTTTTTTTTGCAATAATCTTTTTGAAATTGTGGAGGGTATCACTACATTCGGCAAGGCCGAATTTAACTTTTTTACTTGTTTTTCTTAAGACGATTCTACATTCCAAATTTCAAGTTTCCAGGACCATTATTTCCGAAAAAAAAAATAAAAAGTACAAAAGTACACTTTGGTACTTTTTATATTTTAGATCCGGAATTTCCTAAAAAGTGCATTTTTAGAATTTTAAGTATTTCAGCGAATGTAAAAAGTACCAAAGTATATTTTGTTACCTCTTTTGACCCAATAGGAAATAAACAAGTAGTTTTAAGTACAACCAGTAATTTTGGGCTCGGAATCCAAGACTCGAAATCCAAATAAATAGGCTTCAATCCAAAGACTTCCTCCGAAAATGATGGCCTTTACAATTTGAAACTTTTTTATACCCTCCAACCACAGTATGGGGGTATACTCACTTTGTCATTCCGTGTGTAACGCATCGAAATATCGTTTTAGGACCCCATAAAGTATATATATTATTGATCAGTGATCGATTCTAAGACATTCTAGCGATGTCCGTCCGTCCGTCCGTCTGTCCGTCTGTAGAGGACACGATACAGTCCAAAATAAAAGAGTTAGAGTTTCGAAGTTTGGCACGAATATGTCTTATATTCTTAGGCAGGTTAAGTTCGGAAATGGGCAAAATCGGACCAAGGGGAAAAAAGTTCCCCTTGGAGAACTAAACCAACCTCTGAAAAACGGTATTTTTTGCAGGGTTTTTTGTAGTTTTTTTAAGCAAATGCAACATCTCAATGTCAGAGGAAGCTCAAAACCCTGCTTGTAGACCCACCTATTAAAAAAAAGTATAAAAAAGTTTGACCCGCCCCTTTTGTGGGCGTGGATATAAAAAATGTGTTTTAATAATGACTAATTAGATTTAATATTTGCATGAATCATACTAAATTCATTTCATAACATCTATCGCAAGGGAAAGGTGGCCCCTATGTCTCCCACCAAACCCCAAAACCATCCCCCCCCCCCCGCACCAAAAAAAAGGCGGCCCTGAAAATTTTTTTTTATGTTTTTTTTTACATTTTGGAGGGTATAAAAGTTGTTAGATTGGCGCTTACTTAATTGTTTGGACTCCGAATCTTGGATTCTGTGCCCAAATTTCTGAAATTTGGGCTTTGTATACTTCTAAGAGAATTTTTAGTCGTTCGACTTAAAACTACGTTTTAAACCGAAAACTACGTTTTTTTATTGAAAACCAATTATTTAAACTAAAAAAATAGTTTTTTAACCGGATACTACGTTTTGAACTAAGAACTACACTTTTAACTTAAATTATGTTTTGAACTGAAAACTACGCTTTGAACTGAAACCTACGTTTTGAACTCAAAACTACGTTCTTAGCTTAAAACTAAGTTTAAAGCTTAAAGCTACGTTTTGAACTGAAAACTACGCTTTGAATTAAAAACTACGTTTTGAATTAAAAACTACGTTATAAACTATACACTACGTTTTTAACTATAAACTGCGTTTATAACTGCGTTTTAAATCAAAACTACATTTTAAACAAAAAACTACATTTTAAACCAAAAACTCCTTTTTAAACTACGTTTTAAAAAAAAACTACCATTTAAACAAAAAACTATGTTTTAAACAAAAATCTACGTTATAAAATTAAAACTACGTTTTAAAATAAAAACTATGTTTTAAAATAAAAATTACGATTTAAAATAAAAACTATTTTTTAAAATAAAAACTATTTTTTAAAATAAAAACTACGTTTTAAACAAAAAACTACGTTTTAAACAAAAAACTACGTTTTAAACAAAAAACTACGTTTTAAACAAAAAACTACGTTTTAAACAAAAAACTACGTTTTAAACTTAAAACTACGTTTTAAACTTAAAACTACGTTTTAAACTTAAAACTACGTTTTAAACTTAAAACTACGTTTTAAACTAAAAACTACGTTTTAAACTAAAAACTACGTTTTAAACTAAAAACTGCGTTTTAAACTAAAAAATACGTTTTAATCTAAATACTTCAATTTTCCGTTAAACTTAAATTTTTCGTTAAACTTAAATTTTCCGTTAAACTTCAATTTTCCGTTAAACTTCAATTTTCCGTTACATTGAACATCGCTGGATGCCTTTAATTTCATTCTTATTTGTTTTTTTTTTCTTAAAAGAAACTTTTACCGTTGAAATCTTATTAAAAAAATTATTGTCATCTTCCCATATTTGCTATTAATCATAATCACTGTCTTTAATAAGATTTCCTTTGCTTCAATCGATATTGTAGCTATAATTCAATAGTACTTCAATTCAGTTTTTCTTTTTTTTTTCTTTTTCCATATATTTTGTCTTTAACTTTGTCATTCTTTACTCATTTCATGTTTCACGCCAAACCCAAACCCAAAGTGTTACAACTTTCTATTTGTAAGTTTAAACTCAACTTGTCTTGTAGCTGTCAGATAATTGCTACATAATTTTTCAATTTTGTCATTTTGAAATATTTTTTTTTTTTCTTTTTTTTTTTTTTGAAAAAGTATAAATGAAATATGTCTTTATGTACTGTTACTGTATAAAAATGTATGCCATATTGTAGGTAAAATTACAATGATACTGTTTTTTTTTAGACTTGTTTGTCATTATTATCTGTACCAGGCAGTTGTTTGGCGGTTGATGGTTTTATGATGAACTTTTTGTATCCTACTTTTGGTGATGGAAGGTTATATCTACGTTTTAAACTTAAATCGAAATTTTTACTAAAAAACTACGAATTTTTACTAAAAACTACGAATTTTTTTTGTTAAAAACTATATTTTTACTAAAAACTAGTTTTTACTGAAAACTAAGTTGTTTTACTAAAAACTACGTTTTTTTACTAAAAACTAAGTTTTTTTACTAAAAACTTAAGTTTTTTTACTAAAAACTACGTTTTTTTTTACTAAAAACTAAGTTTTTTTACTAAAAACTACGTTTTTTACTAAAAACTACGTCTTTTTATTAAAAACTACGTTTTTTACTAAAAACTAAGTTTTTTACTAAAAACTAAGCTTTTTACTAAAAACTACGTTTTTTACTTAAAACTACGTTTTTTACTAAAAACTAAGTTTTTTACTTAAAACTAAGTTTTTTACTAAAAACTACGTTTCTACTAAAAACTACGTTCTTTAATATAAACTGCGTTCTTTAACATAAACTACCGTTTTTTACTTAAAACTACGTTTTTTTAATTAAAACTACGTTTTTTACTTAAAACTATGTTTTTTACTAAATCCTATGTATTTAACTAAAACTACGTTTTTTTACTAAAAACTACTTTTCTTACTAAAAACTACGTTTCTCACTTAAAACTACGTTTTTTACTAAAAACTATGTTTTTTTTTTGCTAAAAACTACCTTTTTAAAGTTTTTTTTACTAAAAACTACGTTTGTTTACTAAAAACTACGTTTTTTTACTCAAAACTACGTTTTTTACTCAAAACTACGTTTTTTACTAAAAACTACGTTTTTTACTAAAAACTACGTTTTTTACTAAAAACTACGTTTTTTTACTCAAAACTACGTTTTTTACTAAAAACTACGTTTTTTACTAAAAACTATGCTTTTTACTAAAAACTAAGTTTTTTTTTTACTAAAAACTACGTTTTTTTATTACTAAAAACTACGTTTTTTGGCCAAAATCTACGTTTTTTGGCTAAAAACTACGATTTTACTAAAAACTAGGTATATTTTTACTAAAAACTAAGTTTTTTATTAAAACCCACGTTTTTTTTTTTACTAAAAGTTTTTTTTACTAAGTTTTTACTAAAAAAATATGTTTTTTACAATAAAACTACGTTTTTTTATACTAAAAACTACATTTTATACTAAAATCTACATTTTATACTAAAAACTACATTTTATACTAAAAACTACATTTTATACTAAAAACTACATTTTATACTAAAAACTACATTTTATACTAAAAACTACATTTTATACTAAAAACTACATTTTATGCTAAAAACTACATTTTATACTAAAAACTACGTTTTTTTTTACTAAAAACAGCGTTTTTTTTACAAAAACTACGGTTTTTACTATGTTTTTTACTAAAAACTATGCTTTTTACTAAAAACTACGTTTTTTTATTACTAAAAACTACGTTTTTTTTACTAAAAACTGCGTTTTTTTTATTAAAACCCACGTTTTTTTACTAAACCATCTGTTTTTACTTAAAAAATATGTTTGTTTACAATAAAACTACGTTTTTTTAAACTAAAAACTTCATTTTATACTAAAAACTACACTATATACTAAAAACTACATTTTATACAAAAACTACATTTTATACTAAAAACTACATTTTATACTAAAAACTACATTTTATACTAAAAACTACATTTTATACTAAAACTAAATTTTTTACTAAAATTAGTTTTTTACTAAACACTACGCTTTGTACTTAAAACTAAGTTTCTACAAAAAATTACACTTTCTACAAAAAACCACGTTTTATATTAAAAAGTAAGATTTATTCAAAAAACTACGTTTATATCAAAAAATGCGTTTTATACTAAAAACTACATTTTATACTAAAAACTACGTTGTATACTAAAAACTATGTTATACACTAAAAACTAGGTTTAAAACTAAAACTACGTTGTATACTAAAAACTATGTTGTATACTAAAAACTACATTTAAAACTAAAACTACGTATTATATTAAAAACTACATTTCAGACTAAAAACTGCATTTTATGCGTAAAATACGTTTTATACTAAAAAATACGTTTTATACTAAAAAATACGTTTTATACTAAAAAATACATTTTATACTAAAAAATATGTTTTATACAAAAAACCGTGTTTTAAAACTGAAGTAGTTATATGCTTAAAACGTTGTGTTTAACTAAAATTGTAGTTTTAATTAAAAAAGTAGTTAAAAAAAAGATCTGAAAAATAGAGTATTTTTTAATTTTTTTTTTTTAAATAAATTCATAACTGTTACAATTTGTAGAGAATTTAAAAATTCGCCATAGCCGTATAAAAAATTTTACTTGTTTCGTTTAACTTTTTTGCTAAAATTTTGTCCTTTTTTTGTTTCTAAATGCAAAAAAAAAAAAAATTACTAATGTTTTTTTTATTTTTTAAAAAGCTTGCCTTAAAATTTGAAAATGTGAATATAGGATTTCACATGTTTTTTTTTAAACATGCAGGTTTAAGTATAATCTCAAATTATATGTACTAAATATTTATTTAACTAAAATTACTTAACAACAAAAGACGAAAAAACAAATTTAAATACTTTAATTGTTAAACAAACAACATAACATATGTTATTTTTCCACAATCCGCTATTGCGTTGTACAAAAATACGAAATAAATTTAAGATTTTAATTTTGTTAACTTAATGATTTAAGTTTTTTTGGGATAAACATTTAAATTCTTGTAGATTTTAAAGTTTTTTTTTTCTATCTTTAGAGTTGTTTCCCAAATTTTTTAATATATAAATTTTACACAAAAAACTAGCAAAAACTACGTTTTACACTAAAAACTACGTTTTATACTAAAAACTACGTTTTATACTAAAAAGTACGTTTTATACTAAAAACTACGTTTTTTTTACTAAAAACTATGTTTTATACTAAAAACTACGTTTTATACTAAAAACTACGTTTTATACTAAAAACTACGTTTTTTACTAAAAACTAAGTTTTTTACTAAAAACAACGTTTTATACTAAAAACTACGTTTTATACTAAAAATTAGATTTTATACCAAACACTACGTTTTATACAAAAAACTACGTTTTATACTAAAAACTACGTTTTATTCCAAAAACTACGTTTTATACTAAAAACTAAATTTTATAAACTACATTTGATAATAAAAACTACTTCTTATACTCAAAACTACATTTTATACTTAAAACTACGTTTTATATCTAAAACAACGTTTTATACTTAAAACTACGTTTTATACTTAAAACTACGTTTTATACTTAAAACTACGTTTTATACTTAAAACTACGTTTTATACTTAAAACTACGTTTTATATTTAAAATTAAGTTTTATATTTAAAACTAAGTTTTATATTTAAAACTACATTTTATACTTAAAACTACGTTTTATACTTAAAACTACGTTTTATATTTAAAACTACGTTTTATATTTAAAACTACGTTTTATACTAAGAACTACGTTTTATACTAAAAACTACGTTTTATACTAAAACTACTTTTTATACTTAAAACTACGTTTTTTATTAAAAACTACGATTTATACTAAAACGACTTTCTTTACTTAAAACCACGTTTTATAATAAAAACTATGTTTTATACTAAAAACTAAGTTTATTACCAAAAACTACGATTCATTCTAAAATTAACGTTTGTATAATGCTTAAAACAATGTTTTATACTAAATCTACGTTTAATAAAAAAAACGTAGTTTTATAAAAAAAATAACGTGTTATACAAAAGCTAAGTTTTATAAAAAAACTACGTTTTTTACAAAAACACTCGTTTTATTAAAAAAAACTACGTTTTATACAAAAAACTACGTTTTATACAAAAAACTACGTTTTATACTAAAAAATACGTTTTATACTAAAAACTACGTTTAATACCAAAAACTATGTCGTATACAAAAGCTATGTTTTATACAAAAACTACGTTTTTTACAAAAACCTACCTTTTATTCAAAAAACTACGTTTTATACTAAAATCTACATTTTAACTAAAATAAATCTACATTTGATACTAAAAACTACGTTTTATACTAAAAACTAGTTTTATACAAAAAAATAAAAAATAAAATATTATTTAATAATATTTATTAAATAATATTTATTAAATAATATTTCTTTTATATTGCCAACTTGTCTCTTTAAGCCATACGTGGCGCGAGACATCTTATATCATGAATTATATTAATTTAAAAAATAAATAAATAACAAAAAAAAAAAAAAAAAAAAAAAAAAAAAAAAAAAAAAAAAAAAAAAAAAAAAAAAAAAACTACGTTTTATACAAAAAACTACGTTTTATACAAACAACTCCGTTTTATACAAAAAACTACGTTTTATACAAAAAACTACGTTTTATACAAAAAACTACGTTTTATACAAAAAACTACGTTTTATACTTAAAACTACGTTTTATACTTAAAACTACGTTTTATACTTAAAACTACGTTTTATACTTAAAACTACGTTTTATACTTAAAACTACGTTTTATACTTAAAACTACGTTTTATACTAAAAACTACGTTTTATACTAAAAACTACGTTTTATACTAAAAACTACGTTTTATACTAAAAACTACGTTTTATACTAAAAACTACGTTTTATACTAAAAACTACGTTGTATACTAAAAACTACGTTTTATTCTAAAAACTACGTTTTATTCTAAAAACTAAGTTTTATACTAAAAACTACGTTTTGTATTAAAAACTACGTTTTATACTGAAAACCACGTTTAATACTAAAAACTACGTTT